>CM051265.1:51621915-52104415 GCA_027921565.1 Artemia sinica
ATTTTGTATTTTTTTTTTTTGTCAGAAGAAAGATCACAGATGCGTGTTTTTTTTTTTTTTTTTTTTTTTTCAGGGGTGATCGTATCGATCCAGTAGTCCTAGAATATCACCATAGGGCTCATTCGAACGGAAATTACAAGTTCTAATGCCCTTTTTAAGTGACCAAAAAATTGGAGGGCAACTAAGCCCCCTCCCGCGCTCATGTTTTTCCCAAATTCACTCAAACAAAATTTGAGATAGCCATTTTGTCCAGCATAGTCGAAAATTCAATAAATATGTTTTTGAGGATGACTTAGTCCCCCAAAGTTCCCGGGGAAAGGACTGCAAGTTATGAACTCTGCCCATTGTTTACATATAGTATTGGTTATTGGGAAGTATACAGACGTTTTCAGGAAGGATTTTTTTTCTTGTGGGAGGGGGTCAGAGGAGGGTTTTACGTGGGAGTATCTTTCCATGGAGGATGTTTCCTTGGGGGAAGGGACATTTCTATGAAGGGGGCGCTGGATTCCCCAGCATTATTTAAAAAATGATCAGAAATTAAATAAAAAAAACGAGTTTTTTTTAACTGAAAGTAAGGAGCAACAATAAGACTTAAAACGAACAGAAATTATTTCGTATACGAGGGGTTCGCGCCCCCTACTCAATGCCTCGCTCTTTACGCTAAAGTTTTTATAGTACTTTCAAAAGAGCTATCTATTCTAATTAAACGGCCTTTGTGATTCAGGGATTTGTGCTCGAAAAAAAATTCAAACTTTAGCGTAAAGAGCGAGGCATTGACTACAAGGCGAACCCACTCATATACGTAATAATTTCTGTTCATTCTAAGTTTTAATATTGCTCCTCAATTCCAGTTGGAAAAAAAAACTCGTTTTTTTTATTTAATACATGCTAAAACCAAACAATTGCTGTGTAGCTAAAACAAACATTTCAATTTTTTTTTAGAAATGATCGACTTTTATAGCATACCGTATGTTCAATAGTGGTTGCAAGTTTTAGGAAGAGGGGAGGGGAGGGGGGCTAAAAATGTTGATAATTTCCATTAGTCAACAGGCTAGAATTTCCACGCCCTTTTTGCACCTAGAATTGAATTTTGAGATTTACCTATGACTAGGGAAATACGAATTAATCCTGCCGATATTGGCAGCTATTGCGAGGCGTAAGCAAATCGAAAACGAAACGTGTTATGCAAAAATGGTATAGAAAAAAAAATAAACAAAACATAGTTTTTTCAGAGCTTACCGCATTTGGTATTAGTAAAATAAATAAAATCAAAATACCTTACAAAATAGCATCTCCAAAAATGAGCAAAACAAGCTTATACAATAAATGGTGAAAAACAAAGAGGAGTAAAAGGTTCACTTCTTAACATTTCAATCGTATAGGGAGAAACGGAAACGTTATTCTACAGCTTTCTGCAAAAAACATTTCATGAGGTAAAAATGGTGATTTTTGAGAGACAGAACAAAGGAGAAGAGATCTTAAGGGAGAAGGGATGACTAGGGAAATACGAATTAATCCTGGCGATATGGACAGCACTATTGGGAGACGTAATCAAATCTTTGCTTTCCTTACCTCAACGATAACCAGATTGTTTCTGCAAAGAAAGGAGATATCTGCAATGAGCTTTACCTTCATAAAAGATAAATTTTAGGCATCTCTCTTGGGCTGCCTGTATTCTTTCCGACGATTCCTATAACAGTCTTTACGTAGTAATGGCAAAGCCATACCATTAAGCACAAATTTACGCAAGATTTTTGAAGGTAGGTGTCTTCAAACTTCCCTCTGGCTACTTTTAAAAACAAACGCGGTTTCAGAACCAAAATTGCATGAATACAAAATTCAAAATAATACATCTATGTTCAAAACTCCCCATCTTGCCATTCAGACAGTAACAACGAGCAAAAACACGAGATCAATGATGGTACGAGTAGCAGTAATAACGAAAACCCGCATGATTTCATGGCAGGTTAGACGGCAGAATTTAAAACAACAAAGGCATGACAGAGAAAATAATATATTATTTTGAATTCAGCATCAAGGACTTAGAAAAGCCAATCTATTTTAATTGGTCTTAGTTGTTACTGAAGAAAGAATGTTTTTGATATGCGTTCTTAGAAAGCCCAAACAAGTCCCGAGAGCGTTTATAATGCGTCAAACATTGAGATTTTGTTGAGTTTAAGAATGAAGCAAAAATATATTAGGCTTTCCAAAATGAAAATATGATATTAGAACGAAAACACAGATATTAGAGCAAATAGTTTTTGAAATTACAAGTCTAAAAGAAGAGTGCTGTTTAATAAATATGCTTTAAAAGATTTCTCGATAAAAAAAATACAGCTGGGTGAGGCAAGAACCTGTAACGTCCTCAAGCATAAAAATGAGGTCCTGATCATTTGACGAAAATGAAAAACAAACAACCACGAGCTCTTCCTTAATATCGAGTTACTAGAAGCGGATAGATGAAATCAGGGAATTGCAACGACTCAACAAACTGAAAAATTATCTGCTGTGAAATGGGAGCCAAGGCTGAATTCTTATTCAAATTTTACACCAAATATATAGGAACAAACTGGAAAATGTATAAAAAATATACCGAGCAGCCAGTAGAGCCTCTAACCATGTACTACCCAAGTTGAATTTTGCTCTCTTGAGAGTTACCTAAAAATTTAGAAATCTGGCAGACTCTTCATGGGTTGAATGCCACAAGAAAAATGCTTGCCTGAAAAAAATCATCCTTAGATTCTAGGCTTTCTTCAAATAAATATATTCGATGTCCCTCAGGTTTTGACACAATGGACCTGCAAGGGACTCACTAAAATGGTCTGAAATACTTAAACTAACTGACTTCAAACCTATTCCATTCCAATCTGGTGGTACAAAAAAAGTTGACTATTTGGATGATTTAGAAATATGGCCAGGTCTGCACTTAATATAATCATTTTAATGTCTGTCAGAGATGAATTTTCCTGACCATACAAATATCTTCACTGAGGCATCCACAAATAAAAATGAAAATTGAGGTACATTTTCTATCACTTCTGTGAATACGATAAAATGACTGAAAACTTGGTTAGCAAATACCTTTCTTTGGTGCTGCATTTACCAGAAGATGAAGACTCACCTGAAGACTACATTTACCTAGACTGGAGATGCCAGATTTGTCTCCTCTTTGATTGATTCTTGTCAAGCAAAGTCGAAACAGAATCTCCTCTAATTCCATCAGTTTAAACGAAGCCTTTAAATCTTTTATTGATATGGAACACCATTATGATTTATCACCGTTTGTCATCCATCTGTGCAAAAAGTTGTGAGTAAAGGAATACAGATAACCACAGAATGGGGTCCCTGATCATGCAGGTATATCTGGTAATGAAAAAGCAGGCATAGCTACCAAAGATTAAAGTTTTATTGTTGGTATAGCATCAAGATAAATTACTCTAAGAACAATTCACAATATCAACCATTCTGTGCAGAAACTTCCATAGCATCAAGGAGGCACACTTGTGCCTCTATAAAGAGGCGACCCACCACAATGTTAAGCGATTTCAGGTCCTAGAGGTCGCAGAGAGACGGCGGTAATCGCATTTTGTAGCCCAAGCTCAAACTAAGAAACTTGCAAAATTTCATCCTCCTCCGACTTTATCTTCATGGGGTAAACTGGGCCGGAAGTTTGGACCCTCCCACCACAGCCCCCCTTTAACGTTGTCCGATTGGGCTGAAATTTAGAGGTTAAGCTTTCCTAGGGCCCGGGAGCTTATCCTCGAAATTTCAGCTCAATCCGATCACTCCTTCCCTGTTTTCAAAAAAACCAAATATAGCCACTTAAAATTCATTTTCTTTTTTTTTCTTAGCCACGCCTACAGGCCACAGTTGGCAACGGATCCGGTTGAATGAGGACTCGTTCGAAGCAGAATTCGACCTGTTAGGGCCTTTTGATATTTTCAGACCGAAAAAATTATCCCCCGAATTTACATTTACGAAAAACCTTAGTTTTTTTCAAATAATACAGATAAACAGGTTAGACATGCTTTGTTATGAAAATATCTGCGCGTCAATTTTCCATAACAAAGCATGTCTAACCTGTTTATGTGTATTATTTGAAAAAAAACTACGTTTTCTAAAGAGTTAAAGAGGCTGAGTTACAAGGTCAACCCTTAAAACGTATAGGGATTAGGAGGCACAGTTGGGGGGGGGGCTGTTAAAGAGGCTGAGTCACAAGTTCGAACCTTAAAACGTACAGGGATTAGGAGGCACCCTGTACGACGTGATTTGAGTATTCAGGAATTAAAAGCCTTAACACAAGAATGTTCAAGAGCGGGGGGTTTGGGGGGCGGCAGCCCCCCAACTTCAACTCCTGACACGATCAGCTAACAGTTATTCAAGCAATAATAAGTAATAAACTGTACAAAAACGTGCAGAAATTATTTGAAAAAAACTACGTTTTCTAAAGAGTTAAAGAGGCTGAGTTAAAAGGTCGAACCTTAAAACGTACAGGGATTAGGAGGCACAGTTGGGGGCTGCCGCCCCCCAAACCCCCCGCTTTCGCAGCCTTTAAATAAAAAAAAAAGTTTTTTAAACTGAAAGTAAGGAGCGACATTAAATCTTAAAACGAACAGAAAATTATTCCGTATATGAAAGAGGCTGTGCCCTCCTCAACGCCTCGCTCTTTACGCTAAAGTTTTTATTGTTTAAAAAAAGAGTTGTGAGAAAGTCAAACTTTAGCGTAAAGAGCGAGGCGTTGAGGAGGGCACAGCCTCTTTCATATACGGAATAATTTCTGTTCGTTTTAAGATTTAATGTCGCTCCTTACTTTCAGTTTAAAAAACTTTTTTTTTTATTTAAAGGCTGCGAAAGCGGGGGGTTTGGGGGGCGGCAGCCCCCCAACTGTGCCTCCTAATCCCTGTACGTTTTAAGGTTCGACCTTGTAACTCAGCCTCTTTAACTCTTTAGAAAACGTAGTTTTTTTTCAAATAATCATTCAATGAGATGACTATTGACTAATGTTAAGCTGATTTGCAATTATTTTATTTCTCGCAAACAAAGAGCTTTGAGAAGGAGTTCTAAAGTAAAACATGAAGACATCTACAAAATTTACTATTCACATTTCTATCAGAAAATGTCAGAAAACATTTAATTTTTCCCGCTTTATGGTAATAGCCCAATTTACCCTCACTGTCATGGAACCGAAATGTGAAAATTTACTGGATTCTTATCAACTGAACGTCAAACATAGATATGAAATTGGCAACTTTATGGGTGCTAAGAAACTAAAAGTTTTTATGATCTTCTGGATGATTTGTCAGATCTTGAAGAAATCGTTGTTGCTGTTGGTTTCATTTGCGATTCTCTCCAATCAATTTTAAGGGACAAGTCCATGTAATTAGCTTACAAGTCTGGAAAGCACTTCCGTAGACATCAAGCTCCGCATATAGTGGTTTTGATAAATAGGATTGAGGGTCATTATCATCAGCGCTAGTAAATTTTGAGTTTATGAAGAGAAAAATAGACAAAAGATATGCCCCGTAAATTCCGCTCGGGCACCGTACAACCCCTTCCCCGTCTACGGACGTCCCAAATCGCACTAAAGTCAAAAGAAGGAGAAACTGAAAGCGTTTGGGTTCTAAATATTTTGACTAATTTCATTTAAAATTTTTTTTTTGACAAATACTATGGATCAAACGTAAGCCTAGTAGGTCCTTTTATTTTGTCAAGTAATGCCAAAAAGTAAGTTATATATTATTAATAAGGAAAAGAACAAAAAAAAACTGAAGTTGTCTTTACGGAAGAGAATTTGGCACGAATTCAAGCTCCAAAGCTGATTGTAAAACCATCTTAGATTCACTTTTTGCTCCCTTAGAAAGAACAGATCGATTGGAATCCAATTAATGAAATAGCTAAAAGAACTGCACGTTTACGAGATAATAATATAATAATAAGACGGTTTTAACATAGAAAATATGTATGTTTCAAGTCAAAGCTGTGCCTGGGGGGGGGGGGGGGGTGGCTCAATAATTTAGGCAAACACATGCTCTACCATAACAACCACTAAATAAAATAATCACTTTTGTAGGAACGATGGCATTTTTTTTTACTCCCTTTCCATCAATAATACAGAGTGTTAAATAATGAAGAGGTGTCGATTTAGGAATAGTTACCTGATTTTATTTCTAGGAGGAGGGAGATGAGTTTTTTTTTTTTTAGAGGATAAGAGATTATAGCCAAAAGGCAGATATTTTACTCCATGTTTCTCCACTCGGGTTTAATTTCTTCAAACTTCGCAGGGCATACCTTTATCAACTAACCTATCTCTTTGAAGAAGAAGAAAAAAAGAAAAAAAAAGATCAGATGTACAATCGACAAAGCCCTGCAGGGGTGAAATAAGCAATATAAGCAATATGAATCTAAGCATATATATATATATATATATATACTATATATATATATATATATATCCTCAATTTATCTTATATATATATATATATATATAATATATATATATATATATATATATATATATATATATATATATATATATATATCACATGATCACATGAATAACTGCAAAGCTTTTAATTGAGACAGTCAAATCCATGGGCTAAAAAAATCCAAAGGTTTGTCCACTTTCCGCCACCTCATGTACATCTTGGAGTACCGCGTTTGCTGACATACTTGGTACACTGCCACCACCTGTGGCACACTCTAACATGCGAAGCAGAGTCCTACCACGCTTGGCATACTTACACCATGCTTAGCACACTATCGTCACGCATTATACAGTTCTGCCAGGCTTGGCATAGTGCTACCATGCGTGGCATTCATCTGCCACGCCAGTTTCACAATCATTTTCAAAACCTGATAGACAGCAAAAGATTTTTAGAGTTACAGCCCCACCCTCTCCAAGAAAAAAAGGGCCGAAAGACTTTCTTTTCGATCTACTCGAAAGCCATCCCAAGACCTTAAGCTAAGTGGACCTCAGTGTAGAAGGAAAATTATTGTTTCCCCCCCCCCCCCCGAAACGGGGCATGACGAAGGGAAAATTATTTTCCCGGACGGCTTTACACTTAAACTTCCAAGTTCTTGAGCCAAGAGGGGTAAAAAATTTCTGAAACAATTTCAGTTTTGGGCAAGGGACCGCAAAATGGGGCTACAGAAAAGGCCAACACATTTTTATCGATTTTAAATTTACACCCAAGTCCCTGGGCCATGAGGACCCTAACTAAAAAAAAATAGAACAGATATTGGTTCCCCCGAATAAATGTCAAAAAGGGATAAAAGCTTTTCTCTCTGAATGGCTTAAAATTTGCATCCATAACTTTCCGGGCTAAAGAAACCTTCAGGCATCAAATAAAAATAAAAAAAAAAAAAAAAAAATTGGCGCAAGCCCTTCAGAAACAGGCCTATAGCTTTTTTTTTCGATCGAGCTCGAGATTTACATCCTTATGTCCTTATTCTAAGGAGACCCCGGGGCTCCCCTTAAAATTCATCCCATAGAGTTCCTCTCAAAATTACGAAAAATTCAGACTTTGCCACTACACTATCTCCCTCTCCCCGCCTCCCTCGCTGACATTATATTCACCTAATACGAAATTTAAACTTTCGTTGACTCTATTTTTAAAATTAATCATAGCTAGAGCTCCCTCCACCCAACACTATGGGCAAAATCCTACCTTTCATTGATTTTTTATCCTTATTTTCCAGTCTGTTTTTTTTTTTCAAATTGTAATGAGAGGCAATGATGATTGCAGCACCGAGACAGCTAAACTCTGGAAATTTCAAGAAAGAATTCCAACATAGACAATAATCTTACAAATGTCACATTGCGATCCACCCGCTAATCAGATCACACTCGTCAGATCCTATTCAATTAAAATTTTTACTTTCATCTCTATTTTTTTTTAATACTAGTTCCTCATCATAGAGACGAGGCCGATAGGCAACATACTACCTCCACAACACCTCTATGAAGTACCAAGAATTTTGAGTTTATTTTCAACGCCTTTTTCATTTTTCTGTTTATTTCTGGGTTGTGGCGTTGGGGACTTCGAAAAAAAAAGCGAATTATACGGAATTTTCAATAAGCCAAACAAGAAATCGTAGAAGTTTCATAAGTTCGGGGGAGAAGGAATAGGGAGCAATGGGGTTATAAGATCATGGCCTTCTTATTCTGTCGAGGCTACCACCTCTTCAAACACCACTCTTTAAATCAGTGTTTAATTTTCGCAGAGCAATGTTTCGATAAAGAGAGCTCATGGAGCATATTTGCTTTTCGATATAAAGCATAATTTTCTAAAAATAAACTATCATTCCGTAATAAGAGGGGTGCTTTCATCCCCTCGCACCCATACTGCCCTTTCGTCCTATACTCATCCAAATACATAGATTCTTCCCAATCAACGATGGTCAGAGGTTAAATTAGAGGTTATTATCCGAACATTAATTCAATTCACGTGAAGTACCTCTCCTAGAAAGTGTAAATACCCGAGCCTTGAACCCTCTTCTTAGGATAAGGCACCCCTCGTCCCCGAATGGGGGAAGGTATCTAGTTCCTATCTGATAAATTCTAAATTTATCATCGAGGATAATTCATGTGTTTCCTTATTTGTCATAAAACCACTGGAGGTGTAATAACTAGGAGCAGACTAGGAGGTTTCTAATTACAGGAAGAGGACCTATTTCAGACATCGACAGAGATAAATGGGGAGGAAACTACAAATACAGGTCTCCTTAATCACCATCTCAATAGTTATATCCATTATATCATCTGGAAAATTATTTTTTCTCTACTTACTCTGTCTAAATTTTCTTAATAAACTATTCCGTTATTTTAATTGTTTAACCCATATATAATAATAAGCATTTTAAATGTACAGACAGTTAATAGTACAGGCCTAATTGTAACTGCAAATTTTTAGCTTGAGTCTAATCTTGGAAAATAAGCTACAGCCCAATCTTGGACAAGCGATCTTAAAGTGAAATATCTCAATCATGGACAGATTCAATCACTGACATGTGTTGTGAAAAAGAGTAATCATATTTAAATAGGCTTGGCTATAAGATTGTAGTCAGCCAATCCCAACTATCTGCATCAGGTCCAAGATTAAGAACCTGCTGTCCTTGTTCAGGGAAGATACATTTTAGTCAAAACATTTGTCGAAGATCACACACTGTCGAAGTACTAGGGTTTTTACCCTAAATCCTCTTTTATGTAGTAGATACGATCTAGCTGTTCCAGCCACTTTCACACATTACCTGTTCCACCACTCAGTCGTCACACTGACCTCTGCAGTAGGTTCTACCTTCTCCCTAATGGCCCAGACAGATCACTTTTTCAAAGTTGTCAACTGCAACCCAAATCAAAACTAAGTTCACAGTCATTTTCACTATCTTACCCAAGAGAACTGTCTGAGTTGTCATCAACAGTCACTGTCTGAACCTTTACAGTTTCATTTTCACCCTAAGTGCTGCATTTTCATCAAATCTCTCATAGTAGCTTCTTTGCTTTGCTTGCTTTTGTTGCTTCATTTTTTCTTTTCCACCTCTTCTTTGCCTTCCTTGTAGCAAAAGCAGCTTCAATCTTGGCCTTCACTGATGTGTCAGTGAGCGCTTTTGTTCTACCCTCCTTTCTTCCTTGAAGCATTCTGTTTTCTTGGTGGTGCTAGGATATGGTTGTACTTGTTCAGGTGTGACTATCCTATTTCACAATGGCTGTAAAATTACAGGGCTTACTGAAACATTGGGTGAAAGGATGGCAGTGCAGGTAGGGATGAGGCTGGAGTTAGAAGCTCTGATGAGCTTGGCAATTTGTTACCAGCGTCATGGGCTAAAAAACATTTGGTTGGTCTATATGTAAGAGCACAGATCTTCATTATCAAAACAATCTGTTTCAAAGGGGATATATCTTCCCAATCCTCTTATGGATGTTTGATGGTATGAAAGCTAAGAGGAAAGATTTTTCTACCAACCCAGCTGTGATGTAAAGGGTGACAGTTATTCTCAACGGTGACGATTGCTCGATGAAAAAAATACTACTAATTTTGATAACTAATTCTGTTAGGAATACATAGCTGTTAGATATTTCAACTATTACGCAAGGGTTCTGAAATGCCAAAACCATTTCGTTTCTACCAGATTTCAACTTCTCTTGATGAATAACTAAGAAGACCAGCCTCCAGCTAGCGATTCACGATTTTTTGTTCCGAAGTTTCTAACTCGTGAATAGGCCCGGACCTGTTGTAAATTAAAGCTGGGATTTGAAAAAGACTGATCAAAACATAAATGTTTGCAGTCAACAATGATCGCACCAAAGGCGCACCGCCGACATCTCACCGGCGGCGGCGCAAAAAAAAATATGGTGGCGCACCGACGGCAAACAAATGCTGCTATTTTTTGCCACCGCCGGCCTTCCCTTATCAGCGCGGCACCGGGGTCTACCTAAAAAGGACACTAGGTCTTAAAATGTTTATTCAAATGAATTTCAATAATCTGCAATTATGCCCTGATGGTATTCCAGCAGCTCTATGGAAGTATAGTAGAAGCGTAACATTGTATATTATTTTTTTGATATTTACAGCAGTTCTTCGATCTGGAATTTGGCCTAGTGAGTGAAACTTGGCAGTAGGAGTGCTGATTTTTAGAAAGGGGATAGGAAACTACATGAAATTATAGATGCATATATTTAGGTAACACATTAGGAAAACTAATGGCGAAAGTATTAGATAACAGACTTAGAAGTTGGCTCCAGAAAACTGAAAGGCTAGCTGCGGAGCAGTCAGGATCCAATGAGGGACATAGTACGATTGATCAAATGCGCGTGTCGCAGCTTTCGCCGCGACACGCGTATTGTCCGTTTCAATGTACTTAGATTTGATTTTCTTCTTTTTTATCTGTTTCAATGTAATAGAATAAAGAAAATATCCATAGCAGGTCAGAGCACTGAATTGACTCGTAAAAAGTAAGTTTAGGCAGTCAAGTGACAAATTTTTGGCTTTTACTAATTATTAGAATTTCTTGTAATCCTTGCAATTCTTTCTACCCTAATTGCGTAGTCTAGTTTAGTTAGGGGCGTTCAGACAATGGATTCAGTCTCAGACTGTCCGAGACTCCCGCTCAGAATGGTTGAAAGCTGAAAATAGGACCTATCGAGCAACATTTTGAGAACTGAAAAAAACACCTATTTAGGTGACAATAATGATTGTGAATGAATTTCCTATTTCCGAAAATACCCTGGACTTTCAGCCATTCTGAGTGGGAGTCCTGGACTGAGTTTGAGACAGAATCCAACGTCTTAATTCGCTCTTAGGGGGTATTTCTTCCGAAGGCGTTTCTAACAGGGACATTTTCAGTTGAGTATGTTTGATAGAGGGCATTTGTTTTTGGGGACATTTCGCAAGTAAGCCTTGAAATTGAATGCATTTTTATCTTTCGGTCTTTTCATTTTTCTTCCATCTTTCGGTTAAGATTTATGAAAAAAACAACGTAGATGCAAACACATTAACTCTCGAATGAGCTCCTAATAATCTCTCAACAACCATCCAACAGTCCGCTAGGCTGAGCGATAAAAAAAGGGAGACATCAGGGCTACCAATGCTAAAAATACGATTTTCTTTAGTTTTTGAGATGGGGGATGGCAGCCTCTGATGGGGGGTTTTCAGACATGGCGATTCAAATATCCCTATTTTTGAAGTTTTCGTTTTTTTTTTTTTTTTAGAAATTTCCGATTTTTTCAACTTTATTAACTTTTTGTCGCAACGGAAACAGGCTCCAAGATTGCACTTTTCTTTGGCGGTACAATAAATGGCATAATGGAATGACAAAGGTAGAATGACCCTAATTTAAAGGAAAAACAAGACAAAAAAAAACTTGGCTTTACTATCAGTTTTTCTACAATTAATTTTCAAATAATTCGTCGTATTCACTTTCAGCTTCAAATTGTAAGTATGATGGTGATTGACTCTTCTTCTGCTTAACATCCTGCCACTTCCTGTTCGATTTTCTTACTTCTGGAGGTATCTGCCAATGATGCAATGGCCCTGACCTTAGCAATAACTGTTTCACAAACATGTTTTAAATGCGCTACATTTTCGATATATTTTTAGCTACATTTTACTCGATTTTTAGTTTCACTTAAGTTTTGAGGTTTGAGAGGACTGAAAACTGCCTTTCAGCACCTACATTTGAATGCGGCAAAGACTACAGAGAAAGGCGAAAATAGAAAGTTCTTTGAATATACCAAATCTTTGAATAAACAGTTACACTTGTTTGAGTTGAGCTGAATATATGCTGGAATAAAAATTGCTACACTTTGTCCGTTAGGGAGGATATCAATTGGAGGTTGAGTTAAGAGGGGTGTAAATTTTGGGTAGGACCAGGTAAATCCTGGTCAGGTAACTAAAACATTCAGCTAGAATCATAAATTTCTAAAGTTTGAGTATAGTCAAAAAATTCAATAAAATCCAAAAAAATCACAAATACTCGCAAGAAAATTGTAACGTAAAAAAAAAAGATCTTTTATCCAAGATCCAACCGGTTTAATCTTGTCATGCAATGCATGCATGGTAATCACATTTTAACTTCGCGCGGATCTTTCAAAACAAACACGGCAAAAAGGCGGTCTGCGCTTTTTCTTAAATCCCTCTTATGTTTTTTTTCAAAATCCTTATTATTTTTTCCAAGGCCAAAAAAAATACAATTTGGTCTAGTAAGAGAAAAAGTGCTAAATTCACTGTAGCACGTGCTACAGTGCTAGAGATGATGAAATCGTGCTACAAATAGCACTTTCGTGCTACAGGTGGCAGCCTTGGGAGAGGTTAAGGGACCATGAGATCCGGGTGTGGCTTGCGCGAGTGAATGAGACCAGATTACTGGAGTTCTATGCAAAGGCTAAGGAGCAGTGGAAAGAAGAATTGTATTTTAAGGCGGGGCTTCAAAAGAGGCGGCTAAACTTTATTATTTGTGTTAGGTCAGATGGCTTACAACTAGGTGAGAGAATGAAGTATCTGGAAGGGGGGTTAGGCAAGCTCCTGGTCCTTACTTCTGTCCCATGTCCGGGGAAAGAGGAAGATTTGGTGCATTTTGTGGGGAAGTGTAGTAAATTAAAAGATTTAAGAAAAGAATTGTTTGGGGAAAGAGATGAGATAATAAATTTACTAGGAAGGAAAGATATGGGAGGCATAAAGAGACTCGGAAGGTTCCTGACGAAAGGTATACAATATAGAGAAAGGTTTTTTGAAGTTTAGGGATGAGGGTGATAGTTCACTAGCCTAAATTATACTTTTGTGCCAATTTAAGTTTGTATGAAAGTGTTTTTGTTTTTGTGACCACGGCCCTCTGGGCTTTTGTGTCAATAAGTTCTATTGTATTCTGTTCTATGACGTATGTATGCTCTTGAGCTGTGCTAACAAAATATATGACGTTACTCACAGGATTACCCCTCCCCCCTCCCAAAAAAAAATTGAGGCGAGCAGAAACGAGCAAAAATTAACATAAGTTGGGCTCAAAACCCCTATGCCTTCCCAAGGCCAGAACATAATTTGCACTTTACTGAAAAAAATACAAATGAATGTCCATTGTCAGTTTAATATACATATACTGATATTTAGTAATCAAAATGTTAATATTATTTGATTTATTAAAGTTATAAAAGTACAACATTTATACATTTTTCAGTAAAGTGCAAATTATGTTCTGGCCTTGGGAAGGCATAGGGGTTTTGAGCCCAACTTATGTTAATTTCTGCTCGTTTTGAGTTTGACTCGGTTATTTATTGTAATTTTTGTTCGTTTTGGATTTCATTTATTTACCGATGCTGATTTGTGGTAGATTCACGTTTAGTAGAGTATTTGATTTAATTTTTGCTCTTTTTGTTTAATGGAGTTCTTTACTTTTCTTTGAAAAACTTATTTTGTAGAAAAAGTTTTTTTTTAATTAATTTCTGTTCGTTTTATATTGGCATAGTCTTTTCAGAGAAAAAGAAAATAATACTTTAAATCTTTTCGTTTTTTTAAGAATTTATAGTTTGACCTGCTATTTGTATGCTGGAGAAAAATTTTCAGCAATTTTTAACAACATACACCCTCTTTAAAATCTGGACACCAATAGTAGCATTTAATTTAGTTTCCTACCTCCTCTAGTTGACCTGAAATGGAAAACTTGATGCAATTCGCAAAAAAAAAACTGTTTACTTTCTTTGATAGCTTGGATAAACTTACGCTATTTTGATTTGGTTACATTTTAAGAGCAGAAGCAGCTCCGAAAGTTTGAACACAATACCCTCAGTCGTTCTTGGGATACTGCTGAGATGCCTTATTGGGAATTAGCATTAACAGAGTGCATTTTGATTTAATCTTAAGGCAACATTTAGTTTTTAAACATAAAGTCAAATTGGAGGGTGGGTGTGGGCGGGGGATTAGTTTCCCTCCAATCACTTTCGACTATTAAAAAGGGCATCAGCCCTTTCTATTTTCAATCGAATGAGCCGTTTTTCGAAGTTCCTACGACAACTCCTTCGATACAAAGTGCCCTGGTCTAAACAACAACAATAACAAAAAATAATACATTATACCCACATCAATCTTTACTATAAAAATGTCAAGCCTTCCAATCACTTTCGACTATTAAAAAGGGCCCTAGGCCTTTCGATTTCCAATTGAATGAGCCCTTTTTGATCTTTTACGACAACACTTCCTATAAACACCTTATATGAGCCCAGGGCATAAATTACAACCCTTACCCTAAAGGCTGTGAGGGTGGTTGTCATCCTCTAAGACCTAATTTCCAGAATTTTTAACTACGTTAAACAAAATGGATATCTCCAAATTTTGATTGGATGTGTCTGGGAAAATGGTGGGCGTGACAGGGGCGTTAGTCTGCTCTAATCACTTTCAACTATAAAAAAGAAAATAGCCCTTTCAATTTCCAATCAAAAGAGCCTTTTTGAAGTTTCTACGACAACGCTTTCAATAAAAACCTTATATGCCCCAAGGGGATAACTTACAACCCTCGCCCTGAGGGCCAGGGGGGGGGGGGTGTCATCTTCAAAGAAATAATTTCTAGAACTTTCTACTACGTTGAACAAAATGGCTATCTGAAAATTTTGATTGGATGTGTTTGGGGGAATGGTGGGCGTGAGAGGGGGGTTAGTTACCCTCCAATCACTTTCAACTATTCAATAGGGCACTAGCCCTCTCAATTTCCAATTGAATGAGCCCCTTTTGAAGTTTTTACGACAACTCTATCATTAAAAGCCTTATATGCCCCCAGGGCATAACTTACGACCTTTGCCCTGGGGACTGTGGGGAATTTGTCATCCTTAAATATATAATTTCCAGACATTCAACTACGTTGAACAAAATGGCTATCTCTAAACTTTGATTGAAATATGTTTGGGGAAATGGTGGGCGTGAGAGGGGGGGGGTAATTACTCTCCACTCACTTTCGACTATTAAAAAAGGCAATTTCAATTTCCAATCAAATGAGCCCCTTTTGAAATTTCTACAACAACTTTCTATATAAACCTTATATGCCCCCAGGGCATAACTTACAACCCTTGCACTGATGGCTCTAATGGGGTTATCACAATCAAAAGACCTAATTTCCAGAACTTTAGACTATGTTGAATAAAATGTATATCTCAAAATTTTGATTGGATGTGTTTGGGGAAATGGTGGGCGTGAGAGGGGGGTTAGTTGCCCTTCAATCACTTTCGACTATTAAAAGGGCAATAGCCCTTTCAATTTTCAATTGAATGAGCCCTTTTGATGTTTTTTACAACATCGCTTTCTATAAAAACCTTACATGCTCCCAGGGCATAACTTACAACCCTTGCCCTGATGGTTGTGGGGGGGATGGGTTGTCATCCTTAAAGACCTAATTTCCAAAACTTTCAACTGCGTTGAATAAAATGGCTATCTAAAAATTTTGATTGGATGTGTTTGGAGAAAAGGTGGGCGTGAGAGGGGGGTTAGTTGCCCTCAAATCACTTTTGACTATTAAAAAGGGAACTAGCCCTTTGAATTTCCAATCGAATGAGCCTTTTTTTCAAGTTTCTACGACAGAGATTTCAATAAAAACCTTATATGCCCCCAGGTCATAACTTATAACCCTTGCCCTGAAGACTGCGGGGGGAGTGTCCTGCTCAAAGGTATAATTTCTTGAACTCTAAAACTGTGTGAAACAAAATAGCTATCTAAAATATTGATTGGATGTGTTTGGAGAAAAGATGGGCGTGAGAGGGGGTTAGTTGCCTTCAAATCACTTTTGACTATTAAAAAGGGTACTAGCCCTTTGAATTTCCAATCGAATGAGCCCTTTTTCAAGTTTCTACGACAAAAATTTCAATAAAAACCTTATATATAACCCCCGGGCATATTTTGCAACCATTGCCCTGAAGACTGTGGGGGGTGTCCTGCTCAAAGGTATAATTTCCTGAACTTTGAACTGCGTGGAACAAAATGGCTATCTCAAAATCTTTATTGGATGTGTTTGGCGAAATGGTGGGCGTGGAAAGGGTGTTAGTTGCTTTCCAATCACTTTCGACTATAAAAAAGGGCACTAGCCATTTCATTTTCATACCGAATGAGCCCTTTTTGAAGTTTCTACGACAACGCGTTATATAAAAACCTTATATGCCCCCTGGACATAATTTACAACCCTTGCCCTGAGGGCTGTGGGGGAGGGGTTTGTCATCCTTAAAGACCTAATTTCCAAAACTTTCAACTACGTTGAATAAAATGGCTATCTAAAAATTTTGATTGGATGTGTTTGGGGAAAAGGTGGGCGTGAGAGGGGGGTTAGTTGCCCTCAAATCACTTTCGACTATTAAAAAGGGTACTAGTCCTTTGAATTTCAAATCGAATGAGCCCTTTTTCAAGTTTCTACGACACAGATTTCAATAAAAACCTTATATGCCCCCAGGGCATAACTTATAATCCTTGCCCTGAGGGTTGTGGGGGAGTGTCCTCCTCAAAAATATGTTGCCCTCCAATCACTTTCGACTATTAATAAGGGTATTAACCCTTTGAATTTCCAATCGAATGAGCTTTTTTTGAAGTTTCTACGACAACACCTTCTTTAAAAACCTTATATGCCCCCAGGGCATAACTTGAACCCTTGTCCTGAGGCTGTGGGGAGTGTCCTCCTCAAAAACCTATTTTCTATCTGGAAATCAACTATGCTGAACAAAATGGCTATCTCAAAATTTTGATTGGATGTGTTTTGGGAAATGATGGGCGTGAAGGGGGGCTAGTTGCCCTCCAATCACTTTCGACTAGTAAAAAGGGTACTAGCCCTTTGAATTTCCAATCGAATGAGCCTCTTTTGAAGTTTTTACGACAACGCCTTCTATAAAAACCTTATATGCCCCCAGGGCATAACTTAAAACCCTTGCCCTGAGGGTTGTGGGGGAGTGACCTCTTCAAAAACATATTTTCTATCTCGAAATCACCTACGCTGAACAAAATAGCTATCTCAAAATTTTGATTGGCCTATGATCGGACTTGCTTTAATAATCAAATATTTTTGAACAGACCACAGTATGAAAAGACATTAAATTGCGTAAAGAACAAAAAACTGGTAATTGCAAAACTATTTGTATATATTTTAAAGAGGAATTAAAACAATGCAAAAACCTTAAAAAAGAAAACCAAAAGTTTGAAGCTTAGTAAAAATCGTTGTTAGAAATTGGAATTGCTTTAATAACAAAATATCTTTGAAAATCGCCTGACTTTAATAATCAAATATCTTTGAAAGGACGGCAGTATGAAAAGACAGCAAATTGTCTCAAATTGTCTGCGGTTAGAAGACAAGCGACAATAAGAATCCATATATAGAAGTATGACGCGTGCCGAGTGCCGGGGCCCGGTGGCTGATAATTGCAAAAATATTGGTAGATATTTTAACAAGGGATTACAACAATCTGAAAACCTTAAAAATGAAAACCAAAAGTTTGAAGCTTAGTAGATATCGTTGTTGGAAATCAGACTTGCTTCAATAATCAAATATCTTTGAAAAGACAGTACATTAACCCAAATTGTCTGCGATTATAAGACAAGCGACAATGAGAATTCATATACAGAAGCCTACCTCGTGCCGGGCTCCCGGTACTATATGGTACTAATATATATATATATATATATATATATATATATATATATATATATATATATATATATATATATATATATATATATATATATATATATATATATATATATATATATATATATATAATATATATATATATATATATATATATATATATATATATATATATATATATATATATATATGTTGGAACTCTTGGTCCCAGTTTTTTTCAGATAAATCTCCCTCCCAGATTCATTTCTTTTGGCCCCTTAATTATTTTCCTTCCTTAAGTAATAAATATTAATTTTCGTATTATTTTTTTTGACGCCATTTTGGGGTCCTCTTAACTGCGTACGTGCTTAACAGACCACAAGGGAAAGAATTGCGCAGTTAGGGCGGTTGACCAGTAAATTAGTAGTCCTAGGATTGGCTGGAAAGATTCATTACCACCCTCGTACCCCCCGCCGCTACATGCGGCTAGCGCGGCCGGGAGGAAGTGTTCATTTTTTAGTCAGTTCATTTTATACCGCGTGATTGTGAATACAGTAAGAATTTTCTATGTACTCTTTTTAACTTTTCAGCTTAGGTCGAATCTAAAAGAGTTAGCTAGAAATCTTATCGGTAAACTTTGGCTTTAAATGTGGCCATAGACCATCCGATCACGTTAGTATACGGAACCGTTGGAGAGTAACCGCGGAAATCCCACTAATTTGGGGCCAAAGAGGGATCGTCCCCCTCCAGTAAGTGGCATAGCAACTCTTTGCGCCATTTTTGCCTTTAAAAGTGGTGACCCCGCACAAAAAACCTCCAATAAGTGTTGGCAGCGAGTTAAGGTCCTATCAGTAAATCTGATAATAAAAGAATTCCGCGCTTTCGAAGAGACAGGTTAATTTGGCCTACAAAGTAGCCTATTGTGGTGATATATAAAAAGACAAAATTACGCATTTAATTAGTAAAATTATGAAAGTCTATAATGGGCTGTGGGCCTTGTTAGACAAAAATAAAAAAGAATAACGTGAAATTAATGAGTTGAGTCTAAAGTGGGGGAATCTCCGTATTTAAAAATATTACAGGGTTTAAGGACAGATAAGAAAACGTTGAGAGCTGGGTTATTATTTGACTGAATTGGCGGACATTGATATAATCTTCAGTGACGAAGGTTATAAGAGCTTTGAGGACGGCAAATTAGGAGAATTTTCTCAGTTTGAGCGTATATTGGACAAGGAAGGTGAGAGGCACCTGTCCTATTGAGTAATCTGCCCAGGAGGAGATATATTTGGAATACGAGTATCCAGGAGGGATACGTGATTTGTTTTACAGGGTAGTCCCCTGTTTGAGTTTAGTCCAGCTAATTCACTAGTGGAATATTCGCGCGGTTTTTCTAATTATTTTCTGTTCCAACCCCTGTTAATTTGTTTTTCGGAGATATAATTCACTCGTGTAAAACTGCTTGCTGTAAAAGAAGTTGTTATTCCCTAATGAAGTCTAGACATTCCGGTTATTTGAAAAATTGTTGAATCTCATTACACGGAGCTGATAATTCACAATAGTAATTGCGTACCATAATTTTTGCGTGACAGTTTTGAGTTTACCAAGATTGACTAATTGAATAAGAGATAATATAATCAGAGAGAAGTATACGCGGTAAAATGAGAGGGTACGAAATAAACAAAGAAGAAATAATATATGAAAAAAACCAGACGAACTCATCCCTCAGAGGCTGTGCCAAATGAAGGGGACTTTGCCGGATAGAGATAGGACAGATATAGAACAAATGAATTCAGAAAAGGAATTGAAAAGAAGTAATGACAAACGAAATTTTGAAATTATATCGGACAGAGATGAGATTAAAAGGGCGAGTGAAGCCCATAGGAAAAAAAGAAAGAGAGATAGAAAAGAAAGGGAGAAAGAAAAAATATATTAAATTTCATGGAGAAAGAGAGGATAGCCAGAGAGGTGGACGAAAGAAAGCACCTAGAATATAGGACAAAATTACAGGATGAGATAGATCAAATTGAAAAAGATAGTCAAGCGTATGAAATACTTCATCAGGCCCGTATGGACAAAATTGAAAAAGATAGACGAGAAAGAGAGAAAGATAGACAAGAAAGAGAGAAAGATAGACAAGAAAGAGAGAAAGATAGACAAGAAAGAGAGAAAGAGAGGGTAGATAGAGAACGAAAGGAAGAGGCTGATAGAATAGCCAGAGAACGAAAGGAAGAGGCTGAAAGAAAAGCAAGAGAGCAAAATGAGGAGAAAGATAGGAAACAAAGAGAGAAAGATAAAAGAGAAAAAGAGGAAGAAAGACAGGCCCGTAGGGAGGCCGATAAAAAAAATTACCAGGATGTCGCAAAAAAACAATTGACAGACTAATGAAAACTCGTTGGGGAAATTCGCAAAGTGACGTATTATCACAAGTTACTTATAGGCCGTCAGATATCCATAATAATTTGTCTAAGAATCAATTGCGAGAAAACGAAAATTACCAAACATTAAACACTTTTACTAGAAAATATAATACGTCGCTAACTACGGGGGGAGGTGAACCGGCCCATAAAACAAATGGGAAGGCTGTGCCGCCCTACCGGAAAAAAGAAATGCTTGATAGTCAAAATGATGATAATCTGGTAAAAAGTGATTTCTCGGAGCCTTTTTCTAAAAATTGCCATAATAAAGAAAAGAAAGTAACCTATAAAAGATCAAATTGGGCTATAGCACACAATCAAGGAAATATTGACGAGTTTGTGAAATCACATAAAATAGAAGGAAAATTAAACGGAAAATTGACCGAAATGGTAATTGACTCAGGGAGTGAGCAAACTTTTGTGCGAATGGACCTAATTAAAAAGACGGAAATAGACCATAAAAATAATATTACAACATTATGTTATTATGGAGATAAGCACCAATGCCCGTCTGCTTGGGTAAGAATAGAAATTGCAAAGAAGGACGGTACGGTCCAGAGAAAAAACGATAAAAGTAGGCTTAGTACCTACGCTAGCAGTGGATGTTTTTAGTAGGAGGAGACTTTGGAGATATCGGAAATCTCCTATCGTTAGAAGCGACTTCTTTAACAGAGGAAAAATTACAAAATGACACTACGACGGAAGAATATGCTACTTCAATGACAAGGCGGGGAGGTGGACCGGCCCATAAAACAAATTGGGGGGCTGTGCCACCCTGTCGGAAAAACAAAATACTGGATACTCTGGTTCAAAATGATGATAATCCACAAAAAAGGGCTGCGCAAATAAAAAGACCACAAAATATTGAAAAAAAGACGCGCGAGAATGATCTTTCGGGAAAATTTGCAAATAATACAAAACTTGAGAATACTTTTAATGAATATGAGATGATAACAAGTACAGGCCAAAATGAAACGCTGAATGTACCAGAGAAAAATGAGACGAAATTTATTGTACGCGCTTTTCCTCGGAAAGTTCGAGAAATTTTAGTAGAATATGAAAAACCAAATGTCGGAGTTCAGTTCCCATTTCATTACGAAATGTTTGTGGCTGCGGTAAGAAT
Source organism: Artemia sinica (assembly GCA_027921565.1). Lineage (NCBI taxonomy): Eukaryota > Metazoa > Arthropoda > Branchiopoda > Anostraca > Artemiidae > Artemia > Artemia sinica. The sequence continues at coordinate 51,643,525 of CM051265.1, forward strand.
AAAAAAGACTAAAGAGAGAAGAAAGATATTAAGCGGAACTACAATAAAGAAAGACAGTCGAAGATGGACACTAGAGTCCAATTCAGATTGCATGACGATTTATTTAATGCTACTACAAAAGAAAAGAAAACTAAGAGAGAGAAAAGAAATATTAAACGGAGCTACAATGAAATTATTCAGTCAAAGATAGTGGACACTGGAGTCCAAATTAGATATAACGGTGATATATTATTTTGCGCGAATGACAGAATTGAGAAAAGTAGAGACGAAAAGAGGAATGCAAAGAAGAGACAAAATTTGGAGATTCAGCCTGCAGTGGCGAAAAACAAAAAAATGTTGGATGGGCTGTGCCTTGAAAACATGGATAATAAGGGGGAAAAAGAGGTCAAAGACCCATGGGGAATAAAAGATGGTTACAAAAGAGAGATGAATGACCTACAACGGGTTGGGGGAAAGTTGGGAAATATTGAATGTCGAGTCGGATTGGAAAAATTTGGAAACGAATCTGAAATTAGTATTATCAATTCAAAAGATATGTCGATCCTTTATGAGGGGGAGGAATCCCTTGGGGAAAATCCCCTGCGAGAAGTCGCAAAAGTTAGCCATTTTCCTCAATGCACAACTGGCGGAAGAGTTGTGATCCCTTTACCGAGATTTTGCCTTTCTTATCTGGAGTCCTTGGGGGATACTCTCTCCCTGTCACTTTATACTTCACCCAAACCGTTGTCCAGCAACCCTATTCATATTTGTTATTCTTCATGGGAGTCGACAAGTATTTTTCCGGCAAATTGTATTCAGTGGGAGATGTATCCAAATTTCATTTTCAATTAGCATCAACGTATATTCTTCAGTTAATTATCCCAGGGGAGGGAAACCAGAAAAAAGCGATTCATGGTTCGTTCAGATTTTTACTTCATTTTCCTGATTCCTTATCGTTTTCACAGGCCTGTGTTTTTTCGGCCATAGACTATTTGAAATTATGCCAAGGGGCAATTTACTTTTTTATCGAGATTTGGGGTTGTTTCCACAGATGGAAATTATAAGAGGCTAGTGCAGCCAATTTTTCACGATGGCTGGCATCATCACATGTGCCAGAAATTGATTCTCTGCTCCTCTCAAATGTAAATTCGTGAGAGCAAGAAAATTTTTGTTTTTGATTGTGCTGTGCACAATCAATTTCTAAGACTCCCGAGGACGACACCCTGCAATTATTTCCAACGGAGGAGGAAGAGAAGCTACTGACAAACGAGGAAAACTTCATAGTACCCCACACTACTCGGCAAGGCAGAAACCCCCGCACGGCAGGAGCTCTAAGGAAGAAATGAACCTGGAAGACCTGGAAGACCAGAGGAAGATAAAAAGGAAATTTAGTGTTTATTTTAATTTGATATTGTGTTTGAATTTCCAGCCAATCCAACGGGGATGTGGGCCATTTATCTTAGGAGGGAGGTGTTGGAACCCTTGGTCCCAGTTTTTTTCAGATAAATGTCCCTCCCAGATTCATTTCTTTTGGCCCCTTAATTATTTTCCTTCCTTAATTAATAAATGTTAATTTTCGTATTATTTTTTGACGCCATTTTGGGGTCCTCTTAACTGCGTACGTGCTTAATAGACCACGAGGGAAAGAATTGCGCAGTTAGGGCGGTTGACCAGTAAATTAGTAGTCCTAGGATTGGCTGGAAAGATTCATTACCACCTCGTACCCCCGCCGCTGCATGCGGCTAGCGGGCCGGGAGGAAGTGTTCATTTTTTTTAGTCAGTTCATTTTATACCGCGTGATAGTGAATACAGTAAGAATTTTCTATGTACTCTTTTTAACTTTTCAGCTTAGGTCGCATCTAAAAGAGTTAGCTAGAAATCTTATCGGTAAACTTTGGATTTAAATGTGGCCATAGACCATCCGATCACGTTAGTATACGGAACCGTTGGAGTAACCGCGGAAATCCCACTAATTTGGGGCCAAAGAGGGATCGTCCCACTCCAGTAAGTGGCATAGCAACTCTTTGCGCCATTTTTGCCTTTAAAAGTGGTGACCCCGCACAATAAACCTCCAATAATATATATATATATATATATATATATATATATATATATATATATATATATATATATATATATATATATATATATATATATATATATATATATATATATATATATATATATATATATATATTATATATATATATATATATATATATATATATATATATATATATATATATATATATATATATATAATATATATATATATATATATGTGTGTGTGGTGTGTGTGTGTATACATTCGTTTCATTACTTAAAAATACTAATGAGTTTTTTATCCTTTTTTCCTAATGCATTCGTGTGCTAAAACTCACCCCTCCCTGGAGGGGGAGGGGTGGAAGGTTCTGCTCTACTTAAATTATTTTTTCTCACAAATCGAAGCTGCTCGGGTTAGAAGCCCTTTTCCTTCTATTCTATTTTCTTTTTCAAGATTACAAACTTGCTGTTTTCTTTCTCTCTATCAAGATATTTCATTATCGTTTCATTAACGACAATAATTGCAAATAATCCCAGGCATATATTTTATCTCAGCAAATGTCAAGGCAATTTCAACTGCAACAGTTCCGTTTATCACCATAACTTAGGAAAATTATTCCCTTTTCCTTCAATAGAAAGATACAATTTTCTCTTTGCGAGTTAAAAGGCTGGAAATAAAATTATGAGACAAAGGAATTCTGAACAAAGCCAAGAAGTCAACAGAGGTGAAAACTCCACAAGCGGGACACGGCGTCCTTCATCAAACAAAACGGATTTTAAGGTTGAAAATATACATGCTTTTCTTCCATCATCGTTGTTATACGTAGAAATGTTACTGTAACACTTATTGCAGAAATATATTTCCGATATAGCCTAAAAGATCACACTCATATACATGTTGAAAAAAAAAAGAGGGAAAGATGTCACTGGCATCATAAGCGCCATCAGGAAATTACCAAGGTGGCAGCTTAGTTTTACTAAGCTCTAAATGAGAAACTTTCTCATTTCCACATTTATAAACATTTTATACTGTCTTGTTGCTCCCCAAGGGGCATAGCCCCACCTCCCTCCCGTTCGCGTCAAGTGTTAAGCCCCTGTAAAAAACATTTATTCGAAGAACTCACCTTGAAAACCACGGAAATGACGACCCTATAGTTCACATTGATATTCCAGACCGCCTTTCCCTGACAAAAAAATCGAAGGGGTACACTTTTTCCAGGATGATTATCATTCTCAACGCATCGTTATGCGAATACTAGCTTTAATTTAAAAAAATAGGGCTTGAAGGGGAGGTTTGTAGCCTCCCTGACATTTCCGAACGTGTAAGTAGAAAGCAAACCTTACCCGGAGAAACCAAAACTGCAAAATGAACTTCGGATTACAATATATATGTTTTACAATACAATATATTACAAATGAAAGTTACAGTAATCTTAGAAATATGGATTAGACTCCCCAAAAAAGGGGTTATAATCTTAATAAACACTATAGGTGAAATTCAACGTTATGGAACTCCAAAACTACTTTCTCCGAAACATTAATTTTTTTTTATTTTTCAGACGAGGACAGTTAGGCATGTACGTTTTTTTTCTTACAGGTGTGATCATATCGAACTTATAGTCGTCGATTATTGAAATTCATTCGAATAAACATTTAAAAATCTAGTACCCTTTTAGGTAGCAAAAGAGATCATGCCAAGAGAAAGTGCTACATTCTTGCATCTTGGCTCACAAAACAGCAATGACGACCCGAACAGAACTAATACTAAGAGAGTTCAAAAAAGTATAGTCAAATTTTCTACGAGAGGGGATTCATGTGATTTGAATAAATATTCAGATAAATACAGATTTATCCTCTGATCTCCGTTTATTATGAAGAATACACATATTTCAATGACTATAGAATGAAGAGCGCAGCATGGGTGCTAAGGGACGGAAAGTTCCCCCCTTATTGCGGCGAATATACCTTATTCTGGAAAATTTTGCTTTATTTCGAAAAGCAAATGCACTAAATGAGCTTTTGATCTCGAAACATTGTCTTACAAAAGTTAAACACCAATTTAAAGAGTGAGATTGGAGGGACCGGTGGCCTCAGGAGAATAAAAGGGCCAAGATCTTTGAGGTACTCTAACCCCATTGACCCCTCCCCCTATGACGTTAACTCAAGAAACTTCACGATTTCCTGTTCAGCATCTTGTATATTCCATATAATTTGCCCTTTTTTCGAAGCCCCCCCCCCCAAACCCAGAAATAGACAGTAAGATACCTGACATGTGGCAGTAAACATTATTCGGATAAGTTGTTTTCGTCTATCGTTTCCCTAATAGTACAAACAGTATTTCAATTCAGAAAAAAAAAAAACTTTTGAAACTACACATGTCAAAAATTACTGTACCAAAGCCGGGAAAAATGAGAAAAAATCTCCAACGAGAAGAGGCCTACAAGATGTCAGGAATAAGAGAGTATCTAGAAACACAAAATAAAATCAATAGTTTACTCCTGCACCATGGAATAACTGCAACGAATTACGCTGGAGAAGAAACCGAAGTTAGTAAGTTACAGTCCCTTAGAAAACTTGGCAAAAAAAGAAAGTAATTAATCAAAATTAAATGACACGATTAGTGTAGCTAAGACACAGCTCTCAAGAAAATGGCCAGCAGTTGTGTAGAATTAATAAAAGAAAGTGAAGACAAGAAATGTACGAATTCTAACTGTAGCTAACTATGTGGAAGAACTACGCGAGGATGATAAATTATAGCTCCTTGGCAAATTTAGCAAAAAAAAAAAAAAAAAAAAAAAAAACAATCAAAATGAAATGACACAATTTTGTGCACCTAAGACAAAGCTCTTAGGAAAATGACAAGTGCTAAAGTAGGTTTAATAAGAAAAAAGTGAAAACAGGAAATTAACGAATAACTGCAACTAATTATGCTGGGGAACTAACCGAAGTTAGTGGAGTTCCTTAACAAATTTTGATTGAATATGACTAAATGAATTTTCGTTAATGTCTAGCAACATTTAAGACAAAGCTTACAGGGGTATTAGTCATGGACCCACGATAAAGAAATATCACTAGAAGATAAATATCAGGCTTCAACGAGCTCAAGGTTTGGGCATGTAATTCAGGGCAGAAACAAGCGCTAAAAACGAACATGTGGTGGCGCCTTTAAAATTCCTTGAGCTGACGGCAAAAAGAGATATCTGCAGACATAAGAAAAAAGCAAGGATTGGGTATATTCTGTGGAGCTTCTTAGAGCATTTTGTGCGGTAGTATATTTTTCCAAGAGTTTAATTTCTGACCTAATTACATTAATGAGAGGTTTCAAGAGTAAGTAGTAATGGTACAATCTATTCAACGGGGGTGTCTCACCATATAGCTACAATCTATTCAACGGGGGTGTCTCACCATATAGCTATAATGATTCCGAGCATAGTGTCTCCCGCCATACAAGCAGACAGTGTAATGGCCGGATTCAACTACCGTGAAAATTCGTGCTGATCTCTGTTCAAAGTGCGTGATGTTTTCATGGTAGTGATTCGTTTCCTTTGTATGAAATTGTGAAATTCTTTCTGTAATATAATTTGTTAGGCGTGGTTGACTTATGTTTAACCTTGAACACGGATATAAAAACTCCGACAATGAATTATTTTATCATTCAGAATTGGCATTTGAAATATAATGATGCATTCAAATAAAAGGAATATTGACGAGAGCTACACGCAAGAAGTAAGTTATTCTTTTATATTCATAGTGGGTAAAGAAATTAATTCTACTAGAATTTATACAAAGCCTATATATAGTTAACAGATTGTTAAATACTTTTTGAACCTGGATCTCCAGAGGTCGGTAAAGAGCAATATCAAAACATGAAAAAAAGTATGCAAACACTGCATTTAAATGACTTGCGAGCTTAGCACATCAGGTAAATCATACCTATTTTTTATTCCGGGCCAAAGTTCCACACATTCGTTCCCCACCGGCCCAAAGTGCCACAATCGTCCACCCCCCTCCCTCTAACCCCCCCTCCAATCCTCCCCCCCCAAACATTTTTTTTAATTTTTTTTACATCTCTTAGAATGTCATGAAACACACTTAAAACACAAAAAATTCATATTTGATATTTTCCAACTTCAAAATGGGAATGATATGGATATGTATGTCACAACTTTTACTATTAGAAAAAATAATGTTTGTAGTGACCAATTTTTTTTTTAACTCTTTTTTAACTTTTTTTTAACTTTTTTTTCAACTTTTGTTTTACATCTCTTAGAATGTCATGAAACACACTTAAAACATAAGAAATTCACATTTAATATTTTCCAACTTCAAAATGGGAATGATATAGATATGTGTGTTGCGACTTTTACTATTAGAAAAATAATGTTTGTAGTAACCAATTTTTTTTCTGACAGTTTTTTTTTTTAACTTTTTTTTTCTGACAGTTTTTTTTAACTTTTTTTTTTCAACTTTTTTTTTACATCTCTAAATCATATCAGAAAAATAGAATGACACTTTTAATTTAAATTTTAAAAACTTATTCTTGTGCATACTATTGATGAGGACTGATGGTTCTCTTAGGGAGTCATTATTTTATATAATAAATTTTTTTTCTTCTTTTCTAGGAAATCCCCGAGTTGACAGACCCAATGAAAAGGGTAAGGAATGATAATACCACATCACTAAAATGGTCGACGATGCATAGCCCATCCATACCTCATCTCCCCCCTTCCAACCCGTTAATGCCTACGCAATCTGGCACTCATCATGAGATACCTGACCCTTTGGTTGATCATATCGAGTTAGAAATATCATTTTTTTGTGACTGTTCAATATGTAAAGGACATTATCATGATTTTGAGCATTCCAATGAATCTACTACAACATGCTTAGACAGTGTGGACATAGGGATATACGAGAAGAATCTGGAGGAAATGAGGGGAAGAATCATACATGATATGGAGAGAAATTTATACAGATTGCAAGTAAGCTCGCATAAAACAAGATTAAATGTGAAAGAAAAGGAAGAGGAAGATCGAAAGAAGAGACGTGGTAAAGAGGGCTATCTCAACAGAGTTATCTCAAAATATAGTATAAAAGATAGTGATGAAAACTCAAAGAAAATGTGCCTAGTGCAAGATATAACAGTGAATATTATGATGAAGATGATCTAAGAGACGAGAAAAAGTGGCCATTTAAGAGACAACATAAGAGGTTATTCTATGGAATGGATTTTAAAAACATCGAAAATCGGGATGGAAGAGCTCTCATATATCATTTTACGATAAATCTCATTATTGATATGCTTGACGAGTTTTGTATCGTAATATCACAATAAATTTAATGTGACCCTGACTTTGCAACCAATCAAGATCAATATACAGTGATTTCAAATGATCTACCAGCATTAGTGGTTCTCGAATGTATTTTTTCAAAATGTTTTTTAATATGTTTAAGCAATAAACATCTTAAGCATCAACCATCTTTATTCTTTAGAATAGTTCATCGCCATGAAAATCACACTTTCAGAATCAGCATGTCAGGGAACACACTTTCAGGTTCAGCATGTAGGAGAACCCTAAATGCCCACCCCTAAAAACACACACAAACACACAACATACAAGCACACACACACAACACACACACACACACACACACACACACACACACACACAGACTCACACACCACACACCACACACACACACACACACACACACTCAAACACACACACACACAAACACAAACACAAACACACCTTACATTCTCTTGATTTTTCAAAGTTCATTTTGAATTTCTTTCCTTGAAATGCAAGAGTTGGAATATTTCAGTAGTGTTTTTGTCATGGTTTACCATGTCACAGTCATATTCTCTTGATTTTTCAAAGTTCATTTTGAATTTCTTTCCTGAAATGCAAGAGTTGGATTATTTCAGTAGTGTTTTGTCGTGGTTTACCTTGTCACAGTTACATTCTCTTAATTTTTCAAAGTTCATGTTGAATTTCTTTCGTTGAAATGCAAGAGTTGGAATATTTCAGTAGTGTCTTTTGTCGTGGTTTACCTTGTCACAGTTACTTTCTCATGATTTTTCAAAGTTCATTTTGAATTTCTTTCGTTGAAATGCAAGAGTTGGAATATTTCAGTAGTGTCTAGTTGTGCTTTACCTGTCACAGTTACATTCTCTTGATTTTTCAAAGTTCATTTTGGATTTCTTTCGTTGAAATGCAAGAGTTGGAATATTTCAGTAGTGTTTTGTCATGGTTTACCTTATACCATGTCATAGTCATATTCTCTTGATTTTTTCAAAGTTCATTTTGAATTTCTTTCATTGAAATGCAAGAGTTGGATTATTTCAGTGGTGTTTTGTCGTGGTTTACCTTGTCACAGTTACATTCTCTTGATTTTTCAAAGTTCATTTTGGATTTCTTTCGTTGAAATGCAAGAGTTGGAATATTTCAGTAGTGTTTTGTTGTGCTTTACCTTGTCACAGTTACATTCTCTTGATTTTTCAAAGTTCATTTTGATTTCTTTCATTGAAATGCAAGAGTTAGAATATTTCAGTAGTGTTTTCTCGTGGTTTACCTTGTCACAGTTACATTCTCTTGATTTTTCAAAGTTCATTTTGGATTTCTTTCGTTGAAATGCAAGAGTTGGAATATTTCAGTAGTGTTTTGTTGTGCTTTACCTTGTCACAGTTACATTCTCTTGATTTTTCAAAGTTCATTTTGGATTTCATTCATTGAAATGCAAGAGTTGGAATATTTCAGTAGTGTTTTGTCGTGATTTACCATGTCACAGTTACATTCTCTTGATTTTTCAAAGTTCATTTTGAATTTCTATCGTGAAATGCAAGAGTTAGAATATTTCATTAGTGTTTTATCGTGGTTTACCATGTCACAGTTACATTCTCTTGATTTTTCAAAGTTCATTTTGGATTTCTTTCCTGAAATGCAAGAGTTGGAATATTTCAGTAGTGTTTTATCGTGGTTTACCTTGCCACAGTTACATTCTCTTGATTTTTCAAAGTTCATTTTGGATTTCTTTCCTTGAAATGCAAGTGTTGGAATATTTCAGTACTGTTTTGTCATGGTTTACCTTGCCATATTTACATTCTCTTGATTTTTTCAAAGTTCATTTTGGATTTCTTCCTTGAAATGCAAGAGTTGGAATATTTCAGTAGTGTTTTGTCGTGGTTTACCATGTCACAGTTACATTCTCTTGATTTTTCAAAGTTCATTTTAGATTTCTTTCGTGAAATGCAGAGTTGGAATATTTCAGTAGTGTTTTATCGTGGTTTACCCTTGTCACAGTTACATTCTCTTGATTTTTCAAAGCTCATTTTTGATTTCTATCGTTGAAATGCCAGAGTTGGAATATTACAGTAGTGTTTTGTCATGGTTTACCTTGTCACAGTTACATTCTCTTGATTTTTCAAAGTTCATTTTGAATTTCTTTCATTGAAATGCAAGAGTTGGAATATTTCAGTAGTGTTTTGTATGGTTTACCTTCACACAGTTACATTCTCTTGATTTTTCAAAGTTCATTTTGGATTTCATTCCTTGAAATGCAAGAGTTGGAATATTTCAGTAGTGTTTTGTCATGGTTTACCTTGTCACAGTTACATTCTCTTGATTTTTCAAAGTTCATTTTGGATTTTTACATTCTATTGATTTTTCAAAGTTCATTTTGGATTTCTTTCGTGAAATGCAAGAGTTGGAATATTTCAGTAGTGTTTTATCGTGGTTTACCTTGTCACAGTTACATTCTCTTGATTTTTCAAAGCTCATTTTTTGGATTTCTACCGTTGAAATGCCAGAGTTGGAATATTACAGTAGTGTTTTGTCATGGTTTACCTTGTCACAGTTACATTCTCTTGATTTTTCAAAGTTCATTTTGAATTTCTTTCGTTGAAATGCAAGAGTTGGAATATTTCAGTAGTGTTTTGTCATGGTTTACCTTGCCACAGTTACATTCTCTTGATTTTTCAAAGTTCATTTTGAATTTCTTTCATTGAAATGCAAGAGTTGGAATATTTCAGTAGTGTTTTGTCGTGGTTTACCATGTCACAGTTACATTCTCTTGATTTTTCAAAGTTCATTTTGAATTTCTTTCGTGAAATGCAAGAGTTGGAATATTTCAGTAGTGTTTTTGTCGCGATTTACCTTGTCACAGTTACATTCTCTTGATTTTTCAAAGCTCATTTTTGGATTTCTATCGTTGAAATGCAAGAGTTGGAATATTTCAGTAGTGTTTTGTTATGGTTTACCTTGTCACAGTTACATTTTCTTGATTTTTCAAAGTTAATTTTAATTTCTTTCGTTGAAATGCAAGAGTTGGAAATTTCAGTAGTGTTTGTCATGGTTTACCTTGCCACAGTTACATTCTCTTGATTTTTCAAAGTTCATTTTTAATTTCTTTCGTTGAAATGCAAGAGTTGAATATTTCAGTAGTGTTTTGTCATGGTTTAACCTTGCCAAAGTTACATTCTCTTGATTTTTCAAAGTTCATTTTGAATTTCTTTCATTGAAATGCAAGAGTTGGAATATTTCAGTAGTGTTTTGTCGTGGTTTACCATCTAATAGTTACATTCTCCTGGATTTTTCAAAGTTCATTTTGAATTTCTTTCATTGAAATGCAAGAGTTGGAATATTTCAGTAGTGTTTTGTCATGGTTTACCATGTCACAGTTACATTCTCTTGATTTTTCAAAGTTCATTTTGAATTTCTTTCGTTGAAATGCAAGAGTTGGAATATTTCAGTTGTGTTTTGTCGTGGTTTACCTTGTCACAGTTACATTCTCATGATTTTTCAAAGTTCATTTTGAATTTCTTTCATTGAAATGCAAGAGTTGGATTATTTCAGTAGTGTTTTGTAGTGGTTTACCTTATCACACTTACATTCTCTTGATTTTCAAAGTTCATTTTGGATTTCTTTCGTTGAAATGCAAGAGTTGGAATATTTCAGTAGTGTTTTGTCATGGTTTACCTTGTCACAGTTACATTCTCTTAATTTTTCAAAATTCATTTTGAATTTCTTTCATTGAAATGCAAGAGTTAGAATATTTCAGTAGTGTTTCGTCATGGTTTACCTTGCCACAGTTACATTCTCTTGATTTTTCAAAGCTCATTTTTGGATTTCTATCGTTGAGATGCAAGAGTTGGAATATTTCAGTAGTGTTTTGTTATGGGTTTACCTTGTCACAGTTACATTCTCTTGATTTTTCAAAGTTCATTTTAATTTCTTTCGTTGAAATGCAAGAGTTGGGATATTTCAGTAGTGTTTTGTCATGGTTTACCTTGCCACAGTTACATTCTCTTGATTTTTCAAAGTTCATTTTTAATTTCTTTCGTTGAAATGCAAGAGTTGGAATATTTCAGTAGTGTTTTGTCATGGTTTTACCTTGCCAAAGTTACATTCGCTTGATTTTTCAAAGTTCAATTTGAATTTCTTTCATTGAAATGCAAGAGTTGGAATATTTCAGTAGTGTTTTGTCGTGGTTTAACCATCTAATAGTTACATTCTCTTGATTTTTCAAAGTTCATTTTGAATTTCTTTCATTGAAATGCAAGAGTTGGATTATTTCAGTAGTGTTTTGTAGTGGTTTACCTTATCACACTTACATTCTCTTGATTTTTCAAAGTTTGTTTTGGATTTCTTTCGTTGAAATGCAAGAGTTGGAATATTTCAGTAGTGTTTTGTCATGGTTTACCTTGTCAGAGTTACATTCTCTTAATTTTTCTAAATTCATTTTGAATTTCTTTTCATTGAAATGCAAGAGTTGGAATATTACAGTAGTGTTTTGTCAAGGTTTACCTTGCCACAGTTACATTCTCTTGATTTTTCAAACTTCATTTTGAATTTCTTTGATTGAAATGCAAGAATTGGAATATTTCAGTAGTGTTTTGTCGTGGTTTACCATCTCACAATTACATTCTCTTGATTTTTCAAAGTTCATTTTGGATTTCTTTCGTTGAAATGCAAGAGTTGGAATATTTCAGTAGTGTTTTGTTGTGCTTTACCTTGTCACAGTTACATTCTCTTGATTTTTAAAGTTCATTTTGAATTTCTTTCATTGAAATGCAAGAGTTGGAATATATTCAACTACACAGATATTTATAGCATGAAAAGGATCTTTACAACATTTCACAGAATCAAGAGAGACTACTATTGCCATCTACCAACCTATAGCTTCAGATGGTAGCACAGTCTCTCAGACACACGGCTATAGTGTGAGAGAAATGCAAAAAAACAATAGATATTGATGACAATACTAAAGTAACTTAACCACAAAATTCCACATTATTGCACAGAAATACCAAAACCATAGGTTAGGTTAGGTTATGTTAGGTTAGCCTACGTACGTGCGCGTACGTCATCAATATCTATTGTTTTTTTTGCATTTCTCTCACACTATAGCCGTGTGTCTGAGAGACTGTGCTACCATCTAAAGCTATAGGTTGGTAGATGGCAATAGTAGTCTCTCTTGATTCTGTGAAATGTTGTAAGATCCTTTTCATGCTATGAAATATCTGTGTAGTTGAATGTATTCCAACTCTTGCATTTCAATGAAAGAAATTCAAAATGAACTTTAAAAATCAAGAGAATGTAACTGTGACAAGGTAAAGCACAAAAAAACACTACTGAAATATTCCAACTCTTGCATTTCAACGAAAAGAAATCCAAAATGAACTTTGAAAAATCAAGAGAATGTAATTGTGAGATGGTAAACCACGACAAAACACTACTGAAAATATTCCAACTCTTGCATTTCAATGAAAGAAATTCAAAATGAAGTTTGAAAAATCAAGAGAATGTAACTGTGGCAAGGTAAACCATGACGAAAACACTACTGAAATATTCCAACTCTTGCATTTCAATGAAAGAAATTCAAAATGAATTTTGAAAACTTAAGAGAGAACGTAACTGTGACAAGGTAAACCATGACAAAACACTACTGAAATATTCCAACTCTTGCATTTCAACGAAAGAAATCCAAAATGAACTTTGAAAAATCAAGAGAATGTAAGTGTGATAAGGTAAACCACTACAAAACACTACTGAAATAATCCAACTCTTGCATTTCAATGAAAGAAATTCAAAATGAACTTTGAAAAATCATGAGAATGTAACTGTGACAAGGTAAACCACGACAAAACACAACTGAAATATTCTAACTCTTGCATTTCAACGAAAAGAAATTCAAAATGAACTTTGAAAAATCAAGAGAATGTAACTGTGACATGGTAAACCATGACAAAACACTACTGAAATATTCCAACTCTTGCATTTCAATGAAAGAAATTCAAAATGAACTTTGAAAAATCAAGAGAATGTAACTGTGGCAAGGTAAACCATGACAAAACACTACTGAAATATTCCAACTCTTACATTTCAACGAAAGAAATTAAAAATGAACTTTGAAAAATCAAAAGAATGTAACTGTGGCAAGGTAAACCATGACAAAACACTACTGAAATATTCCAACTCTTGCATTTCAACGAAAGAAATTAGAAATGAACTTTGAAAAATCAAGAGAATGTAACTGTGACAAGGTAAACCATAACAAAATACTACTGAAATATTCCAACTCTTGCATTTCAACAAATAGAAATCCAAAAATGAGCTTTGAAAAATCAAAAGAATGTAACTGTGACAAGGTAAATCACGACAAAACACTACTGAAATATTCCAACTCTTGCATTTCACGAAAGAAATTCAAAATAAACTTTGAAAAATCAGGAGAATGTAACTGTGGGCACGGTAAACCATGACAAAACACTACTGAAATATTCCAACTCTTGCATTTCAACGAAAAAAATTCAAAATGAACTTTGAAAAATCAAGAATGTAACTGTGACAAGGTAAACCATGACACAAAACACTACTGTAATATTCCAACTCTGGCATTTCAACGATAGAAATCCAAAAATGAGCTTTGAAAAATCAAGAGAATGTAACTGTGACAAGGTAAACCACGATAAAACACTATTGAAATATTCCAACTCTTGCATTTCACGAAAGAAATCAAAATGAACTTTGAAAAATCAAGAGAATGTAACTGTGACAAGGTAAACCATGACAAAACACTACTGAAATATTCCAACTCTTGCATTTCAAGGAATGAAATCCAAATGAACTTTGAAAAATCAAGAGAATGTAACTGTGAGAAGGTAAACCACGATAAAACACTATTGAAATATTCCAACTCTTGCATTTCACGAAAGAAATCCAAAATGAACTTTGAAAAATCAAGAGAATGTAACTGTGACACGGTAAACCACGACAAAACACTACTGAAATATTCCAACTCTTGCATTTCACGAAAGAAATTCAAAATGAACTTTGAAAAATCAAGAGAATGTAAAAAAATCCAAAATGAAGTTTGAAAAATCAAGAGAATGTAACTGTGACAAGGTAAACCATGACAAAACACTACTGAAATATTCCAACTCTTGCATTTCAAGGAATGAAATCCAAAATGAACTTTGAAAAAATCAAGAGAATGTAACTGTGAGAAGGTAAACCATAACAAACACTACTGAAATATTCCAACTCTTGCATTTCAACGAAAGAAATCCAAAAATGAACTTTGAGGAAAATCACGAGAATGTAACTGTGACAAGGTAAACCATGACAAAAACACTACTGAAATCTTCCAACTCTTGCATTTCAAGGAAAGAAATCCAAAATGAACTTTGAAAAATCAAGAGAATGTAACTGTGACAAGGTAAATCATGACAAAACACTACTGAAATATTCAACTCTTGCATTTCAACGAAAGAAATCCAAAAATGACCTTTGAAAAATCAAGAGAATGTAACTGTGACAAGGTAAACCATGACAGAACACTACTGAAATCTTCCAACTCTTGCATTTCAAGGAAAGAAATCCAAGATGAACTTTGAAAAATCAAGAGAATGTAATTGTGACAAGGTAAACCATGACAAAACAATACTGAAATATTCCAACTCTTGCATTTCAAGGAAAGAAATCCAAAATGAACTTTGAAAAATCAAGAGAATGTAACTGTGACAAGGTAAATCATGACAAAACACTACTGAAATATTCCAACTCTTGCATTTCAACGAAAAAAAATCCAAAAATGAACTTTGAAAAATCAAGAGAATGTAACTGTGACAAGGTAAACCATGACAGAACACTACTGAAATCTTCCAACTCTTGCATTTCAAGGAAAGAAATCCAAGATGAACTTTGAAAAATCAAGAGAATGTAACTGTGACAAGGTAAACCATGACAAAACACTACTGAAATATTCCAACTCTTGCATTTCAAGGAAAGAAATCCAAAATGAACTTTGAAAAATCAAGAGAATGTAACTGTGACATGGTAAACCACGATAAAACACTAATGAAATATTCCAACTCTTGCATTTCACGAACGAAATTCAAAAATGAACTTTGAAAAATCAAGAGAATGTAACTGTGACATGGTAAATCACGACAAAACACTACTGAAATATTCCAACTCTTGCATTTCAATGAATGGAATCCAAAATGAACTTTGAAAAATCAAGAGAATGTAACTGTGACAAGGTAAACCACGACAAAACACTACTGAAATAATCCAACTCTTGCATTTCAATGAAAGAAATTCAAAATGAACTTTGAAAAATCAAGAGAATATGACTGTGACATGGTATACCATGACAAAACACTACTGAAATATTCCAACTCTTGCATTTCAATGAATGAAATCCAAAATGAACTTTGAAAAATCAAGAGAATGTAACTGTGACAAGGTAAAGCACAACAAAACAATACTGAAAATATCCAACTCTTGCATTTCAACGAAAGAAATTCAAAATGAACTTTGAAAAAATCAAGAGAATGTAACTGTGACAAGGTAAACCACGACAAAACACTACTGAAATATTCCAACTCTTTCATTTCAATGAATGAAATCCAAAATGAACTTTGAAAAATCAAGAGAATGTAACTGTGACATGGTAAAGCACAACAAAACACTACTGAAATATTCCAACTCTTGCATTTCAACGAAAGAAATCCAAATGAACTTTGAAAAAATCAAGAGAATGTAACTGTGACAAGGTAAACCACGACAAAACACTACTGAAATAATCCAACTCTTGAATTTCAATGAAAGAAATTCAAAATGAACTTTGAAAAATCAAGAGAATATGACTGTGACATGGTATACCATGACAAAACACTACTGAAATATTCCAACTCTTGCATTTCAATGAATGAAATCCAAAATGAACTTTGAAAAATCAAGAGAATGTAACTGTGACAAGGTAAAGCACAACAAAACAATACTGAAATATTCCAACTCTTGCAATTCAACGAAAGAAATTCAAAATGAACTTTGAAAAATCATGAGAAAGTAACTGTGACAAGGTAAACCACGACAAAACACTACTGAAATATTCCAACTCTTGCATTTCAACGAAAGAAATTCAACATGATCTTTGAAAAATTAAGAGAATGTAACTGTGACAAGGTAAACCACGACAAAACACTACTGAAATAATCCAACTCTTGCATTTCAATGAAAGAAATTCAAAATGAACTTTGAAAAATCAAGAGAATGTAACTGTGACAAGGTAAACCATGACAAAACACTACTGAAATCTTCCAACTCTTGCATTTCAAGGAAAGAAATCCAAAATGAACTTTGAAAAATCAAGAGAATGTAACTGTGACAAGGTAAACCATGACAAAACACTACTGAAATATTCCAACTCTTGCATTTCAAGGAAAGAAATCCAAAATGAACTTTGAAAAATCAAGAGAATGTAACTGTGACATGGTAAACCACGATAAAAACACTAATGAAATATTCCAACTCTTGCATTTCACGAAAGAAATTCAAAATGAACTTTGAAAAATCAAGAGAATGTAACTGTGACAAGGTAAATCACGACAAAACACTACTGAAATATTCCAACTCTTGCATTTCAATGAATGGAATCCAAAATGAACTTGAAAAATCAAGAGAATGTAACTGTGACAAGGTAAACCACGACAAAACACTACTGAAATAATCCAACTCTTGCATTTCAATGAAAGAAATTCAAATGAACTTTGAAAAATCAAGAGAATATGACTGTGACATGGTATACCATGACAAAACACTACTGAAATATTCCAACTCTTGCATTTCAATGAAAATGAATCCAAAATGAACTTTGAAGTTTGAAAAAATCAAGAGAATGTAACTGTGACAAGGTAAAGCACACAAAACAATACTGAAATATTCAACTCTTGCATTTCAACGAAGAAATCCAAAATGAACTTTGAAAAATCAAGAGAATGTAACTGTGACAAGGTAAACCACGACAAAACACTACTGAAATATTCCAACTCTTTCATTTCAATGAATGAAATCCAAAAATGAACTTTGAAAAATCAAGAGAATGTAACTGTGACATGGTAAAGCACAACAAAACACTACTGAAATATTCCAACTCTTGCATTTCAACGAAAGAAATCCAAAATGAACTTTGAAAAATCAAGAGAATGTAACTGTGACAAGGTAAACCACGACAAAACACTACTGAAATAATCCAACTCTTGAATTTCAATGAAAGAAATTCAAAAATGAACTTTGAAAAATCAAGAGAATATGACTGTGACATGGTATACCATGACAAAACACTACTGAAATATTCCAACTCTTGCATTTCAATGAATGAAATCCAAATGAACTTTGAAAAATCAAGAGAATGTAACTGTGACAAGGTAAAGCACAACAAAACAATACTGAAATATTCCAACTCTTGCAATTCAACGAAAGAAATTCAAAATGAACTTTGAAAAATCATGAGAAGTAACTGTGACAAGGTAAACCACGACAAAACACTACTGAAATATTCCAACTCTTGCATTTCAACGAAAGAAATTCAACATGATCTTTGAAAAATTAAGAGAATGTAACTGTGACAAGGTAAACCACGACAAAACACTACTGAAATAATCCAACTCTTGCATTTCAATGAAAGAAATTCAAAATGAACTTTGAAAAATCAAGAGAATGTAACTGTGACAAGGTAAACCATGACAAAACACTACTGAAATCTTCCAACTCTTGCATTTCAAGGAAAGAAATCCAAAATGAACTTTGAAAAATCAAGAGAATGTAACTGTGACAAGGTAAATCATGACAAAACACTACTGAAATATTCCAACTCTTGCATTTCAACGAAAGAAAATCCAAAAAATGAACTTTGAAAAATCAAGAGAATGTAACTGTGACAAGGTAAACCATGACAGAACACTACTGAAATCTTCCAACTCTTGCATTTCAAGGAAAGAAATCCAAGATGAACTTTGAAAAATCAAAAGAATGTAACTGTGACAAGGTAAACCATGACAAAACACTACTGAAATATTCCAACTCTTGCATTTCAAGGAAAGAAATCCAAAATGAACTTTGAAAAATCAAGAGAATGTAACTGTGACATGGTAAACCACGATAAAACACTAATGAAATATTCCAACTCTTGCATTTAACGAAAGAAATTCAAAATGAACTTTGAAAAATCAAGAGAATGTAACTGTGACATGGTAAATCACGACAAAACACTACTGAAATATTCCAACTCTTGCATTTCAATGAATGGAATCCAAAATGAACTTTGAAAAATCAAGAGAATGTAACTGTGACAAGGTAAAGAACAAGAAAACACTACTGAAATATTCCAACTCTTGCATTTCAACGAAAGAAATCCAAAATGAACTTTGAAAAATCAAGAGAATGTAACTGTGACAAGGTAAAGAACAAGAAAACACTACTGAAATATTCCAACTCTTGCATTTCAACGAAAGAAATCCAAAATGAACTTTGAAAAATCAAGAGAATGTAACTGTGACAAGGTAAACCACGATAAAAACACTACTGAAATATTCCAACTCTTGCATTTCAATGAATGAATCCAAAATGAACTTTGAAAAATCAAGAGAATGTAACTGTGACAAGGTAAAGAACAAGAAAACACTACTGAAAATATTCCAACTCTTGCATTTCAACGAAAGAAATCCAAAATGAACTTTGAAAAATCAAGAGAATGTAACTGTGACAAGGTAAACCACGACAAAACACTACTGAAATATTCCAACTCTTGCATTTCAATGAATGAAATCCAAAATGAACTTTGAAAAATCAAGAGAATGTAACTGTGACAAGGTAAAGCACAACAAAACACTACTGAAATATTCCAACTCTTGCATTTCAACGAAAGAAATCCAAAATGAACTTTGAAAAATCAAGAGAATGTAACTGTGACAAGGTAAACCACGACAAAACACTACTGAAATAATCCAATTCTTGCATTTCAATGAAAGAAATTCAAAATGAACTTTGAAAAATCAAGAGAATATGACTGTGACATGGTATACCATGACAAAACACTACTGAAATATTCCAACTCTTGCATTTCAATGAATGAAATCCCAAAATGAACTTTGAAAAATCAAGAGAATGTAACTGTGACAAGGTAAAGCACAACAAAACAATACTGAAATATTCCAACTCTTGCAATTCAACGAAAAGAAATTCAAAATGAACTTTGAAAAATCATGAGAAAGTAACTGTGACAAGGTAAACCACGACAAAACACTACTGAAATATTCCAACTCTTGCATTTCAACGAAAGAAATTCAACATGATCTTTGAAAAATTAAGAGAATGTAACTGTGACAAGGTAAACCACGACAAAACACTACTGAAATAATCCAACTCTTGCATTTCAATGAAAGAATTCAAAATGAACTTTGAAAAATCAAGAGAATATGACTGTGACATGGTAAAACCATGACAAAACACTACTGAAATATTCCAACTCTTGCATTTCAAGGAAAGAAATTCAAAATGAACTTTGAAAAATCAAGAGAATGTAAGGTGTGTTTGTGTTTGTGTGTGTGTGTGTGTTTGTGCGTGTGTGTTTGAGTGTGTGTGTGTGTGTGTGTTTGTATGTGTGTGTTTGTGTGTGTGTTTTTAGGGGTGGGCATTTAGGGTTCTCCTACATGCTGAAAGTGAAAGTGTGTTCCCTGACATGCTGAATCTGAAAGTGTGATTTTCATGGCGATGAACTATTCTAAAGAATAAAGATGGTTGAGGCTTAAGATGTTTATTGCTTAAACATATTAAAAAACATTTTTGAAAAAATACATTCCAGAACCACTAATGCTGGTAGATCATTTGAAATCACTGTATATTGATCTTGATTGGTTGCAAAGTCAGGGTCACATTAAATTTATTGTGAGATTACGATACAAAACTCGTCAAGCATATCAATAATGAGATTCATCGTAAAAGGATATATGAGAGCTCTTCCATCCCGATTTTCGATGTTTAAAATCCATTCCATAGAATAACCTCTTATGTTGTCTCTTAAATGGCCACTTTTTCTCGTCTTTTAGATCATCTTCATCATAATATTCACTGTTATATCTTGCACTAGGCACATTTTTCTTTAAGTTTTCATCACTATCTTTTATACTATATTTTGAGATAACTCAGTAGAGACAGCCCTCTTTACCACGTCTCTTCTTTCGATCTTCCTCTTCCTTTTCTTTCACATTTAATCTTGTTTTATGCGAGCTTACTTGCAATCTGTATAAATTTC
This sequence comes from Artemia sinica, assembly GCA_027921565.1. Classification (NCBI taxonomy): domain Eukaryota; kingdom Metazoa; phylum Arthropoda; class Branchiopoda; order Anostraca; family Artemiidae; genus Artemia; species Artemia sinica. The sequence goes on from CM051265.1 coordinate 51,664,147, forward strand.
TCTCCATATCATGTATGATTCTTCTCCTCATTTCCTCCAGATTCTTCTCGTCTATCCCTATATCCACACTGTCTAAGCATGTTGCAGTAGATTCATTGGAATGCTCAAAATCATGATAATTTCCTTTACATATTGAACAGTCACAAAAAAATGATATTTCTAACTCGATATGATCAACCAAAGGGTCAGGTATCTCATGATGAGTGGCAGATTGCGTAGGCATTAACGGGTTGGAAGGGGGGAGATGAGGCATGGATGGACTATGCATCGTCGACCATTTTAGTGATGTGGTATTATCATTCCTTACCCTTTTCATTGGGTCTGTCAACTCGGGGATTTCCTAGAAAAGAAGAAAAAATTTAGTATAAAATAATGACTCCCTAAGAGAACCATCAGTCCTCATCAATAGTATGCACAAGAATAAGTTTTTTAAAATTTAAATTAAAGTGTCATTCTATTTTTCTGATATGATTTAGAGATGTAAAAAAAAAAGTTGAAAAAAAAGTTAAAAAAAACTGTCAGAAAAAAAATTTAAAAAAAACTGTCAGAAAAAAAAATTGGTTACTACAAACATTATTTTTCTAATAGTAAAAGTCGCAACAAAACATATCTATATCATTCCCATTTTGAAGTTGGAAAATATTAAATGTGAATTTCTTATGTTTTAAGTGTGTTTCATGACATTCTAAGAGATGTAAAAAAAGTTAAAAAAAAAGTTAAAAAAAGTTAAAAAAAAATGGTCACTACAAACATTATTTTTCTAATAGTAAAAGTTGCGACACACATATCTATATCATTCCCATTTTGAAGTTGGAAAATATCAAATATGAATTTTTTGTGTTTTAAGTGTGTTTCATGACATTCTAAGAGATGTAAAAAAAGTTCAAAAAAATTTTGGGGGGGGGGGTTGGTTGGAGGGAGGGGGTTGGAGGTAGGGGGTGGACGATTGTGGCACTTTGGGCCGGTGGGGAACGAATGTGTGGAACTTTGGGCCGGAATAAAAAATAGGTATGATTTACCTGATGTGCTAAGCTCGCAAGTCATTTAAATGCAGTGTTTACATACTTTTTTTCATGTTTTGATATTGCTCTTTACCGACCTCTGGAGATCCAGGTTCAAAAAATATTTAACAATCTGTTAACTATAATAGGCTCTGTATAAATTCTAGTAGAATTAATTTCTTTACCCACTATGAATATAAAAGAATAACTTACTTCTTGCTTGTAGCTCTCGTCAATATTCCTTTTATTTGAATGCATCATTATATTTCAAATGCCAATTCTGAACTGATAAAATAATTCATTGTCGGAGTTTTTACATCCGTGTTCAAGGTTAAACATAAGTCAACCACGGCTAACAAATTAAATTACAGAAAGAATTTCACAATTTCATACAAAGGAAACGAATCACTACCATGAAAACATCACGCACTTTGAACAGAGATCAGCACGAATTTTCACGGTAATTGAATCCGGCCATTACACTGTCTGCTTGTATGGTGGGAGACACTCTGCTCGGATCATTATAGCTATATGGTGAGACACCCCCGTTGAATAGATTGTAGCTATATGGTGAGACACCCCCGTTGAATAGATTGTAGCTATATGGTGAGACACCTCTGTTGAATAGATTGTACCATTACTACTAGAGTAATGTGGCAGTATTTTGCCAACACTCAACTTTTTATATTTATAAAAGATCTAAAGCCGAACTGGCCAGCCATAAAAAAGCACAAAAATATAATACGACAAACGGGTCTATGACCAGTAAATGAAAATGAAGAAAAAAAAAAAACGAGTATTTCGCTCGTATCTAACAAGGCGCCTTGACCGTAGAGAAAAAAATAAACCAAAACTAAAAAATATACATAAAACTAAAATAGATTCACCTAAAAATATAATATACAATTGCTTAACATTTACAATTTGAAGCTACCTTCGTGAAAACCACCTCACAAAAGTAACTGGATTAAACAATTTAAAATAACAAATGAACAAGGAATACGTTATTGCGACTCAGTTTTATGCAAAGCTTTTGATGCTGCTATTCGCTTAGGTTTATTATTTGAACTAAACCCTGAGATATTTTCCAATACTTCATTTTTATTTTTAAATATGGGTTCATTTTTGAAAATATTATCATAAATAGGATCAATTGTGTTATATTCCCAGTATCTCTATTATTGACAAACCTGCAAAAATATGTTGTTTTTTTTATTTCTAATGCGTCAAGAGCTCATTGTGTGAAACCTTTATCATTGGAAATGGTTGTTGCCTCCTCGAACTGCATAAAATGGTCCGAATTAAAAAATAAATGTTCTGCTAAGGCTGAAGTAAAACGTTCTGGAGGTTTTTTAAATTTTAGAGCATTACCTATTGATTTCCGGTGCTCAATAAATCGTTCCACAAATTGCTGGTGTGTTCGACCGATGTAAAATTTCCCGCAAGAGCAAGGGATACTATAAACTTCACTTGACAAAATATTACGTGTTATATCCTTTCCAGAATTTAGAAACTTACTCAATGGTCTGATTGATTTAAAACAAGTTGAAATATTATGTTTCAGTAAAGTTCACTTGATTTTCTCCCCAAGAATTGGTATGTAAGGTAATGAAATGTATCTACTGGAAATTGTAGGGTCCAAAGGTTGAGAACCTTCGTTTTTATTACCTTTTTCATGCTTAATCTGCCTTTTCTGTATTGTCTCATTTACAAATTTTACAGGATACCCGTTGCAAAATATAATATCTCTCAAATACAATACGGTAGTTCGCTATCAATATTCTCCGGGGAACAAATATTAAAACTCTATCAACCAATGATATAACTGTTCCTTTTTTACTGAAATTGAGTGAGACGAACGAAAATTTAAATACCTGTCATTATGGTTGGTTTCCTATAAATTGAAAAAAGTAAACCGTTGTCACTTTATCAGAGGCAACGCTGTAACGTTGCCTATAGTAAAGGCCATACGGCTCCAATGTTTTATTATTTATTTATTATTTTTTTTTCCAGAGGCACTTCATATGGAAGGCGTCGTCGTAAAAACTTCAAAGGGGACTCATTCGATTGGGAATCGAGAGTTCTAGTGCCCTTTTTAATAGTCAAAAATGATTGGAGGGCAACCAGCCCCCCCCCCCACGCCATCATTCCCCCAAACACATCCAATCAAAATTTTGAGATAGCCATTTTGTTCAGCGTAGTTGATTTCCAGATAGAAATATATATTTTTTGAGGAGGACACTCCCCCACAACTCTCAGGGCAAGAGTTTTAAGTTATGCCCTGGGGCATATAAGGTTTTTTATAGAAGGCGTTGTCGTAGAAACTTCAAAAACAGGCTCATTCGATTGGTAATTCAAAGGGCTAGTGCCCTTTTTAATAGTTGAAAGTGATTGGAGGGCAACTAGCCCCCCCCCCACGCCCATCATTTCCCCAAACTCATCCAATCAAAATTTTGAGATAGCCATTTTGTTCAGCGTAGTTGATTTCCACATAGAAAATATGTTTTGAGGAGGACACTCCCCAACAACCCTCAGGGCAAGGGTTTTAAGTTATGCTCTGGGGGCATATAAGGTTTTTATAGAAGGCTTGTCGTAAAACTTCAAAAAAGACTCATTCGATTGGAAATTCAAAGGGATAGTGCTCTTTTTAACAGTCGAAAGTGATCAACTATAGGCTATGCGTCTTGAACAGTATTGGGAACTATAAACAACATCAAATTGAATATTTGATGAATAATGATATTAACTGTTGAAAGATCCATCAGTTCAAGAATTTATTTCACTGTAATTGTATTTTTATTTTCAATTCTGTAAGAACTGGAAAAGAAAATATTTGTAATATAATCCGTTTTCAGTTAAGCGCCAATGACGCAGTAGGCTTTTGGTTTCTATTTACAGTTAGGAAAGGAGGCAGTATCCAAACACATATCTGTAGGGAAACTATATTCGTCTTTAACAACTTTAAAAAGAGCTAATAAATTAAACTGAATATTTTATGTATAATGATATTAATTGCTGAAAGTTCATCAGTTCAAAATTTTACTATAATTTTAATGTTTATTTTCAATATTAAGTACAAAAGAAATCATTTGTCATAAAATTGGTTTTCAGTAAAGCGCCAATGACGCAGTAGGTTTTAGACTCTTACAGTGAGAGAAGGAGGTCATACCCAAACTCTTGTTTGTGGTGATTTATGTTCGTTTCAAGCTTGATTTGCATATTCAATTTAAGTTTCACTCGTTTTAAGATTTATTTATTAATTTACATTAATATATATTGTATGTTTGTTTGCATTGATTGTTTATTTAATTTCTGTTCGTTTTAAGTTTCATTTATACTTCAATAGGAAATTTTTTTTTCGTTTTAAGCTTGATTTTCATATTCAATCTAAGCATTACTCGCTTTAAGATTTATTTATTCATTTATATTATTACTTGTTGTGTGCTTTTGCTGTGATTGTTTATTTAATTTCTGTTCGTTTTGGGTTTCATTTATTCTTTAATAGTAATTTCTGGTCGTTTTGAGTTTGAATTTTAAAAGGTATTTGTATCTGCTGAGCTTAAGTTTAAAATGGCCTTTACTTTTCTTTGAAAAATTTATTTTTCGGAAAGTTTTTTTTTTTAATTAATATTAATAAAATATCAAGATAGGCTACCCTTTTTAGATGCAGGTTTATCAATTAATAAAGATACTGGGAATATAAATGTTGATCCTATTTATGATATTATTTTAAAAAATGACCCCATATTTAAAAATAAAAATAAAGAATTGCAAAATGTCCCAGGGGCTAGTTCAAATAATAAACCTAAGCGAATGGCAGCATCAAAAGCTTTGCATCAAATTATGTCGCAATAACTCATTCCTTGTTCATTTGTTATTTTAAATTGTTTAATGCAGTTAGTTTTGTGAGGCGGTTTCACAAAGGTAGCTTCAAATTGGAAATGTTAAGTAAATGTATGTTATATTTTTAGGTGAGTCTATTTTAGTTTATGTATATTTTTTTAGTTTTAGTTTATTTTTTTTTCTCTACGCTGAAGACGCCTTGTTAGATACAGGCGAAATATTCTTTTTGTTTTGTCTTCGTTTTCATTTACTGGCCATAGACCTGTTTGTCGTATTTAATTTTTTGTGCTTTTTTTTATATTTATCATGCCTTGATTTACACTTGCAAGGATTAACGGATTTTCAAGTTGTTCAACTTCTCCACATTACCATGAAATTGCTACACCATGTGCAATTCTAAATATTTTTTCAAGTTCTCGCCCACAATGCCTTCCACGATATGACCAGATCTGTCCACGCTCGGACACCTTACAAGATCTTAAACCGTTAGGAGTAATATCTGACACTTGGTTTTTGATATTTGCAAATATACCCTTCAGCGGTTCAGCGCACAGGTAAAGATTCAAGTGCTTTTACGTGTTCATCCTGTAGTAGTACGGTGTGTCACACTGTTGATGTTTTAAAATTTCCAAACTCAACTTTTTCAACCAGTGATAACTTGGTGACCATCTCACTGGCTTCTTAAGTTTCCAATTGGGTAGAGGTGCAAATTGATTCCCCTCTGACAAAAAAAACTTATTTCTAGCTAAAAACTGTTCATTCAACTGGGCTGTAAAGATACACAGACACTGTACAGCAATAGCAGAATGCAAATAACTTACTTCTCACTGTATATTCCAGTTCTATTGGTAGCGGCTCTGCGTCTACACTCCAGGGGGAAATAATATACACCTTTAGCTCCAATTGCTTTTTCCTTAGCATAAGTTTCGTCTGCTTTGTATGGTCTTATTAACACGGACTAAACTCCGGAATTTGATTCTCCGCGTCACAAAGATAGCTAGAAATTTATCCAAAAGCAGACAATAGTTGTAAAAAAAAACTCTATCCAAACTGTGTCAAGTCTCCGTTTGGTCTCCAGAGTGATAGCATCTTTTTGGATTTATTGAACTTTAAAACCAGCTGTGAAATTGTATTAATTCAGTGCCTTGAGCTTTAATATAATTCAGTGACCTTGAGGATTACAGAAGTTTGACAATACTCTGCTACGGATTATAATCTAAAGTAGACTTATTGATATGGACTAATTGCTTTGTTTGGATTTAATAATACGGTAGCAACAACAGATCGTCCTATTATTTTGTGTGGCGTTCAAATTACTTTGGATTAGCTGATTAAGGATGCCAGAGTACGGTGGTGAATAACAAAGCAGGTTCCGCGGACCACCGGGCCAGCCGTCAATTGCTGATTGCCACTGCTGCCGTGGGCCTACCTACTGAAAGTTAAGTTGACTTTTCTTCTCTTTTTTTTTGGTTTTTCTCGTAGTAGCGAAGTAATGTCAAAATCCCAACAGTTCCAGCTTGCGTTAGCGAATTTCAAAAGATTCCCGCTGTGGCCCGTAAGAATTATCCAAGTTTCAAAGGATAAAAAAGGAATCTTCAACTACTTAGTTTTTGCGTATGGAGATCACACAGAGTCGCGCCTAACGGAGAATAGTCTCATTTCGTTTGAGGACAATTACTGTGAAGCATCTACAAAAACTGATAAAAATGTTGGAAGTGCGTCTAAAGAGGTTAACCAAAACCGGACATTTATAAGACGGCTTCCAAAACTTTCGTGTCGCTGAAAGCAGTTTCTTCTGAACCATCTACCGCAGATTTGCTATCTAAAATAGTCGCAACTGAGGAAGAAATCGCTAAGACAAAAGAATCAATGATGAGCGCGATTACTAAGCAAGTTCAAGATAAATGCGGAAACGACCGAACTCTGAAAAACTTCTGTTGAGACTATCGTGAGTGAAATATACTCGTCAGTGTCGCTTGAGTTTAATCCGAAGCTAGAGCAATTGTTGGTATCAGTAAAGAATATCAAAGGACTGATTGAAAATTTAGAGAACCGAATTGCAAAATTAGAAGTGAAAATTGATGATTATGAGCAAGAAAAACAGCTTGGAACTCTAGTTTTTCACGGTATTAAGCAGCAGCCGGGTGTTGACTTGAAGTCGAACATTCTGAATATAACCTCGCAAAAGCTGGGGCTTTCCGGTATCTCTGATTGTGATTTTGCTATGGTTTACAGGTCGAAATTGAATAATCCAGGGTCGACAAACGATAAAGTTGCACCAGTGTTCGTGAGATTTTCTACCTGTGAGACGGCCCGTAAAGTGTTTGCGAGTAAATCAAAATTGGCTGGTTCGAAAATCTTTTTTGTCTGAGTCTCTAACCAAGCGCCGTCGTGATATCCTGAGTGCCGCGAGCGACAAGTTTGGCGTGAAAAATGTATGGTCAGATTGTGGCCAGGTTCTCGCAATGCTTCCGGGTGAGCGAGCTGCTCGTCGAATAAACTCGCTTTCAGATTGCGTTTAGTTTGTTGTTTATGATTAGTTTGGTATTGTTTATCTCGTTAAGATGTTCTATATTGCTCTTTATTTATATTTTTATTTTGTTGGTTATTTTTTGATTTCTTATGAGCATAAATATCGTCCCGTTTGAGAGTGGAAAAGGGATGAATTATAGGATTCTTTTTTGCGTAAGTTGATATGAGTAGTAGTTTACGTGGAAGATTGAGTGATTTGCAAAATAATCCATTTAATGTTGATGATTATTTGTTGACGGATATTGGAAATGATGGGTCGCAAATTAGTTTTCGTCTATCTCTTGATAGTAAATATCGCCAGTTATCAGCTTTGGAGGAGTTAGACCGGTCTGGATTTCATGCATGTACATGGAATTGTCATTTAACGTCTTCTTACCATGAGATTTTTGATTTTATTTCCCGAACTAATAATTTACATATAATGGCATTATGTGAAACATTTTTTTAGTCATGATACCCTTCTCTCGTCCTTTAACTTTCCAGGTTATGAACTGATTGCTCGAAGTCGATCATCAATGGGACGTGGAGGCCTGGCTTTCATTGTCCGACAGGATTTGAATTGGAAAATTAGAAAGGATTTGGACATTTGGAAGGAGGGTAAGATAGAAACCTTTAGTATAGAAATTCAGTTTGAAAATCGAGCTTGTATTTTTACTGTTGTATATAAGCCACCAAGTGCATCATTTGAAGAGTTTGCTGAAGGATTTGAATGTCTTGCTGCAAAGGTAAATAGATCTAGTCAAGAGTTTATATGTATGGGAGACTTTAATTTTGATTTGTTAAATACGCGTGGACCAAATTTAGATTTTTTGAGCCTGATGATGTCAAATGATTTATACCCGACCGTGAGCATTCCAACGAGAATTACGGATCATTCGGAAACGCTCATCGATAATGTGTTTGTGTCTTCAGCGATACTAAGTAAAGCGTGCTGCTCTGTTGTTATAAGCCCAGCCTCCGACCATCTTCCGGTTGTATTGCATTTGAATTCTGAAGTGAAGAAAAATAACAGAAAGAATAAAATACCAATGCGTGAACTGAAGCCAGTTAATCTGAAAAATTTGAAGAACAAATTAGTGTTATTAACTGGGAAATAGTACTGAATGAAGATCATCCGTCGGAAGCATTTGAAAAGTTTAACCAAATAGTGTCGAATATTTATGATAGCACGTGTCCGCTTAAAGAAACAAACCCCAGAAAGAATAAACCGAGAAAACCATGGTGTGATGATGAGCTGCTTAATCTGTTTAATATGAGAAATCAGGCGTGTGAGGAGCATCTTAATCATCTGCAGAATAATGAGCTCCATGTGATTTATAAAGAGCTAAGGAATAGGGCAAATGCCCTAAGAAGGAAAAAAAAAGAAGGTATATTTTACAAATGTATTTGAAGAAAGTAAAGGTAACCCCAAAGCAACATGGCAAGTTGTGAATGATCTTTTCAAAGGTCCTATGAAATCATCGGAGCCAAAAATTGTGCTAAATAATAGGACCTTGGAAGAAACTGAGGAAATCTGCAACGCATTTGGACAATATTTCTCTGAAATTGGCTGCAAGATTCAAGAAGAAGCAAGGAACTCCCATGTTTTCGAATCAAGCAGTTTTTGTGGATGAGCGAGGAAGAGGTTTCGAAATGAACTTCCAGCCTTGTACTGAAGAGGAGGTGCGCAAAATTGTTAGCACGATTAAGTCAAACAGTGCAGGAGTTGATGGAATGAGCCTTAGAACGCTCAAGTCGGTTCTGGTTTATTTGCTTCCTGTCCTCGTATACCTTATCAATATTTCTATGGAAAAAGGGGATGTTTCCGAGTGCGCTTAAAATAGCTAAAGTTGTACCGTTGCACAAAGGTGGAGTCAAAACTGACATATCTAATTGGAGACCAATATCAATTCTCCCGATTTATTCAAAAATTTATGAAAAGATTGTTCATCCTTTACGAGTATCTGATGAAAATTGGTGTTTTACACGATGGTCAATTTGGCTTCCGGAAAGGACATTCGACGACGCAGGCAGTCCAGCATCTTCTGGAAAATATTAACTCAGCACTTGAGAATGGCGAGCAGTGCATGGGCGTTTTTAGTGATTTTAGAAAGGCTTTCGACACTGTTGATTTTAAGATTTTATTGGAAAGGCTGTATTATTTAGGCATAAAGGGTAGTGTTTTAAATTGGTTTGCATCGTATTTAAGTGAAAGGAATCTACGAGTGACTTTGAGCAATAAATCTTCTCAGCCGTTTCCCATAAAGTGTGGTGTTCCACAGGGATCAGTTCTTGGTCCTCTCCTGTACCTGATTTTTTGTAGACACAATGAGATTCTACATTCCCAGAGCTTCAGTTACTTCGTTTTGCTGACGACACGGCTTGAGTGGTTGCAGCAAAGTCGCTGCAAGAGCTCTTGTTCAAGGCGAATAAGGCGCTTGATGGCCTACATGAATTTGTTTGTGCTAGCCTGCTTAGCGTCAATGCATCAAAAACTAATTTTATGATGTTTACGAGGACTGGTTCTGCTCCCACTCTCCCTGGTGTCATTATTTACAATGGCCTACCGCTCTCACAAGTCGAAGAGATCCGATATCTGGGATTCATCCTGGATCGAAATTTGAGTTGGAGAAAACACTGTGACATCATAGCATGCAAGCTGACGCGAGGCCTTCGAGTTCTGAACGGTTTTCAAAATTTTTTACCTTTGAAAATTCTGCTTTTATTGTATTTTTCATTGATAGCACCTTATATAAATTATGGTTGTTTGATTTGGGCGAGTAATTTTAGTTGCAATTTTAGAAGAGTTCAAGTTCTGCAGAATAAGGCTATAAGGTTGATTGGAAGGTATGATCGTGGTATTGATAGCACTGAATCACTTTTTAGAAAGTTTAAAATTTTAAAGGTTGGTGAAATAAGGGATTATCAAATTGGAGTATTTGTATTTCAGTGTCTGAATGGTCTTGCACAGGATTTTTTTATGAATATTTTTAAGCCTAATTCGTTTTATCACGATTATTCGACTAGGAGTGCGGATAGTCTTGCATCTGAGCCACGGAACACAACGAGAGCGAGTCAAGTGACTAGACACATGGGCCCGTCAGTTTGGAATTCGTTCCCAGATTCTGTTCGTCTAGCTGAAAGTGTGCCGCAACTTAAAACCCGTATTAAAAATCATTTCTTTTCAGGAATTTGGTAGTGTAAGGTTCGAGAGAAGGCTTTTTTTTTTTTTTTTTTTTTTTTTTTTTTTTTTTTTTTTTTTTTTTTTTTTTTTTTTTTTGTAGATATTTTATTTTTATTTTTTATATTTTGTGCCATTATATATTTATCATTAATTTCAGTTATTATTATTGTTATCCCCTTTTTTCATTTTATTTGGTGTGTTGAATTGGCATGCATGATATTCAACCGGTTGCTTTTTCAAGCATCTTCTTGCTTTAGTGCGACTTGTTGTCACATTGAGTTGTTTTTTTGTTAATAAAAATGTATGAACCTGAACCTATGAACCTACTGTCATATAGACCCTTTTACTACGACTGAAGAAAGACTTATGAGTGTGTTAGCCAATGAGCAGGCTAGTCAATCGGTTGTGAGCTCATAAATTACAGCTGAGGACATGAGGCTCTGGCTAAGCATGTCAAATGGGATGAAAAAGGCTTTTAAAAAGACTAAATTAATCACAATGTGTGTAGCTTCAAAAAAATGTAACAAAAAACAATCTTGTTAGATAAAACGCATTTTTCAGAGCTTATGACAGTGAAAAGAATCCTGAATGGGATATATTCCAGCAAGCACAGTGGAGTGACACAGCGCAAGAATATTCCTGACTTCGAACTCATTTCATATACCCCTTCAAGTTTTGAACTCAGCGACACTATGTTGGCACTTTGAAGTGTTGTCGAGTCTAGTTTGCTGGACTTTCTGAGAGTGGCTTGTGTAATTGACCTGAAAATCCGAACGTCAAAGAGAAGTGTTGCTTGTTTGGGCCTGAAGCCTTTGTTATCAACGTTATGCCAATGGTTTTGCCAAAATCCACCAGCCGAACATGAAATCGTCGAAATCTGTCCCATGTCGCTGCTTCCAGAAGTGTTGAAATGTATGACGGACTGTTTGACCACAATGATCCAAATGATGGCAGTATATCTCTGGAGATTTGTAGTGCATGTTACCAGTTGCGCAACCACAATTCACCAGTCTATTCATTCTCAACGAGCTCAAAAATTGGAAACGGACCAAAGATTGTTGTAAATACAAAGAGCAAACTAAGCTTCATGAAAGCCATTTTCAAACATGGGAAGCAAATGGATTTGACTATACAAGCAGCTTTAGTACTGCCGACACCTCGCGTGTATGACTGTCTTGAGTATTTAAAAACAGGATGAAAGTCTTCTGTTTAAGTCAGGATAATAGACAGAATAAGCGGACACCAGAATGCCTCTGCACGTTATTCATTGCTTCCGAATAGGCTTTGAAAGGCTGACTGTTTGTGCTAACGATACTTATGTAGTTGTGTTACTGGTGGACCAATTCCCTCGTCTCCTTAACATTTTTCTTGGGGAGAATGTCGTGCCTCAATTACTTGTGAATTTTCTAAATTATTACGTCCCCGTAGATATTTTGTTCCGGAGAACGGAGAATCAAATGTTGAACTCCTTGGCGTTTATTGCATTTCGAGGTGTGACACAACGAGTTACTTTTTTCCGAGGAAAAAGAGATTCATTAAGTCGCCAAAAGAGCGGTCGATAATGGAGATTCACTGTATCATACAGAAGTTGAAAGATGAAACTTTCAGAGAAGCCAGTATTTTCTCCTTCCTAGATGTTGCGAAAAAACTAATAATCAGCGTTCATGGAAGGGACCCCAATTATTTTTCCCTCAAGCGATCTACGAGCATACTTTTACCCTCGTAAGAAGAACCTGAAACTGTTGCTTTCTGCAGACAGAGCGTTTGTGACAGTGTACGTATTCTTACTATCAGCTTGCAATCTGGAAAGCGTCTTTGATTGCAAGATAATGTTTACCAAGGCCTTTGAGTTATGGATGACAATTTTCTGGACAAGATGATGTTTCTGTTGTTTCGAGCGCTTCCTCGCTTCCACCAGGATATTCACAACTCCTTTGTGAGTGTAGAAAAAAGTGCACTAAGAACTGTAATGTTCTCCTTGATTTTGTGATATAATGAGTGATATTGCTGGAAAGTATGATAAATCATCTGAAGTTATATACCATGTATAACAACATAACTTGCGAACAGTTTCCTTTATATTATTTTTCTTCCGCTTTTTCGTTAAAAGCCATATTTTGGCAGCTGATTTTTTATTTTGAATGTATTTTTTGTTGAGGCTAGTATTTAATATATGTGCACTTTAATTTATACCGAGAGGTATCAGTTCTGACGCTACTGACGCCACCGTGTTCCCCACGTGTCATCTTCCTCTTCACCTCTAATTGCTTTGCTTCTCCCCCTTCGAATATAAGTCTAGTATAAGTACAGGAAAGTTGGCTCCTGGTGTCACCCCTTTAGGAGTGTTTCATAGTGTGCAGTTGGGAAGCCAGATCTGATTGTCCTGATTATTTTTTTTCTCTCTCTCAGAACCTGATTCTACATCATATTCTAAATTCAAAATCTCCACTTTCAGTCGGAAAAAAAATATAGCTGATGACGTCATCGATTATGTGAATTAGACTATATCTTCTTTGGGACACAAAATTTTCGTTGTTGCCGCCTATATTCGTTTCCTTCAAACAATTCTATATAAATTACTGAAGACATATTATAAAGGACAATTAAATAAAGAGACTGTGGGGGCGGGGGGGGGGGGATAAGTTAGGACTATAGACTATGGCAGAGAATTGCGCATTAATCCAACATTTCTCCATAATCGTGGGCTTCCATGTTAATACATACGGAAGAAGAAGCACAATAAAAGAGGGGAGTGCTTAAAAGGAATGTCCATTTACTTTAAGTCCATTAAATTGAATCAAAAGTTTTTTAGCTTAGGAAATATGATGTGTGATTCAAATCGAAATTTTTAAGCTGAATTAGAACATTAAACCAAAATCTTCCATTACTTACTTTTTTGCGCGCGCTTCTTTTCTTTGCAAAATTTGTTGGAGAATACATGATTAAGTTTCTGAGATTTTTCTAACTACAACCTTCATGCTAGATTATACCTATAATCTAGATTGCATGCAGTCGGTTTTTCTTGCTTGGCGTAATGATTTGCATTGTCTTTTTGTTTGAATCACAGTTCATATATTATCCAGTATGATCATTCTCTATCTCACCCATTATAAAAACCCGGACCGGGGTGCGAGTGCTCCGGAGAACGTTTTTGCAGATATAAACATAGGCGAAGTCAGATTAGCGGGAATGCAGGTTAGTCTGCTTCCGATTGTTTCCATCAAAGTGCATTGAAACAAACGGAAACAGAATAACCCGCATTCCCGCTAATGCAGAAATAAGTGGGAGGAGCTTTTTGTTCACGAAGACCAGAAATGATCTGCGATAAGCTTACTGGTATATTCTGTCTACTGTGTTTGAATAGACCGGATTTTAACCCAGAAAAAAAACCCTAAAACTAAAATTGTTAAAAAATACGATTTTGTTTACACTTCCAGCGACGTTTTGTTCCTTACGGTAGTTATCGTCAGACTTAAATATCTTTTGGAAATACGGCAGGCAAGGTTATGCCCCGGGATTAAGATTTTCGTATTTGAACTTATTTACGGCACGGAAAGCTTTTCATTTTCATTTATTTCATTTTTCTTAAATAATTTTCCTCAGATAATACATAAAGGAATACTTGGACTCTAAAATCTAAAAAAAAAAAGTGAATCCAGTTGGTTCCTGATCAGCTTCTATAAAAGAAAACAGAGCAAAAAACAATTCACAGACCGGGAGGTTCATGTGTAGATCAAATTATTTAAGACTTACTTTCATGCGTTTGTCAGGAGCAACTTCAATCATACCACGGAGAAGATTCTGACATTCTGGTGGTACAAAGTGAGGTATATGAAAAACGCCTTTCTTGACTTTCTCTAACAGCTGCCGTAAATTATCGTCATCAAACGGCAAAGCGCCAACTAGTAAAGCGTACAAAATTACGCCGCAAGACCAAACGTCGGCTCGCCTTCCATCATATTTTCACCCTAAAAGAAAGTTAAACCAACCTAAATAGCTTAATGTGGCCAATCAAACTGAATTCTACAACCTATCAATTCAACAGTTCAAGTATGTTTTTTTCAATTAATTTTCCTGAAACATGATCACATTAAACATATTCCTTTTTTTATCAAGACTCAATTTACGAAGAACAAAGATGATGTGCTACCGATTTTGGTAATTATCATTTTTACAGTATAGAACTGTCGAAACTCCTTTAAGTTTGACTAACATAAACAAGACTTTTTTTCAGTTTATTTCTGCTCTAAATTTTTTACAAGTGGAAACTGATCGCTGAGTGACAATTCCAATCAATATTTCTACCAACAACTTTTTGGATGAAGGTAATTATTACAGCAATGCTATGGCAAATTCTCTAGGCCTCAAATCTTGGAAAGGATCGTATTGTATGTCACAGTTTTTTGTGTACGTTTATCCAAATTACGAATATATATATATATATATATATATATATATATATATATATATATATATATATATATATATATATATATATATATAATATATATATATATATATATATATATATATATATGGAGCGCAAAACGAATTGGGCTCAACACAACATTGATATCGAACTGATCTAAGTTATAAATGCATAATTGAAAAAGGTCAGCGACTTGAGGAAAACAGATAAGAGATCAAGTTATATAAAGCCCCGTCCATTTTTCGCCCCATAGATTTTTGAAAAAGACTATTTTCAACTTTTTAGTACATTTTGAAAACGAGGTAATTTTTCGCTATTATTATTATCATTATCGAAGTTTAGTCTTCTTTAAGAAGACAACATTTCTTATCCAAGATTCGAACCTAGGCTACCAAGGTAAGAGGCAAATGCTTTAACCGCTACGCTATCAAGTCTTGTATAATAGTATGCAAGTATTGAGAGCCGATGCCCCCTTGCACCCCCTTCCCAACCCCTCCAATTGGCACCCAAGTTGATATCAGAATGACCAAGTTCAGATCAGAATGACGGAGAGAGAAAAAAAAGTCGTATTTTTTTTAAACAAGAAGCAATTTCGAATGGAAAAGAACACTATACTGGCTGATACGGGTGATAAACTAACGTAAACTCTAACGTAACGGCTGTACGTTACTCATTTTGTAATCCTTAGTTTTAATATAAGCATTTCCGACTACAGTAGACTGCTGTAGAACAAACTATGCTAGAAAATTCAATCGTTGAGCCTTGCAGAGAGCACATATAGGCTATAGATTAAGTGACCTGACTTTGGATTGTAACCTATGCAGGTTTTAACGAATAAATAAAAAAAACAAGTTTTTTTAACTGAAAGTAAGGAGCGATGTTAAAACTTAAAACGAACAGAAATTATTCCGTATATGAAAGGGGCTGTCCGCTCCTCAACGCCTCGCTCTTTACGCTGAAGTTTGACTCTGTCTTACAACTTTATTTTTTTAAACAATAAAAAAACTTTAGCGTAAAGATCGAGGCGTTGAGGAGGGGACAGCCCTATCAGTTCCTTACTATCAGTTAAAAAAACTTGTTTTTTTTAATTTAATTTTTGAACATTTTTGAATTAATACAGGTTTTGATTTTGGCTCACCGTACATGAATAATTACAACAAAATTTTCATATTAATTTTACTTTTATTTGGTTAAATGGCTTTCTCGAAACTTGTTTAATTTTATTTACGAACGTTTTTATTAGCAATAAATATACGTAACTTACGAATTAACTTACGTAACGAACTTCTATATTCATATATTCTTATACGCATATTAGGGAGTTCACCCCCTAGTCAATACCTTGCTCTTTAAGCTAAATTTTCGAATTTTGTTCCAATTCTTTAAAAATGACCCTTAATCACAAAGGCTGTTAATTAGAATAAATAGCTCTTATGAAAGTACTAAAACATCTTTGGCTTAAAGAGCGAGGTATTGACTAGGGGGTGAACCCAATCATATACGTAATATTTTCTGTTCGTTTTAAGTTGTGATGTTGCTCCTTACTTTCAGTTGAAAAACTTATTTTTTTTATTTAATTTCTGGTCTTTTTTTAAAGAATGCTGGGAAATCATGCGCCCCCTTCATAGCAATGTCCCTTCCCCCATGAAAACTTCCTTCATGGAAAGATCCTCCCACATAACCCCCAACCCACCCCCCTCCCCCCACTACCAGAAAAAATCCCCCCTGAAACCGTCTTTATACTTCCCAATAATCAATACCATATGTTAACATTGGGTAAAGTTCATAACTTTCAGCCCTCCCCCCGGGGACTTCGGGCAATTAAGTCATCCTAAAATACATAGTTATCATATTTTCGACCATGCTGAACAAAATGGCTATCTCAAAATTTTGATCGGGTGACTTTGGGAAAAAATGTGCGTTGGAGGGGGCCTAGTTGCCCTCCATTTTTTTGGTCACTTAAAAAGGGCACTAGAACTTTTAAGTTCCGTTCCAATG
Organism: Artemia sinica; assembly: GCA_027921565.1. NCBI lineage: Eukaryota > Metazoa > Arthropoda > Branchiopoda > Anostraca > Artemiidae > Artemia > Artemia sinica. The sequence continues at coordinate 51,681,113 of CM051265.1, forward strand.
AGCCCACCCATGATATTCTAGGACCACTGGGTCGATACGATCATCCCTGGGGAAAAGAAAAAAAAAACAAATAAACACGCATCCGTGATCTTTCTTCTGGGAAAAAATGCAAAATTCCACATTTTTGTAGATAGGAGCTTGAAACCTCTACAGCAGGGTTCTCTGATACGCTGAATATGATGATGTGAATTTCATTAAGGTTATGTAACTGTTAGGGGGTCTTTCCCCCCTTTTTTCGAAAATCAGCCAAATTTTCTCAGGCGCGTAATGTACCATGAGCAAAATGCGATATATTTAAAATACAAAGATTCCTTCCTTCTAAAGATGATTCTGACAGAAATTAAACATCCCCTAACTGAGTTCAAATACCGCTTCCAAGAGTCTAAATTCTTAATCAGCAAAAAGAGAATTTGCATTCTAGCTTCAGTCAAAGAACGGCGCTATCCAAGCTTTGGATTTCGCTAAGACAGTGAGCAATAAAAAAGGTGCTGCGCACAATATTTCTAAGGAAGTTTAAACGATAAGAACCGTGTGGACGCGTAAATCATCAAAAATAGTCAAGAAAGATTATTGGACGAAGGGCTCGCATCCTTGGGCCACGGGAGCCAATTGCGAGCCAGTCCTTACAGTGCAGGACGAAAGAACTGTGTTTGGTAGTGGGGTAAAAGTGCTTTTTTGTATTATTCGTATTTGAGAATCAGGACCGCTCAGACAGAATTACTCGGCGTACGATCTGGGCAATTCTTTGATTGTTGTATCTCAGTCACCATTGTTGTCGTTTGAAGTGACTCACTGCTGTTCACCTAAATATGTAAGTCTCAATAAATCCATTGCTTTTTACCTGTGTTTACTTCATTTTATATGTCCGTATCTAGCCTAATGATAGCTAATTAGTTCGCAGTCACCAAGGTAGCGCTCCCAGAGGAATCTGATCTCCAGATAGCTCGAAGAGGAAAGGTCACATTTATATGGCTACACATTTTATTTTCTCTCATTAATTGAGGGTGGCGTAAGCCTTGTTGGCACGATCTTTAGCGCTATAAGCGGCGCTATCGGAGAACTTATAAGGTGTAAGTTCACAGCTTCAAGGTACGATATTAGATTTGACGCGGTCAATATTTATTACCAATCAAGCCCAGTCCTTTCCCTTTATAGCCACATTAGTATAGGCACAAATAAAATTTTATTGCTACAAATGGCGTGAGTCGGAAATTGGATAAAAACTTGCGAACTAATTAGGCTGTAAAACTTTGTAATTTAAATTTAATTATCGGAGAGATAGAGACATATAAGTAAAGCGATTAGGCCTATTGCCGCTAAGCTACGACAGGGAAACCCTTTAGATATCTCATAGGAGATAATAACCTCCCCCAAAATAGGTTAAGTGAAAAAATAAATTTATTTTGAATTGATTAAAAAAAAATGATGACGGACGAACTCAACGACTTATTAATAGTGCAGAAGTTAGTCGCGAAAAATATAGAAATAGCAAAATCTATCCCGGAATACAATGGTCAATCAGATATTGACGAATTTTTATCCAATTGGCCCAGTTTGTACAACTAACAAAAACAGACCTAGGAGCGTTAAAAGACATGCTCCTACTACGATTAAAAGGCCTTAACCTTTCTAAAACAGATTGAACATACCATAGGCAATAACGCCAACTTGCCAATAAATACGGTTGATAACTTGTTAAAGCATTTAAAGATAGGTTTATAGAAACAAGTTCCATAAATAAATTAAAACACGGAACAGTGAGCTTTGACTTTTCACAAAATATAAGAGATACCTTGATAATATACGCATTTCTGTAGAGGCAAAATACGGAAGTGGTTCGGGGCAACTGTATGAAAAAGTCATACTAAATACCTTTTTGCAAGGGCTACCCCCAAAACTATATAGAGTGGTAATATCCAAAAATATTCAGACGTTGGATCTTGCAGTTCAGGAGGTAGAGCGATTGATCGAAGTTGATACAATGGTCGCTAATCACAGTAAGGCAAAAACAAATAGCCTAGGCGATTCAAACGCAAACCCAATCTTCAAGGGCGATCAGGCGTCTCCCAATTTCTTTTCAAGGGATAACTCCCCAGTGCCACAAAGAAATAAAACGCAAGAACCCGCTAGGCAAAAAACAGTACGTTTTCAGCCTGTCAAACAATCTAATTACGAAAATAACCCTACAATAATAAGGTGCTATAATTGTAATCGTGTTGGGCATATCGCGAGAGAGTGCCGTTATGTCCCCAATCGCATACCAAGAATTGCTGTCGGTAATACGCAATATTACGGCAACCATTTGTTCGGAAGAACAAATTTTAGCACCGGTCGTGCACTAGGCTATAGCCAGGGGGGATTGCGCCAATCAGTACCTTACAACGCGTACCAACAAAATTTTTATACCCCTCCCCCCAACAAACAAATTAATTACCGATTTGAAAACCCAAATACTCGCCAAAGCCAATATAATGCGAGAACGCTATATAGAAATCACGAAAATTTCTTGATGGGAAACGAAAATTTTGCAAGCCGACGGCATTGGCAGTCAGCGCCAACAAACGGCACTGAAACAGGACATCCACGTTTACCATAATAAATACATAGCGAAGGCAGACAGACGTAAATCAATTAGATATGCCTACAGAAACTCATACGTCTGAATATCTATAACAGGCACCGACACATGAAATAAATCCTCAGGGAAACGTTTCAGGCCCCTCAGAAATATAAATTGGACCCAGAGGGTGCCCGGAATATTTAATAGGTCCAAAACAATGGTAGTGCCGTCTTTTAGTGATATTAATAACAAGTTACCTATATTTAATGATTTTTGAGTAGAAAATGTTTATTTTAAGGCGTTGATTGACTCGAGTGCAACGATTAGTATCATAAACTCTTGCGTATTTAATATGTTGCCTCTGCATATTAGGCGACAGAGGAACCCTAATAATCCCAATTTTAACTAGTGTGACAGGCCATAAATTGGATGCAAAAGGTTCAATTTGCCTAAACTTAAAAAGGGACAATAGGATCTTCCAGACAAATTTTATAATATGCGATAACTTTCCATATGAATCAATTATAGGTGCAAATTTTCTAAGGTCTAATAGAGTACTCTTAGACGTAGCAAACAAGAGGCTTGTCTACCCAGCTAAGGTAGGGGAAGAAATTTCTACCTTAAGAAATCGTAACAGAGGTTACGAAGACAACGTAACAGTAAACAAAATTTCTGACGGTATAATGTCGCAATCTTTTGAACCTTATGTCTCGCAAAAGGAATAGGAATAAGGGATAGGAGGAAAAGGAATAATCAGAAACTTGTCCAATTATTCTGAAAGACAGTGCAGAGATGAAGCAAATTTAAATAATAAAAGTATTGAATCCGCAAAAATAAAGATAGGAGATATGCGACAGTACAGGTCGAACGAAATCAAGAAATAGCGGAATTATGGAAAAACATAGTAAAACCCAACGTGACGCCACAAGATACCGCAATGGCGCAGAATAGCGCCAGTATGAATCTAATAAACAATGAAAATAAAGAGAAATATTACGGATTCGCGATAAGGAAAACAAAAGTCCCTCCCAAAACGATGCAAAAAATTCAAATATCACAAATGATTGAACCAGTGGTTAGCAAATCCGAAGTATGGTTTGCGACACCATCAAACGAAATTCCTGAAAATCTGCTATGTGAGGAACAGATTATATATCTTATGACAAAGGAGAAGGTTTTATTTGGGTAACTAACAACCACGAAAATGATACAATTACAATAAAAAAGGGGACGTGTTTAGTTCAAATTCAAGTTTTTATCAGAGGATGATTTAAATACATGGGAAAATTCTAAAAGAAACCTAGTTAACGGCATTAAAACCTCAAATAACAGGTACCCTCTAACTAAATGGCAATTTTTAAAAACAAATTTAATATGGATCATATTACGGCAAACGAAACTCAGAGAGAGAGAAAGTAACAAAATGAAAAATAAAATCAAAAAGGGTGAAAAAACGACGATTTTGTCAGCCAGCGAACCATGAAGATGACAAAATATAAGCAAATATTTCGACAAGGACCTCCGCCAAGTCGTCCTCAGTGCTAAACAAAAAAAGAAAAAAAAAACGAAAATCTAACCTTTCGAAGCTTACTGTACAAACACAGAACAGACACTGAATAAAAAACCAGGCAGGAATCAATGAAAATGAATTTACCAAGATGATTGTGCAAAGATCTTTCGTCTTGCAATAACTTTAGCTGGTCTACAATTTCGGTTTTCATTAGATATGCAAATAGGTTCTTTTAAGTTTTTTTCGGGTGAAAATATTGATTGAGTCCTTCAAGATTAAACTGTCGTAAATTGGGCTTAATGAAATATCTCCAGTATCTCTATTTATTGCTAAATTTTGGTTCATATATTTTTTTATCTCAATTACCTCCTTAAAAGTTTGTGGTACGCCATTAACAGTTGATATTAAGGTTGCCTCGTCAAACAGAACTAGATGGGTCGGGTTTACGAAAATATGCGAAGCCAATGCCGAATCAAAGTTGTCATTGTTATTTTTTAATCTCAGGGACTTATCTATTGAATTTTGTGCTCATGCAAACGCTCACCTAGTTGTTGATGGGTCCTACATCATATTACGGACAAGGAACTTAAGAACAAATTATGCGAATTATTATGGAATTTTAAGGATGTATTCTCTGCATCTGAAGATGACATCGGGCTAATACCGTTTTATGAACACTCAATTTTAACGACTGGTAATCCCGTAGCAAAACAGCCATATCGTGTGCCATATAAGCACAAAGAATGGTTAAAAAATAAAATCCATGAATTAGAAAAAAATGAAATTATACGTCCAAGTATAAGTCCGTATAGTGCACCAGTGATCTTAGTACCAAAGAAGAATGGTGACCTTAGACTTGTAGTAGACTACAGAGCCCTCAACAAACAAGTAGTTAGCGATAAATTTCCTTTACCAAGAATACATGAAATTCTTGACTCTATTTCAAGCAAAAACAAATTTTTACTTCTTTGGACCTTACCCAAGGCTACCACCAAGTGAAAATAGCCGAAAAAGATGTCCATAAAACTGCATTTTCAACATGTGAATGTGGTTCATATGAATACTTAAGGGTACCATTTGGACTTAAAACAAGTTCAAGCGCGCTATGTAGACCCCTATTACACCTGTTAAGAGGATTAAAGAATATAACTCATTTTGTTGATGATGTAATATGCGTGGGAGAAAACACTGAACAACATTTAGCAACATTAGCTAAGGTCTTCGAGAAGTTCAGACAGGGCAATTTAAAATGTCGGCCTGAGAAAGTAAATTTATTTCAACCTAAAATTAAATTTTTAGGAGTAGTGGTGACACAAGGAGAGATGTCCCCAGACCCTGATAAAATAAAATGTGTTGAAAACCTCAAACCCCCTAGAACCATGAAAGAATTAAGGGGAATTTTAGGTCTTACTGGCTACTTTAGAAAATTCATGCGCAATTACGCCCAAATTGCAAAACCCCTCACGGAATTAACTAAAGGGAACTCCTAAAATGTTACCTGGTCCCAGGAAGCTCAAACTTCCCTAGACCGTCTCAAAAAGGCGCTCACTTCTGAACCAATTTTATCACTTCCTGATTTCGAAAACGGGGAATTTGTGGTTACAACCGATGCTAGTTCAAAAGGCATTGGGGCTATTCTTTCGCAAATAATTCCCATAGGAAACCCTGATCCCTTACAAGGACCTTCTAATCAACAAAAAATAGAAAAAGTTATATGCTATTCGAGTAGAACCTTATCAAAGGGCGAAAGTAGTTATTCCGCCACAAACTTAGAATTATTATCTATAATCCACCACTTGGACAAATTTAGACATTATTTAATTGGCAGAAAATTTATACTACGATCAGACCATAAAAGCTTGCAGTACCTGCACACATTTAAAAACCCCACGGGCATTCTAGCTAGATGGATTATGAAAATCCAAGACTTAGATTACAAATTTGAACATTTAAAAGGTAAACACAACGCAGCTTGTGACTTTTTGAGTAGATACCCAGAAAATATTCCGTCGGAAGCTGAGGAAAATGAAGTTAACGCTATCAATGCTAAGAGCAAACATAAATGTAAGAAAAACAAAGTCAAAGACACAGTAAAGGAAAATAAGGTTAACTATTGTCCCTTGTCGTTAGAAAATATAAAAAGAAAGCAAAAAAGGACGAAATATGTTCGGCGCTTATTAATTATTTTGTGGATGACGATGCGTTACCGGATAAATTCAAAAACTCTTAGAAAAGAGATAGATAATTTTTACTATGATCTTGACGAAGAAATACTATGTAGAATCGTGACTGCTGAGACAAATAGAAACCAAACCATCAATAATACCTGTATTACCAAAAAACTTAATAGTGCCTGCATTTGTATATTTTCATTCAGATATAGGTGGACATTTAGGGGTAATGAAAACGTTCCATAAATTAAAACAATATTTTTACCTGCCGTCGGCAATGACAAAACTTAAAGAATTTGTAAGTACATGCGAAGCATGTAACTTAAGAAAAATCCCTCCAGCTTATCCTAATCCTCCAATGGGAAGGGTCCCGGTAGTAAAGTACCCCTTCGATATTATCTCATTTGACTTATACGGAACGAGCGGAGGCTTGCCTGTTTCCAGCAGAGGCCATACTTGTATTCTTTCAGTTATAGACCATTTTACAGGATTTACTTTTGCAAAAGTATTGAAAAACCAAGGTGCTTACGCCACAAGTAAGACGTTAGCAAAATTATTTTTTAAAATTTGGCATTCCTAATAAAATTTTGAGTGTCAACGGGAGCAATTTTGTTTCAAAAGTAACAAAAGACTTAATGAGTTTTCTTAATATAGAGAAAATGGTGACAGCTCCGTACCATCCACAAGCTAATGGTAAAATAGAAAATAGGCATAAAATATTCTCGAACGTATTAAGTATTTATACAAAAGACAATAGGAACGACTGGGATCAATTCTTACCTTATTTAACTAACGTAATCAACACTGCTTATTCAGAAACAACTAAAGATAATCCATTTTATTTACTTTTTGGTCGTGATTTTAGAATCTCGGCAGTATTATAATATAACTCGGAGGATTACAAACAAGAATTCATAAATAGGATGAGGAAAACTTATAAAATAGTTAGGCAAGAGTTGGAAAAATGTAAAAGAAACCAAGAGCTAAGAAACCAACCCAAAGTAAAGGGGAATATAAATTTCAAAGTAGGAGACTGCGTCTACCTAAGGAACGAGGCAAAAACGGAAGGAAGAAAACTTTCCAACAAATATTCAGGACCGTACAGAATAGTCAAAAAATACGATAACGATTATACTTTCAAAATGGAAAACCCTGGTAGTGGAAGAACTTATAAGGCTCATGTTAGCCGAATAAAAAGAGCCAAATTTCCAGAGAGATGGGTATCATATCCATCCTCTACAGATTCGTCCGATGCAGAAAATGAGCCCCCTAGATCAAGATTGGCAGAGCTAAAACCCCTTAATTTTAAACAAGATTATTTTGAAGATGACAGTGATGAGGAAAACTTTGAAGAATTTTTAGCAATGAAAAATCTAGTTATTCCTAAGAAAAAATCCCTAATACCAGATTTTTTCCTGAAGTAAAAACACCAAGAGATCCAAAAAGTTATTCATCGGCGAGCGCAGGAGAATTAGATTATACGATATCTCCAAAAACTCAATTTTTCCCCGATAGAATTTCGACCCCTTGTCCCCCCCAAAACATTTCCAGATGATATGGTTTCCCCTGCAACACCAATAGAAAGGCCCCTGTCATTGCAGGAAGAATTAAACAGAGCTGTAGAAACCCCCGGTATTACTGTAAAGAAAACTCCCTCCAAAGATTCAACTAAAACAAACCTGCGAGAAGCTATGGATTTAATAATTTTCCCATAAAAACGAGTCAAAGTACAATTCCCGAGAATAAAACTCCCAAGGATGACCAGCAAGGACAATATCATGATATAACTGTGTCCAAGGTCAAGCCTAAACAGTTGACTTCATGGAGGGAAAACCTAGTGCAAAAAATGTCCCATCCCCTGAGGACATGGCATTCAAACAGTGGAGGAACCCCGCAAAAACTCTTGATTCCTCCCAAAGCTCTCAAGAATCTTTCAAATCTCCCGAGTTGAAGACTCAAGACGAGGACTTAGGGAATAAACCTTCTACTTCCAGAGGAGTAGAAATTTACGAAGGAAGGGGAGGTGATACCTCAAAAACGCGAAGTGCCACTTCTAAATTAATGTAATTTCTAAATAAACTTCTAAATAAAAGTAATAATAATGTCCCTAATTAATGTAAAGACAAATTTCAAATCCCTTATGAAAATCAACTTGTGATCCACCATAATAAATTTAACAGTGTACATCGGAAACCAGTTCGGATTCATCGGAAACCAGTTCTGAAGAGTCTGATGGCGAATCAGACCATATAGTAGTTAAAGGAATAGGGAAATCAAGACCGACCTAAGCAGCCGCACACGGGAAACAAACGAAATTAAAAGGGCAAGATTTTTGAAAAAACAATACAAAAAGTTTGACCTTATTTCGCTAGAAAAACCGAAAAAGAAAAAAACCGCAAGAAACAGAGGAGAAAATAACGACTCAGTCAGCCAGAACGGTTAAAAAACCTGACAGATGGAAATATCCCTAATTAATGTAAAGACAAATTTCAAATCCCTTATGAAAATCAACTTGTGATCCACCATAATAAATTTAACAGTGTGCAAGTAAAGTTAACCAAGTCAATATTAATGAAAAAAAAAAATAATAATAATACGAGTGATGTCAAAACATTGGTGATCAGAGAGAAAGGTGGGAACAGAAAATAACCAAAGGTAGGAAGCTCGTGGTCGACTGAAAACGACAAGTGGTGTTGGACCACGTTTTGTGGGAAGCCTGGGGAGGAACTCAAAGCCCATGCAGCTTTTAATTTGTTGTGGGCGTGCTTACCCTCGGATTTTCTATAAGAAAATCGACCCATGTCCTAACCAAGATGGATATTATCCAAAACAAGAAATTAATCCCCATATATATATATATATATATATATATATATATATATATATATATATATATATATATATATATATATATATATATATATATATATATATATATATATATATATATATATATATATATATATATATATATATATATATATATATATATATGGGATTAATTATATAATATTTTGTCTTAGTGCAGATTATAATTATTTTAGGCCTACACATAAAATAGGATACCAGTGTAATTATTTGCTGCACGCTTGCTTATTCATGTGTGTCTTACTCGAGAAATATAATGTAAAATTAAATTGTATAGCGATTACTAGCTACGCTTTAAAGCTATATCTCAACCAGTCATAGAGGTATATCACGACCAGAATAAAGCTCGGAAGTCCAAACTTTACTTTCCTAACCTATCTAATCCTAAAATATTTATTCTCTTTTGCGCCTACAAATCAGTTTTCTTTGGCAATGCCACAAAATGATTATATAATAAAGAAATAACCTAAGTTAGAAATTAAAGTGCTCTTGAAAAAATATAATAATAACAAAGTAGTGAACAAACGAATTTTGCAAAAAACGGGTAAAATTAATGATAAATTAATTCTAGAAACAAAAAATAAGATGAGGCTTAAGAATATCATCATAATCCTCGTTGTTCACGCAGTGGCCCAAGATATTGTAAAACATGGAGTAATATTCAAGCATGAAATTCATTGATAGCTAGCCATGACGCAAGGAACATCTTTATGAAATTGGACCCCAAACCCTTCGAGACCTTGTTTCAACAAGTAACAAGACTAGAAAGAAACAAGAATGAACTCAAAGAATCGACCAATTTCTGGTGGAACATGCTACTGGCCGTATGTTCGTATTTGCGACTTCCCTGACCATAAGAACCATATTGACTTGTAATTACAGAAAAATCCTGAGACTAAGAAGACGAAAACCAAGAGAAGAACACGGGGAAACAGCTGAAATGCAAAGTTTAAACCCGGAACCCCATGAGAACGTCTAAGCCAAGAAATAGGGAAGACATTAGAAAACGAGTGGGTATAGAGGTCTCCACTCGTCCTTGCTATATCTTGTTCCCTCATTGTAGTACCGTTTACGTAAAACCGTGTGGTTATGACGCTGCAACATGCGTTTCTAAAACAGCACGGACGTGCGTGAACAATGCAGGCAAGAAATATGTTATAAAATGAGACCTCAAATTAAGCATGTAGCATAAACTCTGTTTAAATGATTATTTTAAATCTGATGTAAAATTAGCTAAGTGTTGAAAGAAGTTAAAATAAAGTGTATGTAGTAGTGTATATTAGAAAGCATAAAGTTAAAGAATTAATCTTTTATCTCGTTAGGCTATAACAACTTAGAAGAAACTTCTATGTATTGAATTTCCCAATGGGAACCTTACATATATATTTCCACCAACATGACAAAAATTTCGTTTTGTGTACTAATATTAGTGTATTTATTTAGCCCTGTCTCATAGCGTAAAATTCATGTACCCAATCAATACGTGACTTATTTGTACTATGAGTATGTACCTTAAAGAACGTGTGATTCTGGCTCGTTATTTTTATTACAGGAAATGGATTGACAAAATTGGATATCGAGCATTACAATGAGTTGCCCAGTGCAGATACAACCTAGTAGCATCTATTTTCATCATACCTCAACCAACGAAGAGTACTCACCATACACTCCAGGCAATTTTCATCCAGCTTCGTCTACGAAAACAACAGTTACCTTCGATCATTGTTTCTTCGACCATGAACCATATTACGTATCAGGTAACATTATATTTAAATCTCAGTATCCAGCGCATTATCGAACTATATAAATCACATAAATTCTGAGAACCCCGTCGATCAGTACAAGATATAAATACAGAAATATCGCCCTTGATAATCATTATGGACCCCAGAATCATTTGACTGTATAGTGATGATATTTGAAGTTAAATGATATTTAACGATATTTGAAGTTTTTGAAGATATTTGAAGTTGAAGTCAAAGACAATTTGAAGTTTAATTCTGAGAACCCATCGATCAGTACAAAATATAAATACAGAAATATCGCCCTTGATAATCATTATGGACCCCAGAATCATTTGACTGTATAGTGATGATATTTGAAGTTAAATGATATTTAACGATATTTAAAGTTAAATGATATTTGAAGATATTTGAAGATATTTGAAGTTGAAGTCAAGACAATTTGAAGTTTAATTCTGAGAACCCCATCGATCAGTACAAAATGTAAACACAGAAATATCGCCCTTGATAATCATTATGGACCCCAGAATCATTTGACTGTTTAGTGACGATATTTGAAGTTAAATGATATTTAACGATTTTATAAGTTAAATGATATTTGAAGATATTTGAAGTTGAAGTTAAAGACAATATGTTGAAAAAAGTCACTATAGTTTGATGTCAACCCGTTCCAAATCCAAACTGCAATTCCCCCGTGATTAACCTAGGAATCACCGCAAAGGTTAATCGACGCAAGCCATGAGCTAACGATTTTATAAAAGCACAAAATGAACAATTTTACGCGAGAATACATTCTCTATGTGCCTCAAAATATCCTAAAAAATGATATGCTGAGAAGAAAATAAAACGCACTCCCAGTGTTCGACCCCTTAATGATAAGGCACCCTATGAACTATCAAAAAAAAGGCAGGTGAGAATGAACCCTGATAGCATATGCCAACACCTGTACTGGGAAGCATCATTCCCAGATGACAATTAGAGAAAGCTCATCGTGTGAACACAATCGTGCTTGAACTGTCCATGAAGAAACCATAACGTAAATGCTTCAAAATTTTGCCAAGACAAAAAGAGTGAAGGACAATAATTTACAACCGAAGGATTGAGTACACTAAAGACTCGAAGGTGATGAAATAGATGTGAATTTACATATGTTACTTCTTAATAACTTTGATAACTCAAAAATCCCAATATCCTATCATTAACGTTGCGTAGCGAATATCTCCAGTGAAAGTGTTTTAATGTTACCAGTGAATATGGTAAATCCAATATTGTGTGTTTTAAATCGATCTTGCATGTAATGTTAGATGCCCAGATATAGTTATGTGTAGAGTTGTCGAGCTATTCATTTAATGTAGCATAGATAGAAAGTAGTGTGCCATATAGACAGCAAAATAAAAAAAAAAGCCTTGTAAAAAGTAAATTCAAAAAAATCTTATGTGAGGGTAGAATAGCCCCAACCTTGTTGGAAATGTAAAGGTAATCAGTGTTAGATGTAGAAAAAAAAATATATCTTTAGTATAGTAGCTAGCCTAGAACCATGAATAATCTTAGTCCGGTAGACGATTTTAGATAGGGATGTAGAAGAATAAAAAAGAAAAGTAATAGAGAAAATTTTTAGTACTCCTGATCAAGCCATAACATAAATATAAAATAATTATGTAGAAGAAATAGTTAATAAATTGCGAACATTTCAAAAGCCCAAAGGCAAGCAAGTCATAATGACGGGACGTCATTAATTAATGGGACGGGTAATATGTACCATGAGCAAAATGCGATATATTTAAAATACAAAGATTCCTTCCTTCTAAAGATGATTCTGACAGAAATTAAACGTCCCCTAATTGAGTTCAAATACCGCTTCCAAGAGTCTAAATTCTTAATCAGCAAAAAGAGAATTTGCATTCTAGCTTCAGTCAAAGAACGGCGCTATCCAAGCTTTGGATTTCGCTAAGACAGTGAGCAATAAAAAAAGGTGCTGCGCACAATATTTCTAAGGAAGTTTAAACAATAAGAACCGTGTGAACGCCTAAATCATCAAAAAATAGTCAAGAAAGATTATTGGACGAAGGGCTCGCATCCTTGGGCCACGGGAGCCAATTGCGAGCCAGTCCTTACAGCGCAGGACGAAAGAACTGCGTTTGGTAGTGGGGTAAAAGTGCTTTTTTGTATTATTCGTATTTGAGAATCAGGACCGCTCAGACAGAATTACTCGGCGTACGATCTGGGCAATTCTTTGATTGTTGTATCTCAGTCACCATTGTTTGAAGTGACTCACTGCTGTTCACCTAAATATGTAACTCTCAATAAATCCATTGCTTTTTTACCTGTGTTTACTTCATTTTATATGTCCGTATCTAGCCTAATGATAGCTAATTAGTTCGCATGTCTCCAAGGTAGCGCTCCCAGAGGAATCTGATCTCCAGATAGCTCGAAGAGGAGAGGTCACATTTATATGGCTACACATTTTATTCTCTCTCATTAATTGAGGGTGGCGTAAGCCTTGTTGGCACGATCTTTAGCGCTATAAGCGGCGCTATCGGAAAACTTATAAGGTGTAAGTTCACAGCTTCAAGGTACGATATTAGATTTGACGCGGTCAATATTTATTACCAATCAAGCCCAGTCCTTTCCCTTTATAGCCACATTAGTATAGGCACAAATAAAATTTTATTGCTACAGTAACTTTTGATGGGTAGGATTAAACTCGCTGAAACTTATATATTTGAAATCAGCATTAAAATCTGATTCTTTTGATGTATCTGTTGGTATCAAAATCTCGTTTTCTAGAGTTCCGGTTACCATTGAGCCGGGTCGCTCCTTACTTACAGTTCGTTACCACGAACTGTTTGATAAGAGTGTTCTTATATACCATGCTCGTGTCAGCAGAAGGTTTATTTTTGGGAATGGGGGAAGCAATTTTCGAATACGGTATCTAATATAGGCGATTTACATGGAGAATATAACCAATTATAGGGTGAACAAAAAAAAAAATAAACCTAAATTTGAATGTGGTACTATTATTGAGCGAGAAAGACATGTCATGGTAAATATAGTGAAATCAGTCAACTAGTCTGCAGTGAACTTTGACCTTAACAAGAGACATTATTAGCCAAGCTAGTCATGATAGTTCCTGTATCACGCCATTGGCCAAATTATTTTGACAAATCCAAATTATTTTCAGTGGCTACAGTCAACAATAGCTTCCTGAAAGTTTTCCGGAAGACGTTTATGGCTAAATTGATTTGGTAGCGTAAAGTCTAGTCGCCTTTGAAGTTATGACCAGAGTATGTAATGCAATTCCCCGGCGTTTTCTGCTGTTAATAGCTTCAGGGTCCTAAATATCAAGTTTATCACGATCAAAATCGCAGCAAAAAGGAATGCTCTGTGCTCTACCAATCTTGATAGTTTTCATAGTGCTTCTCAGGGAATTCCAGTTCTGTTTTATTTCCTTCTCCCTCTCACAAGCCACAAATCCAGAAATCTTATTAACCGTGCTTGAAATAAATTAAATAAAAAAAAAAGTTTTTTTCAACTGAAAGTAAGGAGCAACATTAAAACTTAAAATGAACAGAAATTATTACGTATATGAGGGGTTCGCCCCCTAGTCAATACCTCGCTCTTTACGCTAAAGTTCGAATGTTGTTCGAATCACAAATCCCTGAATCACAAAGGCCGTTTAATCAGAATAGATAGCTCTTTTGAAAGTACTAAAAAAAACTTTAGCGTTAAAAAAAAAGAAAAAGTGAGCGTGGGAGGGGGCCAAGTTGCCCTCCAACTTTTTTGGTCACTTAAAAAGGGCACTAGAACTTTTAATTTCCGTTCAAACGAGCCCTCTCACGATATTCTAGGACTACTGGATTGATACCTCTGGAAAAAAAAAAAAAACAACAACAAACAAATAAACACGCATTCTTGATCTTTCTTCTGGCAAAAAATACAAAATTCCAAATTTTTGCAGATAGGAGCCTGAAACATCTACAGTAGGGTTTTCTGTTAAGCTGAATCTGGTGGTTTGTTTTTCATTAAGATTCTATCACTTTTAGGGGGTGTTTCTCCTTTTTTCGAAAATAAGGCAATTTTTTCAGGCTCGAAACTTTTGATGGGTTAGACTAAATTTTGTGAAACTTATATATTTGAAATCAGCATAAAAATCCAATTTTTTTGATGTATCTCTTGGTATCAAAATTCCGTTTTTAGGGTTTCGGTTACTATAGATCCGGGTCGCTCCTTACTTAAGGTTCGTTACCACGAACTGTTTGATTACGAATAGAAGCGCATTTTTTCTGCAATGTTTATGAAGCAGTATCTCAACAGGTTGTGTGATGTCGCAAAAATTAAGAATAGGATTAAAATAGCTCTTAAGCAGATTTTCCCCGCCTCTCTTTCCTTCACCACTAAATGGAGCAGGTCATCACCCTCCAGTTTCAGTAGTCATCACAGAAATATAAAATTTTACCAAAAGACCTTGTATTATGGATTTAACGTAATGCAAGCAAAAGAAATGGTTGTGCAGACTGTTTGACATTCTAATGACACGTAGCATCACCCGTTTTTGCTCTTGTATCGAACTTATAAGAACGGTTTGGTCTTGGATTTTTAATGGCTGTTTATACAATAAAGAATTTCTTCAGATAATAGTAGATTGTGTCACTTCATACACAAACCTTAGAAGCCGTGGAACCAGTTTCCTGTGAAAGGAGGGCCCGCGATTTTATACTAAAAAAAAACTGTATCAGAACTAGAATATGTAGACAGCATGGAAGTTTAAATCTGAAGAGAGAAGAGTTGATACATACAGACAACGTGCTATTACTCGGGGTTTGACACTAGACCCTTTATGACAAACACATCGCTAAATAGCCGGTGAAGCTGGCGGGTGTCTTCATTTCCACTGTCCTTGCTGAAGAGTCAATTCAGTCTCCAATTTATAATATTCAATGATTGACTGAGCCAATAAATGAATTTACTTCAGAATGATATACTTAAATACAAGAGACCAAAAGTTGTTACTACTAACTACTACTAACAACTCACCGCAGCACCAAGCCGCCTGAGGCCAACACAGCTACGCACACTCCTCCTCCATCCCAATCTATTCAAAGCCTCCCTTTTTACACCCTCCCATGAAGCTCCCATTTCCTTTAAATCTTTCTTTATGACGTCCTCCCAACCCAGACGAGGACGACTGCTTTCCGTTTAGCTCTAGACGGTTGGCCGAAAAGAACAATCTTGGGCAATCTGTCATCCTTCATCCGCACAACGTGGCCTAGCCACCTCAACCTTTCTTTCATTACAGCCCTAAAGAGCGGTATTGAAGCACATTTTCCTACAGCCTATTGTTTGAATTAATTAAAAAAAACTTTTTCCACAAAATAAGCTTTCCAAAGAAAACTAAAGAACTCCATTAAACAAAAATGAGCAAAAATAAAATCAAATAGTCTACCAAGCGTGAAACTACCACAAATCAGCATCGATAAATAAATGAAACCCAAAACGAACAGAAATTACAATAAATAACCGAGTCAAACTCAAAACGAGCAGAAATTAACATAATTTGGGCGCAAAACCCCTATGCCTTCCCAAGACCAGAACAAAATTTGCACTTTACTGAAAAAATACAAATCAATGTGCATTGTCAGTTTAATATACATATACTGATATCTAGTAATCAAAATGTTAGTATTATTTGATTTATTAAGGTTTATAGAAGTAAAAACATTCTTATTTTTTTCAGTAAAGGGCAAATTTTGTTCTGGCCTTGGGAAGGCATAGGGGTTTTGCGCCCAACTTATGTTAATTTCTGCTCTTTTGAGTTTGACTCGGTTATGTTTTGCCACGATGTTGTGCCAACACCGTTCTTATATGCCCTCAGGGCATAACTTAAAACCCTTGCCCGAGGGTTCTGGGGGGAGTGTCCTCCTCAAAAACATATTTTCTCTCTGGAAATCAACACGTTGAACAAAAATGGGTATCTCAAAATTTTGATTGGATGTGTTTGGGGGGATGATGGGCGTGGGGAGGGCAGTTTCCCTCCAATCACTTTCGACTATTAAAAAGGGTACTAGCCACTCCAATTTCCAATCGAATCAGCCCTTTTCTAAGTTTTCTACGACAACTCCTTCGATACAAAGTACCCGGATGAAGAAAAAAAAAACACATTGTGCCCACATCGTTCTTTACTTAGGCAGCGCTAGCGCGCTGCCTATGATACGGTCAGTCAGCCGGGTGCCCAGAACAATCCTCAAGCAATTTCTCTGGAAAACATCTAGCAAATCTTCATCTGCTTTTCGAAGCGTTCATGCTTCAGACCCATATTTAATGGAGAAAAAAGTTGTTTAAGTCATTAAATGGAGAAAAAAGCGTGACTAATTAGCGTCACATTAAATAGAGCTAAAAGATATAAGGCTATGAGCATAACTACAGTAACACAGTTCATATACAGGAAATATGAGGACTGGGATCAATAGACCTGATCCCTGTTATGTTATGGGTTTTACCTCTGTTATGGGTTCCCAGTACCTCTGAATATCAATTACCTTTGTGCAGACCATCATTTTTTTAATAGTTTATATATTTAATAAGAAAGGCAAACTATATGAATGAAATATTAAGAAAATCTAAGTTCGTGGTAACGAACTGTAAATAAGGAGCGACTCGCCTCAATAGTAACCGAAACTCTAAAAACGAAATTTTAATATCAATGAATCATATTATTATGCTGATTCCAAATATTAGATTCATCAAGTTTAGTGTTACCTATCAAAAGTTACGAGCCTGAGAAAATTTGCCTGATTTTATAAAATATGGGGTAGCACCCCCACAAAATTAAAGGAATCTTAATTAAAATCCCACGATCAGATTCAGCGTAGCCTACCAGAGAACCTTACTGTAGAAGTTTCAAGCTCTTATCTGCAAAAATGTAGAATTTTGCTATTTTTGCCAGAAGACAGATCACGGATGCGTGTTTATTTGTTTTTTTTTTGTTTGTTTGTTTTTGTTTTTTTTTTCCCACGGGTGACTGTATCAAAATAATGGTCCTAGAAGATCGGAAGAGAGCGCAGCTGAACGGAAATTAAAAATTCTAGTGCCCTTTTAAGTGACGCTTTTTTTTGGGGGGGGGGGGGTGCCCTTTGGGTGGATTTCTATAGGGAAAATTTCCCTTGGGAAGAAAATTTCCGGGAGGGGAGGGGATGAATATTCCAGGGGAAATGTTACACCAGGGGAATTCGACAGAATTACTATACGAATTTTTTTTTAATTGTCTTACATTCTCTTTGCCAAATTTTTCATGTGGAGATGTTCCGGGGGAACCATTCAGGGGCTTTTTTCCGCGTGCTTTATTTCCGGAAAATAATTTCCACGGAAGGGGGCATTTATGGAATGATAGAGAAACAGATTCGAGATTAAAGTCTTATTTAAATGAAAGAATGCTAAGAAGAACTTTTCAGGCTGAATCGTCCGCAATCATTTTACAGGGAGGGAGGATTCTTAGCAAGGATATAACTGTCTGGAGGGAATTTGACGGGAGGCGTGTATTTTACGTTGGGTGAAATTTCCGCGGAGAAGTTTTTTCCATGAGGAGGAGGGGTATATATACCCCTCTATTCATACAGGATGAGCCAGGTTTACCGGCATTATTTGAAAAACGAACAGAAATTATTTTATATATGGAGGTTGCCCCTTCCTCAATATCTTGCTCTTTACGCTAAAGTTTGACTGTTAGTTCCATTGTTGTAAGAGCGTCTACTGAAACATGGGGGCCGTTAAATTAGAACAAAAAAGCTTTTTTAGAAGTACTAACAGCTTTATCGTAAAGAGCAAGGTATTGAGGAGGGGGCAACCCTTCATAAAGTAAATCTGCCAAAATTAATACGCAAATTTTTTTTTTAATTTTTTCATGTACGGTGAGCCAAATTAGAACCTGCTTTAGTTCAAAAACATTCAGAAATTAAACAAAAAAACAAGTTTTTTTTTAACTAAAAGTAAGGAGCGCCATTAAAACTTAAAACGAACAGGAATTATTCCGTATATGAAAGAAAATGTTCTCTCCTCAACGCTTCGCTCTTTACGCTAAAGTTTTTATTGTTTTAAAAAATAGAGTTGTGACAAAGAGTCAAACTTTACCGTAAAGAGTGATGCGTTGAGGAGGGGAAATGAACGGGAAGGAAGCTACAAATGCAGGTTTCCCTAATCGCCATCTCAATAATTATATCTATTATACTACCTAGATAAGTAATTTTTCTCTACTTACTCTGTCTAAATTTTCTTAATAAGTATTTAATTAGTTTGAGTATTTCATCCATATACCATGGTAACTATTTAAAGACACAGACAGTTAATAGTAGAGGCATAATTGTAATTACAAATTTTCAGCTTGAGTCTAATCTTGGAAAATAGGCTACTCCCCAATCATAGACAAAGGATCCTAAAATTGAAGAATCTCAATCATGGACAGATTCAATCACTGACATGTGTTGTGAAAAAGAGTAATCATATTTGAATAGGCTTGGCTATAAGATTGTAGTCAGACAATCCCAACAATCTGCATTAGGTCCAAGATTAAGAACCTGCTGTCCTAGTTTAGGGAAGATATTTTAGTCAAAACATTTGTCCAAGATCACACGCTGTCCAAGTACTGGGGGGGGTTTTTACCCTAAATCCTCTTTCATGTATGATCTAGCTGTTCTAGCCATTTTCACACATTACCTGTTCCACCACTCAGTCGTCACACTGACCTCTGCAGTAGGTTCTACCTTCTGCCTCATGGCCCAAACAGATCACTTTTACAAAGTTGTCAACTGGAACCCAAAGCAAAACTAAGTTCACAGTCATTTTCACTATCTTACCAAGAGAACTGTCTGAGTTGTCATCAACAGTCACTGTCTGAACCTTTACAATTTCATTTTCACCCTCAGTGCCGTATTCTCATCAAATCTCTCATAACAGCTTCTTTGCTTTGCTTGCTTTTGTTGCTTCATTTTTTCTTTTCCATCTCTTCTTTGCCTTCCTCATAACAAAGGCAGCTTCAATCTTGGTCTTCACCGATGTATCAGTGAACACTTTTTGTTCTGCCCTCCTTTCTTCCATGAAGCATTTTGTTCTCTTGGTGGCACTGGGTGATCTTGTGATTGTACTTGTTCAGGTGTGTGACTATCTTATTTCACAATGACTGCAAAATCCAAGGGCTTACTGAAAGCATTAAGTGAGAGGATGACAGTGAAGGTAAGGACGGGGCTGGAACTGGAACCTCTGATGAGCTTGGCAATTTGCCACCAGCTTCATGGGCTAGAAAAAAAAACATTTTGTTGGTCTGTATTTAAGAGCACAAATCTTCATTATCAAAACAATCTGGACTGAAAGGGGATATACCTTCCAAATCCCTTCTGGATGTTTAATGGTATGAAAGCTAAGGGGAAGAATTTTCCTACCAGCCCAGCTATGATGCAAAAGGTGACTAGTTCTTCTCGATGGTGACGCTGGAAAAAAATACTACTAATTCCGACAATTAACTCTGTTAGGAATACATAGCTGTTAGATATTTCAACTATTGTGCAAAATTCTGAAATGCCACAGCCATTTCGTTCTCTACCTATTTCTACTTCTCATGATGAATAACGAAGAAGACCAGCGTCCAGCCAGCGACTCGCGAAGCTTCTATCTCGTGAATAGGCCCAAATCTGTTATAAACTAAAGCTGAGATCTGAGAAAGACTGACCAAAACATAAATATTTAGGGTCAACAATGATCGCGCCGGTGGCGCGCCGTCGACATCTCACCGGCAGCGGCGAGACAATATTTCGACGGTGCGCCACCGCTGCTATTTTGGTCCCGCCACCATCTACCTTCCCTTATCGGCACGGCGCCAGGGTCTAGATACAGGTGTTTTGAAAAGAAATTTTTTGAGAAAGCCAAAAAACACATTAAAGACGGAATGGCTGAATATGGTTCCTAAAACTAGAAAATTGTGCCTGGAGCTTTTCTTATCCTAGCCTATGATATACGAAATTGAAACTTCCTTGAGATAGAACCATGGGAGCAATTAGAGAGAGGGGGAACGCTTAAACAAACGCTTGTTATTATGGATGACAGACAGAGTGAACTCTTCATTTAATAAGTATATGATACATAAATAAAATAGAAATTTAATAAAGGAAAAATATATGATGAGCTTAAAATTGGCAAGACATAAATCGCGATAATTCCAGTTGTCAATTTAATAAGACAATCGTTGCACTACTACAAACCCTCCGTAGTCTTCAGCCATCTGAGACAAAGAAACTAGCAAACTCTCCTCCTATCCTCTTTACAGCTGTTTTACAATTTTGTCGTCACTCCTGACATTTTCAAAACCATTTAAAATTTTGTTCAATTCTCTAAGGTTAGCAACGACTGAACATTTTATTCCTTTGTGAATCTAATCCCAGTATACTTTTTTTCTATGAAATAAAAAAAAAGTATAAAGTAAGTATAATGTTTCTTTTATTTTATTTTACTATGAAAGAAAAACGTTTTTTTTTTTTTTTTTTTTTTTTTTTTTTTTTTTTTTTTTTTTTTTTTTTTTTTTTTTTTTTTTTTTAATGACCGATTTTCCAGGTATTAAGTATTATTATTAGGTTAATGTAGTGTTTCATTTAAGTGTTTTATGATGATCGCTGTTCAAAGTTTATGTTATTTGTGCCTTTCATTTATCTTATTTTACTATGTTCATGGCCGTATATTTGGCTTGAAAATACACTTCTCTATCTATCTATTTAATATGCAGAATAATTGTACCAAACACATTTTGCATGCAGACCCGCTATACTTTACCCCCCCCCCCCCCTAATATGCAAATCTATAGCCCAAATTTATTTCTAAAGTATCGAAAAAACTGGTGGAGTTCTCGAAACAGCGTAAACTTGAGTGAGTGGCACATAATACACAAGTACCAAAATTACTTCCCCCTACGGAAATAAAAAAAAAATCAAATACAATTCTCAAATTTGGAAAGTCTGAATTTCCACGGGGGGGGGGGGGGGGGTATTTTCCGCGAGGGGATATTTTCCGGGGGGGGGTATTTCCGCGTAGGGGTATTTTCCAGAGAGGGGGGGGGGGTAATCGCCGGGGGGGTAAACGCCTAGAACCAGCGCAAAACACATGTTAAACTGGTCAATATTCAAAGGTAACAACTAATGACTATACTTCCCTTTTTTTAACGTAAGAAGTAATTTAGCGAAATGTAGAGCACGCCCTAAACGCATCGAAGGACAAAACAAATTTGGAAAAATTGACAGATCCCAAGTTCCTATAATTCGAAAAATAACCATGAATAAAAGCATGTTATTAACGTAAGACTGGGAATAGATCAAAACTTTAGCTCAAGCCGAACTTTTAAACAATAAATAAGGAAGCTAGGTCACTGAAATTTTGTAAAAAGCAATACAAAAATTCCAATGATTTGATTTCTTCTTTGAATCAAATAAAAAAAACAAGTTTTTTTACAACTGAAAGCAAGTAGCAACATTAAAAGTTAAAAGGAAAAGAAATTTTTACGTGTATGAAAGGGATTGCCCCCTTTTCAACACCTCGCTCTTACCCTCAAGTTTTTTAGTACTTTTAAAAAAGCTTCTTATTTTTCTAATTAAACGACCCTTGTCTTTGTGTTTCAGGAGTCGTTCTTAAAGAATTGGGACAAATTCAAATTTTAGCTTAAACACCGAGGTGTTGAGGAGGGGCAATCTCCTTCATACACGTAATAATTTCTGTTCATTTTAAGTTTTAATGTTGCTCCTTACTTTCAGTTGAAAAAACTTATCTTTTTTTAATTTAATTTCAGATCGTTTTTAAGTAATGCCAGGAAATCTGGCCCCACATCCACGGAGAAATCCCCCTTCCCACAGAAATATCCTCTAGACAATTAAATCCCGGTGAAAATTTGCCCCGGACAATTACCCTTAACAACTCCATGCGTAAAATTGAGACGGAAAAGAGAAAGCCATACATTTAAAAATAATTTTGTATAGGAATTCTGGCAAATTCCTTCAGTGTATAATTTCCCCTGACAATTTCACCCCCTGAAAACTTCCCTCCCCATAGAAAATTCCCCCGTTGAAAAAACTCCAGCAAAAAATTAGCCCCTCCCACCCAAAAATGTGTACATACTGCACAATAACAAATACTATATGTGAAAAATGCCCAAATTTTATGATTTAAAGACCTTTACCCTGGGGCTGTGGGGAGTCATCTTATATCCAAAAGCATAGTTACTGGGCCTTTCAACTATGATGAGCAAAATGACTGTCTCAAAATTTTGATCGGACGACTTTGGGAAAAAAGGGGCGGGGAGGGGGCCAGGTTGCCCTCCAGTCTTTTCGGTCACTTAAAAAGGGCATTAGAACTTTTAATTTCCATTCGAATGAGCCTCTCACGATATTCTAGGACCACTGGGTCGATACGATCACCCTTGGGGAAAAAAAAACACGCATCCGTGATCTTTCTTCTGGCACAAAATACAAAATTCCACAATTTTGCAGGTAGGAGCTTAAAATCACTACGGTAGGGTTTTCTAATACGCTGAAGCTGATGGTGTGATTTTCATAAAGATTATAATACTTTTAGGGGATGCTTCCCTCTTTTTTCGAAAATCAGACAAATTTTTCTTAGGCTCGTGGCTTTTGGCGGCTTAATGAAACTAATATATTCAAAATCAGCATATTAAGCCAATTCTTTTACTATATTTATTGGTATCAAAATTCTGTTTTCTAGAGTTTCAGTTAGTATTGAGTCGGGTCGCTCCTTACTTACAGTTCGTTACCACGAACTGTTTGATCCAGTTTTGGATACCATAATCATTATTTAACATCTTACACACGATATTTTTGTAAAGCTGAAGCAAATCTAATACAAAATTTAGAGTTCATTAATAATCCTAAGAGTCTCTTCCGTCTGTTCGGCCCAAAAATCTATGTGGGTCCGTAAAACCACTGTCAAGGTTCAAGAGCTCTTTCTTTCGGAACTCTCGAGTCTTATCGGCTTTTTTCTTACTCTCTTCTCATCTTACATGTTTCCTAATCACCTGGTCTGTCCTGATCTATCTCCCTTGAATTTTATTTCATCCATAATATTGTTTACCGATTTAGTCTTTCTTCTTGAAGCGGTACAGGATAGACCTACCTCACTTATTTTGACACACTTCACTGGTTATTTTTCAAATTCCAGTTCTAAGCTTAACAACATAGTATCAAAGAAATAAGCATAAAGACCAAGGTTTTAATCTCGCTTAACGAGCAAATAAGGAAGGAGAGTGTGGTTTAAGCTACAGAAATTGATTCCCTAGATTAACTCCTTTCAAGGAACAAAGTTGACTAAGAAAAAAGAGTAGATAAGTTAGAGTGAGCTCTAGGACCTCGTAGAAGAAAATTTAATAGCATGAAACAATCAAGGCCGCATCCAGTAGAGAAGAGGGGATGAAAAAAACGCATTACTGGCTATACCTTTCCAATAGAGACGGATCGGAAATCTTACTGGAATCAAACGTTTTCTAGGAGAGGAATTGTAAAAATAAAATGAATTTTTATTCCAATATATTGTTTTTTGTTTGATTTTGATATTAATAGTCAGTTAGTTAGAAAAATTTCCCGAAAACATTCAAATTGGGTGAGAGACATCGGGCCTTGTCTCAAAAGCTTAAGACAAATGTAGAATCAGTTATTTGCGCAACTAAATTCTGTTACCTCCACTTTATTTGAAGCATCTAATTTACTAACCCACCTTATACCTTAGTTCCATCTGCACCTTCGAAGGAACTCAAGGCATCAAGAAGGAGCCGCCAATCATTCCTCCAACTTACTAGCGCGACAATATCCTTCTAATGAGGCTGGAAAGTGTTGTAGAGGTTTAGAAAATCATTGTAGTAAGTGCACATGAGGTTTTTTGTAGGTCTATCTCTACAATCCACGTGGTTGCCAATCTATTGCTGCATTTGCGATTCTGGTGGCCATCTATTCTTGCAACATGATTAAAGCACCTCCATTGGAAGACTCTAGTCACATCTGTCACGAGAGGTGGGCCTGGCTTCTCATGGATGGTTTCATTTGTTATTCTCTGCAGAAAAAATTCTTCTCAAGCAGATTTTAGCAGTTTGAGGATTTTTTTTTCCCAATTTCCTGCTCAAATGCCACATTTCAGCTGCATAAAGTACCAAGAGTGGATATGGTACAACGTTACTTTTAAAAGGGTGGAGCTTCGATCGTAACAGTTTTTTAACACACTTATGATTATAGTTAGAATGAGTAAGAAATAACAAAGAATAATAAAACTCGATTTACCCTTATAACTTCCGGACATGCATAATGGGGCGACCCGCAACTAGTTTCCAGCATACTTCCTTCAGGTTTGTAAAGAGGCCATTCCAAAATCAGCAATTTTAATATTATTCTTTTCATCGAGCAGCAAGTTTTCAGGCTTAAGGTCTCGATGACTAAAAAATAGAAAAATCTTGATAAAACAAAAAAGGGCAATTAAGTTAAGTTGAACAAGGCCAGATCCCAGAGTCAATTTTTGCAAAGATGTTGCTTAACTACTTTTTGATCGATAATAAGGATTCTGGAATCGGCAATGAAAATGCAAATTTGCATAATTAAAACAGTCCAACACAAACTAGCGTTGACAATTATTTTTTTATGACTAGCCTAAACTAATTGTTCAGACTATAGGACTCTTTGTTTCTTTTATCTTATTATATACTGTTTTTTTGCAAAAAAACAGTCTTTTTTACTGGAAAAGATCCACAAGAAACTAAGTGAAATCGAAAAGTAAGTACTTGAGAGCGCCTCACTCCCCTTACCCTCCAAAGAAAGACCTAGAAAGAGTTTTAGTCCTCCCCGCCATATTTCTGGGTGCATCCATAAGCATAATGAAATAAAATGAAAAAATGTAATGAAATTAAATAGAAGTTCTGACAGTCAATTCTACAACCGGATCGTCAATGAAAAATGATTTTAATTCTTTTAATTTAATTCCTCAATACTTGACTTGCTGAAACAAGTCAAAGCAGAATTATTCAAATGGAAAATTCTTGAGTGCTACCTTCAAAGCTTTCCATTAGATTCGGTTGAAACATGTTTGCGTAAATCATAGGAAGAAATTTCAGTGTATATAGGGTAAAAGCATATCAGTCGCGCGTTGCTGCGATCGTAAACGAAAGAACTTCAAAGAAAATCTTCCCGGTATATTCCCCTTGTGTAGAAAAATACCCCTCCGCAGAAAATCCCTATATGTATAATAACGATCATATTTTTAAATTTAAAGTCATTTGAAAAAACAGTCTTTTTTACTGGAAAAGATCCACAAGAAACTAAGTGAAATCGAAAAGTAAGTACTTGAGAGCGCCTCACTCCCTTACCCTCCAAAGAAAGACCTAGAAAGAGTTTTAGTCCTCCCCGCCATATTTCTGGGTGCATTCATAAGCATAATGAAATAAAATGAAAAAATGTAATGAAATTAAATAGAAGTTCTGACAGTCAATTCTACAACCGGATCGTCAATGAAAAATGATTTTAATTCTTTTAATTTAATTCCTCAATACTTGACTTGCTGAAACAAGTCAAAGCAGAATTATTCAAATGGAAAATTCTTGAATGCTACCTTCAAAGCTTTCCATTAGATTTGGTTGAAACATGTTTGCGTAAATCATAGGAAGAAATTTCGGTGTATATAGGGTAACTAGCATATCAGTCGCGCGTTGCTGCGATCGTAAACGAAAGAACTTCAAAGAAAATCTTCCCGGTATATTCCCCTTGTGTAAAAAAATACCCCTCCGCAGAAAATCCCTATATGTATTAATAACGATCATATTTTTAAATTTAAAGTCATTTGAAAAATCCCTCCGTAGACAATTTTCCCACCGGAAAATTCCCCCTTCTCGGAAAATAGGACACACGCACACACACACAGAGACATGCATTTGATTTTATACATAGGCTCTATAGATTTTGTTATTGTCGGATTTGACTTGACATAGACAAGAAAACATAGAAGTTTGGCTAGGCTTTACAAAAATAAAGTATTAAATACACTAAGCGATAAACAAAATCTAATTGAAAAAATGAAATTTAGGGGCTTTGATAAATCACCATTTCTACTTATGGACCTAGATCTAATAAGCGCTAAAGAAGTCAAAATAAAATTTTCGGGCTGGAGGGAAAGACTGAACCAGGATGTCATGTCCCCCTGATTCTAATGTTCAAAGATACTTAAAGTATGCTCCAGAAAGGGCAAAATTGAATAACTTTGGGTAAATAGAAGGATTCCTTCTTGTACCTCCCACCACATTCCTATAAAGGGGAGCAGCAGTTCAAGAACGCTATCCCCGCAATGTTTTGGTAGCTCAAGTTTCAAAGCCATAAAACAAAATTCATCCTTCTATAAGGTCTTATTTTAAAGAAAATATGCTCATCTCCTATAGATTATTGTGATAATTAAAAACCCTATATGAAAATGTATGAATATTAAAAAAAACAATGTTATGTCCTAAAATACGAATTTTAGAAGTTTTACGAGTTCAGGGTGCGAGAATAGGTTTGAAAATTAATGTCAAGAAAATTAAGTCACTAAGACTAGGAATAAGTGAAGGTGATGCTGGGTGACAAGAAGATCGATCAACAGCTGCATATACTTAAGTTTTATCATTAGTAAAGACGGTGGGTGCAGTGAAGATGTAAAAGGTAGTATAACCAAGGCCCCGGTGTTTTTTTCGAAGTTGAAAAAAGTTTGGAAGAAAAGAAAAATAAGTCTGCGAATAAAGATTAGAATATTAGAAGCTACAGTGATGGCAGTGGTCAAGTGTCTGAGGCGTTGACGCTCGGAAGAGGAGTTACTAGATGTCTTCCAGACGATTTACCTACAGATTATTTTAGTTACCCTTCCCGACAAACTGACCGTATCTTAAATAGTAAGCTATATGAAAAATGTGGTTCAGTCCCGCATAGTACGGCTCTGCAATGACAGAAAGGATGAGATGGCTAGGACACGTTCTACGGATGAAGGATGACAGATTGTCTTTGTCGGCCAACCACCTTGGGCCAAACGAAAAGCGGGTTGTCGTCAAATGGGATGGGAGGATGTCGTAAGGAAATATTAAGGGAAATGGGAACTTCTTGTGAGGGTTTAAAGGAGGATTTGAATAGACTGGGACGGAGGAGCATGCGTAGCTGTGTTGGCCTCAGGCGGCTTGGTGCTGCAGTGAGTTGTTAGTAGTAGTAGTAGTGTATCAAAACAAAGATTTTAATGATACACTTTAGTACAGAGATAGTTATGCTATGACTTATTAAAATCAGAGTCATACTAGCTCAAGTTTATACAATTTGAGGGCCAAAGTCGAGTCATGGAGTTTAGAACCTCTTCCCTTACCGAGCTTCAAACTCATAGATGTATTGCACCTCTGTCAAATTTTGGTCATCTAAGGATTATTTAGGGACTATTCCAAAAGGACAAAACTATTTACTATTAAAAATGATTTGTACTAATTAAATTAACCGCATTAACAACTAAAGTTAAAGATTAAATTGCTTGAGTTCAAAAGTTTTAAGTAGCCAACTGAATTGGCTATACCCTACATTTGAAATGACTAGAGTAAAAAACTGAAATTTGAGGAAATTTTGATTACAGATAACATTCAATCCGTAATTTTAGCTTTGTGGAACGCCTCCAGCTCTTGTACTACGACCCCTCAAACGACTACTCTTACCAAGAAGGTGTCAACGTCGAGAATTTCTACTATGACTAGTCTCAACACGACTGCTCCTATCATGACCACCCCTGCTAGAACTATTGCTACCACCACTACCTCTCCATCTACTACTTTTACCACGACTAGGCCAACATCTAGCAAAACTTTTTTGGAAAGAACTTTTGAAAATTATTTAGTTTTATTACGAATTAAAAAACGAATCTAATCTGAAACTGGTGTCTCCTTGCTTACCTGATTGAACAAGGCGTTCCACCCAAAAGCAGAAATATGGTTCAAAGAAAAGAAAGCTGAGCGGAACAACTTCAGATAGGTCTCTCTGAAATAGTCTACATAATCCACTTAGGTCACACGTTGTAGGCTGTGGCTCAAGAGTAAGGGAAAACCATCTTTTTTGACCCAAGCAAGAATTAGGCACAGGATTTAAAAATGTAACAAGTCCAATCTGAGGTCCACACTTTCCTTAAAAGCCAAGGAAGTTAGACCCCTTTCTTGCAATTAATTAAAAAAAACTTTTTCCACAAAATAAGTTTTTCAAAGAAAAGTAAAGAACTCCATTAAACAAAAAATGAGCAAAAATAAAATCAAATAATCTACCAAGCGTGAAACTACCACAAATCAGCATCGATAAATAAATGAAACCCAAAACGAACAGAAATTACAATAAATAACAGAGTCAAACTCAAAACGATCAGGAATTAACATAAGTTGGGCTCAAAACCCCTATGCCTTCCCAAGGCCAGAACATAATTTGCACTTTACTGAAAAAAGTATAAATGTTTTACTTTTATAACTTTAATAAATCAAATAATATTAACATTTTGATTACTAAATATCAGTATATGTATATTAAACTGACAATGGACATTCATTTGTATTTTTTCAGTAAAGTGCAAATTATGTTCTGGCCTTGGGTAGGCATAGGGGTTTTGAGTCCAACTTATGTTAATTTCTGCTCGTTTTGAGTTTGACTCGGTTATTTATTATATAATATTTATTATATATTTTATTCTACATAAGGTCAAGTGTTGAAGCTAAGTGTGTATTTCATAGTATATATTTCGAAATGGCATTTAAAAGTCAAGCGGTGGACGTAGTTATTGAGGGCAGATAGAACCAACCTATTAGGCTGCCAGTAGCTTCTCGCGCAGCTGTAATAATGTCGGGTCTCAGTAGTGTCAATTTACGAAAATTAAGGGGGAGGGCATATATTTTTTTTTTTAATCTAGGGGGAGTGTAATCTTTTGGTAATTTTTCGCAGTTCATATTATTGACTTACGAATAAAGTAAACATACCACTCGATGCCTTTTTTTTATGCTCTTTCCAAATATAATAATCATTTTTGTTGGAAATGAATTTCACCCCCACCCCTATATATATCAATTCAGGGTATATATTTGCACATTAGGGGGGGGGGGGGGGGTAAATTTTATTTCTGATGTTAATGAGAGGTAAGTTTAAACTTTATCCCCATTGCCCCCCACCCCTAATGTGTAAATATATACCCTGAAATGGTATATGTATAGGGGTGGGGGTAAAATTCATTTCCAACAAAATGATTATTATATTCGGAAAGAGAGCATAAAAAAGGCATTGAGTGGCATGTTTACTTTATTCGTTAGTGGATAACATGAACTGTGAAAAATTTACCTAATTTTGTTGTTTTTGCAATATTTTCATTGAAAATATTAAAAAAAAGGTATTTTTCAAAATCTAGGGGATGGAGCGATCTTTTCCCCACTGGGTGGCATCAATTTTGATTAGAACACAGGGGATAAACGAAATTGCCATGAATTCGGCAAATTAATATTTTATTTTAAATTTACGTCCTTCAATTAATATTCGCACTAGTCACGGATAGCTCAGCCACTTTGATTGACAATAAAGTTGTGAATTTGAACAGCCCTGGCTCACTCTGTCCACTTTGTCCCTCAGGAGGGACAGAGTGGGCACTTCCCCAAGGCGCAAAAAAATTTCAGGGGCACAAAAATTCAAATAAATAATTTAACAGTTATAATCATTTTGTAATTTTAGAAATTTTATTTTCATTAAAATAAAGCAGAGGAAGCAGTTGACAATAAGTATAAGCAAATTGAATACTAAATTTTTATTTTTCCCATATCTCCATCGCCATTCCTTGAAAAGTAAGTAGACCAAATATCATTATTCTCTTTTTGTGTGATATTCTGTAATTAGTATTTATTAAATATCGTTAATAAATGAATATTTTGTAGATGAATGAAAATTAGACCAGAAAATTTCGGGAGAGAGGGGGGGGGCTCTAAGGGCTTGGACCGCCACAGCTCATCTGTAATTTTAAAAGATGTTTCTGATCATTTTGGTGTTTTTATATTGGTTACAAGATCAGGTTTTTCAATTCAAATCATAATTCAAATCACTGTTACTGATACTAAATTCTTATATAACTTTAGAATTTGTGTTTGAGCAAAACGGCGTGCATGTCAATGGCGAGAAAAAAATAATGATCCTTACAAATTTTAGATGACACAAAATTCTGTAAAACTTTACTAAGTATCTATTAGTAATTGGAATAAACTAGTGAAAAGTTTAGAAGAACTTTGATTACGCTTTGAATAAACCCTAGAGAAAACTAAAAAGGAAACGTCTCAACCAGTTTAGAATTCACCAAAATAAATCGGTGAAAATGCGAGCAACTATCATCAGACCAATCATTAAAATAGTTTTTACTGAACTCTTGCTATTGATTATCTTGGTGAGTCTCGTGTAGTTGCCAAAGAAATGGCTGGTCATTTTTTCCTCAGTGGGGCTTAACGTTAGTGAGAGATCCCATCTGATCCCTTATCCCATATCCCAGGAGATCCCATAGCCCATGAGGCTTCATTCGTTTTTTAGCCAACCGAAGACTTTTAGTCTTCTTCTTTCACGAACAAAGGAAAAAGAGCAGCAGAGACTGCTACAAAGATGAACCCAAAGCTTCTATGTCAGTTTTTGTTTCTTTAAAAGTTTTTTAAATTACTTTTGTCTCAAAAGACTTACTTTTGTTCTGTTTCGAATGGGCGTTTTAAGGAAGAGTTTTTCCCAATGTTTTCAAAAAAAGCTGAAACTACGTCTCAATTTTCAGGAGAGAATAAAAAGAAATAATAGCAACAGACAAATTTATCATTTACCAGTGCTATCTAAACTGAATGAAAAAATATTATATTCAAGAACTGTGATTTTTTTTGGCTAAAAGCAAATTTTTCTTTAATGGTCGATTTTTCAGGGGAGGTTTTGTCTGCAGAAGATCCTATTCAGTATTAACAGCGCGCGATAATAACGGGCTGGATATTCTAGTTCAGGTTTCAGGCATGTTTTGGATGCTTTAAAAGCGTTCGATACCTGCGTAGTGCCGAATTATAAACGTGAAAATTCTGGAACTTCTGGTAATGCACCTGATTTTTCTTCTATCATGAAGATCGTGTTGTTTTCTATAATACTGAGAATTCTACTTAACATATTCACAGATTTACTTTTGTAGACCCTTAAGGTTCTCCCTCACATTCTCTTTTATCACTTATCTATATTAACAACTTACATCTGGCGATCAAAGGTATAACAACAATGATTAGATTTTTGGCAGAATTGTGAGTTGAGTTAGTTTTTTTTTTTACCAATTCACAGAAGAAAGTCTTATAGCTACAGCAACATTGGACATATAATTTTCAGATTCGCAAATAGTTTACTAATAATTGATAGGTGAATGAGGTTAAACTATTTAGCATGAAGTACCAGGTTAATTTTCTCAAAATCTTCTAATTGCTATCCGTGATTTAAAGATAAATGGTTATGATAATTCTACTACTAACAGCAAATCTTCGGTTAAGTCTCAGGATATTCTTTTGAATAAAACTTTTAAGTTTCGGGGAACGCATAAATTGTCTAATATTCGAAAACCGCGAGATAAAAAATATGGCTGATAAAAAACATCGTCCAGATGTTCACACGGAGCGGCAGGTAAGAGAAAATGTCTAGGGCCCAAAAGTTAGTCCCGGGTTTAGATAGAATAAGAATTTCTATACAACTCAATTCTGCCTGTGTCTGCCAAAATCTCTCCTGATCTCTATTACAAATTGAAATGTTCCCGAAAAGAATTGGA
Organism: Artemia sinica; assembly: GCA_027921565.1. NCBI lineage: Eukaryota > Metazoa > Arthropoda > Branchiopoda > Anostraca > Artemiidae > Artemia > Artemia sinica. The sequence goes on from CM051265.1 coordinate 51,713,807, forward strand.
CTTTTTTTTAGAAATTTTTTTTTAGAAAGATTTTTAGAAAAGATTTTTTTAGATTTTTTTTAGAAAGCTTGAGCTTTTATGTTGCTTGAATTCATCTAAGAAATACCTCATCATCTCTACCTTCTATTCAAGCTTTTGAAATTTTCTAACCAATGGACGAGTGTCAGATCAAACAATTAAGCCATTTTCTGGATTCTTGGAGCCAGTAGACTTCATTTTTTGCATTAGCGTGTCTTTTTCTAGCAGGAAAAAGCAGGAATCAATGATAGCAATTTGTTTGAGGTCAAACCCTATTTTTACAGGACTAAAGGTAAAACTGTAAAAATCAATTTCTATGTTAGAAACTAAGAAGGTAACTAGGCATTTCAGCAAATTTCAAAAATAATACATAAATCAGAGGAAATAAAGAAAAAATCATAAAAAGCCTTACCAAATAAACAAAAAGAAGCAGTGATTGAAGCGTAGAACGAACGTGCAAGTGGGCTACTTGAATCTAGAAACAAAATAAGTAAAAAGCAGAAAAATAAATGAACTACTGATATAAAAAGCAGAAAAATAAATAATAAAATTACAAAACAAAGAAAATAGATACTAACGCAGCTACTGCGAGCACATCTTGTGCACTGGATTTCCGCCACAAAGGATTTTTTTACATAATTCAACGAAGCTTTCGTTTCGTATCTACTGGCTACAGTGAAAGATCTTACCATTAATGCATTTGTGTCTAAACAAAAAACAAAGTCCTCTTGTTTTCTATGCTAAACCGTACACAGGAAAATCTGGTTTTATTATCATAACTGGGTTTTCATATTGTACAGGGTGTGCAAGAAGCAACAACAAGGCTACACAATCTTGATTTTAAAAAGCAGGCAGATACACAGGCAGGACAGGCTTCAGGCCCGAGCTCTCCCACCACCGAAATCTTGACATTATTACGATTTTAACTATAATTTTTTATACTTTCCACAGCGTATTTTTGCAATTTTCTTAAGTGGCTAAGAAAAATGAGATACACCTTTCAGGATTAGAAGGGCAATGCAAATTTTAGCAAAAACATGAATCTATAGCAAGCTAATTCAAAATTACATAGCCTTTTCAGCTAACTAAGAATTAAATGAACCATACAGATATTTTTTGTTAAAGTCTGGTTTCCACTTCAACAACTTTTTAAAACCATTTTATCGCTGTATGAATTAGAAATTTATTGATTGGTTTACCAATAGATTGAAGATACACACTGGGATGGGACACAAAAATTAGAAATTTATTGATTGGTGGGATTACCAATAGATACACACTGTTAGGATTTTAACTCAGGCATGTACCCAGGACTCTTTTCTGGGGGGAGGGGTGGTTAATAATAAAGAAGGGGAGCTAATAAAGAAGAAAAATATTTCATAATTTGAGTAAGAAGTGCCCAGAAATTCAAGAAAATGTTGGATTTCAGGAGGAGGGCTTGGCCCCGAGTTCCCCTTTTCCTGGGTGCGTCCTTACCTGGATTGTATGTACAAGTTTATTTTAGGAGGACTCTTAAGACAATAAAAAAAAAAAATAATAAAAAAAATATAAATAAATATAAATAATTAAAAAAATATATAAAAACAATAAAAAAACATATAAATAAACAATAAAAATACGGATGACATCAAAAGAATCAGACCTTTTAATGGGAACAAGGAAGCTCAAACATGATTCCAGGTATGTGCCTAATTTCTGACATGTAGAAAAATTTGAAAAGTCTTACTTAAAAACGTTAAAATATCTAGCAATACCCCTCCGTATGACTTCGAATGAGGCCTAAAACTCCCATCCAACCTACAAATAGACAAGAAAGGAAGGAATGGTAAGCAAAAACCTACCCCTGTGTAAATTTGAAGACGAAATACCATAGAATAAGAACATAAAAAAAAGTCTGAAAGGGAGAGCGTTTTTTATCCCAAAAATTTATTAGATTAAAATCCCAGTTGAAGACCTCGGGCCCCTTTTTCTAGAGGCCCAGTTGTTGAGTTCCATGATGTAACTGTGTTCCTCCATAATTGCTATTTACAACAAGACACTTACAACAAGCCATCGGATTAGCTTTTCCTTCCAAGTCAATGGATCAAATGATAGAATAAATTTTGACGAAAAGGACGGCATTCGAGCAGGTCATTTTACCATAAAACTGGAGTCGCAATTATAATTCGTATATAAAAAAAAATATATATATATATAAATGTTTGCAAATAATATGCAAAACCTTGTCTATTGTCCCCGTAACCCAATGTAATAAAATAGAATTAATCACTTGTTATTCAAAATAAACCAGGTAATAAAACATTCAGATTCATTCTTATTATTATAGGTCGCAAACGGAATACAATTTTGGCCCTTTTACTTTTTATGAAAGTACAAGAGGCTGAGCTTGGTGTTACTCACCATTTTGGAATGAAGGCTATAACAAATGATTAATGGTCAACAGCGATAATTAGTTTCTCAAACGTAACCATCATCGGGCAATGGGTCCATTGCGAATCAAAGAGTAATGTCAGGTTTAAAACCAAAGGTCGTTAGGGCCCTACTTATTAGAGAAGATGCACATTGGCACATCCTAATATTCACTGGTATGGGACCACACTTCTTATCGTAGGTTATAATAAGATGCTATTCCTTAAAACACTTCTATCTTATATGCATTTGGCTATGGTATTTTTGTATAGACCACAGAAGCACTTGAAGGTCTTAGATTTCACAAAGGGTTCTTCTTTCGTTTTCTTCTTTCACAGAACTTTCAGCTCGGATATAGTTTGGGTTTTCCTAATAGATTGTTTGACCCTTTTAAATGTAGCTTTGATAACTGCACTTTCACTTATAGTTTGCATTATTCAAGCAACACTTCAGCTCTGAAAGCAACACTTTCATCCATATGGTAGCATTGTTGCAAAATGGGAAATGTGGCGATTATAGTTCTGAGATTTAATTTTTGTTATAGCTTATGCTGTTATGTTGTGCAGCAACAAGCTAGTGCTAACTGTGGCTGTTTATGACCGAATAGATAAATAAAAACGTAGACGCCTATATCTTTAGAAAAAAACACCATTAAATCTAAGGAAATCAAATAGATTAAAAGGACATAATTATGCTTCCGATGGAGTGATCGTATCTGTGATCGAAATCTTTATACCACATAGACTTCGCGGTGCAAAAACGGCCATACCCCATTTTCTAACATATATAGACACATTCCAATAAGAAGGAAGATGGTATCTAAGAAATTAGGTCGCATTCTCGGAATAATACATCAGGCAGAAATGCAGATGGCATTTCAGTTATAAAGCGAGTTTTCAAACAATTACGCCACATACCCTGTGGTATATATATATATATATATATATATATATATATATATATATATATATATATATATATATATATATATATATATATATATATATATATATATATATATATATATATATATATATATATATAATATATATATATATATATATATATATATATATATATATATATATATATATATATATATATATATATATATATATATATATATATATATATATATATATATATATATATATATATATATATATATATATATATATATATATATATATATATATATATATATATATATATATATATATATATATATATATATATATATATAATATATGGATAAAAAAAATTCAACACATATCTTAAGGAATAGACTTAAAATGGACAGAGAATATTATGGTAGGCTCGTAATGGCCTACATAAAAGAATGGTTGATTTTAGCAAGGTGATCTCATTCATTAATATAAATCAGCAACTATAGATATTTTTTGAAAAACAACCTATCTTCAATCAGACTTGTCAAAAGTTTGTAAGATAGAATATAAGCATAATAAATGAATATCTCAAGATTTAATCTTATTTTATTTTAGATATAAAGCTTTACTTTTTATTTGCTTTGAGAATCAGAAAAATTGTTCTATACCGATTTTAGAAAAATCTTCGTTTTTGTGTTCTGATTAATTGTCGTCCCTCCCCTAAAAAAAATAATCAAAACGTATCAAAATAAGCTTCAGAAGGTAAAATCTGTACCAGATATTGTGACTGTGGCAAAAATCTAAAGCTGCAATAATTTGCCTAAAAAATCGCCTTGCTTCCTTGGGTGTGAGTCTCCCTTTCTTCACCAAATAATCGAACAGCTCCCCACCAGACACATGTTCCAATACTAAGTACCTATAAAAAAAATTAAAACCCAATTACACTTGAACTTAAACAGAGACAAGCATATTTGAACGTGTTATTTCACCACCACTCCTTCTTCTCTCCTGCCCCCTAAAGATGGTCTAAAAGACCCAAAGGAAATCTTTCCTCTAAGTTTGGTCCTAAAAATGCACGTTATCCAGCTTTCGACCCCGAATCTCTCGAAGCCTTGGAAATAATGGTCGCTTTTGAATATATGAAATGTCAGTGGTAATAATCTAAGATTTTTCAGTCAAAACTGTGAATTCGAGTTTTCTCGTTTATTTTATACGAATTTTTCTCATGAATATTAATTCTAATCATGGACTCCAATCTTGGAAAAAGTAGGATATTCGGAATCCCTCAACCCCTCTCTAACAATAACATTTTTGTGGCAGCTTTATCAAGACCAAGAACAATCATTAGGAGTAACCTTCATGAAGAAATCCAAATAATGAAAGAAAGAGAATCTTCTTTTACAGAAAGTGATTTATTCTTCTTGCTTATTGTTTCAATCTTAATATGGTATCATTTCGGAACGATATGAAGAGTCCTTTGGACCTGTCATTGGGATCTCCTCCCCCATTGTGTAGTCCTTCATTTATTTAAGAAAAACATGAGTGAAGTAGATTTACGGCTTGTCAAAAATTAAAATAGAAAGAATCACACTAAACGTTTAAAATAGCCAAAATACATTATTATAAGTTGCATATATTTCATTCTATAAGTTGAAAATACTTTTTGCTTCCTAACGCGTCTTTCTAAGAAAAAAATCAGCAGGGACCTGACCAACGCTGCAAATCATTGGAGACTCAAAATCTATTACATCAACTTAGTTTAATCTACGATTTGCAACTCATTTTTGAAAATAGTATTTTGTTGCATGACAGCTTACTAAAAACTATCAAGTTAGTCTTCCCTTTAATCTCCTAGGATATTATTATTATTATTCATTTATTGCCCGTCAATAAAAAATACAAAAGAAAGAGTAATAACTAAAGATAACAATAAGAAAAAAAGGGAAAGAAACACACATTAAAACTCAAATACATGACAAAAACTCTTCATTATATACATTATATTAATACAAAAAAAAAAAAAACACTAATGCGAACAAATTGAGGACTATGGGTGGTGAAACATACTTACAAATACTTCCTATTTTCATAAACATCATACAATCCAAGAACATGTGGGTGTTCTATTAGTTTCATTATGGCTATCTCTCTTTCAACCTGAAAAAAGGGGGTTTTTGTACTTGAAATATTTGCAATGAATAGTGAAGTCAAACAATCAGCAACATAAATTATAGACTTGTTACTTTAGGCTTTAGAATTGAGGGAGAGTACTTTTTCCGCTAGGCGGCACTCTACTTACCTCACAATAAAAAAAAACAATCCATTGCTCCCTGATTTTCCTAAGTTCTTCGCTAATCTCAATAATATAAACGACTAAATCCTATAGACATGTTTACTCTTGACTACTCATTCATGAAATGAACTGTGACGTCAATAAAGCGAGTAGAAGACTAGGATTGCAATTAGATTTTCTTCCCTCTATCATCGTGCAGCTGAGACAGATTCCAGTTTCTTATAAATATTTAGCAGCAGGTCTGTCTTCAATCTTGACTACTGTTTTTGATCTACTACACTCAAAATATCTCTAGTTCATATCAACAAAGACGAAAGGGAGTCTGATCATCCCCCTTACTACTATCCATAAGTGTTCCCTTATCACTAACCCCTGGTATGAAGTCATCTATTTGCAATAAGGGGTAAATTAATTGAGAATATTGTCAAAACTAAAAAAAATTTTTTGGAGAACTGAAATGAATTTTATATCGATCAGGAATTGTGCTAACCTAGGAATAAGAATTTGAATAGCTCATGGCTGACTCATGGCCAGCCTTCAAAATGTTTTTCAGCTGAAGCAAAAAACTAAAGGGGAGTTTTTTAAAATACTTTACAAAGGTGTGTTTTTTTTTTTAGCTATTTCTTCAACTGGTGCTTTGGCTATGGAAAAAAAAACGTTGTTTAACTCTAGGTCTGATGATATTATTCCAAGTCAACTTGGTTGACCAATCATGAAAATTTTCCAAACCATGTTAAGCAACTGAAGTCAAAGTTGTTTGACCTTGATAGCATTTGTTCTTTATATTTGTGTATTATTTTGGAGATAAAAATGCATTCATTGAAAAAAAAAATATGCACACTTTGCCAGCCACGAAGACTGCAATAATCAATCATACAAAACTTAGATCAAATGCTAGAAAAACAAGATCGGGAACAATCATTTTAATTCAGTGACAACATAGAGTGTGTTATTTACCCAAATTAATTCTGATATAGAAGGAATTTCTTTGGAAGTGACTTGAAAGCAGAAAGACGAGGAGAATCCTTCACATAATTAGGTAGTATATTCCATACATAATGACCATAATGGTGAATAAAAGATGCTCAACTGGTGCTCCTAAGGTCCTGAGCTATATTATTCACATTTATAGTATTTAATCATGAAGAATTGAATATCTCTTTCATAAGTAAAAAGAAAAAAAGGGGTTAAAAACTTATTCAAATATTTACATGAGAGAATAGCAATCTGGCATTCTTGAATTTAAAATCTTTCTAAAGTGCTCACAAGCATTGACTTTATCAGAATCATCCAATTCAGCCAATAATTTCACAGCTTTATTCTGGTAAAAAAAAAACGCATGAACCCATTGCTACACGTCTACAACAAGGTCCTTCAAACGAGAGAATTCCCAAAATACGGAAATTAGCCATGTTAACCGTGGTTTTTAAACCAGGAAAGCCAGCAGAGGAAACCACATTATTTTCGACCCATAGCACTACTACCAATTTTGTTAAGAACATTTGAGAAGGACATGACAAATTAGCTAGAATGGTTTGCAGAAGTAAACAATATTGTAGCAACACCATAATCAGGATTTAGGAAAGGCAGAAGTGCAGTGGATACTCTCCTGGCACTGGAAAATGCAGTGCGAGATGTCTGGAAAGAGGGTAAAGGTTTGCTAACCTTACTCGTTGATTACGATGGAGCCTTCGACCTTGAAAATAAGGAAAAGCTGCGCACCATAATAGGTTAACTGGGCTTTCCAAACAATTTCATAGGACTCATTTATAAGTACCTACTGGACAGACTCCTAGTAGTGCAGGTAAATAAAAGAACTTTAAAACAAAGATCGCTAAAAATGGGACTCCCACGAGGATCTCAACGCCCTGATACTACCAAGTACAACATCTCAAAAGGAGAATTTGCATACGATCTCACGGCGTGGATAACATAAAAAAGCCAAGTAGAACTAAATCATGAAATAAAACTGTTTGTAAGGGAATGGGAACATTTCTCAGGAGCAGGAGAGGCCCCAGTGTTAGTAATGAAAACAAAAGCGATGCTCTTCGGCAAGAAATAGATGAACTAACCAAGAGTAGAAATACATGGTAGAGGGACAGAGGGGAGTTAGTAAAAAGTACCAATAAAGGTTGACAAAAAAACTAATCTGGAAGCAACAAACAGAGCAACTTCAACAATCCATATTTCGAGGCTAAATCGTGTATCTTCTCATCCTAAAGAGGATAGCTGGAACAAATTGGGTGTGAAATAAGTCAAAACACACTACTAGATTTCATAAAACTAGATTTCTTTACTCCATGAGAATTCTTCTTTAGGGAAAGAGTATATATCTTTGTGCTATAGATCTATCGAAAGCTTTTGATAGCGTATGTCATAGTCAGCTTTTTTCTGCTCTTCATGGTTGTGGTGTCAATACATCGGTTATAATGCTTCTTCGTTAGTGGTACTCTAATTCTTTTCTTCGGCTGAAATCGGCACCAGCTTCTATTATTAAATTGAAAAGAGGTTTAAGGCAAGGTGGAGTTTTATCTCCAACCCTATTTAAATTATGTATTTCAGGAGTTCTGGCAAAGATATCGGCTACCTATCTCTCTGGTTTTTCTGATGTCTCATACCTTACTTACGCTGATGACCTGCTTCTTATAAGCCGTACCAAAACTGGTCTATCTAACACGGTTTCTCGTGTTGCTACTTCTTTTTCAGACATAGACCTTTCTCTTAATGTAGATAAATGCAAATGTCTTTCTTTTAACAACGATTCTAGTACTCCCCTTCGTTGTAGTGGCTTTACTATCCCTCTCGTAGATTCTCTTCGATGGCTCGGTATTTCTATTACTAATAGTCTTCCGAGCTTGCGCCAGCGCACAGTCTCAGATATTAGTATGAAAATTCAATTAGGATATGCTAAGATTGTTGCCAATAGATGTAAACATAATAAACTCGCGTTGGCCAAGCTCTACTCAACTTTTTGTGACCATTCAATTCTTTTCGCTTCTGGAATTTTTCCCCTTCTTAAGAAAAATGAGTTAAAAAGAATCCGGATTAATTATTTTAGGTTTTGTAATTTTTTTTTGTTTCTTCCACCTTGGACCAAAAACGGGTAATTATTAATAAATTTCTTGTTCTTGATATTACTGTAAAACTGGAAGCACTACACAGAAAACTTTCAAATACCGCTTGTATCCGTTTTTCTCCGCAAATCACCGTATCAGGTTTTTTCAGTCGTAAGTTATTTTTCCTTTATTTTGTTTTTCTCTCTTTGGTCACTCCACAATTTTTAGCATTGTAAAGAGTGAGTAAAAATCAAATAATGATAATAATGACAGCTTGTGTCCATATTTCTGTATATTAGTGCTTATTAAATTCTGCAAGCTGTGAGTTTTTATTTCTCTTCTTCTTTTTCCCCCTCCTTTCATGATATTTCTCTTTTGTTTTAGTTTCTTTTAAATTTTATGTGTTACTCTGTAACTGGTAATATTTGATTTCTATATTGATTTGCGTGGCATTTTTATGTGTTTTCTTCTTGATACTCCACGTATTGTACCTCTGTATAGTGTGGGTTAGAAATAAATAATAGCAATAATAATAAAACAATATATACTACCCAAGATAAACTACAGAATTGAAGCATTTGCATCCTGCAAGAAGAAAAACCTATCCCAAATGGAAGCTATCAAAAACATGCCACCATGCATAGCACTAGAACTACGCCTGCACACACAGACACCCGTTTAAACGTTCCAAGAGATTGCTGGATTCCCAACTATCCAGGAGAAGGTATGAAGTCAGATGATAAGATGCTTAACCAAAGTATGGTGCATAAAACCATGTCAACCAATCTATGAAGTCCCAATTGAGAAGGCAGCAAGAAGTAAGAAAGTCCACATTAGGGCATGGGAAAGCTTCAACGAGGTATTTTCGGCACAATATCTTAAATTATGTATTTTTTCCCAAACCACACTGCCTTTCTATGACGAACAAGTGAACGTTCAAATGGGGATAAGTCCATTTATTAGACAGTGAAAACAGATATAAAAGTCTGGATATTTCGATCACATGTACAGCGATCGTCATCAGCAGAAAAACTAAAGCATTAAAATTAAAACTAACATATTTTATACAGAACAAAATAATAACTTTTGATCCCCAAATAGTTTACAGTTCCTTCACTAGATTTGTGTACCGGAAGTTTTTATTTTGTTCTGTATAGACCTAAGTATGTTAGTTTTAATTTTAATGCTTTTGTATTTCTGCTGATGACGATCACTGTACATGTGATCAAAATATACAGACTTCTGTATCTGTTTTCACTGTCTAATAAATGGACCTATCCCCATTTGAACGTTTATTTGTGCTTCAAGGAAGCCATCCCAAATTGTCAGCAGACACAGATAAAAATGAAACGTTTCCCACCTAGCCCTTCTGCATCACAGAAGTGACGAAAGTCAACCCAAGCCTGATAGAAGACCACAAAAACCAGTACCCACAGCGTCAAATATTGAATCTCTTTACAGCTGAGAAGGAGACGAAGTTAAAAACAATTAAGAAGTCCACACAGATAGAGCGGTCGGAAACCAAAATGCTTCCCTGGCAGTTTTTGCACCACAAGATATGTTCAGTCAAGCAAAAAGATTATTAGATGGATCTTGTGTCCTAACAAATAGATCTCAGCACCACTTGGAAGCCACCAGAAATCTATAGTCATCCTGGCAATAAAGTGGTCCTGTTCAGTGACTTAAAACTTTCTTTTGCTCTGCTGGAAACTTATCCATAGACAAGCCGAATACACAGATTTGGCTGAGTTGAGAAACATCATGCTAGAGATACAGTAAAAGGACATAGACATCCAATTTCAGGAGTTACCAAGCCATTTTTGTATCTGAGACAACAAAGAAGTGGATGAGATGGCAGTTAAAGCACTAAATGAACCATCCCCTCACGACAACTGTCCTGCTACCATGCAGGATCTACTATTGAGCCATCACCCTCTAAAAGACAGTCACCGTCCAACATCCCCATTCAAAGGAAGAATGTGGATAGTATTATACTATTGGATAAAAACCTTAACCCTACTGCTCCAGACTGCCCAGTTCAATTGGAAGCAGACAGACAACCCCCATTACAGAGTCTGCAACCAAGCATTAGAAAATATCCAGCACATCATCTTAGAATATACCCGACCTGACCTGACCATACAAGGAGAAATGTGAAGAATCAATAATTTGAAGGATTGACCAAATGCACAACTAATCGTCACCCAGAAGCTTCGCTTCAAAGACAAAAAACATCTGCCCCCCGATCAATAAGTGCCACTTAGCCAAATAAATTAGCTGAAAACACCCCAACAAAAGACTAAAAGGATGTCCACTAGATGACATCAACGTAGCGCATAACAAGATTGACGTCTACAACAATTATTAAGTTTTCGTACTTTTTTTAAAATATGTTACAAAATGAATAGCCCCAATTGAGCATTTTTAGAAAATCATAGGAAAAATATTGCAATATAATTTCGTTTAAAAATTACTTTAGGAAAACAGTAGCAAAACCCTAAGTATTTTGTTGCTGCTACTCTTTTTATAAAATTTCCTCTTAGTTTGATTTGATCATTTATTTTCCTCACTCGACAAATGCCTAGACAATACCACCAAAAGAGTTTTAAAAAAGTTAGGGTCAACAGACGTTACTGAGATAGATGCTAGAAATTCAAAAAAAATCTCTTACCAATTTATTATGCAAAACATAAAGAGAAGGTGATAACAAGAAAGGTAGAGTGTCAACCACCTACAGAACGACACTAGTCTCTCAGGTAATATTTCACTCATTCTCAATTGTTGTCTCATTTGCATTTATTGTTTGAAATGCATCGGTGTCAATAATCATTTAATGATTCTTCGTTTTTATGAGAGGGTTAGTTTTATTCTTGAACATGAAAGTGCAGCAAGAAAGTGTATCAAGTGCGGCACTCTCTGAACTGCACTTTATACAGGTCCAGGTTCGCCAATTAGGGTGGAGAGGCATTTGCCCCCCTAGACTTGAAAAATAACTTCTTATTTCTATTTCATGGCTATTTGCTATTTTAGCTATATGCTATATCAAAGCAGAAAGACTGGCTAACTAGTCATTTGAGCCCTTGGCTTGAACAATAAGGAAAATCCATTGGCTTGAAAAACAAGGAAAATGGCTGCAATCAAGATATTCTGCATTGAAAGCATCTTTTTTTCTGTTTCCGTTTTGTACTTAACAAAAAAATAATTTTTTGAAATAATTTTTAATCCTTGTTGGAGCAATAGGTGCAACCTAGTAAATCGTGATTAGCGAGGTAGCTGCTAATTAAGAGAATTAAGATATGTGGTTACCCCCCCGTTTAGGTATATTTGCTCAATGTTGTTCCTTTTTTTATCTTCATAAGGAAATGCTCTTTTCACCCCTAAAGTCCAAACTTTGCACAATTAGCGTTTCTACTTAATGTGCAAATTCGGAGAGTCCATCCTTTCCTCCGAGACATATCGCTCACTTTTTCCTCCACCTGCACCAGTCAGTACTAGCGTCCGTCACAAAAACTGATTAGTGCTGCACAAGTGCTGAACACACTCTAATTTGAATTATTTCATGCCTTTTACTGTCAGTGTTTTTAAACAGCACTCAATCGCTATTTTATTTGTTAAAAACCAATGCCATTTAGTCTGGCCTGAGTCATGACTATGATTGCTGTTTTTGATAATAAATGATTCTATGTAAATAGGTAGTTAATCCCTTGACTGGTCATACAAGATGTTATTGGCATAAAAACTTGCATGTGCATAAATGTTTTGTTCAGAATTAGACAGGAAAGGGGGACTAATTTACCTTGTATTTTTAATGCATATGTTTGTCAAGTTCTTTTAGGTGTTCCTTTGTTACGTTTTAAATGTTCTATCCAAAGATTGATTTTGCTTTTGGGTTTTACTACAGTCTAACCAGGCTCATTTCACCATTGTAATTTTTTTGTTGTTTTGATTTCCTTTTTTGTTAGTCTCTCTTTTTGAAGACATTTTTATACTTTTGCATGGTTGCTTTTTTGTTGTTTCTGGGCAATTTTCCTTTTTTGCTCCTTTGTTATTTTTTTATAACTCTGTATATTGGGTAAAAGATAAATGAATATATTAATTATGATTATAAACATATTTCAAGAACAGATGGATATGAAATTTGAAAGTTTTAAAATTTAACAATTTAGAAGATGGTAGGAATAATTTTCGGAAAATAGTTTGTGAAGTAGCAGATGGTGTCTTAGGGAGGAAGGTTAGAAACAAAGCCAGGAACACTAAGTTTGATAGAAAAGAGGAGGGTTTTTTTAAGAAGCATTTGACTGATAGATCATGGAAGAATAAGATGAAAGTAAGGAAAGTAGAAAAAATTCATATTAAAATATGAATTAAGGAAGTGGAGGCCAAGAAAAAAATTATCAAAGATCTAGAGGATGTAGTAGGCGGCATAATAGTAAAATATGGTATGGCCATGGCACGTGAAAAAAAAAAATGAGAGGAAAAAGTCAGTCTGAACTTACCCCAATTAAAGATAGGAATAGGGCCTCAATTAGTGATAAAGAAAGAGTTAAAGAGAGATGAGCAGAACATTTTGACAATGTATTAAACTGTGATAAAATCAAAGGAAATGGTATAGAACAAAGTGAAAAATTTTATTACAATTAGGAAGTGAATATGGTTTTTGAAAAAGAGGAAGTACCAAGCACTTTTAGGAAAATTTATAAGAAAGATGATAGGAGTGAATTGGGTAACTATAGAGGCGTTAACTTGGTTTCAGTAGGAAGCAAATTACTTAGTATGATGATACTTTGACACCTGAATCATCAGACTCCTTTAGTCCTCAGTTTAAACACGTTCATTAGATTATGAACAGGTGTTTGATTCAGCAGATGGAAGAGCTTTATTGAAGTTCCTTGTATGGTATACCAGATAAATACGCTGGAGTGATATTGCTGCAGTTAAGGTAGGAAATGGGGTTAATAGCTATTTTGGTATTGAATCAGGAGTTAAGCAGGATTTTATCCTCATTTATATGGATCACTTTCATGGACTTTGTCCTGAGGAACGCGGCAATGGCTTCAGGAGAGCATGGGATCAAATGGGAAGGTAAAACTCTCCTAGACTTAGATTATGTAGATAATCTAAAATGTTAGCATAATGAATGAATTATTGGAGGTTATGAGCGATCAGGAAGCAAGAATACATGCGAAAATTGATGTTAAGAAGACTAATTTGCTTAGACTAGGAATAAATCTAAGCGAAGGGGTGATGTTGGGTAATGTTAGTTACATGTTATGTTAGTTACATGGGTAGCATTATTAGTAAAGATGGTTGATGCAGTGATGACATAAAAATTAGAATAGCTAAGGGCCAGGGTGTTTTTTTCACAGTTAAAAAAAACTTAGAAGAATAAGAAGATAAGTCAGTCTACAAACCATGACTAGAACAATGGAAGCTACAGTAATAAGTGGTCAAGCATGATTCTGAAACGTGGGTGTTTTGAAAGACAGAGGAGAATTTGTTATGTGTTTCCAAAGAAAATTGTCTACAAATAATTCTGGGTAGCCATTTACCTAATCATATACCAAACAACAAGCTGTATAAAAAATGAGCTTCCACGCCACTTTTTAGGGTTATAAATGAAAGAACGCCACTTTTTAGGGCTATAAATGACAGAAAGGTTGAGATGGTTAGGACACGTCTTGCATATGAAGAATGGCAGATTGTCAAAGATTGTTTTTTTTTTTTGGTCATCCATATAGAGTAAAAAAAGAAGTCGGTCGTCCCTGAATGAATGGGTAGAGGTCGTAAGGAAGAATTTAAAGGAAATTGGAACTTCTTGCGAAAGGGTCTTGAATAGATTGGGGTAAGGGATCAGCCTGCACAGCTGTATTAGCCTCAGGCGGATTGGTGCTACACTGAGTTGTTAGTAGTGGATCATAAATTAATATTAAACATAACTATAAACTATATTAATGATTAATGATAACAAATTAAACTTTTAGATAGTGCAGTGCCAACAAACACCATTCTACAGATACCCAATAGGCTACTGGAACCTCTTGCAACAACCAATAGTAAAAAGTACAGCCAATCATAAAACAAATAATTTGCATCAGTCTAAACTTACACAAGACAAAAATTAATCGATTTTTTTCCTTTCAAAATACGAAAAAACATTATTTCTTATTTGACAACCGGTAATAAAGGTTAAGTTAGTGTTTCTTTGTGGGGGGGGGAGGTGTATTGGGGCCAGGAGACACAAATGATCAAGCCTTACCTTTTGAAGGACAGAATCACTAAGTTTCTCCCTATTTATAATTTTGATGGCCACCTTCTTAGATGAGACACAGTGGATGCCGAGCTTTACAAGTCCTGAAAAAACCATAGAGTTATTTATTGAGTAACGCTACGGTGTCTAAAGCTAAAAGAAATAAATTGAGGAATTTCGGGATTATTGTCTTCCATTATAGCCTAAGGCAAAAAAAAATGATAATAGACTGTTGATTTTAATTCAAAGGAACAGCGTTTTTACTATTCCTCCAACATCACCAAAAAAACTAGTGCATCTAATCAGCACCAAGCACTAATTTGTAACATGATAAGATAGATAATGTATGTTTATTAATTAAATTGAAATAATGGTAAGCCAAAAATTTTTTTTTCATTACACAACATACATGGTATTTTTATAGATGGTTTAGGTAGTGTACTGCGATTAATGGAAGGCAACACTTGGCAGAGAACTCTCGAAGTTCAACGATGTGGATGCTTCAACTGCTTTCATTTAAATGAGAAAAAAAGTTCTTTTCTGATGGAAGCAGGAGGAAGTTCAAACGCAAAATGAACAAAATTATTGTTTCACCGTTTTATGCAAACATATCTGGTTCAAATAAACTGACATGCGATATTTCCTTATATTTTTGAAGAATTCTGGAAAATCAGCAATTTACTGAAAATACAAAACAGAATTAGGAGCAGACAGGATTATAAGTACCATGCAGAAAATAAACGACTAATTCATAAGGCTCTCAATAGTCTTTCACCAGACATGAAATCAATAAATTTTAGTATGTAATTTTAATTCTCCATAAAACTCACACAAGCTCATTTTTCAGTAAAGCTCTAGTTTCTCAGAATTCTACAGATATAGAGAAATGTTCCAGGTCAGTTTATCTTAACCAGTTTTAAAGATATATGTTACATAAACTGCAAGGCAATAATTTTTATTCATTTAAGAATTGAGCTTCGCTCTTTGCTTCCATCTGAAAAAGCTTTGTTTTTTTTTATTATTAATTTGTGTTCATTTTGGGCTTTTTAAATATACACAATAAACCCATAGGAAAAGGTTTTTGTCTAAAGGTGTCCTGAGTTTTGTTAAAATAGGGAATTAAATATAAGTTTTACTTCGTGCCTCTCTTAAATTTCCCTAAAAAAAAAATCCGGAATTTTGTCACATAAAGAGTCTATGGAGTATATTATCCTTGGTATCTTTGAGAAGTTGCAGATTAAAAGTTCAATTATTTATGAAATATTGCTATGTATGAAACCTACAGATATTTTAAAAAACTCTAGAAATTAAAAGAATTTTTGACGTGTATCCTAATTAAAATATTTTATAGAAATTCCTGTTAGTATTAATGCAATTTTTCTGCCGTAATGGTTCGAAATTTTTTTAATTTCTCATAAGAAACTATACTTCTGTTATTTTTGCTTCTTGGAAATATGTCAGAACTAACTATTAAAATCAATTTATAAAACAAGGATAAAACAAGAAACTTCTCCTAATTAGGGCGGCAATGCCATCCTCTTGCCCCAAATGACGGGCATGTGTGTGACGTCAAACCAGTGACCAATTCCTGTACGCCCTGACGGGGTTGGGGAAGCAAAACCTTAACTGCAAAAACTTCGCATGGTTACACATTCCAACGCTCCTATGATGTCCCAGTGCCTCGCAAGCGCTGGAGAAAAAAAAAAACGAATAAAAAAAATAGGCACATCAAGGTTCCAAGCTCTTTTTGATATTCCTGTGTTTTAGTACTTCAGCTTTACTGTTAGGATGAACATAGACAGGAATCTTTCATTACGCCTAAATAAGTTTGGAATTTGAGAGAAATGCTTTTTCACTAGGCAATATTTTCTTTTCACTTACTAGGCGGGCAGGGAGGAGGAACATTCAAAATGGAGACTCTAAACCACCCGCGAAGGATTTTTGATGGTACTTGTCTGTTAAGCAGAGCACATTCAAGAATTACGCTGTCTAGGATCTGACAAAAACCGGTTTGCCTCTCTGGAATCGGTTATGATTTATTGATTTTGAGCGAGAAAACTACGATGTAGGTATATTTTAATTAAATATTTAATATTTAGAGGTGATTAGGGGTTAGGTTAGGTATTTAATATAATGCGTTCTGTGCGGTCTGCTTTCCATAATTCTTTGTCATAGTTTCCATAATTTTGTTTCTAAAGTATTATATTATCATTACGTTTTGGTGTACTTCATTAGGATTAACCTAACTTCACTTCTTGGATGTGTTCCGTTTAACAGACAAGTACCTTTTTGACCATGGATATTACAATGGTACATGACACAAAACGTCCCACTGTTTGGCACAATATGCATTCTTACAATGGTACATGTCAACATTAGCTTTCAAATGAGCCCTTAAACAGCTGTCTAAGATGTTTTGGTGCTCAGCTACTGCTAGAGAAATACAAAAATAATAAAAAAAAAGACACATCAGCGTTTCAAGCTCTTTTCCAAAAATATGTTTTCATGGTTAACTTTTACTGTTAAGATAAACATAAATAACAGTTGTAATTCCAAAATCAAATTTAAATAGTTTCTCATTAGGTAGTTGTTGTTTTTTTTTAGAGCAGGTACGCAAGCTGCCCTTTACTGCACTCGTCATTGCTCGTCACTATTCCAACAGTTCGTAGTAACGAACTGTAAGTAAAAAGCAATCCCAGCTAATAGTAACCAAAATATTAAAAAAAAAGCTAAGATACACATAACAAATATATGATTCATACATAACAAATATTGTACTTTAATAGTGATTTCGAATATTCAAAAGCCATCAAGTTTAACTCCCCCTCCTAATAAATATTTGAAGATGCAATTAAGAGTTCATTATCATTCTAAAAGCATTGCTGCATAAATATTAAATTTGGATGTAAAAAATGGCTGTTGAAAGAGAGTAGTATCCTTCTTCTCATTTAAAAGAGCCTTGAATCAAACATCTTGAAGCAGCAAACTGTAAGTAATGAGCAACCTTTATCAATTGAAAGTAAATTTCTTAAAAGGAAGTTCTGATCACAATGTATGCAACATAAAAACATAATATTGGTAAATCGGTAACTTAATGATTCGAAAGATACAAAACGAGCTATTTTAAAGCTGCTCATCATTGACATTAGCATGGTGGAATATTGGCATAAATCATGGTTGCAGCAGGTGAACAACAGCCCATAGTAACCAAAAGTTAAAAAACGCGTTATGAAAAAAATGCCATGTGACACTGACTCAGGAATAGCAACTGTTATTTTGGTTCATCTTAAAAGTAAAAGTTAATTGCGAAAATAAATTTATGGTGATTTGGAAAAAAAAGCCTGAAATCCCTCGAAAATTACGTAAGATCAAAATAAAAAGTGTACTATTGGAATGAGCATGGTCTAAAACCTTGTATAGTGTTATTAATGGCTCATTCAAAAGCTATTTCTAATATCTACGTGCTTTTTATAATTTCTGTCATCTGCAAGTGCCATATGGGACTAAAATGGCACTTTTCGTGCATTTCTCAAGGGGTGGCACTAGCAGGCTACCAGAACATCACAGACAGATTCATATAAAAGATATTGCTCATATTTACGTTCTTCTTATAATGTCCACCATCTGCAAGTTCAAAATGGCACTGAAAATGAAACTTTTGGTGCAATGTCTCAAGTGGAAAACCTGGGGCTATTGGGCTGGCAGAACTTATAAGAGCTATGTTCAATGGCTTATTTGAAGCTATTGCTTATATTTAAGTGTTTTATTTTTATCAATTCTACCATTCGTAATTGTGATATAGCCCTGAAAACAACCCTTTTTGTGCCATTTCTTAAGTGGAAAAGCTCTGAAGTACAAAACAGGTACTATAGTAATAGTTATGTTCCAGAACCCTTCACTGGAGGCTTACAAGAACCCCTCACGTACACTCCCACTCCCAGTCCCCTTAGTAAATTTCATAAATCTTCTGCTCATCAGTAAGCTACTGAAACATTAGCAGGCTACCATATCATCACAGATAGACGTTTAATGGCTCAATTAAAAGCTATTGCTTATATTTACTAGGTTTCTACAAATTCTACCATCTATTAGATTTCACAGATTTCTATGTTAACTAATTTCAGGGGGAATTTGCAATAAATTCTTTGTCATGGTTGAAGCATTAGTTGCAACCTAGTAAAGAGCAAACGACAACCCATAGTAACTAAAAGTTAAAAAAACATTAAAACAGTCTTTTTTTTTCTTTTTTCCAGACCTAGCGGGTTACTAGAACATAATAGAGAGATGCTTAAGAGCTCATTCAAAAGTTACTTCTTGTATGTACGTGGTTCATATAAATTCTGCCATCTGCAAGTGCCATATGGCACGAAAAAAGTTACTTTTTATTCCTTTTCTCAAGGGGTGGGCTAGCGGGCTACCAGAACATCTTAGATAGATTTTTGATATCTCATATAGAAAATATTGCTCATATCTACGTTTTTCCTATAAATTCCACCATCTGCAAGTTTCAAATGGCACTAAAAATGGCACTTTTGGGCCCATGTCTCAAATGAAAAAGCTGGAGCTAGTGGGCTGCCTGAACTTTTTAGAGTGATGTTTAACGGCTCATTTGAAAACTTTTTCTCATATCTACGTGCTTTTTATCAATTCTACCATTTGTAAGTCAGCACAGAAGACAACACTGTTGGTGCCACTTCTTAAGTGGAACATCTTGGAAGTATAAAACGGTATCATTGTAATAATTGTGGTCCAAAACCCTTAACTGGAGGTTTGGAAGAAACACCTCCCACACGTTCCTCCTCCAGGCCCCCTTAATAAGCTATGCAGTTAAAGTCCTACAAACACTAATATATTAAATTAGATTATTAGAAGTGTGGATCTGTTAGTACAGCACTGGACTTCAAATTAGATTATCATGCGTTTGATTCCAGCTTGGATTTTTTTTCAACCATGGTTTGTCCCTTTTTTTTATTACTTTTCAGATAATCCACTGTTTTTGCAAATGTGATGTACTGTACTCATTTTTTAAAGCATATCCTGGGAAGGCTTATTTTATACCTATTACTCATATCTACATGCTTTTTATCAATTTTAACATCCATAAGTGCCATATAGCACTAAAAATGGCACTTTTGGTGCAACTTCGTAAGTGGAAGAGTTTGGAAGCATTAAACGGTACCAATGCAATAATTTTGGTCTAAGGCCCTTAACTGGAGGTTTATAAAAAAAAAAAACACATACACTCCTCCCCCCCCCCTTTCCAGACATTTTTAGTAAGTTTCATAAATTGCCTACTCATCTTAAAAGTAAAAGATTCTTGTGAAAACAAATTAACTAAAACTAAAAACTTCTCAACTAGAAATCTACCAAAAATTTAACTTGAATGATCAGCAGTTTTGAGTTGAACCTTCAAACTTCACTCTGCGACAAAGCCTGTGTGCTAGTTTAAATGGCAGTAATTGAGGGGAAAGGACGTCCTTGTCCCCTTAGTTTTTTTCTCCTGCCTAAGTTTTGAAAAACACCTATTTTTGGTCAATTCATTGGAAAAGGCACGTCTTTCATTTGAAAAAAATGGGGGAAACAACTGCAAGTGCACTTTCTGGGAATGTGCTATCAAGTGAAATTCATAAAAAGCACTTGGGTATAAATATAAGCTTTTAAATGAAACCTTAAACAACTTTCTTTTGTTACAGTAGCCTTCTAGTTTCTGCTAGTCAGTAAGCAATTTTTAAAGCCCTGTCTTCATTATGGCTTTTTCTGGCAAAGTCGGCTGAATAAAAGCAGCTTTTTGTTCGTAAAAACATTCCTGAAAAACATATATTGTTCTATGAAGTATGGATAATGAACTTTATGTTATAGACTGAAAGTTTTTCGTAGCTATCAAGGTTGTTTGCAGTATTTTCTAGAGGTGTCTTATCTTCCCTAGATCAATAAATTAGAAATTATATAAAAATAAGTTTTCAACTGAAACTAGGGAGTGACATTAAAACGAACATACATTACTCCATATAAATAAAAAAGATCATGGCAGCATTGTTTCTACATTAAACTTTAATCAAAAACGAATAAAGATTAATTTAAAAAAACTAAGTTTCTCCAAGGGAAGTAAAGAGCAAAGTTGAAACTTAAAATGGACAAAAATTATTACTTCACAGCCTCTCTATCATATATATATATATATATATATATATATATATATATATATATATATATATATATATATATATATATATATATATATATATATATATATATGAATAAAACTACTACAGATAAACAAACTAATTATGTTTCCCTATGTTTGTAGGAAAATAGAAAACTAGCACTTTACTGAAAACACAAATTAATATAGAAGTTTTGGTACAATAAAAGCAAACCAATTAAAGACACTTTTTGCAGAATAAAAATATTATCAATCCCTTTTAAGATAAAGCAACAACCAATTTTAGGATTGTTGTTTTTTTTTTTTTAATTAAGATGGTATCACTTCTGCACAATGGCTCAGTTCAATAACTGGGTCTGGTTTTGGTTCTGAAAGGACAAGTCATGATTAGTTTGTTGACAAGTTCGAAGTAAAACCATCTTGATAGTATTAGGACTATAGACTAGCTTTAGAATGTGTATCATAGCTTGGAATACACTGTTGTATAGATAGAAATAACCATACTATGTTTACCATATCATAGGGCTCAAAATCCCTATGCTATCCCAAGGCCAGAACATAATTTGCACTTTACTGAAAAAAATACAAATGAATGTGCATTGTCAGTTTAATATACATATACTGATATTTAGTAATCAAAGTGTTAATATTACTTGATTTATTAAAGCTATAAAAGTAAAAATATTTATATTTTTCAGTAAAGTGCAAATTATGTTCTGGCCTTGGGATGGCATAGGGGTTTTGAGCCCTACTCATGTTAATTTCTGCTTGTTTTGGGTTTCATTTATTTGTCAATGCTGATTTTGTGGTAGTTTCATGCTTGGTAGATTATTTTATTTTTGCTCGTTTTTGGTTTAATCGGGTTCTTTATTTTTCTTTGAAAAACTTATTTTGTGGGAAAAGTTTTTTTAATTATTACAGCAGAAACCAATGATTGATAAGAAAAATCATATAATTGACATCATATTTATGAGTACTTTTCAAGATAATAAACTATATCATCTCCCCACCAATAAAAGTGAATGTATAGTTTTTATATCTATCATGCATACAAAATTACAAAAGGAAATTATTTAAGACATGAAAAAAAGGTTGAAAAAATTTTTAAGTTCAGTTCAGAATTGCTACAGTTATTATGTAAACTGTAAAAATATGTATGGTGTCTGAGCAACAATTTTAATATTTTAATTCAAACTATTAAAATAAATGAGACAATTTTAAAACTAGTTCGTTTTTTGGTTTGATAAAAACAACTCAATACATGAATAACTTTAGGCCTACGGGTTCGAACATAACCAGCTATATAATGGCTTTAGGAAGCCATTATATGGTGCGAATGGGGGAAGGAAGGCTGCTGCACAACGCATGGTGTTGGACACCCCGGTCTCTGCAAATCAGGGAGACTGAAAATGACCCTTGGCAGGTCGCTAATGAAGGAGGCAAAGCTGATGAGGTCCTCGTTGGAGGAGCTATGGTTGAAGGCTCAGGACAGGTCGTCGTGGCGAACCACTGTTGCTGCCTTATGCGCCCCCGGGCATAGGAGGGACCTGAGTAAGTAAGTTAGGAAGACCCAAAAAGCAAAATTTGGAATTATTATGCATAATGATTCTTTGGAATCACCTGAACTATCAAACATGAAAAGACTGAGAGAACAGCCTAAACAAATTATGAGTGAAGATCAACCTGGACTGTCAAATGAGACAAGACCAAAAACGGGCAGCTGCAGCAAAGGGTGTTGATAAATTGTCTGAAGTACTAAAAATTCAAAATGAAGAATAAAAACAATTGTGGTTAGAAGACAAGCAACATCAAGAATCTGAGTGTCAAAAATAAAGACAAGCAATGAAAGCAAATGAAAGCAAGTCAAAATGAAAATGAAGAGCAAAGACACACAAGGTTAAGACAAGCAACACCCAAACTTAATGAAATTGAATTACTGGAAAGAATAATTTCAAGTGGCAATTTAATTGAGGAAGTATTTGGAAAATGTGTGTCTAAACAAAGTTTCTACATGTTTTGTCTTTATTCAGTCAAAATTGTGTTTTTAATTGAAAATACAACATAATATAAATTACAAATATAAATTGTACTTTACTGAAAAAATTCAAATGAATTTACTGAAAAAATGTGCATTGTCAGTTTAATATACATATGCTGATATTTATTCCTTAAAATGTTAATCAATTTTTGATTTCTTAAAGTTATAAAAATTAAAATATTTAAAATAGTTTTTTCAGTAAAGTACAAATTATATTCTGGCTTTTAGAAAGCATAGGGGTTTAGAACCCTACTCATATTAATAGCTGCTTGTTTTGAGTTTGACTCTGTTATTTATTTTAATTTCTGTTTGTGTTTGGGTTTCATTTATTTATTGATACTGATTTGTGGTAGTTGTATGCTTGGTAGATTATTTCATTCTATTTTTGTTTATTTTTGGTTTAATGAAGTTCTTCACTTTTTTTAAAACTTATCTTGTAGAAAAAGTTTTTTAATAAATTTACGTTTGTATTATAATGACATAGTCTTTTTCAGGGAAAAAGACTGAGCATCTTCTAAAGTTTAACAGCTGCCCCTTCCATAAAAACCTTAAAGACCCCCTGAGCATAACTTACAACCCTTGCCTTTAATCTCTGGGTTTTTTTTTCAATCCCAAAAGCCTTGTTATATGATATTTAGAGTATTTTGAATAGAATGGCTATCTCTCAAATTTATGTTAGATGCATTTAGGGGCAATACAATGTGTGTGTGCGTGGAGGGGGGATAGCTGCCCTCTGATCACTTTGACTCTGAAAAATAGCAATAGAGCATCTGATTACCAATCCAATGAGCCTCTTCCAAAGTTTATATGACCATGCTTTCTATACAAACCTTATATGTCCCCAGGTCATAGCTTACAACCCTTGCCCTGAGAGCTGGAGGAATTGTTATCCTCAAAGACATAATTTCCAGACCTTTTAAATATGTTGAATAAAATGGCTATCTCAAATTTTTATTGGAAGAGTTTGGGAAATTATGGGAATGGTGGGGGGGGGGCATTTGCACTCTGATCACTTTTGACTAATAAAAAGGCACTAGTCCCCTCAATTTCCAATTGATCAGCCCTTTGTGAAGCTTCTACAACAAAACTTTCTATCAGAACCTTATATGCCCCTAGGGCATAACTTACAACCCTTGTCCTGAGGGCTATGTGGAGAGGGTTGTCATTGTCAAAGACATAATTTCCAGACCTTTCAACTACATTGAGTAAAATGGTCATATCAAAATGCTGATTATAAATGGGGAAATGATGGGTGTAATGAGGAAATGGCCATATCAAAATGTTGATCATTTGGGGAAATGATGGGTGTGGGGGGGGGGGGGATTCTCTCTCTGATTACTCTTGACAATTAAAAAGGGCAATAGCCCTCTTAATTTACAATCAAATGAGTCCTTTTTGAAGTTTTTACAACAACACTTTCTATAAAAACCTTATATGCACCCATGGATAAACTCACAACCTTAGCCCTGAGGACTGTGGGGGGGGGGGGGGGAGTGCCATACTCAAAGACATTATTTTTAGACCCTTTAACTACATTCAACAAAATGGCTATATCAAAATGTTGATCAGAAGCATTTGGGGAAATGATGGGCATGGGGAGGGGGGCATTTGCTCTCTAATTGCTTTCAATAAATTCTTTTAAATATTGATTGAAGGTGCTTGGGGAAATGTTGGGCGTGAGAGGGGGGTTAGTTGCCCTCAATCACTTTGGACTATTAAAAAAGGCACTATCCCTTTCAATTTCCTATCAAATGAGCCCTTTTTGAAGTTTCTACAACAATACTTTCTATAAAAACATTATATGCCCCTAGGCCATAACTTACAACTCTTACACTGAGGGCTGTGTGTGGTTGTCATCCTCAAAAGACCTAATTTCCACAACTTCCAACTATGTTGAAAAAAAATAGCTATATGAAAATTTTGGATTGGATGTGTTTGGAGAAATGGTGGGTGTGATAGGGGGGTTAGTTGCCCTCCAATTACTATCTACTTTAAAAAGGGCACTAGCCCTTTCAATTTCCAATCAAATGAGCCCTTTTTGAAGTTTTTGTGAAAACCCTTTCTTTAAAAACCTTATATGCCCCCAGGGCATAACTTGCAACCCTAGCCCTTAGGGCTATGGAGGGGGGGGGGGGGTGCCATCCTCAAAGACTTAATTTCTAGAACTTTCAACTACATTGAACAAAAACGGCTATCTCAAAATTTTGATTGGATGTGTATGGGGAAATGGTGGGTATGAGAGGGGGGTTAGTTGCCCTCAAATCCCTTTTGACTATTAAAAAGGGCACTAACCCTTTCAAATTTCAATTGAATGAGCTCTTTTTGACATTTGTACAACAACACTATCTACAAAAACCTTATATGCCCCCAGGACAGAACTTACAAACCTTCACCTGAGGGGTGTAGGAGGTCTGCCATCCTCAAAGACATAATTTCCAGACCTTTCAAATACATTGAACAAAGTGGCTATCTTAAATTTTGATTAGAAGTGTTTAGGATATGATGGGCATGCAGGCATTTAACCTCTGATCATTTTCAACTAATAAAAAGGCACTAGTTCTTGCAATTTCCAATTGATCAGCCCTTTTTGAAGCTTCTACAACAAAACTTTATATAAGAACCTTATATTCCCCAAGGGCATAACTTACAATCCTTGTCTTGAGGGATATGGGAGGGTTATCATCATCAAAGATACAATTTCTAGACCTTTCAACTATGCTGAACAAAATAGTCATATCAAAATGTTGGTTGTAAATGTTTGGGGAAATGATGGACTTGGGGTGGGAGGGGTGATTCTCCCTCCAATTATTTTCAACTATTGAAAACAGCAATAGCCCTCTCACCTTTCAAATTGAATGATCCCTTTTTGATGTTTTTAAGACAACAATTTCTAAAAAAAAAAACCTTATATGCTCCCATGGTACAACTCACACCCTTAGCTCTAAGGGCTGTGGGGGGGGGGGGAGGGGGTTGTCATACTCAAAGACATAATTTCCAGACCCTTCAAATACAATCAACAAAATGGCTTTATCAAAATGTTGATTGGAATTGTTTGTGGAACTGATGGGTGTGAGAGGGGGCTTAGTTGCCCTCCAATCACTTTGGACTATTAAAAAGGGCACTGGCCCTTTCAATTTCTAACTGAATGAGCCCTTGTTGAAGTTTCTATGACAACACTTCCTATAAAAACATTAAATACCCCCAGGGCATAACTTACAACCTTTGCCCTGAGGGTTGTGGGGGAGTTGTCATCCTCAAGACCTAATTTCCATACCTTTAAACTATGTTAAACAAAATGGTTATCTCAACATTTTGATTAGATCTATATGGGATAATGGTTGATGTGAGAGGGGGCCATTCAATCACTTCCAACTATTAGAAAGGCCACTAGCCCTTTCAGTTTCCAACTGAATGAGAGCTTGTTGAAGTTTCTACAAAAACACTTTCTATAAAAAACCTTATATGTCCCCAGGGTATAACTACAGCCCTTACCCTAGGGCTGTGGTGGTTGTCATCCTCAAAAGACATAATTTCCAGCACTTTTATCTACATTGAAAAAAATAACAATCTCTAAAATTTGGATTGGATGTGTTTGGCAAAATGGTGGGTGTAAGAGGGGGTTAGGTGCCCTCCAATTACTTTCTACTATTAAAAAGGGCACTAGCCCTTTCAATTTCCAATCAAATGAGCCTTTTCTTAAGTTTCCACAATAACCTTTTTTACAAAAACCTTATATGCCCCCAGGGCAAAAGTTACAGCCCTAGCCCTTAGGGCTGTTGGGGGGGGGGGGGTCTCAAAATTTGGCTATCTCAAAATGTTGATTGGATGTGTTTGGGGAAATGATGGCCATGAAAGGGGTGTTAGTTGCCTTCCAATCACTTTTAGCTATTAAAAAGGGTACAAGCCCTTCTAATCTCCAATCAAATGAGCCCTTTTCAAAGTTTCTACAACAACTCATTTGATATGAAGTGCCCTAGTCTAAACAAAGAAAGAAAAAAAACAATTACATAATACATTGTGCTAACACCATTCTTTACTTAGCAGCATTGTGACACAATTGTGCTGCCTATGATGAAGAACATTTCTAAAAGATACAGCTTCTTTTATCTAACAGATAAAAGAAGCTTCTGTTTCACAAAAAAGCAAAAGATTCATTTTATAATCTCTCATAGACTAGTGTATCCTAGAGTACCAAGATTTCCTATCTAACAATTCTTAGCATTTCATGAAACATGGGCTAAATAACATTAGAGTCTAGGATTATCATTACTTGAAACTGTCTGGATTAGGTGTCAGATAGGCTATGTCTACTGACCCCAGGGGTAGATCTAGGCCCCCCAAGATTCTTCCAATGCCCTTATTAGGTTTATTCCTTTCTTACTTTTTTTTAAAATGAAATTGTCAATTTGGTCAATTATTGGCATCATTGTCACATTTCTCCCCCTCCCAAGATTTTACTCTAGATCCACCTTTGACTATCCCTATAACATAATATACAGGATAAGAAATATCATATCAGTAAACAAATAAAATCAGGATACCACCAGATGGCTAATTTGAAAGTGTAATTGGACAAATTTTAAATTAGCCAGCCAGTCTTATAAGCCTAGGAGCCTAGCTGGACATAAGGAGACATGTCAAGAAAACAATTCTTACTCCATGATCAGCAGAATAATCATAGTTAACACATTTTGCAGGGAACAACCTTTAATTTCATTTCTTTCCTTGTTTTTCTAGTTTTTTCTAATAAATTAATTAATAATTTAGAACCTATATGTTTACAGAGTAGGCTATATAGCCTATCCCCAGTCCTCCAGCCCACTAGGTCTAATGTACAAATATATACCCAGAATTGCATTAAATATATATATATATAGGTTAATTATTGTTGTCACAGGCTATGCCAAGTAATCAGTAAGCATTTATTGTTATCTTTCAGCAGAGGAATCTAAGCTGGATAAATCAGATAATGGGTGCTTAAATGGGGATACCACCAGATGGCTAATTTGACAGGGTATATATATAGGCTACAAATCTTTGAATTAGCCAACCAACCAGCCCATATTTTAAGCCTATGAGTCCAGCTGGACATAAGGAAACATAGCCTATTAAGGAAACAATTCTGGTAAAGTTCTACCAAATCATATTATTGAGTTAGGAATAAAGTGAATACACCATTCAATGCCTTTTTTTATGCTGATTACAAATATAACAATCCCCCCCTAATGTAGAAATATATACCTTGAATTGGCATATATAGGGGGGGGGGCTGAAATTCATTTCCGATAGAAATGATGGTAAAGTTCTACAAAATCGTATTAGGGTAAGACACCCAGTAGTCGGACACTTTAATCACTTTGAATACTTTTTGACATTTAAACTACTCTAATTACTGTATTATACCACCTAGAAACTTAATTTTTGTATCAAAAAATTTCTGAAGAATTTCTGAACAAGTAGGTTACTAATTCAAATAGTTTCACTTGTACAGTGCCTCCTATTTTTGAATTTACTAACAAGTGACAATTCTGCCTAAACTCGGACACACAAATGGCTCATTGTAAATTGGTTATTAAAATAGTATAAAAGATTCTGTCCGAGAATAGGCAGGTGGCCGACTACTGGGTGTCTTACCCTATTGAGTTAGGAATAAAGTGAATACACCATTTGATGCCTTTTTTTAAGCTGATTACAAATATAATAAGCATTTCTATTGGAAATGAATTTCAGCCCCCCCCCCCCTATATAGGCTATACCTAACCTAACCTAACCCTGAATTGGCCTATATAGGCGGGGGGGCTGAGACTCATTTCCTATAGAAATGCTGGTAAAATTCTACTTTAGTTACTTTTACCTATCTTGGAAAGGGATGAGGTTAGGAAAATGAAACTTTCAGGGATGGGTCTACAGGCTAAAATATGTCCTGGGAAGGTATTTTGAAGTAATTATCTCCTCTCCTTCTCCCTCTATAGGATCCTGAAATTTGCCTACATGACAGGTCTATACCTATTGAAATTTTTGACAAAACAACATTTTACCTTAATTTTCAGTTATAAGATTCTTTTTCTCTGGCTTTAGTTCTGAAAATGCAATTTCTGTTATTTGAGTAGTATTTTAAGCCATATCAATGTTAATTTTCAAAATTTAGGAAATGTATTTGCGTATCTTTAAAACTCTATACATCAGGATTGAGCAAAGTTGTGAGGCTGAAAACAATTTTGTTAGACTGCATTTTAAGCAGAAGATCTATTTTACAAGGTTTCACTTTTAACACACATATTTTTAAAGGTCATGAAAGGTCAGGAACCTCTAGAGGGAGAAGGAGTGGAGGTAGGTACTTCAAAATACCTTCCCAGGACATACTTTAGCCTGTAGATCTATCCCTGAAAGTTTCATTTTCCTAACCAAACTCCTTTCCAAGATAGCCAAAAGTAGCTAAAGTAGAATTTTACCGAAATGCTTATTATATTCATAATCAGCATAAAAAAAAAGGCATCAAATGGTGTATTCACTTTAGTCCTAACTCAATAATATGATTTTGTAGAACTTTACCAAAATGATTACTATATTTGTAATCAGCATAAAAAAAGGCATTGAGTGGTATATTCAATTTATGCATAGGTCAATAATATGATTTGGTAGAACTTTACCTTTTTTAGAACCTATATATTCACAGAATGTATACCCCCACCCCCCAAATGTGCAAAATATATACCCAGAATTGCATCCTGGATCTAAACATTTGCATCAAAAATGAACTTTACTCCCATATTAGCCATGTGGTGGATGTCTGCTTAAATGCACTCTGATGCCTAGATAAACAAAGGCTAGCCTAATTCATTCTAATCCTACCTGTTTGTCCTTTACCAAGGGTCTTTTCCAACCGATAAGGGCCAACATATTGCCGAGCGTCATTACTTGAAGTTGGCTTTTGATGATTACCATTCATATTGGACATCTTTCCTAGGCTATGCTATCCTAAATGCTAAATCACTTTAAGCCACACTATTAGAACTAAAGAAATCAGACATCCAAAAGAGCACAATCATTAATTTGGTATGGAGATTCATTCATGGTAATCAAAAGATTCTAAGAAAGACAATATTTCGTTTAGCATTGATCTTTGAGCTCTGTCCTGCTTTAACTGAAAAGTTTTCTTCTTCTTCTAACAGGCTATGTATTACTATGCTCTCACAATACTTTAGTCTCTCAATGCTTTTTCCTTCTTCGCTGCCCAAATTTTGTTAAAGCCTGACGTCAAATTTTTATAAAAGTTCTGCAGGTTTATTCAGGTTTCCTCTGTTGATTTAAAATGGAAGATCGGTGTTGCTGACGATGTAGTATCTGCTGTCAGTATTTACTTGTAAATGAAATGTCTGCTAATTAGAAAGGTCATTAAAGGAGATTTTCTTTTATTCAAAATAGTTGTTTTTTAAAAATAAAATCGAAGGCACTTTATTTTGAACTACGATACCAAAGAACAATTGCAATCAAATATATATTCTTCAAAACACCATTTACAGGGATTAATTAAAAAAAAAAAAACTTTTTCCACAAAATAAGTTTTTCAAAAAAAAGTAAAGAACTTTATTAAACAAAAAACGAGTAAAAATAAAATCAAATAATCTACCAAGCGTGAAAATACCACAAATCCCTGTGGATTTGTGATTATTCTTGACAATTAAAAAGGGCAATAGCCCTCTTAATTTACAATCAAATGAGTCCTTTTTGAAGTTTTTACAACAACACTTTCTATAAAAACCTTATATGCTCCCAAGGATAAACTCACAACCTTAGCCCTCCAATCACTTTGGACTATTAAAAAGGCACTGAACATACATTGAACAAAGTAGCTATCTCAAAATATTGATTGGATGTGTTTGGGGAAATGGTGGGCATGAGAGGGGGGTTAGTTGCCCTCCAATCGCTTTTGACTATTAAAAAGGGCACTAATCCTTTCAAATTCAATTGAATGAGCTCTTTTTGACCTCTTTATAACCCTTGCCCTTAAGAATGTGGGAGGATTGTCCTGTTCAAAGGTATAATTTCCTGAACTTTGAACATCGTGGGACAAATTGGCTATCTCAAAATTTTTATTGGATGTGTTTGGGGAAATGGTGGGCGTGGAAGGGGTGTTCGTTGCCTTCCAATCACTTTCGACTATTAAAAAGGGCATTATCCATTTCATTTTCCAATCGAATGAGCCCTTTTTGAAATTTCAACGACAACACGCTCTATAAAACCTTATATGCCCCAGGGCATAACTTACAGCCCTTGCCCTGAGGGCTGGGGGGGGGGTTGTCATCCTCATAGACCTAATTTCCGGAACTTAAAACTACGTTGAATAAAATGGCTATCTAAATATTTTGATTGGATGTGTTTGGGGAAAAGGTGGGCGTGAGAGGGGGGTTAGCTGCCCTCCAATCACTTTCTACTATTAAAAAGGGCACTAGCCCTTTGAATTTCCAATCGAATGAGCCTTTTTTTGAAGTTTCTTCGACAACGCCTTCTATAAAAGCCTTATATGCCCCCCAGGGCATAACTTACAACACTTACCCTGAGGACTGTTGGGGATTGTCCTCCTCAAAACATAATTTCTATCTGGAAATCAACTACGCTGAACAAAATGGCTATCTCAAAATTTTGATTGGATGTGTTTCGGCAAATGGTGGGCGTGGAAGGGGTGTTAGTCGCCTTCCAATTACTTTCGACTATTAAAAAGGGCACAAAGCCACTCCAATTTCGAATTGAATGAGCCCTTTTTGAAGTTTCTACGACAACTTACAACCTTTGCCCTCATGGCTCTCGAGGGTTTGTCATCCTCAAATACATGATTTCCAGAATTTTCAACTGCGTTCAAAAATGGCTATCTCAAAACTTTGATTGAACGTGTTTGGGGAAATGGTGGGCGTAAGAAGGGGATTAGTTGCTCTCCATTCACTTTTGACTATTAAAAAGGGCACTAGCCCTTTCAATTTCCAATCAAATTTCTACGACAAAAATTTCCATAAAAACCATATATGCCCTTAGGGCATAACTTAAAACCCTTCCCTGAGGGCTGTGAGGGGGGGGGGGGGGTGTCATCCTCAAAGACCTAATTTCCAGAACTTTCAACTACGTTGAACAAAATGAATATCTTAAAATTTTGATTGGATGTGTTTAGGGAAATGGTGGGTGTGAGAGGGGGGTTAGTAGTTTTTCAATCCCCTTCGACTATTAAAAAGGGCTCTAGCCTTTTCAATTCCCATCGAATGAGCCCTTTTTGTAGTTTATACGACAAATCCATCTATAAAAACTTCATGTACCCCTAGATCACAGCTCATAACCCTTGCCCTGGGGGCTGTGGGGGGGGGGGGGTTGTCATCCTCATCAAGACCTAATTTCCAGGACTTTCAACTACGTTAAAAAAATGGCTATCTCAAAATTTTGATTTTACGTGTTTGGGGAAATAGTGGGCGTGAGAGGGGGGTTAGTTGCCCTCCAATTATTTTCGACTATTAAAAAGTGCACTAGCCATTTCAATTTCCAATCGAATAAACCCTTTTTGAAGTTTCTACGACAACGCTTTCTATTAAAAACCTTATATGCCCCCCAGGGAATAACTTACAACCCTTGCCCTACGCACTGTGGGGGGGGGGGCTTGTCATCCTTAAAGATCTAACTTCCAAAACTTCCAACTACGTTGAAAAAATGACTATCTCAAAATTTGATTGGGGTGTGTTTGGGGAAAAAGTGAGCGTGAGAGGAGGGTTAGTTGCCCTCCAATCACTTTCGACCATTAAAAAGAGCACTAGCCCTTTGAATGTCAAATCGAATGAACCCTTTTTTGAAATTTCTACGACAAGGCTTTCAGTAAAAATCATATATGCCCCCAGGGCATGACTTATAACCCCTTGCGCTGAAGACTGTGGGGGAAGCTTCTTGCTCAAAATATAATTTCCAAAACTTTCAACTACATTGAACAAAATGGCTATCTCAAAATTTTGATTGGATGTGTTTGGGGAAATGGTGGGCGTAGAAAGGGGTGTTAGTTGCCTTCCAATCACTTTCGACTATTAAAAGGGCACTAGTCATTTCAATTTCCATTTGAATGAACCCATTTTGAAGTTTCTTCGACAACGCTTTCTATGAAAACCTTACAAGCCCCCAGGGCATAACTTATAGCCCTTGCCCTGAGGGCTGTGGGAGGGTTGACATCCTCAAAGACCTAATTTTCAGAAGTTTCAACTACGTTGAACAAAATGGCTATCTCAAAATTCGATTGGATGTGTTTGGGGAAAAGGTGGGCGTGAGAGGGGGTTTAGTTGCCCTCCAATCGCTTTCGACTATTAAAAAGGGTACTAGCCCTTTGAATTTCCAATCGAATGAGCTTTTTTTGAAGTTTCTTCGACAACCCTTTCTATAAAAAATCTTATATGCCCCCAGGGCATAACTTACAACCCTTACCCTGAGGGTTGTCTGGGAGTGTCCTCCTCAAAAACGTTATTTCTGTATGGAAATCAACTGCGCTGAACAAAATGGCTATCTCAAAATTTGGATTGGATGTGGTCGGGGAAATCGTGGGCGTAGAAAGGGTGTTAGTTGCCTTCCAATCACTTTCGACTATTAAAAAGGGCACAAGCCACTCCAGTTTCCAATCGAATGAGCCCTTTTCGAAGTTTCTACTACAACTCCTTCGATACGAAGTGCCCTGGTCTAAAGAAAATAATAATAATACATTGTACCAACATTGTTCTTTACTTAGGTAACAACCACAAGCCGATGACATACAATATCTTTCGTTCATTATGACATAAAATCATAGTTATGAAGCTACTTAAGGTAAAATAAAATACTAAGATTGGCCGGAAAATAACATAAACAAATTATTGCTTATATCGGGCATTATTTAATAAGATTTGAACTTTAGCGTAAAGAGCGAGGTATTGACAAGGGGACGAATTTCCTCATATACGTAGTATGAAAGGGCTCACCCCTTTGTCAATACCTTTCTTTTTACGCTAAAGTTCGAATTTTGTTCCAATTCCTTAAGAATGACCCCTGAATCACAAAGAACGTTCAATTAAAATATATAGCTCTTTTGAAGTTACTAAATATACTTTATCGTAAAGAGCGAGGTATTGACGGGGGGACCAACCCCCTCATATACGTAATAATTTCTGTTCGTTTTAAGTTTTAATGCTACTCCTTACTTTCAGTTGAAAAAAAAAACTTTTTTAAATTTCTGATTGTTTTTTAAATAATGCTGGGAAATCCAGCGCCTACTTCAAGGAAATTCTCTTTCCCCACGAAAAATGTATCCAAGGAAAAATACTCCCTATAACCCAATCCCTCCAACAGGAAAAATCCCCCCTAAAAACGTCTGTATACTTTCCAATAAACAATATTAAATGTAAACAATGGGCAAAGTTCATGACTTGCAGCCCTTCCCCCGAGGATTGTTGGGATTAAGTCGTCCTCAAAGACATAGTTATTAGACATTTCGACTAAGCTGAACAAAATGGCCATCTCAAAGTTTTTATCTGGTGACTTTTGTGAAAAAATTAGCTTAGGAGGGGGCCTAGTTGTCCTCCAATTTTTTAGATCACGTAAAAAGGGCACTATAACTTCTAATTTCTGTTCAAATAAGCCCTCTCGGGACATTCTATGACCACTGGGTCGTTACGATCACCCCTGAAAAAAACAACACACACAAAAAAAAACAAATAAACAAATAAACACGCATCCGTGATCTTTCTTCTGGCAAAAAATACAAAATTCCACATTTCTGCAGATAGGAGCTTGAAACCTCTACAGTAGGGTTCTCTGATACGCTGAATATGATGATGGTGTGATTTTCATTAAGTTTCTATGACCCTTAGGGGTGTTTCCCCCTTTTTTCGACAATAAGGCAAATTTGCTCAGGGTTGTAACTTTTGATGGGTAGTACTAAACTTGATGAAACTGATATATTTAAAGTTTCGGTTACTATTGAGCCTGTTCGCTCCTAATATTTAATATTTGTTTGTTTGTTGTTTTTCTTAGGGAAGACAAATCAGCCCAGTGGTCTTAGATTACCGGGAGAAGGCTCATTTGAACGGAAATTACAATTCCTAATGCCGTTTTTTAGCGACCAAAAAGATTGGATGGCAACTAGGCCCTCTCTCATGCTCCTTTTTTCTTAAAATTTTGAGAATGTCATTTTGTTCAGCATAGTTAAAAGGCCCAATGGCTTTGCTTTGGAGGGAACATGAACCCCCCAATTGCCCTGGGGAAAGGCCTTTGAGTTATAAAATTTGCACATTGTTTATGTATAGTATTTGTTATTGGGAAGTATGCATATGTTTTTTGGGTGAAGGGGGGACAAATTATCTGTAGGGGGGGATTTAACATGGGGAGAGTTTTCCATGGGGAGGGACGTTTCCAGGAAGGGCACTTGTCAAGGGAAATTTTTCAATTGGAAGATTTGCTAGAATTCCTATATGAAATTCTTTTTATATGTCTTTACTGACTCAATTTTACGCGTGGAGATGTTAAGGGTATTTGTCCGGAATAAATTTTCACGGGATTGAAATTTCCGGAGATTATTTCCGTGGGAAGGATTCGTTTTTCCTGGAGGTGGAGCCAGATTTCATGGCATAATTTAAAAACGATTAGAAATTAGATCAAAAAAAGTTTTTCCCAACTGAAAGTAATGAGCAACATTAAAACTTAAAAAAAGAAATTATTATGTATATGAGGGGTGTTCCTTCCCCCCCCCTCGACACTTCGCTCTTTATGCTAAAGTTTGAATTTTGCCCCAATTTTTTAAGAATGACTCCTGAAACACTTGATTGTTTAATTAGAACAAATAAAAAGCTTTTCTTAAAGGACTAAAAAACTTTAGTAGGGAGGGCTTATGGACTCCCACGATTACACCCATATATGGGCATAGACTCCCTAGGGGAAATGGATTTCCGAGAAATTGATTGCGTAATCGAAGCGGGTCAATGACCTCTTTTTCAAGGTCGATTTATTTGTTGTTTTCAAGTGTATTGACTCGGGAGTGAAGTTTGCACACGCGCATTAACGGTGGGGGAAATGTATTGAACTAATGACTCGTGACGGGAGTCCATATATGGGCATAGACTCCCTAGGGGAAATGGATTTCCGAGAAATTGATTGCGTAACCTAACCTAACCTCATGAGTTCCGGAACGAACACCATATATGGGCATAGACTCCCTAGGGGAAATGGATTTCCGAGAAATTGATTGCGTAACCTAACCAAACCTCAGGAGGTCCCACGATTACACCCATATATGGGCATAGACTCCCTAGGGGAAATGGATTTCCGAGAAATTGATTGCGTAAGCCTAACCTAACCTCATGAGCTCGTGACGGGGCATCATATATGGGCATAGCCTCCCTAGGGGAAATGGATTTCCAAGAAATTGATTGCGTAACCTAACCTAACCTCATGAGCTCGTGACGGGGCACCATATATGGGCATAGAATCCCTAGGGGAAAATGAACTTCTGAGAAATTGATTTGTTGGTATTCGTCCAGGAGAATTGTCTCCGAGCGAAGTTTGCACATGCGCTTTCAAGGTCAATTTATTTGTTGGTGTTCGTCCAGGAGAATTGTCTCCGGGCGAAGTTTATTAATGTCTGTTGGATGATGTCAAGGTTTATTGATTTGTTGGTGTTTGTCCAGGAGAATTGTCTCCGGGTGAAGTTTACACATGCGTATTAACAGTGGGTGTTTTGATCTTAGAGATGAAGAGATTAACGCGGAAAGGGTTTCTTAGGAATTTTAAATGTGACAACGCAGGGATGTCAAAACAAAAGGAACACGCAGAAATTATGTTTAGAGATTATTTGGGCGAAACCGTTTTGAGACATTTTAGAAGATGATTTGAGCGAAACAGTTAGGGACATTTTAGAAGATGATTTTAGAAGATGATTTAGAAGAGGATTTGAGGGTGAAACTCTGTGGTCGTTATAATACACAAGTTCCGTTTGAACAATGTTGTGAGGGTCCTCTACCCCAACCCCAAAGGGCTCCGACCCCCCTACCCCAACCCCGAAGGAACCCCCCAACCCCCAAAGGCCCCCGGTCCCCCAATGGCCTCCCGGGCCCCCAAAGACCCCCCGGTCCCCCAATGGCCCCTGGGCCCCCAGGCCCCCCCTCCAACTTTTTTGCCCCCATTTTTAATACTTTTTAATTTGTGCATTTTTGAGACACAAAACGGCCCCATCCCCCCAACTTTTGACTCCCCCTCCCAAAATTAGTGTTTCGTCATGGTTTACCATGTCACAGTAACATTCTCTTGATTTTTCAAAGTTCATTTTGGATTTATTTCGTTGAAATGCAAGAGTTGGAATATTTCAGTAGTGTTTTGTCATGATTTACCTGGTCACTGTTACATTTTCTTGATTTTTCAAAGCTCATTTTGAATTTCTATCGTTGAAATGCAAGAGTTGGAATATTTTAGTAGTTTTTTGTCGTGGTTTACCTTGTCACAGTTACATTCTCTTGATTTTTCAAAGTTAATTTTGAATTTCTTTCGTGAAATGCAAGAGTTGGAATATTTCAGTAGTGTTCTGTCGTGTTTTTACCTTGTCACAGTTACATTCTCTTGTTTTTTTCAAAGTTCATTTTGAATTTCTTTCGTTGAAATGTAAGAGTTGGAATATTTCAGTAGTGTTTTGTCGTGGTTTACCTTGTCACAGTTACATTCTCTTGATTTTTCAAAGTTCGTTTTGAATTTCTTTCGTTGAAATGCAAGAGTTGGAATATTTCAGTAGTGTTTTGTCGTGGGTTTACCTTGTCACAGTTACATTCTCTTGATTTTTCAAAGTTCATTTTAAATTCTTTCGTTGAAATGCAAGAGTTGGAATGTTTCAGTAGTGTTTTGTTGTGGTTTACCTTCTCACAGTTACATTCTCTTGATTTTTCAAAGTTCATTTTGATTTCTTTCATTGAAAAGCAAGAGTTGGAATATTTCAGTAGTGTTTTGTTATGCTTTACCTTGTCACAGTTACATTTTCTTGATTTTTCAAAGTTCATTTTGGATTTTTTTTCGTTGAAATGCAAGAGTTGGAATGTTTCAGTAGTGAAAAATCAAGAGAATGTAACCGTGACAAGATAAAGCACAACAAAACACTACTGAAATATTCCAACTCTTGCATTTTAATGAAAGAAAACCGAAATGAACTTTGAAAAATCAAGAGAATGTAACTGTGACAAGGTAAACCACAACAAAAACACTACTGAAATATTCCAACTCTTGCATTTCAAGGAAAGAAATTCAAAATGAACTTTGACAAATCAAGAGAATGTAACTGTGACAAGGTAAACCACAACAAAACAGTACTGAAATATTCCAACTCTTGCAATTCAACGAAAGAAATTCAAAATGACCTTTGAAAAATCAAGAGAATGTAACAGTGACATGGTAAACCACGACAAAATACTATTGAAATATTTCCAACTCTTGCATTTCAACGAAAGATTTTCAAAATGAACTTTGAAAAATCAAGAGAATGTAACAGTGACAAGGTAAACCACAACAAAAACACTACTGAAATATTCCAACTCTTGCATTTCAACGAAAGAAATCCAAAATAAACTTTGAAAAATCAAGAGAATGTAACTGTGACTAGGTAAGCCACATCAAAACACTACTGAAATATTCCAACTCTTGCATTTCAACGAAAGAAATTCAAAATGATCTTTGAAAAATCAAGAGACTGTAAGTGTGACAAGGTAAACCACGAGAAAACACTACTGAAATATTCCAACTCTTGCATTTCAATGAAAGAAATCCAAAATGAAATTTGAAAAATCAAGAGAATGTAACTGAGACAAGGTAAACCACGACAAGGTAAAAAACATTACTGAAATATTCCAACTCTTGCATTTCAACGAAAGAAATCCAAAATGAACTTTGAAAAATCAAGAGAATGTAACTGTGACAAGGTAAAGCACACAAAACACTACTGAAATATTCCAACTCTTGCATTTCAATGAAAGAAAAACCGAAATGAACTTTGAAAAAACAAGAGAATGTAACTGTGACAAGGTAAACCAAACAAAACACTACTGAAATATTCCAACTCTTGCATTTCAAGGAAAGAAATTCAAAATGAACTTTGAAAAATCAAGAAAATGTAAGTGTGACAATGTAAACCACGACAAAACACTACTGAAATATTCCATCTCTTGCATTTCAATGAAAGAAAACCGAAATGAACTTTGAAAAAACAAGAGAATGTAACTGTGACAAGGTAAACCACAACAAAACACTAATGAAATATTCCAACTCTTGCATTTCAACGATAGAAATTCAAAATGAACTTTGAAAAATTAAGAGAATGTAACTGTGACAAGGTAAACCATGACAAAACACTACTGAAATATTCCAACTCTTGCATTTCAACGAAAGAAATCGAAAATGAACTTTGAAAAATCAAGAGAATGTAACTGTGACATGGTAAACCAAAACAAAACGCTACTGAAATAATCCAACTCTTGCATTTCAATGAAAGAAATTCAAAATGAACTTTGAAAAATCAAGAGAATGTAACTGTGACAAGGTAAACCACGACAAAACACCACTAAATATTCCAACTCTTGCTTTTCAACGAAAGAAATTCAAAATGAACTTTGAAAAATTAAGAGAATGTAACTGTGACAAGGTAAACCATGATAAAACACTACTGAAATATTCCAACTCTTGCATTTCAACGAAAGAAATCCAAAATGAACTTTGAAAAATCAAGAGAATGTAACTGTGACAAGGTAAACCACAACAAAGCACTACTGAAATATTCCAACTCTTGCATTTCAGTGAAAGAAATCCAAAATGAGCTTTGAAAAATCGAGAGAGTGTAACTATGACAAGGTAAACCACAACAGTACACTACTGAAATAATCCAACTCTTACATTTCAACGATAGAAATTCAAAATGAACTTTGAAAACTCAAGAGAATGTAACTATGACAAGGTAAACCACGACAAAACACACTACTGAAATATTCCAACTCTTGCATTTCAATTGAAGAGAAATCCAAAATGAACTTTGAAAAATCAAGAGAATGTAACTGTGACAAGGTAAACCACAACAAAACCCTACTGAAATATTCCAACTCTTGCATTTCAATGAAAGAAATTCAAAAGAACTGTGAAAAATCAAGAGAATGTAACTGTGACAAGGTAAACCACAACAAAACACTAATGAAATATTCCAACTCTTGCAATTCAACGATAGAAATTCAAAATGAACTTTGAAAAGTTAAGAGAATGTAACTGTGACAAGGTAAACCATGACAAAACACTACTGAAATATTCCAACTCTTGCATTTCAACGAAAGAAATCGAAAATGAATTTTGAAAAATCAAGAGAATGTAACTGTGACATGGTAAACCACGACAAAACACTAGTGAAATAATCCAACTCTTGCTTTTCAACGAAAGAAATTCAAAATGAACTTTGAAAAATTAAGAGAATGTAACTGTGACAAGGTAAACCATGATTAAACACTACTGAAATATTCCAACTCTTGCATTTCAACGAAAGAAATCCAAAATGAACTTTGAAAAATCAAGAGAATGTAACTGTGAAAAAGTAAACCACAACAAAGCACCACTGAAATATTCCAACTCTTGCATTTCAGTGAAAGAAATCCAAAATGAGCTTTGAAAAATCGAGAGAGTGTAACTATGACAAGGTAAACCACAACAGTACACTACTGAAATAATCCAACTCTTACATTTCAACGATAGAAACTCAAAATGAACTTTGAAAACTCAAGAGAATGTAACTGTGACAAGGTAAACCACGACAAAACACTACTGAAATATTCCAACTCTTGCATTTCAATGAAAGAAATCCAAAATGAACTTTGAAAAATCAAGAGAATGTAACTGTGACAAGGTAAACCACAACAAAACCCTACAGAAATATTCCAACTCTTGCATTTCAATGAAAGAAATTCAAAAAAGAACTGTGAAAAATCAAGATAATGTAACTGTGACAAGGTAAACCACAACAAAACACTAATGAAATATTCCAACTCTTGCAATTCAACGATAGAAATTCAAAATGAACTTTGAAAAGTTAAGAGAATGTAACTGTGACAAGGTAAACCACGACAAAACACTAGTGAAATATCCAACTCTTGCATTTCAATGAAAGAAATTCAAAATGAACCTTGAAAAATCAAGAGAATGTAACTGTGACAAGGTAAACCACGACGACAAAACACTACTGAAATATTCCAACTCTTGCTTTTCAACGAAAGAAATTCAAAATGAACTTTGAAAAATTAAGAGAATGTAACTGTGACAAGGTAAAGCACAACAAAACACTACTGAAATATTCCAACTCTTGCATTTCAATGAAAGAAAACCGAAATGAACTTTGAAAAGTCAAGAGAATGTAACTGTGACAAGGTAAACCACAACAAAACACTACTGAAATATTCCAACTCTTGCATTTCAAGGAAAGAAATTCAAAATGAACTTTGAAAAATCAAGAAAAGGTAAGTGTGACAATGTAAACCAAGACAAAACACTACTGAATTATTCCAACTCTTGCATTTCAACGATAGAAATTCAAAATGAACTTTGAAAAATTAAGAGAATGTAACTGTGACAAGGTAAACCATGACAAAACACTACTGAAATATTCAAACTCTTGCATTTCAACGAAAGGAATCGAAAATGAACTTTGAAAAATCAAGAGAATGTAACTGTGGCATGGTAAACCACGACAAAAACACTACTGAAATAATCCAACTCTTGCATTTCAATGAAAGAAATTCAAAATGAACTTTGAAAAATCAAGAGAATGTAACTGTGACAAGGTAAACCACGACAAAACACTACTGAAATATTCCAACTCTAAGCTTTTCAACGAAAGAAATTCAAAATGAACTTTGAAAAATTAAGAGAATGTAATTGTGACAAGGTAAACGTGATAAAACACTACTGAAATACTCCAATTCTTGTATTTCAACGAAATTAATCAAAATGAACTTTGAAAAATCAAGAGAATGTAACTCTGACAAGGTAAACCACGACAAAACACTACTGAAATAATCCAACTCTTGCATTTCAATGAAAGAAATTCAAATTAACTTTGAAAAATCAAGAGAATGTAACTGTGAGAAGGTAAACCACAACAAAACACTACTGAAATATTCCAACTCTTGCATTTCAACGAAAGAAATTCAAAATGAACTTTGAAAAATCAAGAGAATGTAATTGTGACAGGGTAAACCAGAACAAAAAACTACTGAAGTATTCAAACTCTTGCATTTCAACGAAAGAAATTCAAAATGAACTTTGAAAAATCAAGAGAATGTAACTGTGACAGGTAAACCACGACAAAACACTACTGAAATATTCCAACTCTTGCATTTCAACGAAAGAAATTCAAAATGAACTTTGAAAAATTAAGAGAATGTAACTGTGACAAGGTAAACCATGACAAAACACTACTGAAATATTCCAACTCTTGCATTTCAACGAAAGAAATCGAAAATGAACTTTGAAAAATCAAGAGAATGTAACTGTGACATGGTAAACCAAAACAAAACGCTACTGAAATAATCCAACTCTTGCATTTCAATGAAAGAAATTCAAAATGAACTTTGAAAAATCAAGAGAATGTAACTGTGACAAGGTAAACCACGACAAAACACCACTAAAATA
Source organism: Artemia sinica (assembly GCA_027921565.1). Lineage (NCBI taxonomy): Eukaryota > Metazoa > Arthropoda > Branchiopoda > Anostraca > Artemiidae > Artemia > Artemia sinica. The sequence continues at coordinate 51,756,598 of CM051265.1, forward strand.
TTCCAACTCTTGCTTTTCAACGAAAGAAATTCAAAATGAACTTTGAAAAATTAAGAGAATGTAACTGTGACAAGGTAAACCATGATAAAACACTACTGAAATGTTCCAACTCTTGCATTTCAACGAAAGAAATTCAAAATGAACTTTGAAAAATTAAGAGAATGTAATTGTGACAAGGTAAACCGTGATAAAACACTACTGAAATATTCCAATTCTTGTATTTCAACGAAAGAAATCAAAATGAACTTTGAAACATCAAGAGAATGTAACTCTGACAAGGTAAACCACGACAAAACACTACTGAAATAATCCAACTCTTGCATTTCAATGAAAGAAATCGAAAATGAATTTTGAACAATCAAGAGAATGTAACTGTGACATGGTAAACCACGACAAAACACTAGTGAAATAATCCAACTCTTGCTTTTCAACGAAGAAATTCAAGAGAATGTAACTGTGACAAGGTAAACCACGACAAAACACTACTGAAATAATCCAACTCTTGCATTTCAACGAAAGAAATCCAAATGAACTTTGAAAAATCAAGAGAATGTAACTTTGACAAGGTTAACCACGACAAAACACTACTGAAATATTCCAACTCTTGCATTTCAACGAAAGAAATTCAAAATGAACTTTGAAAAATTAAGAGAATGTAACTGTGACAAGGTAAACCATGACAAACACTACTGAAACATTCCAGCTCTTGAATTTCAACGAAAGAAATCCAAAATGAACTTTGAAAAATGAAGAGAATGTAACTGTGACAAGGTAAACCACGACAAACACTACTGAAATAATCCAACTCTTGCATTTCAATGAAAGAAATTCAAAATGAACTTTGAAAAATCAAGAAAATGTAACTGTGACAAGGTAAAGCACAACAAAACACTACTGAAATATTCCAACTCTTGCTTTTCAATGAAAGAAATCCAAAATGAGCTTTGAAAAATCGAGAGAGTGTAACTGTGACAAGGTAAACCACATTAAACACTACTGAAATAATCCAACTCTTACATTTCAACGATAGAAGTTCAAAATGAACTTTGAACAATCAAGAGAATGTAACTGTGACAAGGTAAACCACGACAAAAACACTACTGAAATAACTGTGATAACTCTTGCATTTCAATGAAAGAAATTAAAAATGAACTTTGAAAAATCAAGAGAATGTAACTGTGACAAGGTAAACCACAACAAAACACTACTGAAATATTCCAACTCTTGCATTTCAATGAAAGAAATCCAAAATGAACTTTGAAAAGCATGAGAATGTAAGTATGACAAGGTAAACCACGACAAAACACTACTGAGATATTCCAACTCTTGCATTTCAACGAAAGAAATCCAAAATGAACTTTGAAAAATCAAGAAAATGTAACTGTGACAAGGTAAACCACAACAAAACACTACTGAAATATTCCAACTCTTGCATTTCAGTGAAAGAAATCAAAATGAGCGTTGAAAAATCGAAAGAGTGTAACTGTGACAAGGTAAACCACAACAGAACACTACTGAAATATCCAACTCTTACATTTCAACGATAGAAATTCAAAATGAACTTTGAAAATTCAAGAGAATGTAACTCTGACAAGGTAAACCACGACAAAACACTACTGAAATATTCCGACTCTTGCATTTCAATGAAAGAAATTCAAAAAGAACTTTGAAAAATCAAGGGAATGTAACTGTGACAAGGTAAACCACAACAAAACACTAATGAAATATTCCAACTCTTGCATTTCAACGATAGAAATTCAAAATGAACTTTGAAAAATTAAGAGAATGTAACTGTGACAAGGTAAACCATAACAAAACTCTACTAAAATATTCCAACTCTTGCATTTCAACGAAAGAAATCGAAAATGAACTTTGAAAAATCAAGAGAATGTAACTGTGACATGGTAAACCACGACGAAAACACTACTGAAATAATCCAACTCTTGCATTTCAATGAAAGAAATTCAAAATGAACTTTGAAAAATCAAGAGAATGTAACAGTGACATGGTAAACCACGACAAAACACTATTGAAATATTTCCAACTCTTGCATTTCAACGAAAGATTTTCAAAATGAACTTTGAAAAATCAAGAGAATGTAACAGTGACAAGGTAAACCACAACAAAACACTACTGAAATATTCCAACTCTTGCATTTCAACGAAAGAAATCCAAAATAAACTTTGAAAAATCAAGAGAATGTAACTGTGACTAGGTAAGCCACATCAAAACACTACTGAAATATTCCAACTCTTGCATTTCAACGAAAGAAATTCAAAATGATCTTTGAAAAATCAAGAGACTGTAAGTGTGACAAGGTAAACCACGAGAAAACACTACTGAAATATTCCAACTCTTGCATTTCAATGAAAGAAATCCAAAATGAAATTTGAAAAATCAAGAGAATGTAACTGAGACAAGGTAAACCACGACAAAACATTACTGAAATATTCCAACTCTTGCATTTCAACGAAAGAAATCCAAAATGAACTTTGAAAAAATCAAGAGAATGCAACTGTGACAAGGTAAAGCACAACAAAACACTACTGAAATATTCCAACTCTTGCATTTCAATGAAAGAAAACCGAAATGAACTTTGAAAAAAAACAAGAGGATGTAACTGTGACAAGGTAAACCACAACAAAACACTACTGAAATATTCCAACTCTTGCATTTCAAGGAAAAAAATTCAAAATGAACTTTGAAAAATCAAGAAAATGTAAGTGTGACAATGTAAACCACGACAAAACACTACTGAAATATTCCATCTATTGCATTTCAATGAAAGAAAACCGAAATGAACTTTGAAAAAAAAGAGAATGTAACTGTGACAGGTAAACCACAACAAAACACTAATGAAATATTCCAACTCTTGCATTTCAACGATAAAAATTCAAAATGAACTTTGAAAAATTAAGAGAATGTAACTGTGACAAGGTAAACCATGACAAAACACTACTGAAATATTCCAACTCTTGCATTTCAACGAAAGAAATCGAAAATGAACTTTGAAAAATCAAGAGAATGTAACTGTGACATGGTAAACCAAAACAAAACGCTACTGAAATAATCCAACTCTTGCATTTCAATGAAAGAAATTCAAAATGAACTTTGAAAAATCAAGAGAATGTAACTGTGACAAGGTTAACCACGACAAAACACCACTAAAATATTCCAACTCTTGCTTTTCAACGAAAGAAATTCAAAATGAACTTTGAAAAATTAAGAGAATGTAACTGTGACAAGGTAAACCATGATAAAACACTACTGAAATATTCCAACTCTTGCATTTCAACGAAAGAAATCCAAAATGAACTTTGAAAAATCAAGAGAATGTAACTGTGACAAGGTAAACCACAACAAAGCACTACTGAAATATTCCAACTCTTGCATTTTATTCCAAGTACTCTTGCATTTCAAGGTTAAACCAAATCAAAACACAGCTTTGCATTCAACGAAAGAAATCCAAAATGAGCTTTGAAAAATCGAGAGTGTAACTATGACAAGGTAAACCACAACAGTACACTACTGAAATAATCCAACTCTTACATTTCAACGATAGAAATTCAAAATGAACTTTGAAAACTCAAGAGAATGTAACTGTGACAAGGTAAACCACGACAAAACACTACTGAAATATTCCAACTCTTGCATTTCAATGAAAGAAATCCAAAATGAACTTTGAAAAATCAAGAGAATGTAACTGTGACAAGGTAAACCACAACAAAACCCTACTGAAATATTCCAACTCTTGCATTTCAATGAAGAAATTCAAAAAGAACTGTGAAAAATCAAGAGAATGTAACTGTGACAAGGTAAACCACAACAAAACACTAATGAAATATTCCAACTCTTGCAATTCACGATACAAATTCAAAATGAACTTTGAAAAGTTAAGAGAATGTAACTGTGACAAGGTAAACCATGACAAAACACTTCTGAAATATTCCAATTCTTGCATTTCAACGAAAGAAATCGAAAATGAATTTTGAAGAATCAAGAGAATGTAACTGTGACATGGTAAACCACGACAAAACACTAGTGAAATAATCCAACTCTTGCTTTTCAACGAAAGAAATTCAAAATGAACTTTGAAAAATTAAGAGAATGTAACTTTGACAAGGTAAACCATGATAAAACACTACTGAAATATTCCCACTCTTGCATTTCAACGAAAGAAATCCAAAATGAACTTTGAAAAATAAAGAGAATGTAACTGTGATAAGGTAAACCACAACAAAGCACTACTGAAATATTCCAACTCTTGCATTTCAGTGAAAGAAATCCAAAATGAGCTTTGAAAAATCGAGAGAGTGTAACTATGACAAGGTAAACCACAACAGTACACTACTGAAATAATCCAACTCTTACATTTCAACGATAGAAATTCAAAATGAACTTTGAAAACTCAAGAGAATGTAACTGTGACAAGGTAAACCACGACAAAACACTACTGAAATATTCCAACTCTTGCATTTCAATGAAAGAAATCCAAAATGAACTTTGAAAAATCAAGAGAATGTAACTGTGACAAGGTAAACCACAACAAAACCCTACAGAAATATTCCAACTCTTGCATTTCAATGAAAGAAATTCAAAAAGAACTGTGAAAAATCAAGATAATGTAACTGTGACAAGGTAAACCACAACAAAACACTAATGAAATATTCCAACTCTTGCAATTCAACGATAGAAATTCAAAATGAACTTTGAAAAGTTAAGAGAATGTAACTGTGACATGGTAAACCACGACAAAACACTAGTGAAATAATCCAACTCTTGCATTTCAATGAAAGAAATTCAAAATGAACTTTGAAAAATCAAGAGAATGTAACTGTGACAAGGTAAACCACGACAAAACACTACTGAAATATTCCAACTCTTGCTTTTCAACGAAAGAAATTCAAAATGAACTTTGAAAAATTAAGAGAATGTAACTGTGACAAGGTAAAGCACAACAAAACACTACTGAAATATTCCAACTCTTGCATTTCAATGAAAGAAAACCGAAATGAACTTTGAAAAGTCAAGAGAATGTAACTGTGACAAGGTAAACCACAACAAAACACTACTGAAATATTCCAACTCTTGCATTTCAACGATAGAAATTCAAAATGAACTTTGAAAAATTAAGAGAATGTAACTGTGACAAGGTAAACCATGACAAAACACTACTGAAATATTCAAACTCTTGCATTTCAACGAAAGAAATCGAAAATGAACTTTGAAAAATCAAGAGAATGTAACTTTGGCATGGTAAACCACGACAAAACACTACTGAAATAATCCAACTCTTGCATTAAATGAAAGAAATTCAAAATGAACTTTGAAAAATCAAGAGAATGTAACTGTGACAAGGTAAACCACGACAAAACACTACTGAAATAATCCAACTCTTGCATTTCAATGAAAGAAATTCAAAATGAACTTTGAAAAATCGAGAGAATGTAACTGTGACAAGGTAAACCACGACAAAACACTATTGAAATATTCCAACTCTTGCATTTCAATGAAAGAAATTCAAAATGAACTTTGAAAAATCATGAGAATGTAACTGTGAGAAGGTAAACCACAACAAAACACTACTGAAATATTCCAACTCTTGCAGTTCAACGAAAGAAATTCAAAATGAACTTTGAAAAATCAAGAAATGTAACTGTGACAAGGTAAACCAGAACAAAAAACTACTGAAGTATTCAAACTCTTGCATTTCAACGAAAGAAATTCAAAATGAACTTTGAAAAATCAAGAGAATGTAACTGTGACAGGGTAAACCACGACAAAACACTACTGAAATATTCCAGCTCTTGCATTTCAACGAAAGAAATCCAAAATGAACTTTGAAAAATCAAGAGAATGTAACTGTGACAAGGTAAACCACGACAAAACACTACTGAAATAATCCAACTCTTGCGTTTCAACGAAAGAAATCCAAAATGAACTTTGAAAAATCAAGAGAATGTAACTTTGACAAGGTAAACCACGACAAAACACTACTGAAATATTCCAACTCTTGCATTTCAACGAAAGAAATTCAAAATGAACTTTGAAAAATTAAGAGAATGTAACTGTGACAAGGTAAAACCATGACAAAACACTACTGAAACATTCCAGCTCTTGAATTTCAACGAAAGAAATCCAAAATGAACTTTGAAAAATGAAGAGAATGTAACTGTGACAAGGTAAACCACGACAAACACTACTGAAATAATCCAACTCTTGCATTTCAATGAAAGAAATTCAAAATGAACTTTGAAAAATCAAGAAAATGTAACTGTGACAAGGTAAAGCACAACAAAACACTACTGAAATATTCCAACTCTTGCTTTTCAATGAAAGAAATCCAAAATGAGCTTTGAAAAATCGAGAGAGTGTAACTGTGACAAGGTAAACCACATTAGAACACTACTGAAATAATCCAACTCTTACATTTCAACGATAGAAATTCAAAATGAACTTTGAACAATCAAGAGAATGTAACTGTGACAAGGTAAACCACAACAAAACACTACTGAAATATTCCAACTCTTGCATTTCAATGAAAGAAATCCAAAATGAACTTTGAAAAATCATGAGAATGTAAGTATGACAAGGTAACCACGACAAAACACTACTGAGATATTCCAACTCTTGCATTTCAACGAAAGAAATCCAAAATGAACTTTGAAAAATCAAGAAAATGTAACTGTGACAAGGTAAACCACAACAAAACACTACTGAAATATTCCAACTCTTGCATTTCAATGAAAGAAATCCAAAATGAACTTTGAAAAATCATGAGAATGTAAGTATGACAAGGTAAACCACGACAAAACACTACTGAGATATTCCAACTCTTGCATTTCAACGAAAGAAATCCAAAATGAACTTTGAAAAATCAAGAAAATATAACTGTGACAAGGTAGACCACAACAAAACACTACTGAAATATTCCAACTCTTGCACTTCAGTGAAAGAAATCCAAAATGAGCGTTGAAAAATCGAAAGAGTGTAACTGTGACAAGGTAAACCACAACAGAACACTACTGAAATAATCCAACTCTTACATTTCAACGATAGAAATTCAAAATGAACTTTGAAAATTCAAGAGAATGTAACTCTGACAAGGTAAACCACGACAAAACACTACTGAAATATTCCGACTCTTGCATTTCAATGAAAGAAATTCAAAAGAGAACTTTGAAAAATCAAGGAATGTAACTGTGACAAGGTAAACCACAACAAAACACTAATGAAATATTCCAACTCTTGCATTTCAACGATAGAAATTCAAAATGAACTTTGAAAAATTAGAGAATGTAACTGTGACAAGGTAAACCATGACAAAACACTACTAAAATATTCCAACTCTTGCATTTCAACGAAAGAAATCGAAAATGAACTTTGAAAAATCAAGAGAATGTAACTGTGACATGGTAAACCACGACGAAACACTACTGAAATAATCCAACTCTTGCATTTCAATGAAAGAAATTCAAAATGAACTTTGAAAAATCAAGAGAATGTAACTGTGACAAGGTAAACCACGACAAAACACTACTGAAATATTCCAACTCTTGCTTTTTCGAAAGAAATTCAAAATGAACTTTGAAAAATTAAGAGAATGTAACTGTGACAAGGTAAACCATGATAAAACACTACTGAAATATTCCAACTCTTGCATTTCAACGAAAGAAATTCAAATGAACTTTGAAAAATTAAGAGAATGTAATTGTGACAAGGTAAACCGTGATAAAACACTACTGAAATATTCCAATTCTTGTATTTCAACGAAAGAAATCCAAAATGAACTTTGAAACATCAAGAGAATGTAACTCTGACAAGGTAAACCACGACAAAACACTACTGAAATAATCCAACTCTTGCATTTCAATGAAAGAAATTCAAAATTAACTTTGAAAAATCAAGAGAATGTAACTGTGAGAAGGTAAACCACACACAAAACACTACTGAAATATTCCAACTCTTGCAGTTCAACGAAAGAAATTCAAAATGAACTTTGAAAAATCAGAGAAATGTAACTGTGACAAGGTAAACCAGAACAAAAAACTACTGAAAGTATTCCAACTCTTGCATTTCAACGAAAGAAATTCAAAATGAACTTTGAAAAATCAAGAGAATGTAACTGTGACAGGGTAAACACCACGACAAAACACTACTGAAATATTCCAACTCTTGCATTTCAACGAAAGAAATTCAAAATGAACTTTGAAAAATTAAGAGAATGTAACTGTGACAAGGTAAACCATGACAAAACACTACTGAAATATTCCAACTCTTGCATTTCAACGAAAGAAATCGAAAATGAACTTTGAAAAATCAAGAGAATGTAACTGTGACATGGTAAACCAAAACAAAACGCTACTGAAATAATCCAACTCTTGCATTTCAATGAAAGAAATTCAAAATGAACTTTGAAAAATCAAGAGAATGTAACTGTGACAAGGTAAACCACGACAAAACACCACTAAAATATTTCAAACTCTTGCTTTTCAACGAAAGAAATTCAAAATGAGCTTTGAAAAATTAAGAGAATGTAACTGTGACAAGGTAAACCATGATAAAACACTACTGAAATATTCCAACTCTTGCATTTCAACGAAAGAAATCCAAAATGAACTTTGAAAAATCAAGAGAATGTAACTCTGACAAGGTAAACCACAACAAAGCACTACTGAAATATTCCAACTCTTGCATTTCAGTGAAAGAAATCCAAAATGAGCTTTGAAAAATCGAGAGAGTGTAACTATGACAAGGTAAACCACAACAGTACACTACTGAAATAATCCAACTCTTACATTTCAACGATAGAAATTCAAAATGAACTTTGAAAACTCAAGAGAATGTAACTGTGACAAGGTAAACCACGACAAAACACTACTGAAATATTCCAACTCTTGCATTTCAATGAAAGAAATCCAAAATGAACTTTGAAAAATCAAGAGAATGTAACTGTGACAAGGTAAACCACAACAAAACCCTACTGAAATATTCCAACTCTTGCATTTCAATGAAAGAAATTCAAAAGAACTGTGAAAAATCAAGAGAATGTAACTGTGACAAGGTAAACCACAACAAAACACTAATGAAATATTCCAACTCTTGCAATTCAACGATAGAAATTCAAAATGAACTTTGAAAAGTTAAGAGAATGTAACTGTGACAAGGTAAACCATGACAAAACACTACTGAAATATTCCAACTCTTGCATTTCAACGAAAGAAATCGAAAATGAATTTTGAAAAATCAAGAGAATGTAACTGTGACATGGTAAACCACGACAAAACACTAGTGAAATAATCCAACTCTTGCTTTTCAACGAAAGAAATTCAAAATGAACTTTGAAAAAATTAAGAGAATGTAACTGTGACAAGGTAAACCATGATTAAACACTACTGAAATATTCCAACTCTTGCATTTCAACGAAAGAAATCCAAAATGAACTTTGAAAAATCAGAGAATGTAACTGTGATAAGGTAAACCACAACAAAGCACCACTGAAATATTCCAACTCTTGCATTTCAGTGAAAGAAATCCAAAATGAGCTTTGAAAAATCGAGAGAGTGTAACTATGACAAGGTAAACCACAACAGTACACTACTGAAATAATCCAACTCTTACATTTCAACGATAGAAATTCAAAATGAACTTTGAAAACTCAAGAGAATGTAACTGTGACAAGGTAAACCACGACAAAACACTACTGAAATATTCCAACTCTTGCATTTCAATGAAAGAAATCCAAAATGAACTTTGAAAAATCAAGAGAATGTAACTGTGACAAGGTAAACCACAACAAAACCCTACAGAAATATTCCAACTCTTGCATTTCAATGAAAGAAATTCAAAAGAACTGTGAAAAATCAAGATAATGTAACTGTGACAAGGTAAACCACAACAAAACACTAATGAAATATTCCAACTCTTGCAATTCAACGATAGAAAATCAAAATGAACTTTGAAAAGTTAAGAGAATGTAACTGTGACATGGTAAACCACGACAAAACACTAGTGAAATAATCCAACTCTTGCATTTCAATGAAAGAAATTCAAAATGAACTTTGAAAAATCAAGAGAATGTAACTGTGACAAGGTAAACCACGACAAAACACTACTGAAATATTCCAACTCTTGCATTTCAATGAAAGAAAACCGAAATGAACTTTGAAAAGTCAAGAGAATGTAACTGTGACAAGGTAAACCACAACAAAACACTACTGAAATATTCCAACTCTTGCATTTCAAGGAAAGAAATTCAAAATGAACTTTGAAAAATCAAGAAAAGGTAAGTGTGACAATGTAAACCAAGACAAAACACTACTGAATTATTCCAACTCTTGCATTTCAACGATAGAAATTCAAAATGAACTTTGAAAAATTAAGAGAATGTAACTGTGACAAGGTAAACCATGACAAAACACTACTGAAATATTCCAACTCTTGCATTTCAACGAAAGAAATCGAAAATGAACTTTGAAAAATCAAGAGAATGTAACTGTGGCATGGTAAACCACGACAAAACACTACTGAAATAATCCAACTCTTGCATTTCAATGAAAGAAATTCAAAATGAACTTTGAAAATCAAGAGAATGTAACTGTGACAAGGTAAACCACGACAAAACACTACTGAAATATTCCAACTCTAAGCTTTTCAACGAAAGAAATTCAAAATGAACTTTGAAAAATTAAGAGAATGTAATTGTGACAAGGTAAACCGTGATAAAACACTACTGAAATATTCCAATTCTTGTATTTCAACGAAAGAAATCAAAATGAACTTTGAAACATCAAGAGAATGTAACTCTGACAAGGTAAACCACGACAAAACACTACTGAAATAATCCAACTCTTGCATTTCAATGAAAGAAATTCAAAATTAACTTTGAAAAATCAAGAGAATGTAACTGTGAGAAGGTAAACCACAACAAAACACTACTGAAATATTCCAACTCTTGCAGTTCAACGAAAGAAATTCAAAATGAACTTTGAAAAATCAAGAAAATGTAACTGTGACAAGGTAAACCAACAAAAAACTACTGAAGTATTCAAACTCTTGCATTTCAACGAAAGAAATTAAAAATGAACTTTGAAAAATCAAGAGAATGTAACTGTGACAGGGTAAACCACGACAAAACACTACTGAAATATTCCAACTCTTGCATTTCAATGAAAGAAATTCAAAATGAACTTTGAAAAATTAAGAGAATGTAACTGTGACAAGGTAAACCATGACAAAACACTACTGAAATATTCCAGCTCTTGCATTTCAACGAAAGAAATCCAAAATGAACTTTGAAAAATCAAGAGAATGTAACTGTGACAAGGTAAACCACGACAAAACACTACTGAAATAATCCAACTCTTGCATTTCAACGAAAGAAATCCAAAATGAACTTTGAAAAATCAAGAGAATGTAACTTTGACAGGTTAACCACGACAAAACACTACTGAAATATTCCAACTCTTGCATTTCAACGAAAGAAATTCAAAATGAACTTTGAAAAATTAAGAGAATGTAACTGTGACAAGGTAAACCATGACAAAACACTACTGAAACATTCCAGCTCTTATTTCAACGAAAGAAATCCAAAATGAACTTTGAAAAATGAAGAGAATGTAACTGTGACAAGGTAAACCACGACAAACACTACTGAAATAATCCAACTCTTGCATTTCAATGAAAGAAATTCAAAATGAACTTTGAAAAATCAAGAAAATGTAACTGTGACAAGGTAAAGCACAACAAAACACTACTGAAATATTCCAACTCTTGCTTTTCAATGAAAGAAATCCAAAATGAGCTTTGAAAAATCGAGAGAGTGTAACTGTGACAAGGTAAACAACATTAGAACACTACTGAAATAATCCAACTCTTACATTTCAACGATAGAAATTCAAAATGAACTTTGAACAATCAAGAGAATGTAACTGTGACAAGGTAAACCACGACAAACACTACTGAAATAACTGTGATAACTCTTGCATTTCAATGAAAGAAATTAAAAATGAACTTTGAAAAATCAAGAGAATGTAACTGTGACAAGGTAAACCACAACAAAACACTACTGAAATATTCCAACTCTTGCATTTCAATGAAAGAAATCCAAATGAACTTTGAAAAAGCATGAAAATGTAAGTATGACAAGGTAAAACCACGACAAAACACTACTGAGATATTCCAACTCTTGCATTTCAACGAAAGAAATCCAAAATGAACTTTGAAAAATCAAGAAAATGTAACTGTGACAAGGTAAACCACAACAAAAGACTACTGAAATATTCCAACTCTTGCATTTCAGTGAAAGAAATCCAAAATGAGCGTTGAAAAATCGAAAGAGTGTAACTGTGACAAGGTAAACCACAACAGAACACTACTGAAATAATCCAACTCTTACATTTCAACGATAGAAATTCAAAATGAACTTTGAAAATTCAAGAGAATGTAACTCTGACAAGGTAAACCACGACAAAACACTACTGAAATATTCCGACTCTTGCATTTCAATGAAAGAAATTCAAAAAGAACTTTGAAAAATCAAGGAATGTAACTGTGACAAGGTAAACCACAACAAAACACTAATGAAATATTCCAACTCTTGCATTTCAACGATAGAAATTCAAAATGAACTTTGACAAATTAAGAGAATGTAACTGTGACAAGGTAAACCATAACAAAACTCTACTAAAATATTCCAACTCTTGCATTTCAACGAAAGAAATCGAAAATGAACTTTGAAAAATCAAGAGAATGTAACTGTGACATGGTAAACCACGACGAAACACTACTGAAATAATCCAACTCTTGCATTTCAATGAAAGAAATTCAAAATGAACTTTGAAAAATCAAGAGAATGTAACAGTGTGACATGGTAAACCACGACAAAACACTATTGAAATATTTCCAACTCTTGCATTTCAACGAAAGATTTTCAAAATGAACTTTGAAAAATCAAGAGAATGTAACAGTGACAAGGTAAACCACAACAAAACACTACTGAAATATTCCAACTCTTGCATTTCAACGAAAGAAATCCAAATAAACTTTGAAAAATCAAGAGAATGTAACTGTGACTAGGTAAAGCCACATCAAACACACTGAAATATTCCAACTCTTGCATTTCAACGAAAGAAATTCAAAATGATCTTTGAAAAATCAAGAGACTGTAAGTGTGACAAGGTAAACCACGAGAAAACACTACTGAAATATTCCAACTCTTGCATTTCAATGAAAGAAATCCAAAATGAAATTTGAAAAATCAAGAGAATGTAACTGAGACAAGGTAAACCACGACAAAACATTACTGAAATATTCCAACTCTTGCATTTCAACGAAAAGAAATCCAAATGAACTTTGAAAAATCAAGAGAATGTAACTGTGACAAGGTAAAGCACACAAAACACTACTGAAATATTCCAACTCTTGCATTTCAATGAAAGAAAACCGAAATGAACTTTGAAAAAACAAGAGAATGTAACTGTGACAAGGTAAACCACAACAAAACACTACTGAAATATTCCAACTCTTGCATTTCAAGGAAAGAAATTCAAAATGAACTTTGAAAAATCAAGAAAATGTAAGTGTGACAATGTAAACCACGACAAAACACTACTGAAATATTCCATCTCTTGCATTTCAATGAAAGAAAACCGAAATGAACTTCGAAAAACAAGAGAATGTAACTGTGACAAGGTAAACCACAACAAAACACTAATGAAATATTCCAACTCTTGCATTTCAACGATAGAAATTCAAATGAACTTTGAAAAATTAAGAGAATGTAACTGTGACAAGGTAAACCATGACAAAACACTACTGAAATATTCCAACTCTTGCATTTCAACGAAAGAAATCGAAAATGAACTTTGAAAAATCAAGAGAATGTAACTGTGACATGGTAAACCAAAACAAAACGCTACTGAAATAATCCAACTCTTGCATTTCAATGAAAGAAATTCAAAATGAACTTTGAAAAATCAAGAGAATGTAACTGTGACAAGGTAAACCACGACAAAACACCACTAAAAATATTCCAACTCTTGCTTTTCAACGAAAGAAATTCAAAATGAACTTTGAAAAATTAAGAGAATGTAACTGTGACAAGGTAAACCATGATAAAACACTACTGAAATATTCCAACTCTTGCATTTCAACGAAAGAAATCCAAAATGAACTTTGAAAAATCAAGAGAATGTAACTGTGACAAGGTAAACCACAACAAAGCACTACTGAAATATTCCAACTCTTGCATTTCAGTGAAAGAAATCCAAAATGAGTTTTGAAAAATCGAGAGAGTGTAACTATGACAAGGTAAACCACAACAGTACACTACTGAAATAATCCAACTCTTACATTTCAACGATAGAAATTCAAAATGAACTTTGAAAACTCAAGAGAATGTAACTGTGACAAGGTAAACCACGACAAAACACTACTGAAATATTCCAACTCTTGCATTTCAATGAAAGAAATCCAAAATGAACTTTGAAAAATCAAGAGAATGTAACTGTGACAAGGTAAACCACAACAAAACCCTACTGAAATATTCCAACTCTTGCATTTCAATGAAAGAAATTCAAAAGAACTGTGAAAAATCAAGAGAATGTAACTGTGACAAGGTAAACCACAACAAAACACTAATGAAATATTCCAACTCTTGCAATTCAACGATAGAAATTCAAAATGAACTTTGAAAAGTTAAGAGAATGTAACTGTGACAAGGTAAACCATGACAAAACACTACTGAAATATTCCAACTCTTGCATTTCAACGAAAGAAATCGAAAATGAATTTTGAAAAATCAAGAGAATGTAACTGTGACATGGTAAACCACGACAAAACACTAGTGAAATAATCCAACTCTTGCTTTTCAACGAAAGAAATTCAAAATGAACTTTGAAAAATTAAGAGAACGTAACTGTGACAAGGTAAACCATGACAAAACACTACTGAAATATTCCAACTCTTGCATTTCAACGAAAGAAATCAAAATGAATTTTGAAAAATCAAGAGAATGTAACTGTGACATGGTAAACCATGATAAAACACTACTGAAATATTCCAACTCTTGCATTTCAACGAAAGAAATCCAAAATGAACTTTGAAAAATCAAGAGAATGTAACTTTGATAAGGTAAACCACAACAAAGCACTACTGAAATATTCCAACTCTTGCATTTCAGTGAAAGAAATCCAAATGAGCTTTGAAAAATCGAGAGAGTGTAACTATGACAAGGTAAACCACAACAGTACACTACTGAAATAATCCAACTCTTACATTTCAACGATAGAAATTCAAAATGAACTTTGAAAACTCAAGAGAATGTAACTGTGACAAGGTAAACCACGACAAAACACTACTGAAATATTCCAACTCTTGCATTTCAATGAAAGAAATCCAAAATGAACTTTGAAAAATCAAGAGAATGTAACTGTGACAAGGTAAACCACAACAAAACCCTACAGAACTATTCCAACTCTTGCATTTCAATGAAAGAAATTCAAAAAGAACTGTGAAAAATCAAGATAATGTAACTGTGACAAGGTAAACCACAACAAAACACTAATGAAATATTCCAACTCTTGCAATTCAACGATAGAAATTCAAAATGAACTTTGAAAAGTTAAGAGAATGTAACTGTGACATGGTAAAACCACGACAAAACACTAGTGAAATAATCCAACTCTTGCATTTCAATGAAAGAAATTCAAAATGAACTTTGAAAAATCAAGAGAATGTAACTGTGACAAGGTAAACCACGACAAAACACTACTGAAATATTCCAACTCTTGCTTTTCAACGAAAGAAATTCAAAATGAACTTTGAAAAATTAAGAGAATGTAACTGTGACAAGGTAAAGCACAACAAAACACTACTGAAATATTCCAACTCTTGCATTCAAAAAGAAAACCGAAATGAACTTTGAAAAGTCAAGAGAATGTAACTGTGACAAGGTAAACCACAACAAAACACTACTGAAATATTCCAACTCTTGCATTTCAAGGAAAGAAATTCAAATGAACTTTGAAAAATCAAGAAAAGGTAAGTGTGACAATGTAAACCAAGACAAAACACTACTGAATTATTCCAACTCTTGCATTTCAACGAATAGAAATTCAAAATGAACTTTGAAAAATTAACACTACTATTCAAACTCTTGCATTTCAACAAAGAAATCGAAAATGAACTTTGAAAAATCAAGAGAATGTAACTTTGGCATGGTAAACCACGACAAAACACTACTGAAATAATCCAACTCTTGCATTAAATGAAAGAAATTCAAAATGAACTTTGAAAAATCAAGAGAATGTAACTGTGACAAGGTAAACCACGACAAAACACTACTGAAATAATCCAACTCTTGCATTTCAATGAAAGAAATTCAAAATGAACTTTGAAAAATCAAGAGAATGTAACTGTGACAAGGTAAACCACGACAAAACACTATTGAAATATTCCAACTCTTGCATTTCAATGAAAGAAATTCAAAATGAACTTTGAAAAATCATGAGAATGTAACTGTGAGAAGGTAAACCACAACAAAACACTACTGAAATATTCCAACTCTTGCAGTTCAACGAAAGAAATTCAAATGAACTTTGAGAAATCAAGAAAATGTAACTGTGACAAGGTAAACCAGAACAAAAAACTACTGAAGTATTCAAACTCTTGCATTTCAACGAAAGAAATTCAAATGAACTTTGAAAAATCAAGAGAATGTAATTGTGACAGGGTAAACCACGACAAAACACTACTGAAATATTCCAACTCTTGCATTTCAACGAAAGAAATTCAAAATGAACTTTGAAAAATTAAGAGAATGTAACTGTGACAAGGTAAACCATGACAAAACACTACTGAAATATTCCAGCTCTTGCATTTCAACGAAAGAAATCCAAAATGAACTTTGAAAAATCAAGAGAATGTAACTGTGACAAGGTAAACCACGACAAAACACTACTGAAATAATCCCACTCTTGCATTTCAACGAAAGAAATCCAAAATGAACTTTGAAAAATCAAGAGAATGTAACTTTGACAAGGTTAACCACGACAAAACACTACTGAAATTCCAACTCTTGCATTTCAACGAAAGAAATTCAAAATGAACTTTGAAAAATTTAAGAGAATGTAACTGTGACAAGGTAAACCATGACAAAACACTACTGAAACATTCCAGCTCTTGAATTTCAACGAAAGAAATCCAAAATGAACTTTGAAAAATGAAGAGAATGTAACTGTGACAAGATAAACCACGACAAACACTACTGAAATAATCCAACTCTTGCATTTCAATGAAAGAAATTCAAATGAACTTTGAAAAATCAAGAAAATGTAACTTTGACAAGGTAAAGCACAACACAAACACTACTGAAATATTCCAACTCTTGCTTTTCAATGAAAGAAATCCAAAATGAGCTTTGAAAAATCGAGAGAGTGTAACTGTGACAAGGTAAACCACATTAGAACACTACTGAAATAATCCAACTCTTACATTTCAACGATAGAAATTCAAAATGAACTTTGAACAATCAAGAGAATGTAACTGTGACAAGGTAAACCACAACAAAACACTACTGAAATATTCCAACTCTTGCATTTCAATGAAAGAAATCCAAAATGAACTTTGAAAAATCATGAGAATGTAAGTATGACAAGGTAAACCACGACAAAACACTACTGAGATATTCCAACTCTTGCATTTCAACGAAAGAAATCCAAAATGAACTTTGAAAAATCAAGAAAATGTAACTGTGACAAGGTAAACCACAACAAAACACTACTGAAATATTCCAACTCTTGCATTTCAATGAAAGAAATCCAAAATGAACTTTGAAAAATCATGAGAATGTAAGTATGACAAGGTAAACCACGACAAAACACTACTGAATATTCCAACTCTTGCATTTCAACGAAAGAAATCCAAAATGAACTTTGAAAAATCAAGAAAATATAACTGTGACAAGGTAGACCACAACAAAACACTACTGAAATATTCCAACTCTTGCACTTCAGTGAAAGAAATCCAAAATGAGCGTTGAAAAATCGAAAGAGTGTAACTGTGACAAGGTAAACCACAACAGAACACTACTGAAATAATCCAACTCTTACATTTCAACGATAGAAATTCAAAATGAACTTTGAAAATTCAAGAGAATGTAACTCTGACAAGGTAAACCACGACAAAACACTACTGAAATATTCCGACTCTTGCATTTCAATGAAAGAAATTCAAAAGAACTTTGAAAAATCAAGGGAATGTAACTGTGACAAGGTAAACCACAACAAAACACTAATGAAATATTCCAACTCTTGCATTTCAACGATAGAAATTCAAAATGAACTTTGAAAAATTAAGAGAATGTAACTGTGATAAGGTAAACCATGACAAAACACTACTAAAATATTCCAACTCTTGCATTTCAACGAAAGAAATCGAAAATGAACTTTGAAAAATCAAGAGAATGTAACTGTGACATGGTAAACCACGACGAAATACTACTGAAATAATCCAACTCTTGCATTTCAATGAAAGAAATTCAAAATGAACTTTGAAAAAATCAAGAGAATGTAACTGTGACAAGGTAAACCACGACAAAACACTACTGAAATATTCCAACTCTTGCTTTTCAACGAAAGAAATTCAAAATGAACTTTGAAAAATTAAGAGAATGTAACTGTGACAAGATAAACCATGATAAAACACTACTGAAATATTCCAATTCTTGCATTTCAACGACAGAAATCCAAAATGAACTTTGAAACATCAAGAGAATGTAACTGTGACAAGTTAAACCACGACAAAACACTACTGAAATAATCCAACTCTTGCATTTCAATGAAAGAAATTCAAAATGAACTTTGAAAAATCAAGAGAATGTA
This sequence comes from Artemia sinica, assembly GCA_027921565.1. Classification (NCBI taxonomy): domain Eukaryota; kingdom Metazoa; phylum Arthropoda; class Branchiopoda; order Anostraca; family Artemiidae; genus Artemia; species Artemia sinica. The sequence goes on from CM051265.1 coordinate 51,775,479, forward strand.
ACTTTGACAAGGTAAACCACGACAAAACACTATTGAAATATTCCAACTCTTGCATTTCAATGAAAGAAATTCAAATGAACTTTGAAAAATCATGAGAATGTAACTGTGAGAAGGTAAACCACAACGCAACACTACTGAAATATTCCAACTCTTGCAGTTCAACGAAAGAAATTCAAAATGAACTTTGAAAAATCAAGAAATGTAACTGTGACAAGGTAAACCACAACAAAACACTACTGAAATATTCCGACTCTTGCATTTCAATGAAAGAAATCAAAATGAACTTTGAAAAATCAATCAGAAAAACGTAGATGTGACAAGGTAAACCACAACAATACACTACTGAAATATTCCAACTCTTGCATTTCAATGAAAGAAATCCATAATGAACTTTGAAAAATCAAGAGAATGTAACTGTGACAAAGTAAACCACGACAAAACACTACTGAAACATTCCGACTCTTGCATTTCAACGAAAGAAATCCAAATGAACTTTGAAAAATCAAGTGAATGTAATTGTGACAAGGTAAACCACAACAAAACACTACTGAAATATTCCAACTCTTGCATTTCAAGGAAAGAAATTCAAAATGAACTTTGAAAAATCAAGAAAATGTAAGTGTGACAATGTAAACCAAGGTAAAACACTACTGAAATATTCCAACTCTTGCATTTCAACGATAGAAATTCAAAATGAACTTTGAAAAATTAAGAGAATGTAACTGTGACAAGGTAAACCATGACAAAACACTACTGAAATATTCCAACTCTTGCATTTCAACGAAAGAAATCGAAATGAACTTTGAAAAATCAAGAAAACGTAGATGTGACAAGGGTAAACCACAACAATACACTACTGAAATATTCTAACTCTTGCATTTCAATGAAAGAAATCCATAATGAACTTTGAAAAATCAAGAGAATGTAACTGTGACAAAGTAAACCACGACAAAACACTACTGAAACATTCCGACTCTTGCATTTCAACGAAAGAAATTCAAAATGAACTTTGAAAAATTAAGAGAATGTAACTGTGACAAGGTAAACCATGACAAAACACTACTGAAATATTCCAACTCTTGCATTTCAACGAAAGAAATCCAAAATGAACTTTGAAAAATCAAGAAAACGTAGATGTGACAAGGTAAACCACAACAATACACTACTGAAATATTCCAACTCTTCGCATTTCAATGAAAGAAATCCATAATGAACTTTGAAAAATCAAGAGAATGTAATTGTGACAAAGTAAACCACGACAAAACACTACTGAAACATTCCGACTCTTGCATTTCAACGAAAGAAATCCAAAATGAACTTTGAAAAATCAAGCGAATGTAATTGTGACAAGGTAAACCACAACAAAACACTACTGAAATATTCCAACTCTTGCATTTCAAGGAAAGAAATTCAAAATGAACTTTGAAAAATCAAGAAAATGTAAGTGTGACAATGTAAACCAAGGTAAAACACTACTGAAATATTCCAACTCTTGCATTTCAACGATAGAAATTCAAAATGAACTTTGAAAAATTAAGAGAATGTAACTGTGACAAGGTAAACCATGACAAAACACTACTGAAATAATCCAACTCTTGCATTTCAATGAAAGAAATTCAAAATGAACTTTGAAAAATCAAGAGAGTGTAACTGTGACAAGGTAAACCACGACAAAACACTACTGAAATATTCCAACTCTTGCTTTTCAACGAAAGAAATTCAAAATGAACTTTGAAAAATTAAGAGAATGTAACTGTGACAAGGTAAACCGTGATAAAACACTACTGAAATATTCCAATTCTTGCATTTCAACGAAAGAAATCCAAAATGAACTTTGAAACATCAAGAGAATGTAACTGTGACAAGGTAAACCACGACAATACACTACTGAAATAATCCAACTCTTGCATTTCAACGAAAGAAATCGAAAATGAACTTTGAAAAATCAAGAGAATGTAACTGTGACATGGTAAACCACACAAAAACACTACTGAAATAATCCAACTCTAGCATTTCAATGAAAGAAATTCAAAATGAACTTTGAAAAATCAAGAGAGTGTAACTGTGACAAGGTAAACCATGACAAAACACTACTGAAATATTCAAACTCTTGCATTTCAACGAAAGAAATCGAAAATGAACTTTGAAAAATCAAGAACAAAAAACTACTGAAGTATTCAAACTCTTGCATTTCAACGAAAGAACTTTCAAAATGAACTTTGAAAAATCAAGAAAATTCAAAATGAACTTTGAAAAATCAAGAGAATGTAACTGTGACATGGTAAACCACAACGAAACACTACTGAAATAATCCAACTCTTGCATTTCAATGAAAGAAATTCAAAACGAACTTTGAAAAATCAAGAGAATGTAACTGTGACATGGTAAACCACAACAAAACACTACTGAAATAATCCAACTCTTGCATTTCAATGAAAGAAATTCGAAATGAACTTTGAAAAATCAAGAGAGTGTAACTGTGACAAGGTAAACCACGACAAAACACTACTGAAATATTCCAACTCTTGCTTTTCAACGAAAGAAAAATTCAAAATGAACTTTGAAAAATTAAGAGAATGTAACTGTGACAAGGTAAACCGTGATAAAACACTACTGAAATATTCCAATTCTTGCATTTCAACGAAAGAAATCCAAAATGAACTTTGAAACATCAAGAGAATGTAACTGTGACAAGGTAAACCACGACAATACACTACTGAAATAATCCAACTCTTGCATTTCAACGAAAGAAATCGAAAATGAACTTTGAAAAATCAAGAGAATGTAACTGTGACATGGTAAACCACAACAAAACACTACTGAAATAATCCAACTCTTGCATTTCAATGAAAGAAATTCAAAATGAACTTTGAAAAATCAAGAGAGTGTAACTGTGACAAGGTAAACCATGACAAAAAACACTACTGAAATATTCAACTCTTGCATTTCAACGAAAGAAATCGAAAATGAACTTTGAAAAATCAAGAGAATGTAACTGTGACATGGTAAACCACGACAAAAACACTACTGAAATAATCCAACTCTTGCATTTCAATGAAAGAAATTCAAAATGAACTTTGAAAAATCAAGAGAGTGTAACTGTGACAAGGTAAACCATGACAAAACACTACTGAAATATTCAAACTCTTGCATTTCAACGAAAGAAATCGAAAATGAACTTTGAAAAATCAAGAGAATGTAACTGTGACATGGTAAACCACGACAAAACACTACTGAAATAATCCAACTCTTGCATTTCAATGAAAGAAATTCAAAATGAACTTTGAAAAATCAAGAGAATGTAACTGTGACAAGGTAAACCACGACAAAACACTACTGAAATATTCCAACTCTAAGCTTTTCAACGAAAGAAATTCAAAATGAACTTTGAAAAATCAAGAGAATGTAACTGTGACAAGGTAAACCACGACAAAACACTACTGAAATAATCCAACTCTTGCATTTCAATGAAAGAAATTCAAAATGAACTTTGAAAAATCAAGAGAATGTAACTGTGATAAGGTAAACCACGACAAACACTATTGAAATATTCCAGCTCTGGCATTTCAATGAAAGAAATTCAAAATGAACTTTGGAAAATCATGAGAATGTAACTGTGAGAAGGTAAACCCAACAAAACACTACTGAAATATTCCAACTCTTGCAGTTCAACAAAAGAAATTCAAAATGAACTTTGAAAAATCAAGAAAATGTAACTGTGACAAGGTAAACCAGAACAAAAAACTACTGAGTATTCAAACTCTTGCATTTCAACGAAAGAAGGTAAACCACAACAAAACACTACTGAAATATTCCAACTCTTGCATTTCAAGGAAAGAAATTCAAAATGAACTTTAAAAAATCAAGAGAATGTAACTGTGACATGGTAAACCACAACAAAACACTACTGAAATAATCCAACTCTTGCATTTCAAAGAAAGAAATTCAAAATGAACTTTGAAAAATCAAGAGAATGTAACTGTGACATGGTAAACCACAACAAAACACTACTGAAATAATCCAACTCTTGCATTTCAATGAAATAAATTCAAAATGAACTTTGAAAAATCAAGAGAGTGTAACTGTGACAAGGTAAACCACGACAAAACACTACTGAAATATTCCAACTCTTGCTTTTCAACGAAAGAAATTCAAAATGAACTTTAAAAAATTAAGAGAATGTAACTGTGACAAGGTAAACCGTGATACGACAAAACACTACTGAAATATTCCAATTCTTGCATTTCAACGAAAGAAATCCAAAATGAACTTTGAAACATCAAGAGAATGTAACTGTGACAAGGTAAACCACGACAATACACTACTGAAATAATCCAACTCTTGCATTTCAACGAAAGAAATCGAAAGTGAACTTTGAAAAATCAAGAGAATGTAACTGTGACATGGTAAACCACAACAAAACACTACTGAAATAATCCAACTCTTGCATTTCAATGAAAGAAATTCAAAATGAACTTTGAAAAATCAAGAGAGTGTAACTGTGACAAGGTAAACCATAACAAAACACTACTGAAATATTCAAACTCTGTGACAAGGTAAACCATGACAAAACACTACTGAAATATTCAAACTCTTGCATTTCAACGAAAGAAATCGAAAATGAACTTTGAAAAATCAAGAACAAAAAACTACTGAAGTATTCAAACTCTTGCATTTCAACGAAAGAACTTTCAAAATGAACTTTGAAAAAATCAAGAAATTCAAAATGAACTTTGAAAAATCAAGAGAATGTAACTGTGACATGGTAAACCACAACGAAACACTACTGAAATAATCCAAACTCTTGCATTTCAATGAAAGAAATTCAAAATGAACTTTGAAAAATCAAGAGAATGTAATTGTGACAAGTAAACCACGACAAAACACTACTGAAACATTCCGACTCTTGCATTTCAACGAAAGAAATCCAAAATGAACTTTGAAAAATCAAGCGAATGTAATTGTGACAAGGTAAACCACAACAAAACACTACTGAAATATTCCAACTCTTGCATTTCAAGGAAAGAAATTCAAAATGAACTTTGAAAAATCAAGAAAATGTAAGTGTGACAATGTAAACCAAGGTAAAACACTACTGAAATATTCCAACTCTTGCATTTCAACGATAGAAATTCAAAATGAACTTTGAAAAATTAAGAGAATGTAACTGTGACAAGGTAAACCATGACAAAACACTACTGAAATATCCAACTCTTGCATTTCAACGAAAGAAATCGAAATGAACTTTGAAAAATCAAGAGAATGTAACTGTGACATGGTAAACCACAACAAAACACTACTGAAATAATCCAACTCTTGCATTTCAATGAAAGAAATTCAAAATGAACTTTGAAAAATCAAGAGAGTGTAACTGTGACAAGGTAAACCACGACAAAACACTACTGAAATATTCCAACTCTTGCTTTTCAACGAAAGAAATTCAAAATGAACTTTGAAAAATTAAGAGAATGTAACTGTGACAAGGTAAACCGTGATAAAACACTACTGAAATATTCCAATTCTTGCATTTCAACGAAAGAAATCCAAAATGAACTTTGAAACATCAAGAGAATGTAACTGTGACAAGGTAAACCACGACAATACACTACTGAAATAATCCAACTCTTGCATTTCAACGAAAGAAATCGAAAATGAACTTTGAAAAATCAAGAGAATGTAACTGTGACATGGTAAACCACAACAAAACACTACTGAATTAATCCAACTCTAGCATTTCAATGAAAGAAATTCAAAATGAACTTTGAAAAATCAAGAGAGTGTAACTGTGACAAGGTAAACCATGACAAAACACTACTGAAATATTCAAACTCTTGCATTTCAACGAAAGAAATCGAAAATGAACTTTGAAAAATCAAGAACAAAAAACTACTGAAGTATTCAAACTCTTGCATTTCAACGAAAGAACTTTCAAAATGAACTTTGAAAATCAAGAAAATTCAAAATGAACTTTGAAAAATCAAGAGAATGTAACTGTGACATGGTAAACCACGACAAAAACACTACTGAAATAATCCAACTCTTGCATTTCAATGAAAGAAATTCAAAATGAACTTTGAAAAATCAAGAGAGTGTAACTGTGACAAGGTAAACCATGACAAAACACTACTGAAATATTCAAACTCTTGCATTTCAACGAAAGAAATCGAAAATGAACTTTGAAAAATCAAGAGAATGTAACTGTGACATGGTAAACCACGACAAAACACTACTGAAATAATCCAACTCTTGCATTTCAATGAAAGAAATTCAAAATGAACTTTGAAAAATCAAGAGAATGTAACTGTGACAAGGTAAACCACGACAAAACACTACTGAAATATTCCAACTCTAAGCTTTTCAACGAAAGAAATTCAAAATGAACTTTGAAAAATCAAGAGAATGTAATGTGACAAGGTAAACCACGACAAAACACTACTGAAATAATCCAACTCTTGCATTTCAATGAAAGAAATTCAAAATGAACTTTGAAAAATCAAGAGAATGTAACTGTGATAAGGTAAACCACGACAAAACACTATTGAAATATTCCAGCTCTGGCATTTCAATGAAAGAAATTCAAAATGAACTTTGGAAAATCATGAGAATGTAACTGTGAGAAGGTAAACCACAACAAAACACTACTGAAATATTCCAACTCTTGCAGTTCAACAAAAGAAATTCAAAATGAACTTTGAAAAATCAAGAAAATGTAACTGTGACAAGGTAAACCAGAACAAAAAACTACTGAAGTATTCAAACTCTTGCATTTCAACGAAAGAAGGTAAACCACAACAAAACACTACTGAAATATTCCAACTCTTGCATTTCAAGGAAAAATTCAAAATGAACTTTGAAAAATCAAGAGAATGTAACTGTGACATGGTAAACCACAACAAAACACTACTGAAATAATCCAACTCTTGCATTTCAAAGAAAGAAATTCAAAATGAACTTTGAAAAATCAAGAGAATGTAACTGTGACATGGTAACCACAACAAAACACTACTGAAATAATCCAACTCTTGCATTTCAATGAAATAAATTCAAAATGAACTTTGAAAAATAAAGAGAGTGTAACTGTGACAAGGTAAAACCACGACAAAACACTACTGAAATATCCAACTCTTGCTTTTCAACGAAAGAAATTCAAAATGAACTTTAAAAAATTAAGAGAATGTAACTGTGACAAGGTAAACCGTGATAAAACACTACTGAAATAATCCAATTCTTGCATTTCAACGAAAGAAATCCAAAATGAACTTTGAAACATCAAGAGAATGTAACTGTGACAAGGTAAACCACGACAATACACTACTGAAATAATCCAACTCTTGCATTTCAACGAAAGAAATCGAAAGTGAACTTTGAAAAATCAAGAGAATGTAACTGTGACATGGTAAACCACAACAAAACACTACTGAAATAATCCAACTCTTGCATTTCAATGAAAGAAATTCAAAATGAACTTTGAAAAATCAAGAGAGTGTAACTGTGACAAGGTAAACCATAACAAAACACTACTGAAATATTCAAACTCTTGCATTTCAACGAAAGAAATCGAAAATGAACTTTGAAAAATCAAGAGAATGTAACTGTGACATGGTAAACCACGACAAAACACTACTGAAATAATCCAACTCTTGCCTTTCAATGAAAGAAATTCAAAATGAACTTTGAAAAATCAAGAGAGTGTAACTGTGACAAGGTAAACAATGACAAAACACTACTGAAATATTCAAACTCTTGCATTTCAACGAAAGAAATCGAAAATGAACTTTGAAAAATCAAGAGAATGTAACTGTGACATGGTAAACCACGACAAACACTACTGAAATAATCCAACTCTTGCATTTCAATGAAAGAAATTCAAAATGAACTTTAAAAAATCAAGAGAATGTAACTGTGACAAGGTAAACCACGACAAAACACTACTGAATATTTCCAACTCTAAGCTTTTCAACGAAAGAAATTCAAAATGAACTTTGAAAAATCAAGAGAATGTAACTGTGACAAGGTAAACCACGACAAAAACACTACTGAAATAATCCAACTCTTGCATTTCAATGAAAGAAATTCAAAATGAACTTTGAAAAATCAAGAGAATGTAACTGTGATAAGGTAAACCACGACAAAACACTATTGAAATATTCCAACTCTTGCATTTCAATGAAAGAAATTCAAAATGAACTTTGGAAAATCATGAGAATGTAACAGTGAGAAGGTAAACCACAACAAAACACGACTGAAATATTCCAACTCTTGCAGTTCAACAAAAGAAATTCAAAATGAACTTTGAAAAATCAAGAAAATGTAACTGTGACAAGGTAAACCAGAACAAAAAACTACTGAAGTATTCAAACTCTTGCATTTCAACGAAAGAAATTCAAAATGAACTTTGAAAAATCAAGAGAATGTAACTGTGACAGGGTAAACCACGACAAAACACTACTGAAATATTCCAACTCTTGCATTTCAACGAAAGAATTCAAAATGAACTTTGAAAAATTAAGAGAATGTAACTGAGACAAGGTAAACCATGACAAAACACTACTGAAATATTCCAGCTCTTGCATTTCAACGAAAGAAATCCAAAATAAACTTTGAAAAATCAAGAGAATGTAACTGTGACAAGGTAAACCACGACAAAACACTACTGAAATAATCCAACTCTTGCATTTCAACGAAAGAAATCAAAATGAACTTTGAAAAATCAAGAGAATGTAACTTTGACAAGGTTAACCACGACAAAACACTACTGAAATATTCCAACTCTTGAATTTCAACAAAAGAAATTCAAAATGAACTTTGAAAAATTAAGAGAATGTAACTGTGACAAGGTAAACCATGACAAAACACTACTGAAACATTCCAGCTCTTGCATTTCAACGAAAGAAATCCAAAATGAACTTTGAAAAATCAAGAGAATGTAACTGTGACAAGGTAAACCACGACAAACACTACTGAAATATCCAACTCTTGCATTTCAATGAAAGAAATTCAAAATGAACTTTGAAAAATCAAGAAAATGTAACTGTGACAAGGTAAAGCACAACAAAACACTACTGAAATAATCCAACTCTTGCTTTTCAATGAAAGAAATCCAAATGAGCTTTGAAAAATCGAGAGAGTGTAACCGTGACAAGGTAAACCACATAAGAACACTGCTGAAATAATCCAACTCTTACATTTCAACGATAGAAATTCAAAATGAACTTTGAAAAATCAAGAGAATGTAACTGTGACAAGGTAAACCACGACAAACACTACTGAAATAACTGTGACAACTCTTGCATTTCAATGAAAGAAATTCAAAATGAACTTTGAAAAATCAAGAGAATGTAACTGTGACAAGGTAAACCACAACAAAACACTACTGAAATATTCCAACTCTTGCATTTCAATGAAAGAAATCCTAAATGAACTTTGAAAAATCATGAGAATGTAAGTATGACAAGGTAAACCACGACAAAACACTACTGAGATATTCCAACTCTTGCATTTCAACGAAAGAAATCCAAAATGAACTTTGAAAAATTAAGAGAATGTAACTGTGACAAGGTAAACCATGACAAACACTACTGAAATATTCCAACTCTTGCATTTCAACGAAAGAAATCGAAAATGAACTTTGAAAAATTCAAGAGAATGTAACTGTGACAAGGTAAACCACGACAAAACACTACTGAAATATTCCAACTCTAAGCTTTTCAACGAAAGAAATTCATAATGAACTTTGAAAAATTAAGAGAATGTAATTGTGACAAGGTAAACCGTGATAAAACACTACTGAAATATTCCAATTCTTGTATTTCAACGAAAGAAATCCAAAATGAACTTTGAAACATCAAGAGAATGTAACTATGACAAGGTAAACCACGACAAAACACTACTGAAATAATCCAACTCTTGCATTTCAATGAAAGAAATTCAAAATGAACTTTGAAAAATCAAGAGAATGTAACTGTGACAAGGTAAACCACGACAAAACACTATTGAAATATTCCAACTCTTGCATTTCAATGAAAGAAATTCAAAATGAACTTTGGAAAATCATGAGAATGTAACTGTAAGAAGGTAAACCACAACAAAACACTACTGAAATATTCCAACTCTTGCAGTTCAACGAACGAAATTCAAAATGAACTTTGAAAAATCAAGAAAATGTAACTGTGACAAGGTAAACCAGAAAAAAAAATACTGAAGTATTCAAACTCTTGCATTTCAACGAAAGAAATTCAAAATGAACTTTGAAAAATCAAGAGAATGTAACTGTGACAGGGTAAACCACGACAAAACACTACTGAAATATTCCAACTCTTGCATTTCAACGAAAGAAATTCAAAATGAACTTTGAAAAATTAAGAGAATGTAACTGAGACAAGGTAAACCATGACAAAACACTACTGAAATATTCCAGCTCTTGCATTTCAACGAAAGAAATCCAAAATGAACTTTGAAAAATCAAGAGAATGTAACTGTGACAAGGTAAACCACGACAAAACACTACTGAAATAATCCAACTCTTGCATTTCAACGAAAGAAATCCAAAAAACTTTGAAAAATCAAGAGAATGTAACTTTGACAAGGTTAACCACGACAAAACACTACTGAAATATTCCAACTCTTGCATTTCAACGAAAGAAATTCAAAAAATGAACTTTGAAAAATTAAAGAAGAATGTAACTGTGACAAGGTAAACCATGACAAAACACTACTGAAACATTCCAGCTCTTGCACTTCAACGAAAGAAATCCAAAATGAATTTTGAAAAATCAAGAGTATGTAACTGTGACAAGGTAAACCACGACAAACACTACTGAAATAATCCAACTCTTGCATTTAAATGAAAGAAATTCAAAATGAACTCTGAAAAATCAAGAAAATGTAACTGTGACAAGGTAAAGCACAACAAAACACTACTGAAATATTCCAACTCTTGCTTTTCAATGAAAGAAATCCAAAATGAGCTTTGAAAAATCGAGAGAGTGTAACCGTGACAAGGTAAACCATATTAGAACACTACTGAAATAATCCAACTCTTACATTTCAACGATAGAAATTCAAAATGAACTTTGAAAAATCAAGAGAATGTAACTGTGACAAGGTAAACCACGACAAAACACTACTGAAATAATCCAACTCTTGCATTTCAATGAAAGAAATTCAAAATGAACTTTGAAAAATCAAGAGAATGTAACTGTGACAAGGTAAACCACAACAAAACACTACTGAAACATTCCAACTCTTGCATTTCAATGAAAGAAATCCAAAATGAACTTTGAAAAATCATGAGAATGTAAGTATGACAAGGTAAACCACGACAAAACACTACTGAGATATTCCAACTCTTGCATTTCAACGAAAGAAATCCAAAATGAACTTTGAAAAATCAACAAAATGTAACAGTGACAAGGTAAACCACAACAAAACACTACTGAAATATTCCAACTCTTGCATTTCAGTTAAAAGAAATCCAAAATGAGCTTGAAAAACCGAGAGAGTGTAACTGTGACAAGGTAAACCACAACAGAACACTACTGAAATAATCCAACTCTTACATTTCAACGATAGAAATTCAAAATGAACTTTGAAAATTCAAGAGAATGTAACTGTGACAAGGTAAACCACGACAAAACACTACTGAAATATTCCGACTCTTGCATTTCAATGAAAGAAATCCAAAATGAACTTTGAAAAATCAAGAGAATGTAACTGTGACAAGGTAAACCACAACAAAACCCTACTGAAATATTCCAACTCTTGCATTTCAATGAAAGAAATTCAAAAAGAACTTTGAAAAATCAAGGGAATGTAACTGTGACAAGGTAAACCACAACAAAACACTAATGAAATATTCCAACTCTTGCATTTCAACGATAGAAATTCAAAATGAACTTTGAAAAATTAAGAGAATGTAACTCTGACAAGGTAAACCATGACAAAACACTACTGAAATATTCCAACTCTTGCATTTCAACGAAAGAAATCAAAAATGAACTTTGAAAAATCAAGAGAATGTAACTGTGACATGGTAAACCACGACAAAACACTACTGAAATAATCCAACTCTTGCATTTCAATGAAAGAAGTTCAAAATGAACTTTGAAAAATCAAGAGAATGTAACTGTGACAAGGTAAACCACGACAAAACACTACTGAAATATTCCAACTCTTGCTCTTCAACGAAAGAAATTCAAAATGAACTTTGAAAAATCATGAGAATGTAACTCTGAGAAGGTAAACCACAACGCAACACTACTGAAATATTCCAACTCTTGCATTTCAATGAAAGAAATCCAAAATGAACTTTGAAAAATCCAGAAAAACGTAGATGTAACTGTGACAAGGTAAACCACAACAATACACTACTGAAATATTCCAACTCTTGCATTTCAATGAAAGAAATCCATAATGAACTTTGAAAAATCAAGAGAATGTAACTGTGACAAAGTAAACCACGACAAAACACTACTGAAATATTCCGACTCTTGCATTTCAACGAAAGAAATCCAAAATGAACTTTGAAAAAAATCAAGAGAATGTAACTGTGACAAGGTAAAGCACAACAAAACACTACTGAAATATTCCAACTCTTGCATTTCAATGAAAGAAAACCGAAATGAACTTTGAAAAATCAAGAGAATGTAACTGTGACAAGGTAAACCACACAACAAAACACTACTGAAATATTCCAACTCTTGCATTTCAAGGAAAGAAATTCAAAATGAACTTTGAAAAATCAAGAAAATGTAAGTGTGACAATGTAAACCAAGGCAAAACACTACTGAGATATTCCAACTCTTGCATTTCAACGATAGAAATTCAAAATGAACTTTGAAAAATTAAGAGAATGTAACTGTGACAAGGTAAACCATGACAAAACACTATTGAAATATTCCAACTCGTGCATTTCAACGAAAGAAATCGAAAATGAACTTTGAAAAATCAAGAGAATGTAACTGTGACATGGTAAACCACAACAAAACACTACTGAAGTAATCCAACTCTTGCATTTCAATGAAAGAAATTCAAAATGAACTTTGAAAAATCAAGAGAGTGTAACTATGACAAGGTAAACCACGACAAAACACTACTGAAATATTCCAACTCTTGCTTTTCAACGAAAGAAATTCAAAATAAACTTTGAAAAATTAAGAGAATGTAACTGTGACAAGGTAAACCGTGATAAAACACTACTGAAATATTCCAATTCTTGCATTTCAACGAAAGAAATCCAAAATGAACTTTGAAACATCAAGAGAATGTAACTATGACAAGGTAAACCACGACAAAACACTATTGAAATATTCCAACTCTTGCATTTCAATGAAAGAAATTCAAAATGAACTTTTTAAAATCATGAGAATGTAACTGTGAGAAGGTAAACCACAACAAAACACTACTGAAATATTCCAACTCTTGCAGTTCAACGAAAGAAATTCAAAATGAACTTTGAAAAATCAAGAAAATGTAACTGTGACAAGGTAAACCACAACAAAACACTACTGAAATATTCCAACTCTTGCATTTCAACGAAAGAAATTCAAAATGAACTTTGAAAAATCAAGAGATTGTAACTGTGACAAGGTAAAGCACAACAAAACACTTCTGAAATATACCAACTCTTGCATTTCAATGAAAGAAAACCGAAATGAACTTTGAAAAATCAAGAAAATGTAACTTTGACAAGGTAAACCACAGCAAAACACTACTGAAATATTCCAACTCTTGCATTTCAAGGAAAGAAATTCAAAATGAACATTGAAAAATCAAGAAAATGTAAGTGTGACAATGTAAACCAAGGCAAAACACTACTGAAATATTCCAACTCTCTTGCTTTTCAACGTAAGAAATTCAAAATGAACTTTGAAAAATTAAGAGAATGTAACTGTGACAAGGTAAACCGTGATAAAACACTACTGAAATATTCCAATTCTTGCATTTCAACGAAAGAAATCCAAAATGAACTTTGAAACATCAAGAGAATGTAACTGTGACAAGGTAAACCACGACAAAACACTACTGAAATAATCCAACTCTTGCATTTCAATGAAAGAAATTCAAAATGAACTTTGAAAAATCAAGAGAATGTAACTGTGACAAGGTAAACCACGACAAAACACTATTGAAATATTCCAACTCTTGCATTTCAATGAAAGAAATTCAAAATGAACTTTTTAAAATCATGAGAATGTAACTGTGACAAGGTAAACCACAACAAAAAGGTACTGAAATATTCCAACTCTTGCAGTTCAACGAAAGAAATTCAAAATGAACTTTGAAAAATCAAGAGAGTGTAACTGTGACAAGGTAAACCACGACAAAACACTACTGAAATATTCCAACTCTTGCATTTCAATGAAAGAAATCAAAATGAACTTTGAAAAATCAAGAGAATGTAACTTTGACAAGGTAAACCACAACAAAACCCTACTGAAATATTCCAACTCTTGCATTTCAATGAAAGAAATTCAAAAGAACTTTGAAAAATCAAGAGAATGTAACTGTGACAAGGTAAAGCACAACAAAACACTACTGAAATATACCAACTCTTGCATTTCAATGAAAGAAAACCGAAATGAACTTTGAAAAATCAAGAAAATGTAACTGTGACAAGGTAAAACCACAACAAAACACTACTGAAATATTCCAACTCTTGCATTTCACGGAAAGAAATTCAAAATGAACATTGAAAAATCAAGAAAATGTAAGTGTGACAATGTAAACCAAGGCAAAACACTACTGAAATATTCCAACTCTTGCATTTCAACGATAGAAATTCAAAATGAACCTTGAAAAATTAAGAGAATGTAATTGTGACAAGGTAAACCATGACAAAACACTACTGAAATATTCCAACTCTTGCATTTCAACGAAAGAAATCGAAAATGAACTTTGAAAAATCAAGAGAATGTAACTGTGACATGGTAAACCACAACAAAACACTACTGAAATAATCCAACTCTTGCATTTCAATAAAAGAAATTCAAAATGAACTTTGAAAAATCAAGAGAGTGTAACTGTGACAAGGTAAACCACGACAAAACACTAGTGAAATATTCCAACTCTTGCTTTTCAACGAAAGAAATTCAAAATGAACTTTGAAAAATTAAGAGAATATAACTGTGACAAGGTAAACCGTGATAAAACACTACTGAAATATTCTAATTCTTGCATTTCAACGAAAGAAATCCAAAATGAACTTTGAAACATCAAGAGAATGTAACTGTGACAAGGTAAACCACGACAAAACACTACTGAAATAATCCAACTCTTGCATTTCAATGAAAGAAATTCAAAATGAACTTTGAAAAATCAAGAGAATGTAACTGTGACAAGGTAAACCACGACAAAACACTATTGAAATATTCCAACTTTTGCATTTCAATGAAAGAAATTCAAAATGAACTTTTTAAAATCATGAGAATGTAACTGTGAGAAGGTAAACCACAACAAAACACTACTGAAATATTCCAACTCTTGCAGTTCAACGAAAGAAATTCAAAATGAACTTTGAAAAATAAAGAAAATGTAACTGTGACAAGGTAAACCACAACAAAACACTACTGAAATATTCCAACTCTTGCATTTCAACGAAAGAAATTCAAAATAAACTTTGAAAAATCAAGAGAGTGTAACTGTGACAAGGTAAACCACGACAAAACACTACTGAAATATTCCAACTCTTGCTTTTCAAGGAAAGAAATTCAAAATGAACTTTGAAAAATCAAGAAAATGTAACTGTGACAAGGTAAACCACAACAAAACACTACTGAAATATTCCAACTCTTGCATTTCAACGAAAGAAATCCAAAATGAACTTTGAAAAATCAAGAGAATGTAACTGTGACAAGGTAAACCACGACAAAACACTACTGAAATAATCCAACTCTTGCATTTCAACGAAAGAAATCCAAAATGAACTTTGAAAAATCAAGAGAATGTAACTGTGACAAGGTTAACTACGACAAAACACTACTGAAATATTCCAACTCTTGCATTTCAACGAAAGAAATTCAAAATGAACTTTGAAAAATTAAGAGAATGTAACTGTGACAAGGTAAACCATGACAAAACACTACTGAAACATTCCAGCTCTTGCATTTCAACGAAAGAAATCCAAAATGAACTTTGAAAAATCAAGAGAATGTAACTGTGACAAGGTAAACCACGACAAACACTACTGAAATAATCCAACTCTTGCATTTCAATGAAAGAAATTCAAAATGAACTTTGAAAAATCAAGAAAATGTAACTGTGACAAGGGAAAGCACAACAAAACACTACTGAAATATTCCAACTCTTGCTTTTCAATGAAAGAAATCCAAAATGAGCTTTGAAAAATCGAGAGAGTGTAACTGTGACAAGGTAAACCACATTAGAACACTACTGAAATAATCCAACTCTTACATTTCAACGATAGAAATTCAAAATGAACTTTGAAAAATCAAGAGAATGTAATTGTGACAAGGTAAACCACGACAAACACTACTGAAATAACTGTGACAACTCTTGCATTTCAATGAAGAAATTCAAAATGAACTTTGAAAAATCAAAAGAATGTAACTGTGACAAGGTAAACCACAACAAAACACTACTGAAATATTCCAACTCTTGCATTTCAATGAAAGAAATCCAAAATGAACTTTGAAAAATCATGAGAATGTAAGTGTGACAAGGTAAACCACGACAAAACACTACTGAAATATTCCAACTCTTGCATTTCAACGAAAGAAACCCAAAATGAACTTTGAAAAATCAAGAAAATGTAACTGTGACAAGGTAAACCACAACAAAACACTACTGAAATATTCCAACTCTTGCATTTCAGTGAAAGAAATCCAAAATGAGCTTTGAAAAATTGAGAGAGTGTAACTGTGACAAGGTAAACCACAACAGAACACTACTGAAATAATCCAATTCTCACATTTCAACGATAGAAATTCAAAATGAACTTTGAAAATTCAAGAGAATGTAACTGTGACAAGGTAAACCACGACAAAACACTACTGAAATATTCCAACTCTTGCATTTCAATGAAAGAAATCCAAAATGAACTTTGAAAAATCAAGAGAATGTAACTTTGACAAGGTAAACCACAACAAAACCCTACTGAAATATTCCAACTCTTGCATTTCAATGAAAGAAATTCAAAAAGAACTTTGAAAAATCAAGAGAATGTAACTGTGACAAGGTAAACCATAACAAAACACTAATGAAATATTCCAACTCTTGCATTTCAACGATAGAAATTCAAAATGAACTTTGAAAAATTAAGAGAATGTAACTGTGACAAGGTAAACCATGACAAAACACTACTGAAATATTCCAACTCTTGCATTTCAACGAAAGAAATCGAAAATGAACTTTGAAAAATCAAGAGAATGTAACTGTGACATGGTAAACCACGACAAAACACTACTGAAATAATCCAACTCTTGCATTTCAATGAAAGAAATTCAAAATGAACTTTGAAAAATCAAGAGAATGTGACTGTGACAAGGTAAACCACGACAAAACACTATTGAAATATTCCAACTCTTGCATTTCAATGAAAGAAATTCAAAATGAACTTTGAAAAATCATGAGAATGTAACTGTGAGAAGGTAAACCACAACAAAACACTACTGAAATATTCTAATTCTTGCATTTCAACGAAAGAAATTCAAAATGAACTTTGAAAAATCAAGAGAATGTAACTGTGACAGGGTAAACCACGACAAAACACTACTGAAATATTCCAGCTCTTGCATTTCAATGAAAGAAATTCAAAATGAACTTTGAAAAATCATGAGAATGTAACTGTGAGAAGGTAAACCACAACAAAACACTACTGAAATATTCCAATTCTTGCATTTCAACGAAAGAAATTCAAAATGAACTTTGAAAAATTAAGAGAATGTAACTGTGACAAGGTAAACCATGACAAAACACTACTGAAATATTCCAGCTCTTGCATTTCAACGAAAGAAATCCAAAATGAACTTTGAAAAATCAAAAGAATGTAACTGTGACAAGGTAAACCAAGACAAAACACTACTGAATAATCCAACTCTTGCATTTCAACGAAAGAAATCCAAAATGAACTTCGAAAAATCAAGAGAATGTAACTGTGGAAAGGTTAACCACGACAAAACACTACTGAAATATTCCAACTATTGCATTTCAACGAAAGAAATTCAAAATGAAGTTTGAAAAATTAAGAGAATGTAACTGTGACAAGGTAAACCATGACAAAACACTACTGAAATATTCCAGCTCTTGCATTTCAACGAAAAAAATCCAAAATGAACTTTGAAAAATATAGAGAATGTAACTGTGACAAGGTAAACCACGACAAACACTACTGAAATAATCCAGCTCTTGGATTTCAATGAAAGAAATCCAAAATGAACTTTGAAAAATCAAGAAAATGTAACTGTGACAAGATAAAGCACAACAAAACACTACTGAAATATTCCAACTCTTGCTTTTCAATGAAAGAAATCCAAAATGAGCTTTGAAAAATCGAGAGAGTGTAACTCTGACAAGGTAAACCACATTAGAACACTACTGAAAAATAATCCAACTCTTGCATTTCAACGAAAGAAATCGAAAATGAACTTTGAAAAATCAAGAGAATGAAACTGTGACATGATAAACCACGACAAAACACTACTGAAATAATCCAACTCTTGCATTTCAATGAAAGAATTCAAAATGAACTTTGAAAAATCATGAGAATGTAACTGTGAGAAGGTAAACCACAACAAAACACTACTGAAATATTCCAATTCTTGCATTTCAACGAAAGAAATTTAAAATGAACTTTCAAAAATCAAGAGAATGTAACTGTGACAGGGTAAACCACGACAAAACACTACTGAAATATTCCAGCTCTTGCATTTCAATGAAAGAAATCAAAAATGAACTTCGAAAAATCAAGGAATGTAACTGTGGAAAGGTTAACCACGACAAAACACTACTGAAATATTCCAACTCTTGCATTTCAACGAAAGAAATTCAAAATGAAGTTTGAAAAATTAAGAGAATGTAACTGTGACAAGGTAAACCATGACAAAACACTACTGAAATATTTCAGCTCTTGCATTTCAACGAAAGAAATCCAAAATGAACTTTGAAAAATAAAGAGAATGTAACTGTGACAAGGTAAACCACGACAAACACTATTGAAATAATCCAGCTCTTGCATTTCAATGAAAGAAATCCAAAATGAACTTTAAAAAATCAAGAAAATGTAACTGTGACAAGATAAAGCACAACAAAACACTACTGAAATATTCCAACTCTTGCTTTTCAATGAAAGAAATCCAAAATGAGCTTTGAAAAATCGAGAGTGTAACTGTGACAAGGTAAACCACATTAGAACACTACTGAAATAATCCAACTCTTACATTTCAACGACAGAAATTCAAAATGAACTTTGAAAAATGAAGAGAATGTAACTGTGACAAGGTAAACCACGACAAAACACTACTTAAATATTCCAACTCTTGCATTTCAATGAAAGAAATCAAAATGAACTTTGAAAAATCATGAGAATGTAACTGTGACAAGGTAAACCACAACAAAACACTACTGAAATATTCCAACTCTTGCATTTCAGTGAAAGAAATCCAAAATGAACTTTGAAAAATCAAGAGAGTGTAACTGTGACAAGGTAAACCATGATGAAACACTACTGAAATATTCCAAGTCTTGCATTTCAACGAAAGAAATCGAAAATGAACTTTGAAAAATCAAGAGAATGTAACTGTGACATGATAAACCACGACAAAACACTACTGAAATAATCCAACTCTTGCATTTCAATGAAAGAAATTCAAAATGAACTTTGAAAAATCAAGAGAATGTAACTGTGACAAGGTAAACCACGACAAAACACTATTGAAATATTCCAACTCTTGCATTTCAATGAAAGAAATTCAAAATGAACTTTGAAAAATCATGAGAATGTAACTGTGACAAGGTAAACCACAACAAAACACTACTGAAATATTCCAATTCTTGCATTTCAACGAAAGAAATTCAAAATGAACTTTGAAAAATCAAGAGAATGTAACTGTGACAAGGTAAACCACGACAAAACACTACTGAAATATTCCAGCTCTTGCATTTCAATGAAAGAAATCCAAAATGAACTTCGAAAAATCAAGAGAATGTAACTGTGGAAAGGTTAACCACGACAAAACACTACTGAAATATTCCAACTCTTGCATTTCAACGAAAGAAATTCAAAATGAAGTTGGAAAAATTAAGAGAATGTAACTGTGACAAGGTAAACCATGACAAAACACTACTGAAATATTCCAGCTCTTGCATTTCAACGAAAGAAATCCAAAATGAACTTTGAAAAATAAAGAGAATGTAACTGTGACAAGGTAAACCACGACAAACACTACTGAAATAATCCAGCTCTTGCATTTCAATGAAAGAAATCCAAAATGAACTTTGAAAAATCAAGAAAATGTAACTGTGACAAGATAAAGCACAACAAAACACTACTGAAATATTCCAACTATTGCTTTTCAATGAAAGAAATCCAAAATGAGCTTTGAAAAATCGAGAGAGTGTAACTGTGACAAGGTAAACCACATTAGAACACTACTGAAATAATCCAACTCTTACATTTCAACGACAGAAATTCAAAATGAACTTTGAAAAATGAAGAGAATGTAACTGTGACAAGGTAAACCACGACAAAACACTACTTAAATATTCCAACTCTTGCATTTCAATGAAAGAAATCCAAAATGAACTTTGAAAAATCATGAGAATGTAACTGTGACAAGGTAAACCACAACAAAACACTACTGAAATATTCCAACTCTTGCATTTCAGTGAAAGAAATCCAAAATGAACTTTGAAAAATCAAGAGAGTGTAACTGTGACAAGGTAAACCACAACAAAACACTACTGAAATATTCCAAGTCTTGCATTTCAACAAAAGAAATCGAAAATGAACTTTGAAAAATCAAGAGAATGTAACTGTGAAATGGTAAACCACGACAAAACACTACTGAAATATTCCAACTCTTGCATTTCAACGAAAGAAATCCAAATGAACTTTGAAAAATCAAGAAAATGTAAGTTTGTCAATGTAAAGACACACTACGAAAACAATCATTTCAACGAAAGAAATCCACAATGAACTTTGAAAATCAAGAGAATGTAACTGTGACACGGTAAACCACGACAAAACACTACTGAAATATTCCAACTCTTGCATTTCAACGAAAGAAATACAAAATGAACTTCGAAAAATCAAGAGAATGTACCTGTGACAACGTAAACCATGACAAAACACTACTGAAATATTCCAGCTCTTGCATTTCAACGAAAGAAATCCAAAATGAACTTTGAAAAATCATGAGAATGTAACTGTGACAAGGTAAACCACGACAAAACACTACTGAAATAATCTAACTCTTGCATTTCAATGAAAGAAATTCAAAATGAACTTTGAAAAATCAAGAGAATGTAACTGTGACAAGGTAAACCACAACAAAACACTACTGAAATATTCCAACTCTTGCATTTCAATGAAAGAAATCAAAATGAACTTTGAAAAATCATGAGAATGTAAGTGTGACAAGGTAAACCACGACAAAACACTACTGAAATATTCCAACTCTTGCATTTCAACGAAAGAAATCCAAAATGAACTTTGAAAAATCAAGAAAATGTAACTGTGACAAGGTATACCAAAACAAAACACTACTGAAATATTCCAACTCTTGCATTTCAATGAAAGAAATCAAAATGAACTTTGAAAAATCGAGAGAGTGAAACTGTGACAAGGTAAACCACAACAGAACACTACTGAAATAATCCAACTCTTACATTTCAACGATAGAAATTCAAAATGAACTTTGAAAAATCAAGAGAATGTAACTATGACAAGGTAAACCACGACAAAACACTACTGAAATATTCCAACTCTTGCATTTCAATGAAAGAAATCCAAAATGAACTTTGAAAAATCAAGAGAATGTAACTGTGACAAGGTAAACCACAACAAAACACTACTGAAATATTCCAACTCTTGCATTTCAATGAAAGAAATCCAAAATGAACTTTGAAAAATCAATAGAGTGTAACTTTGACAAGGTAAACCACAACGAAACACTACTGAAATATTCCAAGTCTGGCATTTCAACGAAAGAAATCGAAAATGAACTTTGAAAAATCAAGAGAATGTAACTGTGAAATGGTAAACCACGACAAAACACTACTGAAATATTCCAACTCTTGCATTTCAATGAAAGAAATCCATAATGAACTTTGAAAAATCAATAGAGTGTAACTGTGACAAGGTAAACCACGACAAAACACTACTGAAATATTCCAACTCTTGCATTTCAACGAAAGAAATCCAAAATGAACTTTGAAAAATCAAGAGAATGTAACTGTGACAAGGTAAACCACGACAAACACTACTGAAATAATCCAACTCTTGCATTTCAATGAAAGAAATTCAAAATGAACTTTGAAAAATCAAGAAAATGTAACTGTGACAAGGTAAAGCACAACAAAACACTACTGAAATATTCCAACTCTTGCTTTTCAATGAAAGAAATCCAAAATGAGCTTTGAAAAATCGAGAGAGTGTAACTGTGACAAGGTAAACCACATTAGAACACTACTGAAATAATCCAACTCTTACATTTCAACGATAGAAATTCAAAATGAACTTTGAAAAATCAAGAGAATGTAATTGTGACAAGGTAAACCACGACAAACACTACTGAAATAACTGTGACAACTCTTGCATTTCAATGAAAGAAATTCAAAATGAACTTTGAAAAATCAAGAGAATGTAACTGTGACAAGGTAAACCACAACAAAACACTACTGAAATATTCCAACTCTTGCATTTCAATGAAAGAAATCCAAAATGAACTTTGAAAAATCATGAGAATGTAAGTGTGACATGGTAAACCACGACAAAACACTACTGAAATATTCCAACTCTTGCATTTCAACAAAAGAAATCCAAAATGAACTTTGAAAAATCAAGAAAATGTAACTGTGACAAGGTAAACCACAACAAAACACTACTGAAATATTCCAACTCTTGCATTTCAGTGAAAGAAATCCAAAATGAGCTTTGAAAATCGAGAGAGTGTAACTGTGACAAGGTAAACCACAACAGAACACTACTGAAATAATCCAATTCTTACATTTCAACGATAGAAATTCAAAATGAACTTTGAAAATTCAAGAGAATGTAACTGTGACAAGGTAAACCACGACAAAACACTACTGAAATATTCCAACTCTTGCATTTCAATGAAAGAAATCCAAAATGAACTTTGAAAAATCAAGAGAATGTAACTTTGACAAGGTAAACCACAACAAAACCCTACTGAAATATTCCAACTCTTGCATTTCAATGAAAGAAATTCAAAAAGAACTTTGAAAAATCAAGAGAATGTAACTGTGACAAGGTAAACCATAACAAAACACTAATGAAATATTCCAACTCTTGCATTTCAACGATAGAAATTCAAAATGAACTTTGAAAAATTAAGAGAATGTAACTGTGACAAGGTAAACCATGACAAAACACTACTGAAATATTCCAACTCTTGCATTTCAACGAAAGAAATCGAAAATGAACTTTGAAAAATCAAGAGAATGTAACTGTGACATGATAAACCACGACAAAACACTACTGAAATAATCCAACTCTTGCATTTCAATGAAAAAAATTCAAAATGAACTTAAAAAATCAAGAGAATGTAACTGTGACAAGGTAAACCACGACAAAACACTATTGAAATATTCCAACTCTTGCATTTCAATGAAAGAAATTCAAAATGAACTTTGAAAAATCATGAGAATGTAACTGTGAGAAGGTAAACCACAACAAAACACTACTGAAATATTCCAATTCTTGCATTTCAACGAAAGAAATTTAAAATGAACTTTGAAAAATCAAGAGAATGTAACTGTGACAGGGTAAACCACGACAAAACACTACTGAAATATTCCAGCTCTTGCATTTCAATGAAAGAAATTCAAAATGAACTTTGAAAAATCATGAGAATGTAACTGTGAGAAGGTAAACCACAACAAAACACTACTGAAATATTCCAATTCTTGCATTTCAACGAAAGAAATTCAAAATGAACTTTGAAAAATTAAGAGAATGTAACTGTGACAAGGTAAACCATGACAAAACACTACTGAAATATTCCAGCTCTTGCATTTCAACGAAAGAAATCCAAAATGAACTTTGAAAAATCAAAAGAATGTAACTGTGACAAGGTAAACCACGACAAAACACTACTGAAATAATCCAACTCTTGCATTTCAACGAAAGAAATCCAAAATGAACTTCGAAAAATCAAGAGAATGTAACTGTGGAAAGGTTAACCACGACAAAACACTACTGAAATATTCCAACTCTTGCATTTCAACGAAAGAAATTCAAAATGAAGTTTGAAAAATTAAGAGAATGTAACTGTGACAAGGTAAACCATGACAAAACACTACTGAAATATTCCAGCTCTTGCATTTCAACGAAAGAAATCCAAAATGAACTTTGAAAAATAAAGAGAATGTAACTGTGACAAGGTAAACCACGACAAACACTACTGAAATAATCCAGCTCTTGCATTTCAATGAAAAAAATCCAAAATGAACTTTGAAAAATCAAGAAAATGTAACTGTGACAAGATAAAGCACAACAAAACACTACTGAAATATTCCAATTCTTGCTTTTCAATGAAAGAAATCCAAAATGAGCTTTGAAAAATCGAGAGAATGTAACTGTGACAAGGTAAACCACATTAGAACACTACTGAAATAATCCAACTCTTACATTTCAACGATAGAAATTCAAAATGAACTTTGAAAAATGAAGAGGTATGTAACTGTGACAAGGTAAACCATGACAAAACACTACTTAAATATTCCAACTCTTGCATTTCAATGAAAGAAATCCAAAATGAACTTTGAAAAATCATGAGAATGTAACTGTGACAAGGTAAACCACAACAAAACACTACTGAAATATTCCAACTCTTGCATTTCAGTGAAAGAAATCCAAAATGAACTTTGAAAAATCAAGAGAGTGTAACTGTGACAAGGTAAACCACAACAAAACACTACTGAAATATTCCAAGTCTTGCATTTCAACAAAAGAAATCGAAAATGAACTTTGAAAAATCAAGAGAATGTAACTGTGAAATGGTAAACCACGACAAAACACTATTGAAATATTCCAACTCTTGCATTTCAACGAAAGAAATCCAAATGAACTTTGAAAAATCAAGAAAATGTAAGTTTGTCAATGTAAAGCACAACGAAACACATTTCAACGAAAGAAATCCACAATGAACTTTGAAAATCAAGAGAATGTAACTGTGACACGGTAAACCACGACAAAACACTACTGAAATATTCCAACTCTTGCATTTCAACGAAAGAAATACAAAATGAACTTCGAAAGATCAAGAGAATGTACCTGTGACAACGTAAACCATGACAAAACACTACTGAAATATTCCAGCTCTTGCATTTCAACGAAAGAAATCCAAAATGAACTTTGAAAAATCATGAGAATGTAACTGTGACAAGGTAAACCACGACAAAACACTACTGAAATAATCTAACTCTTGCATTTCAATGAAAGAAATTCAAAATGAACTTTGAAAAATCAAGAGAATGTAACAGTGACAAGGTAAACCACAACAAAACACTACTGAAATATTCCAACTCTTGCATTTCAATGAAAGAAATCCAAAATGAACTTTGAAAAATCATGAGAATGTAAGTGTGACAAGGTAAACCACGACAAAACACTACTGAAATATTCCAACTCTTGCATTTCAACGAAAGAAATCCAAAATGAACTTTGAAAAATCAAGAAAATGTAACTGTGACAAGGTAAACCACAACAAAACACTACTGAAATAATCCAACTCTTACATTTCAACGATAGAAATTCAAAATGAACTTTGAAAAATCAAGAGAATGTAACTGTGACAAGGTAAACCACGAAAAACACTACTGAAATATTCCAACTCTTGCATTTCAATGAAAGAAATCCAAAATGAACTTTGAAAAATCAAGAGAATGTAACTGTGACAAGGTAAACCACGACAAAACACTACTGAAATATTCCAACTCTTGCATTTCAATGAAAGAAATCCAAAATGAACTTTGAAAAATCAATAGAGTGTAACTGTGACAAGGTAAACCACAACAAAACACTACTGAAATATTCCAAGTCTTGCATTTCAACGAAAGAAATCGAAAATGAACTTTGAAAAATCAAGAGAATGTAACTGTGAAATGGTAAACCACGACAAAACACTACTGAAATATTCCTTCTCTTGCATTTCAACGAAAGAAATCCAAATGAACTTTGAAAAATCAAGAGAATGTAACTGTGACAAGGTAAACCACGACAAACACTACTGAAATAATCCAACTCTTGTATTTCAATGAAAGAAATTCAAGATGAACTTTGAAAAATCAAGAGAATGTAACTGTGACAAGGTAAACCACAACAAAACACTACTGAAATATTCCAACTCTTGCATTTCAACGAAAGAAATCCAAAATGAACTTTGAAAAATCAAGAGAATGCAACTGTGACAAGGTAAACCACAACAAAACACTAATGAAATATTCCAACTCTTGTATTTCAACGAAAGAAATCGAAAATGAACTTTGAAAAATCAAGAGAATGTAACTGTGACAAGGTAAACCACAACAAAACACTACTGAAATATTCCAACTCTTGCATTTCAACGAAAGAAATCCAAATGAACTTTGAAAAATCAACAAAATGTAAGTTTGTTAATGTAAAGCACAACAAAACACATTTCAACGAAAGAGATCCACAATGAACTTTGAAAATCAAGAGAATGTAACTGTGACACGGTAAACCACGACAAAACACTACTGAAATATTCCAACTCTTGCATTTCAACGAAAGAAATCCAAAATGAACTTTGAAAAATCAAGAGAATGTAACTGTGACAAAGTAAACCACGACAAAACACTACTGAAATATTCCAACTCTTGCATTTCACGAAAGAAATTCAAAATGAACTTTGAAAAATCAAGAGAATGTAACTGTGATAAGGTAAACCATGACAAAACACTACTGAAATATTCCAACTCTTGCATTTCAACGAAAGAAATTCAAAATGAACTTTGAAAAATCAAGAGAATGTACTGTGATAAGGTAAACCACGACAAAACACTACTGAAATATTCCAACTCTTACATTTCAACGAAAGAAATTCAAAATGAACTTTGAAATAACAAGAGAATGTAACTGTGACAAGGTAAACCACGACAAAACACTACTGAAATATTCCAACTCTTGCATTTCACGAAAGAAATTCAAAATTAGCTTTGAAAAATCAAGAGAATGTAACTGTGACAAGGTAAACCACGACAAAACACTACCGAAATATTCCATCTCTTGCATTTCAACGAAAGAAATCCAAAATGAACTTTGAAAAATCAAGAGAATGTAACTGTGACAAGGTGAACCACGAAAAACACTACTGAAATATTCCAACTCTTGCATTTCACGAAAGAAATTCAAAATGAACTTTGAAAAATCAAGAGAATGTAACTGTGATAAGGTAAACCATGACAAAACACTACTGAAATATTCCAACTCTTGCATTTCAACGAAAGAAATTCAAAATGAACTTTGAAAAATCAAGAGAATGTGACTGTGATAAGGTAAACCACGACAAAACACTACTGAAATATTCCAACTCTTACATTTCAACGAAAGAAATTCAAAATGAACTTTGAAATAACAAGAGAATGTAACTGTGACACGGTAAACCACGACAAAACACTACTGAAATATTCCAACTCTTGCATTTCAACGAAAGATATCCACAATGAACTTTGAAAAATCAAGAGAATGTAACTGTGACAAGTAAACCACGACAAAACACTACTGAAATATTCCAACTCTTGCATTTCACGAAAGAAATTCAAAATGAACTTTGAAAAATCAAGAGAATGTAACTGTGATAAGGTAAACCATGACAAAACACTACTGAAATATTCCAACTCTTGCATTTCAACGAAAGAAATTCAAAATGAACTTTGAAAAATCAAGAGAATGTGACTGTGATAAGGTAAACCACGACAAAACACTACTGAAATATTCCAACTCTTACATTTCAACGAAAGAAATTCAAAATGAACTTTGAAATAACAAGAGAATGTAACTGTGACAAGGTAAAACACGACAAAACACTACTGAAATATTCCAACTCTTGCATTTCACGAAAGAAATTCAAAATTAGCTTTGAAAAATCAAGAGAATGTAACTGTGACAAGGTAAACCACGACAAAACACTACCGAAATATTCCATCTCTTGCATTTCAACGATAGAAATTCAAAATGAACTTTGAAAAATCAAGAAAATGTAACAGTGACAAGGTACTTCATGACAAAACACAACTGAAATATTCCAACTCTTGCATTTCAACGAAAGACATCCACAATGAACTTTGAAAAATCAAGAGAATGTAACTGTGACATGGTAAACCACGACAAAACACTACTGAAATAATCCAACTCTTGCATTTCAATGAAAGAAATTCAAATGAACTTTGAAAAATCGAGAGAATGTAACTGTGACAAGGTAAACCACGACAAAACACTACTGAAATATTCCAACTCTTGCATTTCAACGAAAGAAATCCAAAATGAACTTTGAAAAATCAAGAGAATGTAACTGTGACAAGGTAAACCACGACAAAACACTACTGAAATAATCCAACTCTTACATTTCAACGATAGAAATTCAAAATGAACTTTGAAAAATCAAGAGAATGTAACTGTGACAAGTTAAACCACGACAAAACACTACTGAAATATTCCAACTCTTGCATTTCAATGAAAGAAATTCAAAATGAACTTTGAAAAATCAAGAGAATGTAACTGTGACAAGGTAAACGACAACAAAACACTACTGAAATATTCCAAATCTTCCATTTCAATGAAAGAAATTCAAAATGAACTTTGAAAAATCGAGAGAATGTAACTGTGACAAGGTAAACCACAACAAAACACTACTGAAATATTCCAATTCTTGCATTTCAACGAAAGAAATCCAAAATTAACTTTGAAAAATCAAGAGAATGTAACTGTGACAAGTTAAACCACGACAAAACACTACTGAAATATTCCAACTCTTGCATTTCAACGATAGAAATTCAAAATGAGCTTTGAAAAATCAAGAAAATGTAACAGTGACCAGGTAAATCATGACAAAAAACTACTGAAATATTCCAACTCTTGCATTTCAACGAAATAAATCCAAATGACTTTGAAAAATCAAGAGAATGTTACTGTGACATGGTAAACCATGACGAAACACTAATTTTGGGAGGGGGAGTCAAAAGTTGGGGGGATGGGGCCCTTTTGTGTCTCAAAATGCGTAAATTAAAAAGTATTAAAAATGGGGGGCAAAAATTTGGGGGGGGGGTCCTGGGGGACCGGGGGCCATTGGTGGACCGGGTGGTCTTTGGGGCCCGGGGCTCTTTGGGGACCCGTGGGCCCTTTGGGGGCCCGGGGCCATTGGGGGACGGGGCCTTTGGGGGTCGGGGGTTCCTTCGGGGTTGGGGTAGGGGGGTCGGAGCCCTTTGGGGTTGGGGTAGAGGACCCCACAACATTGTTCAAACGGAACTTGTGTATTATAACGACCACAGAGTTTCACCCTCAAATCCTCTTCTAAATCATCTTCTAAAATCATCTTCTAAAATGTCTCAAAACGGTTTCGCCCAAATAATCTCTAAATGTAATGTCTGCGTGTTCCTTTTGTTTTGACATCCCTGCGCTGTCAGATTTGAAATTCCTAAGAAACCCTTTCCCGCGTTAATCTCTTCATCTCTAAGATCAAAACATTCTCCCCACTGTTAATACGCATGTGTAAACTTCGTCTGGAGACAATTC
Source organism: Artemia sinica (assembly GCA_027921565.1). Taxonomy (NCBI): domain Eukaryota; kingdom Metazoa; phylum Arthropoda; class Branchiopoda; order Anostraca; family Artemiidae; genus Artemia; species Artemia sinica. The sequence continues at coordinate 51,805,432 of CM051265.1, forward strand.
TCCTGGATGATCACCAACAAATCAATCAACCTTGACATCATCCAACGGACATTAATAAACTTCGCCCGGAGACAATTCTCCTGGACGAACACCAGCAAATCAATTTCTTAGAAATTCATTTCCCCTAGGGATTCTATGCCCATATATGTTGCCCCTTCACGAGCTCATGAGGTTAGGTTGGGTTACGCAATCAATTTCTCGGAAATCCATTTCCCCTAGGGAGGCTATGCCCATATATTGTGCCCCGTCATGAGTTCATGAGGTTAGGTTAGGTTACGCAATCAATTTTCGGAAATCCATTTCCCCTAGAGAGTCTATGCCCATATATGGGTGTAATCGTGGGACCTCCTGAGGTTTGGTTAGGTTACGCAATCAATTTCTCGGAAATCCATTTCCCCTAGGGAGTCTATGCCCATATATGGACTCCCGTCACGAGTCATTAGTTCAATACATTTCCCCCACCGTTAATGCGCATTTGCAAACTTCACTTCTGAATCAATAGGCCTACACTTGAAAACAACAAATATTTCGACCTTGAAAAAGAGGTCATTGACCCGCTTCGATTACGCAATCAATTTATCGGAAAACCATTTCCCCTAGGGAGTCTATGCCCATATATGGGTGTAATTGTGGGAGTCAATAAGCCCTCCCTACTAATTTTAGCGTGAAGAGTGAGGCGTTGATGAGAGGAACACCCCTTTTATACGTAATAATTTCTGTTCATTTTAAATTTTAATGTTGCTTCCTACTTTCAGTTGAAAATAAACTTTTTTTGTTATTTTATTGCAGCAAAGGAAGTATTTTGCAAGCAAGAAACCCTGCAGTTTTTTTTGAAAGTGTGCACATAACTTACAACCCTTGCCCTGAGGGCTGTGGGGGAGTGTCCTCCTTGAAAACATAATTTCTATCTGGAAATCAACTACGCTGAACAAAATAGCTATCTCGAAATTTTGACTGGATGTGTTTTGGGAATTGGTGGGCGTGGAAGGCGTGTTAGTTGCCTTCCAATCACTTTTGACCCTTAGAAAGGGCACTAGAACTCCCGATTTCCAATCGAATGAATCCCCTTTGAAGTTTTTACGATGATCCCTTCCATATGAAGTGCCTCTGGAAAAAAATAATAAATAATAAATAAATAATAAACATTGGAGCCGCATTGCCTTTACTATAGGCAACGCTATAGCGTTGCCTCTGATTGAAAAACTTTATATTCTTTCCTCTGCATCTTTCGCTTTTCTTTAGCTCCACGGCGGCACCATTCCTATGTGATCTAGGTCCCTTAGATCTACGTTTTCTTTTGTATCTGATCGGTTAAATTATCAGCTCCTTAGTTCTCTAAATATTCAAATTGTTCATATACCAACAATAAGACCCGATTTTAAACTTTTCGTTGCGTGTCATTTGACATAGAATACCCTTCCGGATTCGGCTCGAGAATACCACTCGTTTGGCACCTTCAAAAGACTTGTGAAAAGTTTTGTTTCCATATGATTAGTTTCTCCTTGACGTATATAGTGCTATCCAGTTTTTTTGTTATTATTATAGTTATAGATGTTGATTAATTGCACTTTGATAAAGCTTATTTAATGAACTCACTTTCCTTAGGTTTATTCTATTTCTTCAAATGCTTTACATGTTAAGTGTTTAAATGTTTAGTGTTATAAAATCTGTTTCATAATCTCCCTCCTACACGTCATGGAGCCTTTGTGGGGATTTGTAGATTGTTGTGTTATTATTGTTTGTTATATGGAAAATAAATCTATCGAATATATCTATCTATCTACCTATTATTGTTATTATTACTATTATTATTATTATTACTATTACACCTTAGACCTTAGTTCCTCCTGTGCCTCCAGAGGCACCTAGGCCATCCACAAAAAGTCTCCAGTCCTATGGGAGGTGTGCTTCAGCTAGTACATCTTCCCATTCGGGCTGTCGGGACGAATGTATATTTGACAAGTCTCTTCTGCGTGACCGTCTCTGGATGTTTCTAAGACGACCTCGACATCTTGATCCTTCTGGTTGCCAGAAGAGGATGGAATTTGGCAAGCGATTGCTGCCCATCATGATGACATGCCCGAGATAATGCCACCTACGTTGTCGGATAACGTCTGTTATTAGAGGTGGCTGGACCTGTTGCCTGATGGTGTCATTTCTTATCATCTGGGTCCAGCTTATATTTAGGATTCTTCTGAGGCAAGTGTTTTCAAATGATTGTATTTTTTCCTCTTGTTGCTGATTGAGGTGCCAGGTCTCAGATCCGTAAAGCAGTACTGACAGAACATTGCTTTGGAACAGTCGTATCTTTAGCCTCAAGGAGTATTTTTGAGGTTTTCAAACTCGTTTGAGATGGTTCAACGCCCCGTTTGCTTGTCCCAACCTAAGTTGGACTTCTCTTGCGTTTGAGCCAGTGTTTTCGACTGTACTGCCCAGGTATCTGAACTCAAACACCTGCTCTATTCGGTCAGTTTCACGCTTAATATCAAGAAGAGATCCACTGGTTCTTTTTGTTTTATTTGTGTTGATTTTTAGTCCAAATTGTTCTGCTGCATCTTTAACACTATTTATGAAGGTCTGCAGTCTCAGTCCCTGCTTTACTCCTGTCATTATTTTAAAATATCTGGTATTTCTTTCTCCAGTTTGTCCACAGCATTCTGTATCTTTGTAGAAAGCGATGATAAGTTTAATGATTTTTTCCGGTATGCCGTTTTTCCGGTATGCCGTATTTTCAGAGTGTTGTTCTATCTACTGAGTTAAAAGCTTTCTCAAAATCAATGAACACAAGGTACAATTTCCTTCTCACCTCATTGGATTCTTCCAGAAGCATTTTGAGGACAAATATGAGGTCAGTACCGGAGTGGTTTGGACGGAAGCCGTGTTGCTGCTCGCGTAGGTGTCTGTCAAGATGTGGTTTTATTCTGTTGAGGATTATGAGAGCGAACAACTTTCCTAGGATTGAAAGGAGGCAGATACCTCACCAGTTTTGACACTTTGTGGCATGTCTTTTTTGAAAAGTTTTACCAGGGTGTTCCTAGTCCAATCTTTAGGTACCTTTTACCCAAATTGTCCTGCAGAATTTGCTCCACAAGGTCATGCAAGGAATGACAGTCTCTTTCAGCATTTCTGCTGTGATTCTGTCTTTGCCTTGGGATCGTCCATTTTTTAATTGCTTTACCACCCTACAAGTTACGTTTGTCCTTCCTAGCACTCCTTTTCACCGACTCGTCATGATATAGGTATGTCAGGTTACTGAACACGTGATTCTCAGATCACGAAAATAATTATTAAATAATTATTATTATTATTATTATTATTTTTATTGTTAATATTATTACTACAATTATTATTATCAATTGTGTGGCTATGACTCAAAAAGCTGAGTCAAGGTTCAGGCCACAAAGTCCCATCGCCTCCATACCTAAGTAGCTGCAGGAGTATTGGAGCTCTCTTAGTTGTGTTAATTTGAGATAGGACTTTTTTCTCTTTGTAGAAAAGCTTTCCATGGTAGTGTCAAGATATCTACCATTGCTTTCCCCCTTCTTGAGAATACCAACCAGGACGTAATTTTCTATGGGGAAGGGGGACTGGAAAATTTCCCCCGTACCCTAATTCCCCCCCCCCTCCCAGACAGAATTGAGCGTCTCCAAAAATCTCGTCTAAATAAGAAAGGCCTGAATAATTGAAACATCCAAAGAAACAGATCAGTTTTCTTTCATAGCAATTTTTGCTACCCATCAAAAACAGACCAGACAAAGGAAATTTACATATCATTTCTCCTCTGAGAAACATTTTTTTCACAATCGCATTTGGTATATAATAAGCTTGAATCATGGTTACAACAATAGCTGCAACCTAGTAAAGAGCGAACCACAGTCCATAGCACTATATATAAATAATATCACAGTAAGATCACAGCTGATGATTTTTGGCACTTCATTCTCGGCGCGTACAAACAGCTCCTCCCATTTACTCTGACATTAGCAGGTCAGTATGTATTTGTCAGTCACTTAAAATGGTGCGAATTTTTATTATTCGTAATTGCGAATTTTGCACAAGCAGAAAGAAACTTGGTGAGTCGGATTTTTTTTTTTGCGAGCATGTCCATATTATGAAGTAAAATTTAAGAATCAGGAACTCGAGAGACATACCTATCAAGGAAAATAAACTATCAAAATAATTATTTTAGTTTTAGTAGTTTAAATATTTGGTCATCTCTTTTTTTGAACAAAGGGGCAAAATTTTTAAAACTTGTGTTTGATTATCTCCTTAATGATCAGTATAGTTTACACACATTGCATCGAAAATTTTAGAAGTGTTTCCACTTTCTAATATCTTTCTCATTCAAAAACAATATTTTTCAGTAATGTAGCCAGTGTTTCCACTTCTACTTATTTTGGTACTAAAATACTTCCATTGGGACTATTCTACTTCCAAATATTACATCTACTTATTTTTGGAGGCTTAAGTTTTCGTGCCGGCCATGTATTTTGGTTTTGATTCCATTGAATTATAATCCTATAATGTCTTATGGAATCAAAGGGTGCAATTGGTTTTAGCAGCGGCACCTTTGTCGGGAGTGGCAAAAGGGACATCTGGAAAATTATGAAATACCGTACCCAGTTTTGATCCTGGTTGACCTATAACCAGCTAATTTATAATAATTGATCCTGGTTGACCAATAAAAATCTAATTTATAATAATTGATCCTGGTTAACCTATAAACAGCTAATTCATAATAGTTGATTCTGATTGACCTATAAACAGCTAATTTGCGGATATAAAGATCAGTTTAAATGAATGAATTTGTTTAAAACCGTAAGGCCATCCATATATGACCCATGTATTATCCAACCAGTTTGCCAGTTTACTATCTACTGTCAGCAGCTGAAGAGCCATTGAGATTAAGGAGCCCTCAAACTCTTCATTAGTCGATGAGGCAATAGCAAGGAGTGAAGAAAGTCTGCAGGAAACACTGCGGTGGCCACATGAAGGACGAATAAGAAGAGTGAACCTCAGCACTGCTGTTTCCTATGTCTTAGAGCCCGACAGCGATCTCTCTGACCCGAATTTGGAGGATTCTGAAGACGACAATGACTCTCTCTTTTGCAAATTACCTGAAGACGAGCACGATAGTAGTTCGGATGACAGCGACGATGAATACGACCTACTACTCAGTCTAAGAGAAAAATCTCACCTAAAGTCTGCAAAATCCCTCCTCGATGAAGCCGAAGTAGACGTGGTTCCTAAATATTCTGCTGAAAAGAGACGAATCTGGAAAAAAACCCCTGTGCCAGAGAATGAAGTGGACTGGAAATTGTAAATACCAAGTCCCTACTAGTCTCTGGTTACTCCAATCGCATTCTTCCAAAAGTTCTTCGAATCTGAAATTATAGGCATTCTTATAGAAGAGACGAATCGGTATGCTCTGCTGGAGAAAGACTTGGAGCTGAAATGTACTATCAAAGAAATGGAACAATTTATTGGAATCCATTTGCAGAAACGGCTACACGTCATCCACCAGTAGCTAACGCTATGGCACGCCGCTTTAAAAGAATAAGACAGTTCTTCCACGCAAGTTATAGTTTCAAAGCAATCAAAAAGGAGAATCCGGGATACAACCCCCTTTTCAAGATTCGACCCTTCTACGATAGGCTTCGGACGAATATGCGATAAGTCCCAAATGAAGAACGACAATTTGTGGATGAAAAACTGGTCCCGTTCAATCGCCAGCTTGGGTTCAAGCAGTAAATCAAGGACAAGCCACACGAGTGGAGGATAAAAGTATTTACAAGAGCCAGTGGAATAGTTTATGACTTTAAAATTTAGAGTGGTAAAGGAACCACTATCTGTTCAGACCTTGGTATTGGTTTCATGTGGTGCTCCGCCTAGTCGAATATATCCAGAAAAACTAGAAAACCAAAGTTTTCTTTGACAATTCTTACAGCAGTTTTCATATAGTAGAAATCTACGGGAAATGGCAATCCAGTCAGTGGGCACAGTTCGAATGGACAGAATGCGGAAAGTGAAACTTCCACCCTTGGAAGCTGATGACAAGCTGAAAAGTTCCCGAAGAGGATCGTTTGATTGGCGGGTTGAGCAACATTCTGGAATAGTCGTGACAAAATGGTACTACAATAAGCCGGTCCATCTGATTTCTTCATATGTTGGGTCTGACCCACTTGATCAATGCAAACGGTGGGACAAGAAGAGGAAGGGTCGAATCGATGTAGCCAGACATCATTTCATCAAAGAGTATAACAAGTTCATGGGTGGGGTGGACTTGAGCGACATGTTGATCGAGTTGTATCGTACTGACATCAAGGGAAAGAAGTGGTACATGCGTCTAATCTATTACTTCCCTGACGTCAGCGTAGCCAATGCTTGGTTACTCTACAGGCGCAATCATCACTCTGACGCTGAGAAGGCCCTATGCCTTGTTCGCTTTCGTGCGGATATTGCTGACTGGCTGCTCAGAGGTGCAGTCATCCCCGCAACAACGAAATACAGACCACCAAGCGAGTCTCCAGTTACTTCCAGACCGAAAATAAAACTAGGAGTGACAGCATCCCCAGTTCCAGGACCCACTGGCCTGAGATGGTGGACGAAAAACAAGATGCAAGTCCTGTGCAAAACACACCCACACGTTTGTCAAGTGCCTGAAGTTCAATGTGCACCATTGCTTAACCAAAGACAAGAATTGTTTCAAAGCATACCACTCATGTGTTTAAGTAGACTGTTTCACTATTTAGCTAATGTGCCATATAAGATCCATATTCGATGTTAAATGAATATTTGAAATAAGTGATCTTCCTCAGTTTCCCCTACATAATGGACCCCTAGGAAACTAGTAGAAAGCAAGATTTTATTATGACATAGTCTTTTCCAGGAAAAAAGACTGAAGCTCTTCTAAAGTTAAACAACCATCCCTTCCATAAGAACCTTAAATACCCCCTGAGCACAACCTACAACCCAGCTTACAACTTAATATCTGGGGTATGTTTCAACCCCAAATACCTTGTTATATGATATTTAGACTATTTTGAATAAAATGGGTATTGAATAGAAGGGGTGGGGGGGGGATTTGTTATCCCCAAAGACATAATTTCCAGACCTTTCTAATACGTTGAACAAAATAGCTATCTCAAATTTTGATTGGAAGTTTTTGGGGAAATGACAGGCGTGGGAGGGGGGCATTTTCCCTCTGATCACTTTTGACTAGTAAAAAAGGAAGCGTGAGGGGGTGATTCTCCCTCCGATTACTTTGGACTATTAAAAAGGGCATTAGCCCTCTCAATTTCCAATAGAAAGAGCCCTTTTTGAAATTTTTACGAAAACACCTTACATAAAAACCTCACCCCTGAGGGCTGTGGGGGGTTGCCATACTCAAACACATAATTTCCAGACCCTTCAACTACGTTCAACACAATGGCTATATCAAAATGTTCAAACAATCTGTTATCTGTAATTAAACAATGGAAGTGTGTGGGGAAATGATGAGCGTGGGGGGGGCATTTACCTTCCAATCACTTTTGACAAAATTTGCTAAATTTTGATTGAATGTGTTCAGGGAAATGGGCTCATTGGAAACTTCAAAAAGGGCTCAATGGATTGGAAATTGAAAGGGATAGTGCTCTTTTTAATAGTCGAAAGTGATTGAAGGGCAACCAACCCCCCTCTCACGCCCACCATTTCCCCAAACACATCCAATCAAAATTTTGAGATATTCACTTTGTTCAACGTAGTTGAAAGTTCTGGAAATTAGGTATTTTAGGATGATGACTCCATCAGAGCCCTCAGTGCAAGGGTTGTAAGTTATGCCCTGGGGGCATATAAGGTTTATTTAGAAAGTTGTTGTAGAAATTTCAAGAGGGGCTCATTTGATTGGAGATTGAAATTGCCCTTTTTAATAGTCAAAAGTGAGTGGAGAGTAATTAACCCCCCTCTCACGCCCACCATTTTCCCAAACACATTCAGTCAAAGTTTAGAGATAGTCATTTTATTCAAAGTAGCTGAAAGTTCTGGAAATTATGTATTTAAGGATGACAAAACCCCCAGAGCCCCAAGGGCAAAAGTTATAAGTTATGCCCTGGGGGCATATAAGGTTTTTATAGATAGAGTTGTCGTAAAAACTTCAAAAGGGACTCATTAAATTGGAAGTTCAGAGGGCTAGTGCCCTTTTTAATAGTTGAAAGTGATTGGAGGGTAAGTAACCCTCCTCTCACGCCCAGCATTCCCCCAAACACAGCCAATCAAAATTTTCAGATAGCCATTTTGTTCAACGTTGCAGAAAGTTCTGGGAATTAGATCTCTGAGGATGACGACCCCCCCCCCCCCGCCCTAAGGGCAAGTGTTGTAAGTTATGCCCTGGGGGCATATAAGGTTTTTAGTGAAAGCGTTGTCGTAAAAACTTCAAAAGGGATCATTTGATTAGAAATTGAAAGGGGTAGTGTCTTTTTTAATAGTTGAAAGTGATTGGATAGCGACTAACGCCCCTCTCAAGCCCACCATTTTCCCAGACACGTCCAATCAAAATTTTGAGATAGCCGTTTGGTTTAACGTAATTGAAAATTCTGGAAATTAGGTCTTAGGGTATGACAACTCCCCTCACAGCCCTTAGGGTAAGGGTTTCAATTTATGCCCTGGGGGGCATATAAGGTGTTTATAGAAAGTTTTGTCGTAGAAACTCAAAAAGGGCTCATTCAATTGAAAATCGAAAGGCCTAGTGCCCTTTTTAATAGTCGAAATTGATTGTAAGGCTTGACATTTTTATACTAAACATCGATGTGGGTATAATGTATTATTTTGTTGTTGTTGTTGTTTAGACCAGGGCACTTTTTGTTGAAGGAGTTGTCGTAGGAACTTCAAAAGGGCTCATTCGTTTGAAAATAGAAAGGGCTTATGCCTTTTTTAATAGTTGAAAGTGATTGGAGGGATAGTAATCCCCTTCCCACGCCCACCTTCCCATTTGCCTTTATGTTTAAAAACTAAACATTGCCATAAGGTTAAATCAAAATGCACCATGTTAATGCTAATTCCCAATAAGGCATCTCAGCAGTATCCCAAGAACGACTGAGAGCAGGGTTGCCACCCTGACCTGGAAGAATTTACTAAATCGGAGAGGAAAAATTTACTAGATCGCATCTGTTTTTAATAAATGCTTAAAAAAAATTTTTGCACCATCCAGCGCATCTCCAGCATTCATTTTTACTATAGGAGGATAATCAATACGATTTTCACAATCTTTTTTCCTTTTTTCTTTTTTTTCTCTTTTCCTCTTTTCTTTCGTTTTCATAGTATGATTGAAAATTCCGGAAACCTACAAGTTCAAAAATCCTTTTTTTGGATATATATATATATATATATATATATAATATATATATAATATATATATATATATATATATAGATATATATATATATATATATATATATATATATTATATATAATATATAATATATATATATATATATATATATATATATATATATATATATATATATATATATATCTATATATATATATTATATATAATATATATATATATATATATATATATATATAATATATAGTATATATATATATATATATAATGTTACATTTCTACTTACTTCTAATTTCTCTCAGCAGCTCCTTTTTCCTCAATAAAATTTTCAAACTGAGGAGATTCACCTAATCACCTTGGGTGGTTGGCTTTTGTTTTGATTCCAATAGATTCCCAATCATCACAAATCCAAGTGTCATTATAGCTTCATTTTTAGTTGGTAAGATTTTATACACAGAAAGCTGATTTTGTCGACCTTTAAACGCCAGAAGTGAAGTGTCTGTTTATGAAAATAGGTGACTGCTTGTTTGTCTCTAAGACAGACAAGCAAAATTGTAAATTGTAAAACAGACAAGCAAAAATTGTAAATTGTCATATGTTTACGATAATTTTTTTCCCTGAATTCATGGAAAATAAAAAAAAGTTTTGTTTACTATAAGTCATGACTTTTTACTAGTTTTTACTAGATTTCGGGAAATTTACTAGATCCTCTAAATTTACTAGATTTTTTTTACTAGATCTAGTAAAATCCTACTGACGGTGGCAACCCTGACTGAGAGTATCAAGTTCAAACTTTAGGGGCTACATCTGCTCTTAAAATTTAACCAAATCAAAATAGCGTAAGTGTATCCAAGCTATTAAAGAAATTAAACAGATTTTTTTGCAAATCGTATCAAGTTTTCCGTTTGAGGTCAACTAGAGGAGGTATGAGACTAAATTAAACACTACTATTTGTGTCCAGATTTTTAAAAGGGTGTATGTTGTTAAACATTGCTGAAAACTTTTCTCCAGCAACAAATAGCAGGCCAAACTATAAATCTTAGGCAGCGAGCTAGCGCTGCCTAAGTAAAAAACGATGTGGGCACAATGGTTTTTTTTTTCTCCATACCCGGGCACTTCGTATCGAAGGAGTTGTCGTAGAAACTTCGAAAAGGGCTCATTCGATTGGAAATTGTAGTGGCTAGTGCCCTTTTTAATATTCGAAAAGTGATTGGAGGGCGACTAGCCCCCCCAAGCCCATCATTCCCCCAATTTTTGATTCCCCAATTTTTGAATTTTGAGATAACCATTTTGTTCAGCGTAGTTGATTTGCAAATAGAAAATATATTTTTGAGGAGGACACTCCCTTACAATCCTCAGGGCAAGGATTATAAGTTATGCCCTGGGGGCATATAAGCTTTTTATTGAAATCTTTGTCGTAGAAACTTGAAAAAGGGCTCATACAATTTGAAATTCAAAGGGCTAGTACCTTTTTTAATAGTCAAAAGTGATTTGAATGCAACTAATCCCCCTCTCACGCCCATCTTTTCCCCAAACACATCCAATCAAAATTTTTAGATAGCCATTTTATTCAATATAGTTGAAAATTTTTGAAATTAGGTCTTTAAGGATGACAACCTCTCCCCCCAAAGCCCTCAGGTCAATGGTTGTAAGTTATGCCCTGAGGGCATATAAAGTTTTTTTTTAAGCGTTGTCGTAGAAACTTCAAAAGGGCTCATTCAATTGGAAATTGAAAGGGCTAGTGCATTTTTTAATAGTTCAAAGTGATTGGATAGCGACTAACGCCCCTCTCACGCCCACCATTTTCCCAAACACAACCAATCAAAATATCGAGATATCCATTTTGTTCAACGTAGTTGAATGTTCTGGAAATTAGGTCTTTTAGGATGATAACCCCATTAGAGCCCTCACTGCAAGGGTTGTATCGAAGAAGTTGTCGTAGAAACTTCAAAAAGGGGTCATTCAATTGGAAATTGGAGTGGCTTGTGCTGTTTTAATAGTCGAAAGTGATTGGAAGGCGACTAACACCCCTTCCACGCACATCGTTTCCCGAAACACATCCAATCAAAATTTTGAGATAGCCATTTTGTTCAGCGTAGTTGATTTCCTGATAGAAATTATGTTTTTGAGGACAGTCCCCCACAGCCCTTAGGGCAAGGGTTGTAAGTTATGTCCTGGGGGCATATAAGGTTTCTTATAGAAGGCATTGTCGTAGAAACTTCAAACAGGTTAATTCGATTGGAAATTGAAAGGGCTAGTGCCCTTTTTAATAGTCCAAAGTGATTAGAGGGCAACTAACCCGCCTCTCACGCCCACCTTTTCCCCAAACATATCTAATCAAAACCTTGAGATAGCCATTTTATTCAACGTAGTTTTAAGTTCTGGAAATTAGGTATTTTAGGATTATAACCCCATCAGAGCCCTCACTGCAAGGGTTGTATCGAAGAAGCTGTCGTAGAAACTTCAAAAAGGGGTCATTCAATTAGAAATTGGAGTGGCTTGTGCCGTTTTAATAGTCGAAAAAGATTGGAAGGCGACTAACACCCCTTCCACTCACATCGTTTCCCGAAACACATCCAAACAAAATTTTGAGATAGCTATTTTGTTCAGCGTAGTTGATTTCAGATAGAAATTATGTTTTTGAGGACAGTCCCCCACAGCCCTTAGGGCAAGGGTTGTAAGTTATATCCTGGGGGCATATAAGGTTTTTTATAGAAGGCATTGTCGTAGAAACTTCAAACAGGTTCATTCGATTGGAAATTCAAAGGGCTAGTGCCCTTTTTAAGAGTCGAAAGTGATTAGAGGGCAACTAACCCGCCTCTCACGCCCACCTTTTCCCCAAACATATCTAATCAAAACTTTGAGATTGCCATTTTATTCAACGTAGTTTTAAGTTCTGGAAATTAGGTCTTTGAGGATGACACCTCCCTCCCTCCCACAGCTCTCAGGGAAAGGGTTTTAAATTATGCCCAGGGGGCATATAAGGTTTTTATATAACGCATTGTCGTAGAAGCTTTAAAAAGGGCTCATTCGATTGGAAAATGAAATGGCTAGTGCCCTTTTTAAGAGTCGAAAGTGATTGGAAAGCAACTAACACCCTTTCCACGCCCACCATTTCCCCAAGCACATCCAATAAAGATTTTGAGACAGCCATTTTGTTCCACGCAGTTCAAAGTTCAGGAAATTATACCTTTGAGCAGGACACTCTTCAAAGACATAAAAACTTATTTTATGGAATTTTTTTTTAATTTATTCTTAAAAAAGCAAAAAGATTTTAAGTATTATTTTCTTTTTCCCTGAAAAGACTATGTCAATATAAAACGAACAAAAATTAATTAAAAAAACTTCTTCCACAAAAGAAGTTTTTCAAAGGAAAGTAAAGAACTCCATTAACCAAAAAGTGAGGAAAAATAAAATCAAATATTCTACCAAACGTGAAACTACCACAAATCAGCCTCGATAAATAAATGAAACCCAAAACGAACAGAAATTACAATAAATAACCATATAGTAAAGTGCAAATTATGCTCTGGCCTTGGGAAGGCATAGGGGTTTTGAGCTCAACTTATGTTAATTTCTGCTCGTTTTGAGTTTGACTCGATTATTTATTGTAATTTCTGTTCGTTTTGGGTTTCATTTATTTATCGATGCTGATTTGTGGTAGTTTCACGCTTGGTAGATTATTTGACGTTATTTTTGCTCATTTTTTGTTAATGGAGTTGTGGAAAAAGTTTGTTTAATTAATCCCCAATTATATCCAATCAAAATTTTGACATAACCATTTTGTTCAACGTAGTTTAAAAGTCTGGAAATAATGTCTTTGAGGATGACAAATCCTTCCCCCCCCCCCTCAACACTCAGGGCAAGGGTTGTAAGTCATGCCCTGGGGTCATATAAGGTTTTTATAGGAAGCGTTGTCGTTGAAACTTCAAAAATAGTTCGTTCCATTGGAAATTGGGAGGCTTATTGCCCTTTATAGCAGTCGAAAGTAATCGGAGGGGGACTGACCCCCTCAAGCCCATCATTTTCCCAATCATTTATGGTAAACATATTGATAAGGCCATTTTTTTCAAAGTAGCTGAAAGGTCTAGAAATTATGTCTTGGAGAATGACAACCCTCCCCCCACTTCCCTCAGGACAAGGGTTGTAAATTATGCCCTTGGGGCATATAAGGTTCTTATAGAAACTTTTGTCGGAGTAGCTTCAAAGAGGACTCATTCGATTGGAAATTGGGATGACTTGTGCCTTTTTTATTAGTCGAAAGTAATCAGAGGGCAAATGCCCCCCACGCCCATCATTTTCCCAAATACTTCCAATCAAAATTTGAGATAGACATTTTGTTTAACGTATTTGAAAGGTCTAGAAATTATGTCTTCGAGGATGACAACCCCCCAACCCACACACAGCCCTCAGAACAAAGGTTGTAAGTTATGCCCTGGGGGCATATAAGGTTCTTATAAAAAAGGTTGTTGTAGAAACTTCATAAAGGGCTCATTCGACTGGAAATTGAATGGGCTAGTGCCGTTTTTAATAGTCAAAAGCGATTGGAGAACAACTAACCCCCCTCTGACGCCCACCATTTCCCTAAACACATCCAATAAAAATTTTGAGATAGCCCTTTCGTTCAACGTAGTTTAAAATATATGAAATTAGGTCTAAGAGGATGACGACCCCCCACAACCCACAGGGCAAGGGTTGTAAGCTATGCCCTCGGGCATATAAGGTTTTTATAGAAAATTTTGCCATAGAATCTTCAAAAAGGGCTCATTTGATTGGAAATTGAAACTCTTGCTTTAGTTTTAGCCAAAAGAGTGGACTCGTTTGATTTCACTACATTATATACAAATTTACCCATTAATTTAGTATTTATAAATTTAAAAAAGATTATTAAGAAAGCTTTTCTTTTGTCTAATTTGTCGTTTTTAAAAATTGATACGTATAATAAGAAGGCGAGATGGACTAATTATTTTAATAGTACCACTAGCTCAAGATGTTATAGCCTAGATATGATTTTTGATCTACTAGAATTTGTTCTATTTAATACTTATATAAAATTTAATGGTGATCTATATAATCTAAGTGATGGAATTCCTATGGGGGGTAATGCCAGTCCAGTTATAGTGGACCTATTTTTAAATTATTTAGAATATGATTATATGATGGATAAAAAGAATCCAAGTAACATAAAGTACTTGCTCTCAAATAATAAAAGATATTTAGATGACCTTCTGGTGATAAATTATTCAAATTTTTTAGAGATTTCAAGTAAAATATATCCACCAGAGTTAAAGCTGGAATCCAGTAATGGAAATGGCAAATATGATCATTTTCTAGATTTAGAGATTAATGTGGCACCTAATAATACAATCATTTTTAAAATATATAATAAAACAGACGATTTTAATTTTGAAATAGTCAATTTTCCATTTCCAAAAAGTAATATTCATTCGAATATAACATATTCATCGTATTTTTCCCAACTATTTAGATATGCAAGAATTTGTACTAATTACATCGATTTTAGAAATAGATGTATGTTACTTAGCAAGAAGCTAATCGTAAGAGGTTTTTCCGCCAATAAACTTGCTTGGCAATTTAAAAAGCTTTATTTTAAGTATAATCAGCTTTTACAAAAGTATAATAAAAGTTATCAAGATATCTTGAATGATATTTTACGGTAACCTGTTGAAGGAATCTGGTTTATCTTCACGGTAGTTTAGGGTAGATTGCGACACATGTGGTAAAGATTAAGGTGTAATATTCGGAATTTAATTCTTAGAATTTGAGTGAGAGTGAAATTGTTCCGGGGGGAGGGCTAGTGCTATTTGTTTATTTGTATTTAAATCGGCTGAAGGTTTGACTCTCAGTGTTATTTGAAGGTTGGTTAAGGATGCTTGAAATAATTTTTCTGGGGTATATATTTTTATTTTTTGGATATTTTGAATTTTGTTTATGTTTATTCCATAGGTGTCACTACATAGGGGTATGCCAGATTGTGGCATGGCGCGCTCATATTGCCTGGGTAATGAAATTTAAGCGCCGAAACCCACTTAGGCAATGAGTTTTCATCTGATGAACCCCTATATGTGGTGATCACCTTAGGAATATAATGTTTTTGTAGATTTAAGGTGCTATAGCTTGGTTTCGGAACATTGACGTATACTTATTGATGCTGATTTTGCTCTATTTTGGACTTGATTTTCGGATTGTCGGATTGGATATACTGTTTTGTCCTGGGGAACTGGATGGATGAATAGGGTCTAGACCTTGTTCAAGTGCTCATTTATTTCAGTTACTAAAGTAGGAAGACAGTTTTTTTTTTTTTTTTTTTTTTTTTTTTTTTTTTTTTTTTTTTTTTTTTTTTTTTTTTTTTAGCCAAGTAATTACCGTACTACATTATACATACATAAATTTATTTCCCATCATAAATGTAAAATACAACACTGATGGAGTATAAAGAAAGAAAATGGAAAATAAAAAAAAAAAAATAAAAAAAAAATAAATTCTGACAAATACAAACAGAACCAAAACAGAGGCAGAACAGACAAGAAAAAAAAAAAAAAAAAAAAAAATACAAATAGGGGCAATTATCAAACAATCAAACAATCAATAAATTTATTTCCTGAAATACACACATGATGTAAACTCGGAGTAAAACTTTAGACGGTAACAAATTACATAAAGGCACTAAACAAGGTATTCGTCGGATCCAGCGACTTCTCAAATCGCAGTCTCCGTTCCGCGATTGCTTTAAAAGGATCTGTGACCCCATATACAGAAACCAGGCACCGGTTTCTGGCCCAAAGAGGTATGCCAAGGAGGAACTTGGCATACCGAAAAAACAACGTTCGTAGCGTCTTCTTATCCGAGATAGTTAATATACTCCAAAAGGGTGATAAAACAAGCAAAAGGGGCATAGCAAATGCATTGTAAATTTTTGATAATATACTTCTTTTGTATCGAGCTTTACAGGGAACAAGCATACCATATGTCTTACGAAGCTTCGAACCAACAAATTCTAGCAAAAGCGATCGGGTATGCCTCAGATCACTCCCAATCGGAAGTCCAAGGTAACTGATACTTGGCGATAGAGGTATCGGATGACCATCTAGACAAACATTATTCGGGGAGGGCCGGTTACGCGATTTACCAAATGCGACAACCTCACTCTTCTCAGCATTAAACTTCAATCCGATTTTCCTATACTCAAAACATAAAATATCAAAATTTTCCTCTATACCCGAGACAGTCCTGCTGAGATTCAATATATCGTCAGCGTAGTTCAGAAGCGACATATCAAGGCCTCGGTAGATAAATGTCGTGCGAACTTTCTTCTGGGCCTCCAGGACACTGTTATTATATAGTGGGGGTGAAGATACACCCCCCTGCCTAATACCTTTCCATACACGTATTACACACTTCGAAATTGCAAAACCATCTCGTGTCGGCACTTTAATAACAACATACAGTTTGCTGTACATATTCCTGTAAACACGTAAAATTGAGCGATCAAGACCACGATCCTTAGCGCTGATTAAAAGCTGAGGATGAATTCCCGAGTCAAACGCACGCGAAACGTCGTGACCGGCCATAAGAAGAATATCGTCTTTCTCTTCAACATCAACTAAAACATTAGCAATAACTCTATGTACATGTTCACGACTGTAACCATTTTTAAAACCGAACTGATTTTTCTGGTGTCGAGCAGACTTCTGTTATCTCATCAATAACTATCAGCTCTAGCAATTTACAAATTACCGAGGAAACCGTGATTGGCCGATATGAACTGCATTTACTTTTATCCTTTCCTTTCTTAACCACCGGGGTTACAACACCAGCACAGAACACATCGGGGACTAACCCACAGTTGAATATAGTTTGGAATAGTAGACCCAAGTGGTGCAACAGATTTATACTTCCGTGCACGAGGTGCATACCGCATAACTGATCGATTCCACATGACAATTTCTTTTTCAGTTTTAGAATGCACTGTTTAATTTTTTCCAGACTAACCGTGAAACTGGGACCCGAATCACAATCACCCAGAGTCGCAACAAGCTGCGTAGAGAAATCTTCTTCCAAAACGGTATCTGGGGGTGAAAATTCACTAGTATACTATTTAACCCATTCTTGCTCTGATGGTATCTTTTGATCACTTGACTCGCAATCACCTTTCTTCTTTGAAATGAACTTCCATATTTCATTGGGATTTCCTGACAATCTTTCACTATATCCATCAATCACAGCTCTTTTGTGTTTAGTAAGAATTTTAGAAAACTGACGCTTGGTGTAGAGTCTTACATCATTCACAGCGCCAGAACGGGGTCTACCACAGCTATTCCACAAACGGTACCAAAATTTGGAAGAACTCGCACGCGTGAGCCAGCTCTGGATTAAGAGACCACTTAGGAACTTCAGACCCCACGCGCACTTTGCGTTTGGGTACAGCAGCTGTTTCGGCACACGCATCGCATGGGTAAGCTCAGAGCAGTATATGTTTAGAAGAATCTGCTTTTCACTGATGATATTTTAGCGTTCTGCTGTAGTAACTGAACCGGTATCTTGATTTTCGCCAACACGCTATCAAGAACACTAGAATATGCACTAGGGTTGACTTTATTCCATTCGGATTTAAAATACCACTTCCTTTTCCTTGGGTAGCTGATTTCAGGCACAGCAATTTCAAATGAGCAGGTTATAGGGAAATGATCGGATACCGATAAGCCAGTATCGACACGGCTAACACTAAGTGATTTCACACTGTTCGAGCAGACGAAGAAATCCAAAGAGCTTGTTGAGCCTGAATTGTGCACATATCGTGAACATGTACATAGAGTTATTGCTAATGTTTTAGTTGATGTTGAAGAGAAAGACGATATTCTTCTTATGGCCGGTCACGACGTTTCGCGTGCGTTTGACTCGGGAATTCATCCTCAGCTTTTAATCAGCACTAAGGATCGTGGTCTTGATCGCTCAATTTTACGTGTTTACAGGAATATGTACAGCAAACTGTATGTTGTTATTAAAGTGCCGACACGAGATGGTTTTTGCAATTTCGAAGTGTGTAATACGTGTATGGAAAGGTATTAGGCAGGGGGGTGTATCTTCACCCCCACTATATAATAACAGTGTCCTGGAGGCCCAGAAGAAAGTTCGCACGACATTTATCTACCGAGGCCTTGATATGTCGCTTCTGAACTACGCTGACGATATATTGAATCTCAGCAGGACTGTCTCGGGTATAGAGGAAAATTTTGATATTTTATGTTTTGAGTATAGGAAAATCGGATTGAAGTTTAATGCTGAGAAGAGTGAGGTTGTCGCATTTGGTAAATCGCGTAACCGGCCCTCCCCGAATAATGTTTGTCTAGATGGTCATCCGATACCTCTATCGCCAAGTATCAGTTACCTTGGACTTCCGATTGGGAGTGATCTGAGGCATACCCGATCGCTTTTGCTAGAATTTGTTGGTTCGAAGCTTCGTAAGACATATGGTATGCTTGTTCCCTGTAAAGCTCGATACAAAAGAAGTATATTATCAAAAATTTACAATGCATTTGCTATGCCCCTTTTGCTTGTTTTATCACCCTTTTGGAGTATATTAACTATCTCGGATAAGAAGATGCTACGAACGTTGTTTTTTCGGTATGCCAAGTTCCTCCTTGGCATACCTCTTTGGGCCAGAAACCGGTGCCTGGTTTCTGTATATGGGGTCACAGATCCTTTTAAAGCAATCGCGGAACGGAGACTGCGATTTGAGAAGTCGCTGGATCCGACGAATACCTTGTTTAGTGCCTTTATGTAATTTGTTACCGTCTAAAGTTTTACTCCGAGTTTACATCATGTGTGTATTTCAGGAAATAAATTTATTGATTGTTTGATTGTTTGATAATTGCCCCTATTTGTATTTTTTTTTTTTTTTTTTTTTTTTTTCTTGTCTGTTCTGCTCTGTTTTGGTTCTGTTTGTATTTGTCAGAATTTATTTTTTTTTTTATTTTTTTTTTTTTATTTTCCATTTTCTTTCTTTATACTCCATCAGTGTTGTATTTTACATTTATGATGGGAAATAAATTTATGTATGTATAATGTAGTACGGTAATTACTTGGCTAAAAAAAAAAAAAAAAAAAAAAAAAAAAAAAAAAAAAAAAAAAAAAAAAAAAAAACTGTCTTCCTACTTTAGTAACTGAAATAAATGAGCACTTGAACAAGGTCTAGACCCTATTCATCCATCCAGTTCCCCAGGACAAAACAGTATATCCAATCCGACAATCCGAAAATCAAGTCCAAAATAGAGCAAAATCAGCATCAATAAGTATACGTCAATGTTCCGAAACCAAGCTATAGCACCTTAAATCTACAAAAACATTATATTCCTAAGGTGATCACCACATATAGGGGTTCATCAGATGAAAACTCATTGCCTAAGTGGGTTTCGGCGCTTAAATTTCATTACCCAGGCAATATGAGCGCGCCATGCCACAATCTGGCATACCCTATGTAGTGACACCTATGGAATAAACATAAACAAAATTCAAAATATCCAAAAAATAAAAATATATACCCCAGAAAAATTATTTCAAGCATCCTTACCAACCTTCAAATAACACTGAGAGTCAAACCTTCAGCCGATTTAAATACAAATAAACAAATAGCACTAGCCCTCCCCCCGGAACAATTTCACTCTCACTCAAATTCTAAGAATTAAATTCCGAATATTACACCTTAATCTTTACCACATGTGTCGCAATCTACCCTAAACTACCGTGAAGATAAACCAGATTCCTTCAACAGGTTACCGTAAAATATCATTCAAGATATCTTGATAACAATGCATAGGGCCTTCTCAGCGTCAGAGTGATTATTGCGCCTGTAGAGTAACCAAGCATTGGCTACGCTGACGTCAGGGAAGTAATAGATGAGACGCATGTACCACTTCTTTCCCTTGATGTCAGTACGATACAACTCGATCAACATGTCGCTCAAGTCCACTCCTGCCATGAACTTGTTACACTCTTTGACGACATGATGTCTGGCTACATGGATTCGAGCCTTCCTCTTTTTGTCCCACCGTTTACATTGATCAAGTGGGTCAGGCCCAACATATGAAGAAATCAGATGGACCGGCCTATTGTAGTACCATTTCGTCACGACTATTCCAGAATGTTGCTCAACCCACCAATCAAACGATCCTGTTCCGGAACTTTTCAGCTTGTCATCAGCTTCCAAGGGTGGAAGTTTCACTTTCCGCATTCTGTCCATTCGAACTGTGCCTACTGACTGGATTGCAATTTCCCGTAGATTTTCTACTATATGAAAACTGCTGTAAGAATTGTCAAAGAACACTTTGATTTTCTAGTTTTTCGGGATATGTTCGACTAGGCGGAGCACCACATCAGAACCAACACCAAGGTCTGAACCGATAGTGGTTCTTTTAACACTCTAAATTTTAAAGTAATAAACTATTCCACTGGCTCTGGCTCTTGTAAATACTTTTATTCTCCACTCGTGTGGCTTGTCCTTGATTTACTGCTTGAACGCAAGCCGGCGTTTGAACGGGACCAGTTTTTCATCCACAGATTGTCGTTCTTCGTTTGGGACTTATCACATTATCTTCCGACCCTTATTCCTATAGTATAAGGGTCGAATCTTGAAGAGGGGGTTGTATCCCGGATTCCCATTTTTGATTGCTTTGAAACTATCACTTGCGTGGAAGAACTGTTTCATTCTTTTAAAGCGGTCGCGTGCCATAGCGTTAGCTACTGGTGGATAATGTGTAGCCGTTTCTGTAAATGGATTCCAATAAATTGTTCCATTTCTTTGATAGTACATTTCAGCTCCAATCTTTCTCTTGCTGAGCATACCGACTCGTCTCTTCTACAAGAATGCCTATAATTTCAGAGTAGAAGAACTTTTGGAAGAATGTGATTGGAGTAACCAGAGACTAGTAGGGACTTGGCATTTGCAATATCCAGTCCACGTCATTCTCTGGCACAGGGTTTTCTTCTAGATTCGTCTTTTTTCAGCCGAATATTTAGGAACCACGTCTACTTCGGCATCATCGCGGAGGGATTTTGCAGACTTTAGGTGAGACTTTTCTCTTAGACTGAGTAGTAGGTCTTATTCATCGTCGCTGTCATCCGAACTACTATCGTGATCGTCTTCAGGTGATTCGCAAAAGAGAGGGTCATTGTCGTCTTCAGAATCCTCCAAATTTGGGTCAGAGAGATCACCGTCAGGCTCTAAGACATAGGAAACAGCAGTGCTGAGGTTCACTCTTCTTATTCGTCCTTCATGTGGCCTCTGCAGTCTTTCCTGCAGACTTTCTTCACTCCTTGCTATTGCCTCATCGACTAATGAAGAGTTTGAGGGTTCCATAATCTCAATGGCTCTTCAGCTGCCGATAGTAGATAGTAAACTGGCGAATTGGGTGGATAATGCATGGGTTATATATGGATGACCTTACGGTTTTAAACAAATTCATTCATTTAAACTGATGTTTATATCCGCAAATTAGCTATTTATAGGTCAACCAGGATCAACTATTATGAATTAGCTGTTTATAGGTTAGCCAGGATCAAATATTATAAATTAGCTTTTTATTGGTCAACCAGGATCAATTATTATAAATTAGCTGGTTATAGATCAACCAGGATCAAAACTGGGTACGGTATTTCATAATTTCCCAGATTTCCCTTTTCCGCTCCGACAAAGGTTTCACTCCCGACAAAGGTGCCGCTGCTAAGACCAATTGTACCCTTCGATTTCATAAGACATTATAGGATTATAATTCAACGGAATCAAAACCAAAATACATGTCCGGCACGAAAACTAAAGCCTCCAAAAATAAGTAGAAAATAAGTAGATGTAATATTTGGAAGTAGAATAGTCCCAAAATAAGTATTCTAGTACCAAAATAAGTAGAAGCGGAAACACTGGCTACATTACTCAAAAATATTCCTTTTGAATGAGAAAGCTAATAGAAAGTGGAAACACTTCTAAAATTTTCGATGCAATGTGTGTAAACTATACTGGAATTTTGGGGGGGTCTGTATTGTACTCCTTCCCCTAGAGAGGATTGGCCTTATAAGATACATACTTAAAGACCGTCCTTGCTTGTGGGAGAATAAAAAGTTTTGAATAAAAATAATGCAGATGGAACCGTCAGACACTAACGAACACCACAAGATGTTTTTCCTTCCTCAAGCAACATAAACTTCAATAGTACCCGAGTCAGATTTATTTTATTCCACAAAATCCGAAAAATTTCCCTATGTCAAATTCAATACTGTGCGTTGTTAGATGACTCATAAAGGGGCAAAGTAATATACCATTCAATACCTCTCGTTTTCTTGTTTCTAGCTATGCAGATAATTTCTCGTTTCAACCAATCAGAAAGGAGCTATTGGCAAAAATCTCGGTGTGCCGTATAAGAGCCACCAGCCATCAGAATCCTACAATATGAATAGGGTTCTAAACCCTTATGCTTTCTAAAATCCAGAATATAATTTGTGCTCTACTGAAAAAATCTTTTAAATGTTTTAATTTTTATAACTTCAAGAAATCAAAAATTAATTAAGATTTTCTGAAATAAATACCAGCATATGAACATTAAACTGAAGATAAACACTTTTTTCAGTAAATTCATTTGAATTTTTTTCAGTAAAGCATAAATTATATTCTGGCTTTTAGAAGTTACCCTCCAATCTTTCTGGTTACTTAAAAAAGTCACTAGTATATTTCCCTTCGAATGATATTCTGATATAATGTTATAGAATGATATTCTATACATCTCTCTATAATGTTCTGGTCACCCCCTAGCCCTGTTAGAAAAAAAATTAAGCTATACCCTGGGGCATATAAGGTTTTTATAGAAAGTTTTGCCATAGAATCTTCAAAAAGGGCTCATTTGGTTGGAAATTGAAAGGACTAGTAACATTTTCACTAGTCAAAAGTAACTGGAGGGAAACTAAATCCCCTTCACGCCCACCGTTTCTCCAGACACATCCAATCAAAATTTTGAGATTGCCATTTTGTTCAAGGTAGATGAGAGTTCTGGAAATTACGTCTTTGAGCATGACTAACCCCCCACACCTCTCAGGGCAAGGGATGTAAGTTATGCCCTGGGGGCATATAAGTTTATTCTAAATAGTGTTGTTGTAGAAAATTCAAAAAGGGTTCATTTAATTGGAAATTGAAAGGGCTAGTGCCCTTTTTAAATGTCGAAAGTGATTTAAAACCTCTCATGCCCACCATTTCCCCAAACACATCCAATCGAAATTTTGAGATAGCCGTTTTTTCGACGTAGTTGAAGGTTCTGGAAATGAAGTCTTTGATGATGACAATCACATCCCACAACCACCCCCACAGGCGCAAGGGCTAGGGTTGTAAGTTATGCCCTTGGGCATATAAGGTTATTTATAAAAAAAGGGTTGTCGATGTAGCCTTAAGAAATGGTCATTTGACTGAAAATTGAAAGGGCTAGTTCCCTTTTCAATTGTAGAAAGCGATTGGAGGGCAACTAACCCCCCTCTCACACCCACCATTTCTCCGAATACATCCAATCCAAAATTTTGAGATAGGAATTTTTTTCAACGTAGTTGAAAGTTTTGGAATTAGGTCATTGAGGTTGACAACCCCCACAGCCCTCAGTGTAAGGGTTGGGAGTTATTCCCTTGGGGCATATAAGTTTTTTACAAAAATTGTTGTCGTAGAAACTTCAAAAAGGGCTTATTCGATTGAAAAATTGAAAGGGCTAGTTCTTTTTTTAATAGTCGAAAGTGACTTGAAGGCAACCAGCCCCCTCTCAGGCCCACCATTTCCCCGAACACATTCAATCAAAATTTTGCAAATGTTCTCAAAACTGACTGAAGGGCAACTAACCCCCTCTCAATCGCACTATTTCCCCAAATACATCCAATCAAAATTTTGAGATAACCATTTTGTTGGGGTTCCACCCCGTGGTTTCCTTTTCTTTTCAGATAAATGAACCCATTTTCTCTTTCTGTAACTATATTTTGCCTATAAGGTAAATTATTAATCCTAAATTGAACTCTAGTTGCTAGGCTAGATTCATCCGCAATAAGTAAAGTAAATTCTATTTTGGTCTTCCGGGTCTGAGCCATTGAAAGATAAAATTAAGAAAAAGTAGAATGGATTTTGAATGGGGATTGAGAGGAATGGCTAGGGCCAAGTGAAGGTCCACCCCATATGCAAAGTTTGCGTACAGAAGGAATATTATTTTTGAGTTAGTCTACGTTGAGAGTCTTGAGACCCCATTTGGGGAAGTCTATCCTTTTTTGTTATATGTAGGTGACCTTTTGGACGATTACAAGTAAGCCATTTTCTACAACTGTGTAGACTATTTTTTCCAGGAGCCCAGACAGGGTAGGAAAAGAATTACGAGATACCGTCATTATTATATCGACAGGGGGGTTCGTTACCTTCCAAAGAGATAGCTTGAAATTTTAGTGGTGACCCGAGTTGGATGCACCCTTGGACTTAAAATTTGGCCATTTGACCGTTCGATCACGTTATCATACACTGGGGTAGGCTATACTGTAAATTGGGTATGAACAAACCCTATATTTACAGAACCATTGTGGTAAGCGTGGGCATCCCATTATAATATTCGGCCCCACCTGGGGCTTTCCCCTCCAGCAAGTGGTGTAGCACCATTTTCGCATCAATAAGTGGTGACACCCGTACTTTACCACACGAATACTGGTGGCAGCGAAAAAGCTTTCAGCGGCACTGATAGTAAAAACATTCCGAGTTTTCGAAGCGATAATTTAATTTGGCTTACAAAGTAGCCTATTGTGGTGACATACAAAAAAAATCGCGAAGAGAAAAAGAAAGACTTATCTGGGCTGCCTAGTCAGACAATAATAAGAAAGAAAATTGAGGAATAAATATATTGCGCAACTAATTAGTGGGCAAAAATAACAGGCTAATTGACACGCAGCAGTTTTTAGCGAGAGACCTTAAGTTACATGGGTAAAAGAATTTTCATTTAGACTGAAGAAGTATTTTGAAGCTAACGGAATTTTGAAATAATGTCGGACAGATATGAGATTAACTCAGGACCGAGAAGGGCAAGTGAAGCCCATAGAAAAAGTACTAAAATAGATATGACACAACAACTATTAAATTTCATGAAGGAAGAAAGAATAGCCAGAGAACGAAAGGAACAGGCTGATAGAATAGCCAGAGAACGAAAAAAGGAGAATGATAATATAGCTAGAGAGAAAGAAGAAAGTTATCACCAAGAGTTTAAAAGAACCATGATAGACCTAATAGAACACCGCTGGGGAATTCCAGAAAGTGAGGTTTTATCACAGCTAACTTCTAGGCTGTCAGATAGCCATAATAATTTGTCTAAGAATCAATCTCGGGAAAATGAAAATTACCAGACATTAAATTCTAAAACGGAAAAATATAAAACCTCGTTGACTACGGGGGGAGGTGAAAAGGCCCATAAAATAAATTGGGAGGATGTGCCCCCCTGTCGAAAAACGCATTACTTGATACTCGTGTTCGAAATGTGGATAATCTACAAAAATGGGATGCGAAAGTAAAAAGACCACATAATATTGAAAATAAGACGCGCTAGAAGGATTTTTCGGGAAAAGAAAAATGGAAAACTTGAGAACACTTTTAACGAGTGTGAGACGCCAAAAATGTTTGCCAAAATGAAGCACTGATTGTACCAGAGAAAAAGGAGACGCAATTTATCGTACGCGCTTTTCCTCGTAAAGTTGGAGAAATTTTAGTACAATGTGAAAAACCAAATTTCCGAGTTCAGTTCCCATTTGATGACGAAATATTTGTTTCTGTGGTAAAAGTAAAGAAGACTAAAAGAGAGAAAAAATATGCAAAACGGAATTACAATAAAGAAATGCAGTCAAAGATAGTGGATGTTGGAGTTCAATTCAGATTTAATGATGATTTAATATGCGCGGTCGGAAGGTTTGAGAAAAACAGAGATGAAAAGAAAAGTGCAAAAAAGAGACAAAATTTGGAGATTCAGCCTGCAGTGGCGAGAAATAAAAAGTTGGATGGGCTGTGCCTAGCTAATATAAATAAAATGAATAATAGGGTGAAAAATAAAAGTTGGATGGGCTGTGTCTAGCTAACATAAATAATAGAGGGGTTGACAAAGAGTTCCAAGATCCAAGGGGAATAAAAAAAGATGATTACGAGAGTTGAACGACCTACAACGGGTTGGGGAAAAGTTGGGAAATATTGAATGTCGGGTTGGATTGGAAAAACTTGGGAAGGAATTCGAGATTAGTACTATCAACTCAAAAGAGATTTCGATCCTTTGAGGGGTAGGAATCCCTTGGGGAAGATCCCCTGTGGGAAGTCGTGAAAGATAACCCTTTTCCTCAATGCACAACTGGCTGACAAGTTGTGAGCCCTTTACCGAGATTTTCCTCTCCGATCTGGAGTCCTTGGGGGATACTCACTCCCAGTCACTTCAAGCTTCACCCAAACCATTGTCCAGTAACCCTATTCATAGTTTTTACTCATCATGGGAATGGACAATTATCTCCGGCAAACCTTATTCAGTGGGAGATGTATTCAAATTTCATCTTCAATTAGCATCAACACATATTCTTCTTTTGATTATCCCAGGGGAGGGAACTGCAGTTTCTGCAGAACTCCTCAAGTACGGGGGTGCAGCGATGATTCTGTGGCTCCAGATAATCTTCTCAGCTGTATGGATGACGGAAAGCATACCGAATGACTGGCGTGCTGGCATTATATTGCCGCTCTGGAAAAGTAAGGGCAGCCGTCAAATCTGCTCCAACTATCGTGGGATCACGCTTCTCTCCGTTCTTGGTAAACTCTTCGCCATGTCACTCCTGGACAGGTGTTCCACCTTTTTGCGTAGAAAGAGAAGAGTCCAGCAAGCCGGATTCATGCCCGGCAGGTCGACGACGGAAGCAAATGTTTACTATGCGCCAGTTGATCGAGAAGACGCGGGAGTTCCACCAAAAAGCGTACATCGCATTCGTGGACTTTAAGGCTGCCTTCGATTCTGTTGATCGCCGTTCACTTTGGCTGATACTAAGAACTACGGGTCTACCCAAGAAATATTGCTCACTCTTTGAAAAGCTGTATGAGGATACGGAAAGCTGCGTGCAGGTCAATGGAAGACGCAGTCCCACATTCCCGGTGAAGACTGGCGTCCGCCAAGGTTGTGCCGCCGCTCCCGAGCTTTTCAACTGCGTCATAGACCATGTTATGGCCAGCACGATGAATCCCCTTCAATTCGGTCTTCAGTTCGGAGACCGGGTACTCTCTGATGCTGACTTCAGCCGACGACATAGCGCTAGTTGCGAGCACCGTCGATAAGATGACCAAAGCTCTCCAGGTGCTCTCAGAAGAAGCCTCGAAAGTTGGACTGAAGATCAACTGGCAGAAAACCAAAGTTATGCTCCTTGAGCCCCCCACGTCCCGTTCTACTGTAAAGGAAGTCAACATCGGAAGCAACCGAGTAGATGTGGTTGAAGACTTCACTTACCTGGGATCTATTCTGTCGAATGATGGCTTGATCACAAAAGAGCTTACATCTCGAATTGCCAAGGCTTCAGCACTTGTTGGGAGGCTTAGCAGCATCTGGCGAAAGCCAAACATAAGCCGATTTACCAAAATGCGCATCTACAATGCGTCAGTCAGCACCGTCCTGCTGTATGGAGTCGGAGACGTGGCCAGCTGCCAAATCTATCCTCAGCGCCGTCGATGTCGCTCAGACGAAACATCTCCGAAGAATCGAAAGACTTCACTGGACTGACCTCGTTAGCAACCAGACTCTCCTATCACGTACGGCTCAAACTCCTTTCTCAACGCAGCTTGCCTAGCGTACTGTTCGGTGGTACGGCCACCTCCTTCGCATGCCACACGACGCCCCGGCAAGGGTCGCATTTGACTTCGACCCCACCCTACACGGATGGAAACTACCCAGAGGACGCCCACACACTAGGTGGAAAGACAAAGCCGATGAATTCCTCACCCAAGCCCACATCCCGGTGGAAGAAGCTGCGATCCTGGCAAGCGATAGGTCAACCTGGAGGCGCCTAGTCTCATCGTTCTCTACGCCGAACCCTCGGCAGGAGCCTTAAGTCAAGTAAGTCAAGGGGAGGGAACCCAGAAAAAGAAGATTCATGGTTCACTCAAAATTTTACTTCATTCCCTGTACCCTTATCGTTTTCACTGACCTTTGCATTTTCAGCCTTAGATTATCTGAAATTATGCCAAGGGGCAATTTACATTTTAATTGAGATATGGGACTGTTTCCACAGCCATCTGTTTCCACAGATGGAAATTAAGAGGCTAGTGCAGCCAATTTTTCATGATGGCTGGCATCATCGAATGTGCCAGAACTTTATTCTACGCTTCTCCTAATTGTAAATTTCATGAGAGCAAGACATTTTTTATTTAATCGTGCAGTGCAAGATTAATTTTGACAAATCTCGGGGATTCTTCCTTCTTTGAAATCCCAAGCTTGATGAAAAGAGCTGGACAGACAATAACTTTGATTGGTTGGACAGAAATACGGAATGGCAATGGAAAAAAGCCAAGGGGATGGTATAGTCGTGAATCCATAAGCCAACGGTTAGCTGCAGTGGAGATGTACAAAAGAAGGAAGAACAGAAGATAGACAAGTTTGGTGATTTTTAAGTTAAGTGTTATATTTGAAAGGGTGGACCAGCGTGGCGCATGGGTGGTAATTTATCTTACGGGAGGAGGTGTTGGGGTTCCATCCCTGTATCTTTTCTTTTCAGATAAATGACCCATTTTCTTTTCTTTCCTTTTAATTTCCTTTGAATTTCCAATCGAATGAGCCCTTTTTCAATGTTCTACGACAAAGATTTCAATAAAAATTTATATGCCCCCAGGGCAAAACTTATAACCCTTACCCTGAAGACTTTGGTGGGAGTGCCCTGCTCAAAGGTATAATTTCCTGAACTTTAAACTTCGCGGAACAAAAAGGCTATATCAGAATTTTGATTGGATGAGTTTGGGGAAATGGTGGGCGTGGAAGGGGTGTTAGTTGCCTTCCAATTACTTTTGACTATTGAAAAGGGTACTAGCCATTTCAATTTCCAATTGAATGAGCCCTTTTTGAAGTTTCTATGACAACGCGTTCTATAAAAACCTTACATGCCCCCAGGGCTTAACTTACAACCTTTACCCTGTGGGCTGTTTGGGGGTTGTCATCCTAAATGACCTAATTTCCAGAACTTTCGACTACATGGAACAAAATGGCTATGTGCCATTGTGCACATATATATTGTGCCAACATCGTTCTTTACTTAGGCAATGCTCTTGCGCTGCCTATGAAAATGGTTGGCGTGAGAGGGGTTAGTTGATCTTCAATCGCTTTTGACTACTAAAAAGAGAACTATCCCCTTCAATTTCTAATTAAATGAGCCCATTTTGAAGTCTCTACGACAACGGTATCTATATAAACCTTATATACCCCAAGGGCATAACTTACAACCCTTGCCCTGAGGGGTATGGGGGGGTGTCATCCTCAAAGACATAATTTCCAGAACTTTCAACTACGTTGATCAAAATGACTATCTCAAAATTTTGGATTGAATGTGTTCGTGGAAATGGTGGGTGTGAGAGGAGGGATAGCTGCCCTCCAATTGCTTTCTACAATTAAAAAGGGCACTAGCCCTGTCAATTTCCAATCGAATCTACCTTTTTTAAAATTTCTACGACAACTCTTTTTTTATAATAACTTTATATGCCCCCAGGGCATAACTTACAATCCTAACCCTTAGGGCTGTGGGAGGGGGAGGGTGTTGTTAGTTGTCTCCTCAATGACCTCATTTCCAGAACTTTTAACTACGTTGAACAAAATGGCTATCTCAAAATTTTGATTGGATTTGTTTGGGGAAATGTTGGGCATGAGAGGAGGGTTAGCTACCCTCTAATCATTTTCGACATTTAAGAAGGGCAATAGCCCTTTCAATTTCCAATTAAATGAGCCCCTTTTGAAGTTTCTACGACAAGGCTATCTATAAAACCTTATATGCCCCCAGAGAATAAATTCCAACCCTTGTCCTGAGAGGTGTGGGGGTTTTTCGACCTCAGAGACATAATTTCCAGAACCCTCAACTACGTTGAATAAAATGGCTGTTTCAAATTTTTTTTATTGGATGTGTCCGGGGAAATGGTGGGCCTTAGAGAGGGGATAGCTGCCCTCCAATTGCTTTCTACAATTAAAAAGGGCACTAGCCCTGTCCTTTTTCCAGTCGAATGAACCTTTTTTAAAATTTCTACGACAACACTTTTTCTTATAGAAACTTTATATGCCCCCAGGGTATAACTTACAACCCTTTCCCTTAGGGCTGTGGGGGGGGGGTAGGGTATTTGTAATTGTCATCCTCAATGACCTCATTTCCAGAACTTTCAACTACGTTGAACAAAATGGCTATCTCAAAATTTTGATTGGGTGTGTTTAGGGAAATGGTGGGCGTCAGAGGGGGGTCTTTTGCCCTCCAGTCGCTTTCAAACTATTAATAATGGCACCGGTTCATTTAACTTCAAATCGAATGAGCCCTTTATGAAGTTTCTACAACAACGCTTTCTAAAAAAAACCTTATTTGCCCCCAGGGCATAACTTACAACCTTTGCACTGAGGGATGGGGGGGGGGTTCATCCTCAAAGCCATAATTTCCAGAACTTTCAACTACGTTGAAAAATTGGCTATCTCCAAATTTTAATTGTATGTGTTTGGGTAAATGGTGGGCGTAAGAGGGGGGTTATTGCCCTCCACTCGCTTTCTACTATTAAAAAGGGCGCTAGCACTTTCAAATTCCAATTGAATTGTCCCTGTTCAACGACAACCCTATCTATGAAAACCTTATATACCCCCAGGGCAAAACTTACAACCCTTGTCCTGAGGGCTTTGGGGGGCTTATCGTCCTTAAAGATGTATTTTCCAGAACCTTTACATATGTTGAACAAAATGACTATCTAAAAATTTTGATTGGATGTGTTTGGGGAAATGGTGGGCACTAGAGGGGGGTTAGTTGCCCTTCAATTACTTTTTACTATTAAAAAGGGTACTAGCCATTTCAATTTCCAATCGAATGAGCCCTTTTTGAAGTTTCTACGACAACGCGTTCTATAAAACCTTATATGCCCCCAGGGCTTAACTTACAACCTTTGCCCTGAGGGCTGTTGGGGGGTTGTCATCCTAAAAGACCTAATTTCCAGAACTTTTGACTACGTTGAACAAAATGGCCATCTTAAAATTTTGATTGGATGTGTTTGGGGAAAAGGTGGGCGTGAGAGGTAGGTTAGTTGCCCTCCAATCACTTTCAACTATTAAAAAGGGCACTAGCCCTTTGAATTTCCAATTGAAGGAGCCCTTTTTGAAGTTTCTACGACAAAGCCTTCTATAAAAACCTTATATTCCCGCAGGGCATAACTTACAACCTTTGCCCTGAGGGCTGTGAGGGGGTTGTCATCCTCAAAGACCTAATTTACAGAACTTAAAACTACGTTGAATAAAATGGCTATCTCAAAATTTTGATTGGATGTGTTTGGGGAAAAGGTGGGCTTGAGAGGGGGGTTAGTTGCCCTCCAATCACTTTCGACTAATAAAAAGGGCACTAGAGCTTTGAATTTCCAATCGAATTAGCCTTTTTTAAAGTTCCTATGGCAACACCTTCTATAAAAACCTTACATGCCCCCAGGGCATAACTTACAACCCTTGTCCCGTGGGTTGTGGGGGAGTGTCCTCCTCAAAAAAAACATTTTCTATCTGGAAATCAAGTACGCTGAACAAAATGGCTATCTCAAAATTTTGATTGGATGTATTTGGTGGAATGATGGGCGTGGGGGTGGCTAGTTTCCCTCCAATCACTTTCGACTATTAAAAAGGGCACTAGCCCTTTGAATTTCCAATCGAATGAGCGTTTTTTGAAGTTTCTATGACAACACCTGCTCAAAAACATAATTTCTATCTGGAAATTAACATATTGGAGTGGCACAAGCCACTCCAATTTCCCATTGAATGAGCCCTTTTCGAAGTTTCTGCGAAAACTTCTTCGATACGAAGTGTCCTTTTCTAAAGGAAAAAAAAATAATAAATAATACATTGTGCCAACATCGTTCTTATATGCCCTCAGGGTATAAATTAAAACACTTGCCCCGAGGGTTGTGGGGGACTGTCCTACTCAAAAACCTATTTTCTATGAGGAAATCAACTACGCTGAATAACATGGCTATCTCAAAATTTTGATTGGATGTGTTTCGGGAAATGGTGGGCGTGGAAGGGGTGTTAGTTGCCTTCCAATTACTTTCAACTATTAAAAAGGGCACTATCCCTTTGAATTTCCAATCCAATGAGCCCTTTTTGAAGTTTCTACGACAGCACCTTCTATAAAAAGCTTATATGCCCCCAGGGCATAACTTACATCCTTTGCCCTGAAGGCTGTGGGGGAGTGTCCTCCTCGAAAGCATAACTTCTATCTGGAAATCAACTATGCTGAATAACATGGCTATCTCAAAATTTTGATTGGATGTGTTTTGGGAAATGGTGGGTGTGGAAGGGGTGTTAGTTGCCTTCCAATCACTTTCGACTATTAAAAAGGGCACAAGCCACTCCAATTTCCAATTGAATGAGCCCTTTTGAAGTTTCTACGACAACATCTTCGATACGAAGTGTCCTGCTCTAAAGGAAAAAAAATAATAAATAATACATTTTGTTACTATTATTCGTATATATGGGGATGACAGACCAACTTCAGAATCAGCAACATTTCATTTGCTATTAGAAGAATAAAATGATAAATTTAGCACCTGTAAATTCAGCATTATTTCATTTTTAACTAGAAGAAAATTCAACGCAGTATTACAAGATTCAAGAACAGTTAGTGAACTTTCTAAATCAATGGACCGGTAACCTGCTTTGACCTGCAATTTCGAAGAAACTTGTACAACCTTTACTCAACACAGTATTAAAAAATTCAATAACAGTTAGTGAACTTTTTAAATCAATGGACCGGTAACTTGCTTTGACCCGGAAGTGATTATTTTGTTTAGTATAAAAGCAGTTTGTTTTAATTTTGATAAGTTAGTAACTCTACTGATGATGAGGACCGACTGTGTCATCGAAATATTTAGAGTCTTTGTTTTATATTTTCGTTTCACTGTCTAATAAAAGGACCTATCCCTATTTGGAATTCTTATTGTTTAATACATTTTGTCAACATCGTTCTTATATGTCCTTTGGGCATAACTTAAAACCCTTGCCCTGAGGGTTTTGGGCGAGTGTCCTCCTCAAAAACATATTTTCTATCTGGAAATCAACTACGCTGAACAAAATGGCTATCTCAAAATTTTGATTGGATGTGTTTGGGGGAATGATAGGCGTAGGGGGGGGGTGCTAGTTGCCCTCCAATCACTTTAGACCATTAAAAAGGGCACTAGCCACTCCAGTTTCCAATCGAATGAGCCATTTTTGAAGTTTCTGCGACAACTCCTTCTATACGAAGTGCTCGGGTATGAAAAAAAAAAATAATACATTGTGCCAACATCGTTCTTTACTTAGGCAACGCTCTTGCGCTGCCTATTTTGAAGTCTCTACGACAACGGTATCTTTATGAACCTTATATGCCCCCAGGGCATAACTTATAACCCTTGCCCTGAGGGGTATTGGGAGGGGGGTTTGTCATCCTCAAAGACATAATTTCCAGAACTTTCAACTAGGTTTATAAAAATGGCTATCTCAAAATTTTGGACTGAATGTGTCCGTGGAAATGGTGGGTGTGAGAGCAGGGATAGCTGCCCTCAAATTGCTTTCTACAATTAAAAAGGGCACTAGCCCTGTCAATTTCCAATCGAATGAATCTTTTTTATAATTTCTACGACAACTCTTTTTTTTATAAAAACTTTATATGCCCCCAGGGCATAACTTTTAACCCTAACCCTTAGGGCTGTGGAGGGGGGAGGGTGTTGGTAGTCGTCATCCTCAATGACCTCATTTCTAGAACTTTCAACTACGTTGAACAAAATGGCTATCTCAAAATTTTGATTGGATTTGTTTGAGGGAAATGTTGGGCATGAGAGGGAGTTTAGCTGCCCTCTAATCATTTTCGACATTTAAGAAAACCTTATATGCCCCCAGGGAATAACTTACAACCCTTGTCCTGAGAGGTGTGGGGGGGTTTTTCATCCTCAAAGACATAATTTCCAGAACCCTCAACTAAGTTGAATAAAATGGCTATCTCAAATTTTTTTATTGGATGTGTCTGGGGAAATGGTGGGCCTTAGAGAGAGGATAGCTGCCCTCCAAGTGCTTTCTACAATTAAAAAGGGCACTAACCCTGTCCTTTTTCCAATCGAATGAGCCTTTTTTAAAATTTATACGACAACCCTTTTTATGTAGAAACTTTATATGCCCCCTGGGCATAACTTACAACCCTTTCTCTTAGGGCTTTGGGGGGGGGGGGGGGTAGCGTGTTGGTAGTTGTCATCCTCAATGACCTCATTTCCAGAACTTTCAACTACGTTGAACAAAATGGCTATCTCAAAATTTTGAATGGATGTGTTTAGGGAAATGGTGGGATTCAGAGAGGGGTAGTTGCCCTCCAGTCACTTTCAACTATTAATAATGGCACCAGTTCATTTAAGTTCAAATCGAATGAGCCCTTTATCAAGTTTCTACAATAACGCTTTCTAAAAAACAACTTATTTGCCCCCAGGGCATAACTTACAACCTTTGCCCTGAGGGATGGGGGGTTGTCATCCTCAAAGCCAGAATTTCCAGAACTTTCAACTACGTTGAAAAATTGGCTATCTCCAAATTTTAGTTGGATGTGTTTGGGGAAATGGTGGGCGTAAGAGAGGGGGTTATTGCCTTCCAATGACTTTCTACTATTAAAAAGGGCACTAGCACTTTCAATTTTCAATTGAATTATCCCTGTTTGAAGTTTCAACGACAACCCTGTCTATAAAACCTTATATACCCCCAGGGCAAAACTTACAACCCTTGCCCTGAGGGCTTTGGGGGTCTTATCGTCCTTAAAGATGTAATTTCCAGAACATTTACTTACGTTGAACCAAATGACTATATCAAAATTTTAATTGGGTGTGTTTGGGAAAATGGTGGGCGCTAGAGGGAGTTAGTTGCCCTTCAATCACTTTTGACTATTAAAAGGGTACTAGCCATTTCAATTTCCAATCGAATGAGCCTTTTTTGAAGTTTCTACGACAACGCCTTCTATAAAAACCTTATATGCCCCTAGGGCTTAACCTACAACCTTTGCCCTGAGGGCTATTAGGGGGTTTTCATCCTAAAAGACCTAATTTCCAGAACTTTCGACTACGTGGAACAAAATGGCTATCTTAAAATTTTGCTTGGATGTGTTTGGGGAAAAGCTGGGCGTGAGAGGTAGGGTAGTTGCCCTCCATTCACTTTCGAATATTAAAAAGGGCACTAGCGCTTTGAATTTCCAATCGAATGAGCCTTTTTGAAGTTTCTACGACAACGCCTTCTATAAAAATCTTATATGCCCCCAGGGAATAACTTACAACCCTTGCCCTGAGGGCTCTGGGGGAGTGTCCTCCTGATAACATAATTTATATCTGGAAATCAAGTACGCTGAACAAAATGGCTATCTCAAAATCTTGATTGGATGTGTTTCGGGAAATGGTAGGCGCGGAAGGGGTATTAGTTGCCTTCCCATTACTTTCGACTATTGAAAAGGGCACTAGCCATTTCAATTTCTAATCGAATGAGCCCTTTTTGAAGTTTCTTCGACAATGCGTTGTATAAAAACCTTATATGTCCCTAGGGCATAACTTACAACCTTTGCCCTGAGGGCTGTGAGGGGGTTGTCATCCTCAAAGACCTAATTTAAGAACTTAAAACTACGTTAAATAAAATGGCTATCTCAAACTTTTGATTGGATGTGTTTGGGGAAAAGGTGGGCGTGAGAGGTGGGTTAGTTGCCCTCCAATCACTTTCGACTAATAAAAAGGGCACTAGAGCTTTGAATTTCCAATCGAATGAGCCTTTTTTGAAGTTTCTACGACAACGCCTTCTATAAAAATCTTATATGCCCCCAGGGCATAACTTACAACCCTTGCCCTGAGGGCTCTGGGGGAATGTCCTCCTGATAACATAATTTTATATCTGGAAATCAACTACGCTGAAAAAAAATGGCTATCTCAAAATTTTGATTGGATGTGTTTCGAGAAATGGTGGGCGTGGATTCCAATTACTTTCGACCATTGAAAAGGACACTAGCCATTTCAATTTCTAATCGAATGAGGCCTTTTTGAAGTTTCTTCGACAATGCGTTCTATAACAACTTTATATGCCCCCAGGTCATAACTTACAACCTTTGCCCTGAGGGCTGTGAGGGGGTTGTCATCCTCAAAGACCTAATTTACAGAACTTAAAACTACGTTGAATAATGTTGGCTATGTCAAAATTTTGATTGGATGTGTTTGGGGAAAAGGTGGACGTGAAAGGGGGTTAGTTGCCCACTAATCACTTTCGACTAATAAAAACTGCACTAGAGCTTTGAATTTCCAATCGAATGAGCCTTTTTTAAAGTTTCTATGACAACGCCTTCTATAAAAACCTTATATGCCCCCAGGGCATAACTTACAACCCTTGTCCTGAGGTCTTAGGGGGAGGGTCCTCCTCAAAAACATAATTTCTATTTGGAAATCAACTACGCTGAACAAAATGGCTATCTCAAAATTTTGATTGGATGTATTTGGTGGAATAATGGGTGTGGGGGGGGGGGCTAGTTTCTCTTCAATCACTTTCGGCTATTAAAAAGGGCACTAGCCCTTTGAATATCCAATCGAATGAGCGTTTTTGAAGTTTCTATGACAACACCTTCTACAAAAACCTTATACGCCCCCAGGGCATAACTTAAAACCCTTGCCCTGAAGGCTTTGGGTGAGTGTCCTCCTCAAAAACATAATTTCTATCTGGAAATCAACAATTGGAGTGGCACAAGCCACTCCAATTTCCCATTGAATGAGCCCTTTTCGAAGTTTCTGCGAAAAGTTCTTCGATACGAAGTGCCCTGCTCTAAAGGAAAAAAAAAATAATGCATTGTGCCAACATCGTTCTTATATGCCCTCAGGGCATAAACTAAAACCATTGTCCTGAGGGTTTTGGGGGAGTGTCCTCCTCAAAAACCTATTTTCCATGTGGAAATCAACTACGCTGAATAAAATGGCTATCTCAAAATTTTGATTGGATGTGTTTGGGGGAATGATGGGCGTGGGGGTGCTAATTGCCCTTTAATCACTTTCGACTATTAAAAAGAGTACTATTCCTTTGAATTTCCAATCCAATGAACCCTTTTTGATGTTTCTGCGACAACGCCTTCTATAAAAACCTTATATGCCCCCAGGGCATAACTTACGTCCCTTGCCCTGAAGGCTGTGGGGGAGTGTCCTCCTCAAAAACATAATTTCTATCTGGAAATCAACTACGCTGAATAAAATAGCTATCTCAAAATTTTGATTGGATGTGTTTCGGGAAATGGTGAGCGTTACTCTCGACTATTAAAAAGGGCACAAGCCACTCCAGTTTCCAATTGAATGGGTCCTTTTTGAAGTTTCTACGACAACATCTTCGATACGAAGTGCCCTGCTCTAAAGGAAATAAAATAATAAATAACACATTGTACCAACACCGTTCTTATACGCCCTTTGGGCATAACTTAAAACCATTGTCCTGAGGGTTTTGGGGGAGTGTCCTCCTCAAAAACCTATTTTCCATGTGGAAATCAACTACGCTGAATAAAATGGCTATCTCAAAACTTTGATTGGATGTGTTTGGGGGAATGATGGGCAGGGGGGGCTTGTTGCCCTTCGACTATTAAAAAGATCCCTATCCCTTTGAATTTCCAATCCAAAGAGCTCTTTTTGAACTTTCTACGACAACGCATTCTATAAAAACCTTATATGCCCTCAGGGCATAACTTACATCCCTTGCCCTGAAGCTATCGGGGAATGTCCTCCTCGAAAACATAATTTCTATCTGGAAATCAACTACGCTGAATAAAATGCCTATCTCAAAATTTTGATTGGATGTGTTTCGGGAAGTGGTGGGCGTGGAAGGGGTGTTAGTTGCCTTCCAATCACTTTCGACTATTAAAAAGGGCACAAGCCACTCCAATTTCCAATTGAATGTAGCCCTTTTCAAAGTTTCTACAACAACATCTTCGAAACGAAGTGCCCTGCTCTAAAGGAAAAACATAATAAATAATACATTGTGCCAACTCGTTCTTATATGCCCTTTGGGCTTAACTTAAAACCCTTGCCCTGAGGGTTTTGGGGGAGTGTATCCTCCTCAAAAACATATTTTCTATTAGGAAATCAGCTACGCTGAACAAAATAGCTGTCTCAAAATTTTGATTGGATATGTTTGGGGGAATGATGGGTGGCGGGGCTAGTTTCCCTCCAATCACTTTAGACTATTTAAAAGGGCACTAGCCACTCCAGTTTCCAATCGAATGAGCCCTTTTCGAAGTTTCTACGACAACTCCTTCGATACGAAGTGGTCGGGTATGGAAAAAAAATACATTGTGCCAACATCGTTCTTTACTTAGGCAACGTTCTTGCGCTTCTTATGAAAATGGTAGGCGTGAGAGGGGTTAGTTGACCTTCAATCACTTTTGACTACTAAAAAGGGCACTAGCCCCTTCAATTTCTAATTAAATGAGCCCATTTTGAAGTCCCAACGACAACGGTATCTATATGAACCTTATATGCCCCCAGGGCATAACTTACAACCCTTGCCCTGGGGGGTATGGGGGGGGGGGGGGGTTGTCATCCTCAAAGACATAATTCCAGAACTTTCAACTACGTTTGATAAAAATGGCTATCTCAAAATTTTGGATTGAACGTGTTCGTGGAAATGGTGGGTGTGAGAGGAGGGATAGCTGCCCTAGAATTGCTTTCTTCAATTAAAAAGGGCACTAGCCCTGTCAATTTCCAAACAAATGAGCCTTTTTTACAATTTCTACGGCAACTCTTTTTTTTATAAAAACTTTATATTCCTCCAGAGCATAACTTACAACCCTAACCCTTAGGGCTGTGGGGGGGGGAAGGGTGTTGATAGTTGTCATCCTCAATGACCTCATTTCCAGAACTTTCAACTACGTTGAACGAAATGGCTATCTCAAAATTTTTATTGGATTTGTTTGGGGAAATGTTGGGCATGAGAGGGGGGTAAGCTGCCCTCTAATTATTTTCGACATTTAAGAAGGGTAATAGCCCTTTCAATTTCCAATTAAATGAGCCCCTTTTGAAGTTTCTACGACAACGCTATCTATGAAACCTTATATGCCCCCAGGGAATAACTTACAACCCTTGTCCTGAGAGGTGTGGGGGGCTTTTCATCCTCAAAGACATAATTTCCAGAACCCTCAACTACGTTGAATAAAATGGCTATCTCAAAATTTTTTATTGGATGTGTCTGGGGAAATGGTGGGCCTTAGAGAGGGGATAGCTGCCCTCACAATTGCTTTTTTACAATTAAAAAGGGCACTAGCCCTGTCCTTTTTCCAATCGAATGAGCCTTTTTTTAAAATTTCTACGACAACCCTTTTTTTATAGAAACTTTGTGCCCCCAGGGCATAACTTACAACCCTTTTTCTTAGGTATATGGGGGGGTAGGGTGTAGTTGTCATCCTCAATGACCTCATTTCCAGAACTTTCGACTACGTTGAACAAAATGGCTATCTCAAAATTTTGATTGGATGTGTTTAGGGAAATGGTGAGCGTCAGATGTGGGTTAGTTGCCCTCCAGTCGCTTTCAACTATTAATGATAGCACTAGTTCATTTAATTTCAAATCGAATGAGCCCTTTATGAAGTTTCTACAAACAACTCTTTTTAAAAAAAAAAACCTTATTTGCCCCCAGGGCAAAACTTACAACCTTTGCACTGAGGAATGGGGGGTTGTCATCCTCAAAGCCATAATTTCCAGAACTTTCAACTACGTTAAAAATTGGCTATCTCCAAATTTTGATTGGATGTGTTTGGGGAAATGGTGGGCGTAAAGAGGGGGGTTATTGCCCTCCAATCACTTTCTACTATTAAAAAGGGCACTAGCACTTTCAATTTCAATTGAACTATCCCTGTTTGAAGTTTCAAACGACAACCCTTTCTATAAAAACCTTATATACCCCCAGGGCAAAACTTATAACCCTTGCCCTGATGGCTTTGGGGAGGCTTATCTTCCTTAAAGATGTAATTTCCAGAACCTTTACATAAGTTGAACAAAATGACTATCTGAAAATTTTGATTGGATGTGTTTGGGAAAATGGTGGGCGCTAGAGGGGGTTAGTTGCCCTTCAATCACTTTCGACTACTAAATAGGCCACTAGCCCTTTTAATTTCCAATAAAATGAGCCCATTTTGAAGTCTCTACAACAACGCTATCTATAAGAACCTTATATGCCCCCAGGGCATAACTTACAACCCTTGCTCTAAGGGGTGTGTGGGGTTTGTCATCCTCAAAGACATAATTTCCAGAACTTTGAACTAAGTTGAACAAAATGGCTATCTCAAAATTTTGAGTGGATGAGTTTGGGGAAATGGTGGGCGTGATAAGGGGGTTAGTTGCCGTCCAATCACTTTGAACTTTTAAAAAGGGGACTAGCCCTGTGAATTTCTAATTAAATGAGCCCTTTTTGAAGTTTCTAGGACAACACTTTGTATAAAAACTTTATATGACCCCAGGGCATAACTAACAATCCTTGCCCAGTGGGCTCTGAGGGGTTATCATCCTCAATGACCTAATTTCCATAACTTTCAACTACGTTGAACAAAAATGGCTATCTCAAAATACTGATTGGATGTGTTTTGGGAAATGGTGGGCGTGAGAGGGGGGTTAGTTGCCCTCTAATCACTTTCGACTATTAAAAAGAGCACTATCCCTTTCAATTTCCAATCCAATGAGCCCTTTTTGAAGTTTCTACGACAACGCTTTCTATAAAAACCTGATATGCCCCCAGGCTATAACTTAAACACTTGCCCTGAGGGCTGTAGAAGGTTATCATTTTCAATGACCCTAATTTCCGGAACTTCTATCTACGTTGAACAAAATGGCTATCTCAAAATTCTTATTGGATGTGTTTTGGGAAATGGTGGGCGTGAGAGGGGGGCTAGCTGCCCTAAAATCACTTTCGACTATTAAAAAGAGCACTATCCCTTTCAATTTCCAGTCGAATGAGCCCTTTTTGAAGCTTCTACGACAATGCTTTTTATAAGAACCTTATATGCCCCCAGGGAATTGCTTACAGCCCTTGCTTAAATATTGTGTGTGAGGATGTGTTTGTGGAAATGGTGGGCGTGGAAGGGGTTTTATTTGCCTTCCAAATACATTCGACTATTAAAAAGGGTCGCAAGTCCTTGCAATTTCCAATCGAACGAGCCCTTTTCGAAGTTTCTACGACAACTCCTTTGATACGAAGTGCCCCGGTCTAAACAAAGAAACAAATAAATAATATATTGTGCCAACAGCGTTCTTTACTTAGGCAGCACTATTGTGCTGCCTTTGATTTCGATTCATTTTTGAGTAATGGGTGGCTTTTTATCTAGGGACAGGTCAAATAAATCCTAAGCCTAAAAGCACATTTCTGTAGAGGTA
This sequence comes from Artemia sinica, assembly GCA_027921565.1. Taxonomy (NCBI): domain Eukaryota; kingdom Metazoa; phylum Arthropoda; class Branchiopoda; order Anostraca; family Artemiidae; genus Artemia; species Artemia sinica. The sequence continues at coordinate 51,847,413 of CM051265.1, forward strand.
GCCAAATTTTTCGCAACTATGTCGATGCATAAACCTGTCCACTCAGTTAACCTTTTGTCTCGTAGGTACTGGCTTGGATCTACTTTCTTAAGTGCTAGTAAATTTAATTTTGTAAAACAAAGAATTAAAGATCTATTTCTTCTTTTTTAATTTTTTTTTTTTTTACAAAAAGAAACGACACTATGTTTTGATGTTTTTTTCACTGTAAACTTGTTTTTTCCTTCAATTCTTATAAAGCTTCTTAGTTCTGCTCCTTAATAAAGGTTGAGATGTCTTATCTCCCCTAGATTCGAGGTGATTAGAAATTATATATAGCTGAAACTAAGGACCAACATTAAAACTTAAAAGGAACAGAAATTATTCCGTATAATCCGTATAAATAAAGAGGTCATAGCAGTGTTGTTTCTAAATTAAATTTTAATCAAAAACAAGCATATATTAATTAAAAAAAAAATTTCGAGAGAACTAAAGAGCGAAGCTGAAACATAAAAAAAACAATTATTACTTCACAGTGTATCTAAAATATATTAATAAAACTAAAGCAAATAAATCAACTGGTGATATTTCCCTATGTTTGTAACATTACAAAGATTCTAACGCTTTACTGAAAACACAAGACAAAATAGGAGTTTTGGTACGGTAAAAGTAAATCTTTTAAGAACACTTTTAACAGTATAAAAGTAAAACACTTTAAGATTGTTGCTTTATTTATTTTTTCGTTCAATTTGGCATCATTTCTGCACAATGAGCTTAGTTCAATGATTGACTGTCGTTTTGAATATGAAAAGGACATTTCATGATTATTTTGTAGACAAGTTCGAAGTGTCACTACAGACTCGCTTTAGAATTTGTATCACAACTTAAAATTCTCCGTTTTATAGAGAGAAAAAACTGGATTTCCAGAGTTCATATTCCGGTTGATATGTTCTTCATTTCGAGTAAAACCAGGTGAGACCAAGATGTTACCAGATAAATCAATCCATTATTATATACGCTGTACAATGAATTTAAACTTATTTTAATTAGTAATTATTTTATATTAAGTTTTTAAGATAATTTTAATTGTATACCAAAAGCTATTTATATTACAGTTCCTGTAGGACTATGAAAAGTGGTGCTTGCTGTTGTGAGGCTACGTATTTAATTTTGACTCCAAAATCAATATTCTTGTTTTTATACTTGACTTTTGTGTTTTCAGTGAAGCGGTAGTTTTCTGTAATGTTACAAACATAGGGAAATATCATCAGCTGATTTATTTACATAGTTTATTGGTATATTTTAGATAGGCTGTGCAGTAATAATTTTTGTTCGTTTTAAGTTTCAACTTCGCTCTTTACTTCTCTGGGAAAAACTTAGATTTTTTTTAATTAATCAAGATAAAAATTCATTCGGACACGATACATACCCTTTGGTGTTGCATCAATTTAAACTAAGATAAGCAAAAAATATCGGATTTTTTTTTAAAGCGAACCAGCAAACTAGGAAACGCTTAAGGGCCATTGAAACGATGTTGTTTCAATGGTAAGTAAATACTAATTTTCTTATTAATAATGCCTTGTTTTTACTACCATAAGACAGCAACTTCTGTACCAGTTTACGGTACGAAGACTGTTTTTTTTTTCAACAAAAAACAAGTAGGGGGCGCGTCGTCAATGCCGTAAAACGCATACAAGATGGGCCATTTAAAGAATTTTAGAAGAAAATCGGACAAGCACTGTTCCCCTCCCCATAACATTTTGGCATTCGGTAAAATTTTTGCCTAAAGCGAAAATTTAGGCAGAAATTTTTCAAAATTCCTAATTTCTGCAGAAAGTTCGGCAGAAATCATGTAGCGGATCGGTAAAATCTATGAAGTACCCGCTTCGCAATGAAAAGAGACTCGGGACCCCTGTATTTCACTTCATCCATTGATGTTCAATGACAACCTTAGAAATTATTTTAGAGTGTACGCTTCATTTTTGCATACACAATATTTCAAGTATTTCTGTTCATTTTCGGTAGTATTACTCGAATAAAATATGACAAACATTAAAATAAAAAGCATTTGAAAAAAAAAGACAAATCCCACCTTGACATTCCGAAATCGGGATATCTGCTGTTTTTTTTTCAGACAATTTTATGAGACATGGAATTTTTGCTTAGTTTATCGAAGAGAGACTACACAGTTCTTTAAATTTTGACCTTGTTTGGTTTTTAAAAGGTTTGTGTTCGAAGCAAGGCTTCTTTATTTTTACACAATGTAGCAAATGTGCAAAATCAAAATACCAAATACCAAATATTAAAAACATCTCTGAAATAATTTTATTCCAATTAACTAATGTAAACTCATGTCCTTAGTAGATGAACAACTGTCTCTTAGCGCTGAATAAAAAATATGTATGTCTAAAAAAGGTTAGCTCTAGTAAGTTTAGCTATATTTAGAAATTATTATTTCTAGTTTAGCAAAGCAATTTGGCATATAGCAAAGTTCAATTTGTCTTGCTTAGTTTTCATTGGGCTAATAAATCCCCTTCTAATTACGTTAAAATAATTCTAGTAAGTCTAGAAAAAAATTTACTTTTAGGATGCCAAAGAAACAGATGCAGGATCACAACTTAATAAATTATTTGTAAGTGTAAGCTATGGCAACTAAAGAATTTTATTTCAAATTGTACGCTTCGTTTTCGCATAAAGAAAGCTTCACGTTTTTTGCTTTCTATTGATAGTACTGCTCAGCTACAATACTATTTACATTAAAATCAAAATATATATTAAAAAAAAGAACTGAGTATTTTGAAATCAGAAATTCCGATATTATTTCCCTAAGTAGAAGAGATACGGAACCTTTTCTTGAGCTATAGAAGAGATAGCAAACGTCTTAAAAGCACCTATTGTCATCTGGGCTCTATAAAGTTTACCTTCGAAGCGACAGCACTTTACTTAGACAAAATGTAGCAAATTCGGAAAATCAAAATATCAAAAGGGAAAAATTCACAGAAAGAGTTTTATTTCGGGTTTCACAGGTCCAGGTGTCACAATGTCAACCCCTCTCTATCAGAGTTTAAAAAAAACTTACTTTTGAAGGAAAAAATTATCTCTTGAAAGTCAAGGAAAGCTGATACAGGATACCAACTTTAGAAATTATTTATAATTCAAGGAATCATTTTCGGATATAACAGAGTTCAGGTTTTCTTATTTACTTTCCATTGTGTTACTTGATAAAAATACATGAGTTTTTAAGATCCACAATCCAAGGGAAAAAATGGATGTGACAATTTTTGCAGTTATATCCTGGAAATCTAGAAGAGACAAGAATTTTGATCTCAAGTTTCCGAACAGATAATCCAATTTTTAACACGAGTTTGACTTTATTTTATTCCTAAGAAGTTTACTTTCGTAGCAAGGTCAGTTTCATTTTGTCACATTGAATACTTTTTAATTGGCTAGGAAAAGAGGATTTTTACTTTTATTTTCTGAAAAAATACTGGAAGTTCTTGTAATTCAAGGAATCATTTCCATGCGCAACTTCTCAGGAACTTTTTTCTCCGTTTTATAAGACTTTTTCTAAGATCATATGTATTTTATGATCTCTTACTGTTTCTGAGCTAGACATTGCTGACTACAAGAAAAAGAAGTAGTGTTGCTCCAAAACACAATAGAAGGCGCTCACATTTATTTAATAAATTGTTTAATATTTTTTTAAGATTACCCAATCCCAAGCGTATTAACTGTCATGATGAAAACAGATGCTATGTCTTGACTCTTGACTACCAAGTTCAACTCCAGAAGTGGATCTTTCACTGGGCAAAACTGATTCCTCTTTTTAACCTAAACTGCCAAACTACCCTTTACTGACGGTCGATGTTTCTCCGAGAAAGCATACTCAAGAGAATGGGTTGAATACTCTATATTGAAAGATGCTGTCTTTTGCTTTTGCTGTAGGTATTTTTCCATTTCCAGTAATCCTGGCTACACTGTCACAGGAGAAGGAGGTATAGTCGAAACTGTGGTCTGAAACTGGAAGAAACTTTATGAAAAATTATCAAAACACGAAGAATCGGACTTCTATAAAGCTGCTTACTCAAGCTGAATCGAGTATTAATCAATTTCAGCAGGGACTGGGGCTTCCATAGTATCGGCTGTTAACAAGGCCCGAAAAAAAACGGTTGAGCAAAACCGTGCTCAAGTTGTAACATTAGTTAAAGTGGTAAACATTCTTGCCCGTCATTGATTAGCATTCAGAGGGTACGACGAAGAGAAGGCTTCAGGAAACCGCGTAAACTTTCTTTAAATCTTGGAACTCTTTTCAGATGGGAGTGATGCAGTGAGAAAGCGATATGGAGCCTAAACTAGTCCATAGTATCAAAATAAAATGATCAAAGTAATTGCCGATTGCCTTAAAAACGACACGACAAAATCAATTGTGAAATGATGGTCGCTCTTAGCTGATGAAACCAAAGATAAATCTTGGAAAAAACAACTGAGTCTTATTGTCAGATTTGCTAATCTTAACGGGGACGCGCGTGAAGAGCAACTCGGTTGTGTTCACTTGAAAAGCTTAATACAAGCAGCCTTACTTCCGCCATTCGCGCTCTAATCGAGAAGCAGGATCTAGCAAGGGAGAACTATGTAGCCCAGTGCTATGACGGAACCAGCGTCATGAGTGGAGCCTGCAATGGAGTTCAAGCTTTGCTGAAAGAATTTGCACCACAAGCAAGGTATATTTATTGTCGTGCCTATTGCTTGAACCTGGTACTAATTCAGTCCATTACTGGCTGTCCTAACGTCAGGGATTTTTCTCAACTTGGCAGGCCCTCTACGTATTCCTGACAAGAAGCGGCATGCGTCACAAACTATTTGTCAAGATCCAGCAAAAGCATGGTGAAAAACCGTTAGAACTGGAGCAGCTCGTCGAAACAAGGTGGTTTTATTGGTATGCTTATGTACAGAAATTTGCCTTACGACTGGGAGCAATCATGGATACTTTGCAGGTCGTATCAAGCGAAGAAACAGCAGACGACAGAATAGAAGCTTTCGGCTTGCTCGCTGCTTTAGACACCAAGCTTCTGCTAATTCTTGAGACTATGGCTCAGATACTTGCTCCCCAATTGATCGTGCCTCAAAACAACGGCAGTCTGATGCTTTCGTATATTCGGAAGTAAAAGCCCTGTTAAATTTTCTCAAGGAACACCTCCAGCTGCTGAGGTCAGATAACACCTGGGAAACAATTGTATCAGCTGTTAAAGAGAAGTGTCAGTGACTGGATATTGAAGTTCAGGAACCAAGACGCTTTGAAGCTCAGCAACCAAACGTGGATTCCACTGTTGGCTCCCGAATACGAAAATGTGCCAGGAATGACAGGACTTATTCATTGACTTTAAAGCCTATTTCAGATGACCGACATAGTGAACTTTTGGTTATTGCTACCCAACCCGAAAAAGGAAGAAGCTTGACGTTAATCGCGCAGTGGACAAATTTGCAAATTTGAAGAAGCGTCGCTTCATCTTGGTCGATTACTGAAAAATCTCTTTGTTTCTTTGTTTTGATTATTGTTTACTTTTGAAATAAAACTGCTCATTATCACTTGACTTGGAAAAATCAGCTGCAACTCCCCCCCAACTTTTGAATAGCTCTAAATTGAACGGCTATCTCAATATTTTCACTCGTGTTTTGGCTTTTTTCGGGTCAAATTTTTGTGTTTTGCTCAACCAAATGTCCAAATTCATCACTTTGCTATGATCCAATTATTTTTGTCAATTAGTGCAATACATATTACTTTTATTTCGTTATTGCTTATGTTTGCTTACAGTCCTTATCCAGTCCATTATGCTTTAGTTTTTAGATCCTTAAACGATGTTAAAGCATATAGTATGTATTTATTACATGAATGTTTAATTTTATTAAAACATTCCTGGTATTCATCCCTATAACTAGCTTTCTCTTTGACAGTCCCTCAAACTCTCTATTAAGAAAAGAAGGGCTACATAGATTTTATTTGATCACTTAAAAGCAATTTAATTTCCTTCTGGATTGCCAACCCACGGGTATGTTGGAGGACAGCTTCTTAGACAGCCACGGACAAGTCGATCACCACCTGAAATAGCAAAAGTAATATAAAGAAGCGTAAATAGTAAAGTTGGAGAGATTTCCATTACTAAGCTATGAATTAGATGTGTTTTTTCATGCTGCCTTTGCCACCGGATGCGTTTTCCATGCTCTTTCCGAATATGATAGTCATTTTGATGAATTGAATCCCATTACTTAGTATTGCATTGCAAGTACTTAGCATTGAATAATAGTTAAAATACTGAATTTAATGACAGTGAAAACAATAATAGTTTAAGTCTAGTTACAAAGCTAATAAGGCCTTTTTTAAGTTATCTAAGTCTTTTTCCTAGGAAGCCTAGTGACTAGCTTGAAGGGTGGGGGGGGGGTAGAGTTTTTAAATCAGTATTCTGATTTACACTTCCTTTTTTCAATTTATCTATGAAGAAAATGACCCCTAACTCTTTGATAATATAGGCTTTATACAACAGTTAAAAGCCCTTCTTCAATTTTAATATAGCTATCTACCAAAACCGCTTGAGGAATTTCATATTTTGTTAGTAGTATTGATCGGCTTCTATATGACGGTGAGTTTTCTGATCCATCGATTCCTTGACGCTATTACAGGCACTGCTGTAGCAGAGCCTTTGTAGAAAGCCATTTGCCTTCTATATACAAGCAGCCTCTCTCCTGTACTTTTTTTGATATCTCCCTCCCTGTAGCACCCCAACACACTTGACCAAAATTTTTACATGTCCATTTGATACAATATGGTCAGAAAAATCCAATATTTATGTATTCAAAATTGCAAGACCCCCACAGCCCTTGGGGTAAAAGCCTTAAATTCTGCAAATTACCCAAGGTAATTTGTTATAGAGCGAAAAGATAGTTTCTACAGTGGAAAAAGGTGTATATATATATAAAGGTATATATATATATATATATATATTATATATATATATATATATATATATATATATATATATATATACATATTGGGGGTTGAGTAGCTGAAACATGCAGGGATCGCGCTACAAGTCCAAAGAATGACACGTTTTGGATTGAAGAGGGGAGTAGGGGGTCCAAGAACAGGTCGAAAATCCTTTGTCTATGGTCAGTTTTGAGATTACAGCCTTAAGTCATTGGGCCAAGAAGAACCTAATGTATAAGGAGCTGTTTTGGGCGCTTTCCCCTTCCAAAAAAAGACGAAGGGTTGTTCGTTAGCAGAGGACTCATTCGATTGAAAAGTATCCTGTTTAAAGGATTAATTAAAAATTTCCGAAAAAGAAGTTTTTCAAAAAAAATGTAAAGAGTCACATTAAATTTAAGACCAGAAGAAATGAATTCCTATAATAATTAAAAATCAAAACGACCAGAAATTGCTATTAAAGAAAAAATAACCCAAAACAAACAGAAATTAAGCAATCATAGAAAACAAACATAAAACAGGTTCTAATATAAATGAATAAATAAATCTTAGAACGAATAAAAATTAAATTGAATATGTAAAATCAAACTTAGAACAAGCAAAAAACACTACAAACAAGAGTTTGGCTACTGCCCCCTGCCCTACCTCCGAAAGTGAAAAGAAAACTGCGTCACTTGCGTTTTATTACTAAATGTGTCTGGAAAAGTCGATGGAAAGAGCTAATAAAATTAAACTGACTATTTGATATATGATGTTGTTAATTGCTGGTAATTTTATTTTAATTTTCAAAATTGTAAATATAAAAGAAAGTACTTGTAATGTAATTCGTTTTAAGTTAAGCGCAAATGACGCAGTAGCATGGGCGTAGGCATCTTGTCTAGAGGGTGCAGCCGACTTTGTGATGGAGAGGGGGGCTTATAAATGCTTCCCGGGGTTCTTCGAATATAGTCACTCGTAGGTCTTTAGAAAGTCGTCATTCTATATTTCGTTAAAACTTGGCCTTTAGCATTTTCCATTTTCTACTTTTCCCGCAATACTATAATATAATAGATCCACAATCCTAATTCCAATTTCCAGAAAAATAAACATCATAAAAGCGATTTGACACAAATCACATCACGGTCAGCTTCTTGTTATAAGAATTCAATTCAAAGGTTTACACTTGGGCAAAATTAAATATCAAAATTGGTATAAGGAGACCGACCCACGTTTAGCCAAAGCAAGTAATCTCAATATAGAAACCTATGGGGATTTGTGGTGGATTATATAAGCTCTGATAGATGGAAGTGTATGATTTTAAAATGTCTGCTTTTGATTTGTACTTTTACCAAAATTATCAAATTGGATCACGTTTTATGGTGATTAAATCTGAAACTTTGTTCAATTTTTGTCTGAATGCCTACGCCTAGTTACGAATACTAGAAAAGTGGTAAACTCACGCTTTATTCTCTTATTATTTGCCTGTCTCTTGGCAGCTTCCGAGACGTACCATTTTCACCGGTTTGCTGTTAGCATTTTTTCATCACGCGGGATGGCGAACTCCCATGTTCAGCCACAATACCCGGGGTAGGTTCGATAAGTCGTACCAATGTGTCCGAAAGTGGGATATGCTTGTAAAAGTTGTGTAAATAGCATATTTTAAGGTTGAAACCAAGTTCAAAACCAAAAGATTTGGTTAATTATGGCGTTGTTTAATCCTATCAGACCAGTAGGTGAACTGAAATTCTATTTTTTCCTGTTAAATTTCATTCAAGATAAAATGCTTAAAAGTAAAACAGAAGAGAAAAGAAAGAAAGGCGGCTGGTATCCAGAAGAAAAGAAAACAGCTGTTTTGTCTGTATTATTCGGCAAACAGTCTGTCGGATTCTCTGGAAGTGCCACCTGTGTCCCTATGGGAACGCTGCAAGACTACATGAAAAAAGCTGAGAAGCTGGAATCCCTCTACAGAGTCTGGACTTGAGTTGCTTTATACACTTTTACAAAACATGATAAATAATTACAGAGGAACAAGAAAATGGACTAAAACTACTACTACTACTACTACTACTACTACTACTACTGCTACTACTACTACTACTATTACTGCTACTACTACTACTAAAAACTCACCGCAGCACCAAGATGACTGAGGCCAACACAGCCACGCACGCTCCTCCATCTCAATTTATTCGAAGCCTCCCTATTTACAACCTCCCAGGAAGTTCACATTTCCTTTAAATCTGTCTTTATGACATCCTCCCACCCCAGACAAGGTTGACCGGATTTCCGTTTAGCCCTAGACGCTTGGCCGAAAAGGACTATCTTCAGCACTCTCAATCTCCTAGCTATCTCAACTTTTCTTTCATTGTATCCCTAGAAAGCAAGATCGAACTAAATTTTTCGTACAGACTACTGTTTGAAATACTGTCAGTCAGCCGGGTACCCAGAACAATCCGTAGTTAATTTCTCTGGAAAACATCTTGCAAATCTTTATACGCTTTTTGGAGCGTCCTTGCTTCATAGCCATATTTGACGACTGCCATCACTATAGCTTCCAATATTTTAATCATAGTTTGTAGACTTATCTTCCTATTCTTCCAAACTTTTCTTTTAACTGTGAAAAAAAACACCCTAAGCCTTGGCCATTTTACTTTTAATATCTTCACTGCTCCCACTCCCTTTACTATTGATACTACCAAGGAAAGCGAAGCTGCCGACCTGATCAATCTGTTCGTAACCCAACGTTACCTTTTTATTTTCACGTATTCCTAGCCTTAGTTACTTAGTCTCAGTCTAAAAAGTATCATATTACTAAGTAATTTGCTAGGAAAGTTTCTCTCAAATTCTCATCCTGGAGTCTAACAAAATCATAACTAATAGATAACTACTAGAGGTAGTTACCCTTCCAAAATTTTATCTTTTAAATTAACCCTAGACACTACTAGATCCTGTAGTGTCTTCGGTTTAAAATAAAATAATGAATAAGGTTTGCTGTCTTATACTGTTTTCTTTTCCTACACCAAATTTACCTAGGCTAGGATACCATCTATCCCTATTTCTACCAACCTGGGCGTTGAAACTCCTAGTAAAAACACCATATTTCTATCTGGGACCCTGTCTGTTTGCTCCTGTAACTGTAAGTAAAATTCACCTAAGTCTATGCTAGTATCTATGTCAGTCGGTTCTACAGGAGCATATATTAACCTACTATAACTAATACCCTGAGCTTTTCAGCAATTAAATTAGCAATTATTTATTCTATTATTAATAACTTCCCAGCCTAAACAAGACATAGCAGCTTCCTTATTCATCATGAGCCCTACTCCAGGTCTATGTACCCCATCCTTCCTGTCTGAGTAAACAAATTCTACGTCACCTAATTTCATGTTTCATACCCCTTAGGATACGAGTTTCTGAAAATCCTAATAAGTGCAGTTCGAATCGTCTGTTCGTCAGTTAAAATGTCGATGAGATAGTCACTTTTTAACGCCGTAACATTCCAAGTTCCAATTTTCATGTTCTTTAAATCTTTGAAATTATTTTTACCTCAGGAAAAGTAATGATGCCAAATACGAGTGCAGGATGGGGTTCAACATATCCTCTCAAGTCTACACCGAAGCGCTTAAGCAGGCTTAGAGCCGAACAGCAAGAGGTCCCTGGGACCTCCAATATGAAATTGAGGCTTTGTAGAATCCTGGGCCCATCATGGTTTTCAGCACTTGGCGATGCTCTTTTATCAACAAGAGTCGAAATCCTGCACAGACAGTCTCAAACATATTCCCTCCGACTCCTTATATATTCATGCCTACAAATATTATGCTACTACGGGGAGGCAAACCATAGTAGATAAATTAACTAGGAAGAGAATTTTCAGCCCGAAAATACCCGTCAAAACAAAAATAGCCCAGAAGACTTATCCATTAATCAGAACCATGCGAACGCTGTGTCGTTTACTAGGCTATAACTTCTTCGAGGGGCACCCCTCCTCAAGTGAGAATAAAGTTGACCGCAAGGTCCCCAGTCTTGCAGGTACTCGGAAAGGGTCGAGGCAGCCCTTTGCAGAGACCGTTGTCCATAGATATGGATCTTACGCTCCTATAGAGGATCTTCCCACGATTGCGTTTTGCGTCACCATGCAATTTAACCCATTAGGCCTACTGGGAGAAGGTTTGTAACACACGGGACGTGTGGACACGCCGGTGGGCCCTATTGGGCGTACACTTGAGGGGCCTTTTCCTCCTCCACCTGTATATATGACCCTTGGTGACGGTAACCCAGTTTCTATTATGGCCCCCAGGGAGAAGGCCCTCCCTTGGTCCGTGCCTCCTATGGAGGTACCCCACATATCTGTAGGGCCTTCCCCTATCGCCACCTAGGGACACGCTGAGTGGCCTGGGGGAGGCCCCTAAAAAGCAGTAGACTCATAAACCTTTTTTTGAATAGAGGAATGCATATAATACTCACCAGATGCTATTTACCCCACCAGAATGATAATAATTTTTAATACCTCACCAGAATGCATATAATAAATAAAATCAGATGCTATTTCAACCAATCTGAACCTATTTACTGCTTATTTGTTTACTTATCGACTTCTTAAGAGCAACTTTTAAATTATAAATGAACAGTTACTCTGTTTATATTGAAATATGTCTTCACTGTTTACTCTGTTTACTTGGAAACGGCAGCTGATATGCATTTCGACTATACGCACGTATATTTGCATCGCGTAAATTTGCCCTAAAAGCATGTAACTTTGCATAAACTTAAAACTACCGAATATCAAGAAATGCAAAGTTAGTGGAGACAGTGGAGGAATTGCAGATAAATATCAGTAAGAACGGCGTTCTTATCAGTAGATCTCTATCAATATCATTAGAACTGGCGTTATCAGTAAGAACGCCAGAAGGTTTAAGCTTATGACGGCAACTGCTTTCAACCGTCACAGTGTAGGAGCTCTCTTTAACAACCTGAAGCGGGGTCTAGATAGACACATATTCAGACCACAAGACATTTGGAATGTTGACGAATCGGACCTGAAAACATCCACAAGTCTGGTAAGGTCATTTGCACAGCGAGGCCAGAAATAAGTAGGGAAGGTCACGTCAGCAGAAAGAGGTCACTTGACCACGATTTGTGCTGGTGTTAATGCATTGGAAACCCAATCCCTCCTCTACTCATTTTCCTAGAAAAACAGTGTCCGGAAATTTTACTCAAGGGAGCCTTACCAGGAACCATCATGATCGGCTCAGAAAATACTTCTGGATGAATGACTGCCTCTCATACTTTGCTTTACTTCCAGCCTTTTATCGATCAAGTCACACCCTCCAAACAGTCACCCGTACTTCTGAAAATAGACACCCAGATAAGCCGATACACCATTTAATTGCTTGATAATGGTGTTGCTACAAATAATGGTGTTGTACTTTAACTGTCCCTCTTCACACTGCTCAGAAACTACAGCCTCTAGAACAGATAGCCATGGGACGCCTTAAGGCCTACTACAATCAGTAAGCCGCAAGTTTTATGACTGTCCATAAATGTAAATCTATATCAGTGTATAACATTGCTGATCTACTGGGGAAAGCAAACCCAAAGCCTTTTACTCCTGAGTATATAATCAGTGGAATCAGTGGTCTACTCCACCAACAGAGATGTGCTCAAGGATTATGAGTTCCTCTCGTCCTATTTCTCAGACAGAATGCCTACCACATCTAGTGAAGCACTTACTAGGGAAGTTTCTATTCTCAGCGCAAGTGCTGTGCAACGTTTAGACTCCTTCTTAACATAGACCTTGAAACAGATCCAGCACAGGCTCTGTCTCTCAATGAGAAGCAAAGGTCATCAGATGATTTGTTAAAAGCGATCGTTCATATAAACCCCTTTCCAAAAGGCTCAACACGAAAAATCAGCAGGAATTTTTTTTTATAAAGTCAGAAGTGGTCACTGACATCCCAGTAAAAGAACGCATTACTCCTGGGATAAAAGCTGTATCTGCAAAGAAAGCCTTAGTCCTCGAAAGAAAGAAAGTCAGAGAAGTGAAAAGGCTAGGAAGCAAAAGGCATGTTTCTCGTAACAAGAGTTGCAGCTGGAGTGACGATTCTGACGGAAATAATCCTGTAGACAACCAATCTTCAGGCTCCATTATGGACGTTGAAGACGAGCCCCTACCAGAAATTTCCAATTTGACACTGCGAAATTCAAGGCTGGTGATCATATTCTGGGTGATCTGAAGAGCAAGAAAGGGAATCCTGTTCACAATATTATCATTATCAAAAAGTAGCAACTGAAGAACTTAAAGGCAACTTTCTGAAAGAGATTGAAGCAAGAGACTCCGCTAACTGACGAGACAGGTAGTGCCTTAAAGACAGGAGTTGAAATGAAACTGCAACCACTGACAGCTGGAACACCAAGGTCAGCGGAATGGCTTACTTTTGGTGTTGATCAGTAAATTTATAATATGAAATTAATACTCTTTAGTGTTTTTTAACCTTATTGAAATTCATTTTGTAGTTTTCCATACTGACCATATTCTTTCTTAATTTTATAGCCAAAAAACAAGTTAATGTTCCCCTGGCCACTTTTCTGCTTCTTTTGTCAGGTGGCCAAACGTAAGCCAGAGATTGCCAAAACAGTACCGGGACGGCCCAGGTTCGGCACTCTTGACCACTTGGATAGAGAGGCATCAGGGTGAAAAATGTGGTGGAGTATCTCTAATTGTGTTTTTCAAGGATGGTATTGAATGAGTTACCTTTGCTTTTGCACACTCCAGCAACTTTTTATTGCTTGAATGAAATCCTGGAGAATTAAAAAAGTCAAAACCTGCCGATCGTGGGCCAGTCTATATTGGACCAAAAATCAATATTGAATATTGAAGCGTAAATGTTGATGTCGGAAACGATATTTGGAAATTTCTGTTTATTTCCAGTTGTTTTAACCATCTACCAGGTAAAACCCCACAGAAAAATTCCAACATATGAAAAGTTCTCGTTAATATCTAGTGTAATTTGAAATTCTATGGGGGCAGTTACCCTCCCTTGCCCCCTTTCCTACACCCATGAGCAGTAAGTTTTAGATTTTTACGGTTGGAGAAGGGAACAGTAGCCAAACTCTTGTATGTGGCTCTATACTTTCTTTAAAGACTTCCTTTTGGAAAGTTGTTTTTTTTTAATTAATTAATATCTGTTCGTCTGTGATTGCCAAAGTTTCAAGATTTTAAACATTCCTTATTTCAACATCAATTTTTTTTTCACATCAAATTTTCATTTACAGCAGCAATAGTAGTAGCAATAGTATTAGTAGATTTAGTTTAACATGTCCCTCAACATTCCCCGAAGTTTCACTTTAATATCGTTAGCTTAGGTGTAAAAAGGTGGCAAATTGCATAATTTACTATCCTTAGTCTGGGACTGTGTGGGCATTGCATCTCTGGAGGCATAGGTACCAGACCTTTTGAGTGTTTTGAAAAAAATCGCTTTCTCAAAGTTTTAGTCAGTGATGAAGGGTGGGAGCTTCTAAAAAGGGCAAGGGTTACAAAATATTGATCAACCTGTTTTGGAGGGATTGCAATTGAAATGGCGTGGGAGGGGGCTTATGGATCTCGAAACACTTTCCAACACCCCCCCCCCCCAACATTTCCTGAATTTTTCGACTCTATACCCTCAGCCATTCTTAATGTATTGCAGATTTTCCTTCTTGAGAAACTGGATGTAAATAGTGCCTTTTAATTTAGTATAGCATACCCCTCAACATTCTCCAAGGTTCACCTTAATGACCTTTGCTTTTTGTATACTCCCAGAATCAAATATTTCTCCTTTTCCTAATGATAAAGCCAGCATGTAAAAAGTGGGCAAATTGCATAATTTATAATCCTCGTCCGGGGGCTATGGGGGCATGGCATTCCTGGAAGTATAGCGATTAGACCTTTTGACTTGTTTAAACGAAATGACAGATCCAAAATTTTGATCAATGTTGAGCAGTGGGACACCTAAACAGAACAGGAGGAGGGCGCTGGTTACCCCAAAATCTCTCTTCAACATCTCAACATACCTTGAAAATTTTCAACTTAATATCCTTTGTCATTCTTTATGTATTGCTGATATTCCCTGTACAGAACCAACAAGCACATAGAATATTTTGATTGTGTTTGGTATCCTTCTCAACATTCCTTTCTGTTTTAACTTAATGCCCTAAGCTTTTTTGGAGACCCAGAATCAAACAAATCCTTTTTTCAAATAAAAGTCCTTATATGTTAACAATGGGCAAGTTGCATTATCTATAGCCCTTGTCATGAGGCTGGAGGAGGTGTGTCAATCATGGAGACATGGTTATTTGACCTTTGAATTATTTTAAACAAAATGGCTATTTCAAAGTTATAATCTGATGTATTTGTGTAAAAATAGCCTGGGGGGCTGGTTGCCCTTTGATTAATTTTGACTCGGGCACTAAAATTTTCGATTTCCAATAAAAATTTTTTGACCACTTCTTCAGTAAAAAGCTTATATGTTAACAATAAACAACTCGCATAACTTACAGCTTTGCCCTTGGGACTGTGGGAGTTTCAACCCCGGAAGCATAGTTTTTTGGCCTTGGGACTACTTTGATCAAAATAGCTATCCCAAAACTTTTACAAGATGCATTTAGGAAAAAAACAGCGTGGAGAGGGCGGGGGTGCTGATCTTTCATCACATTTGACTCTTTAAAAGGAATTATAATTTTCCATTTTCTATTTTACGCTTTAAAAAACTATTTGACTTTATTTTGTCTCTTAGGGCCTATTTGGTTTAATGTATCTCTTTACTTTTCTTTGGAAAGCTTCTTTGTGAAAAAGCTTTTAAAATTAGTAGCTAGAAGGAACTGCTTGATTAAATAGCCTGAATTACTCCAGAGACATCATTTATGTATGTGTAGGTACACTAATTGAAAATAACTGCAGGTAATTACAAGGGAGATATGTAGGAACTATAATTCTCTGTGTAATTTTGCTTATATAACAGATATAAAATAGACGCAGAGAAAAAAGAAGAAGAAACATAGGATTTGACCCTCCATTCCCTGCTCTTTCCAGATATCATAATCACTACCATTATGACTGTTTCATATCCCCCCTCCCCTAATAAACCTGATAATGCCTTGGGATATGTACAAAATTTTGCTTATTTTGTGGATCCAAGCATCTTTTGGTTTGAATTTGCAAATTTCAGAGATAGTTTAGCAGCCCACTTTTTCCACTGTTTTATTTTTCTTCCCAAGCTTAGATTTTATTTTCTTGAAACCTTATTATTTCTATTAATCACTTGCAAAGCATAGTAATTCATTCCCAGATTATGTGCTGAAGACAAGGGCGTATCCAGAATTTTTTTCAGGGGGGGATTTGCCAAAAAAACATATCAACAATTTGTTTGTATATACAATTTCACTATGTTTTTACGAGTCAGATAAAATTTCGGAGGGGGGGGAGGGCAAGGCCGTACCCAGAGGGGGGTTAGAGGGTTTGACCCCCCCCTCCCCCCCCCCCCCCCCCTCCAAAAAAAAATGTTTGTTTGACTCGTAAAAGCGTAACAAAAATGGACATAAACAAATTTTGTGTGTGTTTTTTGAGGTTTTTTGTGTTGGTTTTTATAGAAGGCGGTGTCGTAGAAACTTCAAAAAAGGCTCATTCGATTGGATATTCCGAGGGCTAGTGCCCTTTGTAATAGCCAAAAGTGATTTGAGGGCAACTAACCCCCCTCTCACGCCCACCTTTTCCCCAAACACATCCAATCAAAATTTTAAGACAGCCATTTTATTAAACGTAGTTTTAAGTTCTGGAAATTAGGTCTTTGAGGATTACAACTCCCCCAAAGCCCTCAGGGCAAGGGTTGTAATTTAGGGATTCTCCGAATCCTTCATATTATTTCTTATGGAAGGGATGCTCGTATAAACTTTAGAGAGGGCTCATTTGATTGAAAATTGAAAGTTCTTGTTCACGTTTTGTATGGGAAAACTCCTTCCCATAGGAAATCTATCACATAGGAAATCTATTATAAGGAAATGTGAAGGAAATCTTCACATAGGAAATCTATTATAATTATCCAATTATAAGGTTAAAATACATACTCTGTGATAGATGCAAAATTGCTTTGGCACACAAATTCCTATTAAGGTCAATTCCAAACAGCCGTGATCCCTTTGTGTCAGCAAGTGAAATGGTCTAAACTCCCTTATTGGAGCTATTTTTTCAATACATTCATTGTTGTCAATCGCTGTCCACAAGTTATGCAAGCTGTCTATTGTTCATATATAAGGTTTTTATCAAAGAGGTAATCGTATAGACTTTGATAAAAGCCTCATTCGATTTAAATTGAAAGTTCTAGATCCGTTTTTAAAGTCAAGAATAATCGGACAGTAAGCACCCTCCCCCCCCCCCATGCCAAAAAAAGCTTGAAACATTTTGCAATCAAAAACGAACAAAAATTAATTAAAAAAACTTTCCGAAAAA
The DNA here is from genome assembly GCA_027921565.1 of Artemia sinica. Classification (NCBI taxonomy): domain Eukaryota; kingdom Metazoa; phylum Arthropoda; class Branchiopoda; order Anostraca; family Artemiidae; genus Artemia; species Artemia sinica. The sequence goes on from CM051265.1 coordinate 51,864,824, forward strand.
TAAGTTTTTCAAAGAAAAGTAAAGGCCATTTTAAACTTAAGCTCAGGAGATACAAATATCTGTTAAAATTCAAACTCAAAACGACCAGAAATTATATTGAAGAATAAATGAAACCCAAAACGAACAGAAATTAAATAAACAATCATAGCAAAAAACATACAACAAGTAATAATATAAATGAATAAATAGATCATAAAGCGAGTAATGCTTAAATTGAATATGAAAATCTAGCTTAAAACGAAAACAAATATTTTGCTATTAAAGTATAAATGAAACATAAAACGAACAGAAATTAAATAAATAATCAATGCGAACAAAACATACAATATATATTAATGTAAATGAATAAATAAATCTTAAAACGAGTGAAACTTAAATTGAATATGCAAATCAAGTTTGAATCGAATAAAAATAACTACAACAAGAGTTTGGGTATCATCTCACTGCAGAAGCCTAAAACCTACTGCGTCATTGGCACTTACTGAAAACGAATTATATTACAAATCTTTCCTTTTGTACTTAATATTGAAAATAAATATTAAAATTACAGTAAAATTTTGAACTGATGAGCTTTTAGCAATTAATATCATTATGCATCAAATATTCAGTTTAATTTATTAGTTCTTTTCAAGATTGGTCAAGACAAATATAGTTTCACTACAAGCTAAATTTTGATACTGCCCCCTTCTTTAACTGTAAAAACCTAAAGCCTTCTGCGTCATTGGTGCTTCACTGAAAACGAATTACTCGTATATTACAAAATTTATTATTTTCCAGTTCTTACAGCATTGAAAATGAAAATAAAAACTACAGTGAAAAAAAAAACTTGAACTGATTCATCTTTCAACAATTAATATCATTATATATCTAATATTCAATTTGATTTTGTTTATACTTTCCAAGACTGTTCAAGACTCATAAAGTTTTCCATTTTTTTTTAACTGTGCCATTTTTTTAACTAATCGTGTTAGTTTGTTATGAAAACATTATATGGCTTCTAGGCATTTCTATTTGAGCGGAAAACTGCACCTCAAACTTTGTGGAACATGTATTTTCTTGCATGAAACACCAAAATATAATAAAATGTCAAGTTTCGGAGTGTTCCACCACTCGCAAGCAAGTGCCATTGGTATTTTTGAATCCGTATGGTTAATTTAGGGGGTGGAGGGTAGGCTAATTCTCGTAGCAGCCCCATTCCGTCGTGGTATGGTTCACATTTTCAACACCTGGCGTCCGGACTATCATATAATCTACCAAGCATATAACTACCCCAAATCAGTATTAATAAATAAATGAAACCCAAAACGAACAAAAATTAAAATAAATATTAGAGTCAAACTCAAAACGAGCATAAATTAATGTGAGTAGGGTTCAAAATCCCTATGCTTTCCAAAAGCCAGAATATAATTTGTACTTTACTGAAAAAAAATTCAAATGAGTTTACTGAAAAAAAATGTGCATTGACAATTTAATATACATATGCTGATATTTATTCCCTAAAATCTTAATTAATTTTTGATTTCTTAAAGTTACAAAAGTGAAAATATTTCAAAGAATTGTTTTCAGTAAAGCGCCAATGACGCAGTAGGTTTTAGGCTTCTGCAGTGAGACGATACCCAAACTCTTGTTTGTAGTTATTTTTATTCGATTCAAACCTGATTTGCATATTCAATTTAAGTTTCACTCGTTTTAAGATTTATTTATTCATTTACATTAATATGTATTGTATGTTTTGTTCGCATTGATTGTTTATTTAATTTCTGTTCGTTTTAAGTTTCATTTATACTTTAATAGCAAAATATTTGTTTTCGTTTTAAGCTTGATTTTCATATTCAATCGAAGCATTACTCGCTATAAGATCTATTTATTCATTTATATTATTACTTGTTGTATGTTTTTTGCTGTGATTGTTTACTTAATTTCTGTTCGTTTTGGGTTTCATTTATTCTTTAATAGTAATTTCTGGTCGTTTTGAGTTTGAATTTTAACAGGTATTTGTATCTCCTGAGGTTAAGTTTAAAATGGCCTTTACTTTTCTTTGAAAAACTTATTTTTCGGAAAGTTTTTTTTAATTAATAAATTAAAAAAGATAAAAAAAGTAATAGTTAAGTAGATTCAAGCTGGATGAAGCTAATTCAGTTTCACAGGAAACTTAGCTTACCTGTTTCAGGGCCATCTACATCGTAATACTCACAGACGGTTTGAAAGCATGGGGCAACGATTGTCTCGTCACACGACCAAGCAGAAAAGTTACCGAGGTCAGCTAAAGAAGTAGGCTCTTTCATCCAGTCAATAACCTGTAATGAAAAACACAGTTATTCTGTCTAGTCTAGGACATAATACATTTAACCCTGAATGCAGTACCTGCAAGAAGCAGGTAAGGGCGTACTTCTGTCTTGGGGCGTAACATCTTCAAGTGAACCATTTTGATGAGCGTGTTCTTCATCTTCAAGTGTTTTTTCAAGGAGGAGGTGGGGAGGCGTCAAAACTCAATTTGCCTGTGATTTTTAAAATCAACATTATTTTATGCCTCTGTAAGAACATTAGCCTTTTACTCCGTATGCATAACATAAAAAGTATTTTAGGAGCCTAAATCATAAGCCTTTCAGGTCTTAGAGACTAAATTAGCAAGGAAAGAGTAGCAAAGAGTCCGGTTCATATGCAAAAGGGATTGGGGAAACATTTTCAAAAGGGAGTGGGAGAGAGAGTAAAGGGAGTGGGGACAGGGAGATAAGATTTATTAAATTAGCAAATGTAGGCGAATTACATTGCTATGAGTCGCTACATATTTGGAGGGCTGATATCGAGTGTTCCCTCTTTAGTCTTTATAGCTGTTTAGAGGTTAAACTATTTATTTTAACTTCTCATCGTTACAAAAGGGTAATCAGAATTTGCATGCAATTTATTCATTAATGTTGATATTTACTTGGTTGTACTCCGGGGTTTAATTTTCTATGTGGCAGGGGGGCAACTGGCTCATTTTTAATTTTTTACTTGGTCATTTTCACTTGACTTGGGAAATTTGACTCCAACTTTGTCCCCCTGGATTTTGAAGAATGTGCCAATAATACAGAGGTATTCAAAATAAGAGCAAAACTGAAAACGACAAAAAAAAAGTTACACAAAAATAATTCCCAATTAAAAAAGGATAATGACCTTTTTATTACTAGAGCAAATAAAGGCAACACTAATGTAATTACTGACAATTTTGACTATGAACATCAAATGAAAGCTATTATTTCTGATGCCTCTATTTATACAAATCTCGAATTTGATAACCTCCTCCGTCACATTGTATTAACTTTTCCGTCACTTGTTTCCAAATTAGGAAAATGGTTATCTGTGGCACTTCCTCCTCTTCTAGGAACGCAAAAATGATATCTAAAAAATTCCACGGATCTCACTAATCATAGGCAGCGCAATAGCGCTGCCTAAGTAAAGAACGATGTTGGCACAATGTATTATTATTTTTTTCGGGGGGGGGGGGAGGCGGTTTCTTGGTTTTAGACCAGGGCACTTCGTGTCGAAGGAGTTGTCGTAGAAACTTTGAAAAGAACTCATTCGATTGGAAATTAGAAGAGCTTGTGCCCCTTTTAATAGTCGAAAGTGATTGGAGGGCAATAACCCCCCTCTCACGCCCACCATTTCCCCAAACACATGCAATCAAAATTTTGATATAACCATTTTGTTCAACGTAGTTTAAAGTTCTGGAAGTTAGGTTTTTGAGGATGACAAACCCCCCCCCCCCCCAAATCCTCAGGGCATGGGTTTCAAGTTATGCCCTGGGGGCATATAAGGTTTTTTATTGAGAGTGTTGTCGTAGAAACTTCAAAAAGGGCTCATTCAATTGGAAATTGAAAGGACTACTGCCCTTGGTGATAGTAGAAAGTTATCCGAGGGCAACTGACGAGGGCGACTTACGCCCACCATTTCCGCAAACACATCCAATCAAAATTTTGAGATAGCCATTTTTTTCAACGTAGTTTAAAGTTCTGGAAATTAAGTCTTTGAGGATAACACCCCCCCCCCCACAGCCCTCATGGTAAGGGTTGTAAGATATGACCTGGGGGCATATAAGGTTTTAATTGAAAGCGTTTTCGTAGAAACTTCAAAAAGGGCTCATTCAATTGGGAATAGGGAGGGCTAGTTCCCTTATTAATAGTCAAAAGCAATCGGAGGGCGAATGCCCCCCCACGCCCATCATTTCCCCAAACACTGCCAATCAATATTTTGATACAGCCATTTTATTGAACGTAATTGAACGGTCTGGAAATTATATCTTTTAGTATGACAACCCCCCCCCCCCAAAAAAAAAAACCCTCAGGGCTAAGGTTGTAAGTTATGCCCTGGGGGCATATAAGGTTTTTATAGAAAGCGTTGTTGTAAAATCTTCAAAAAGGGCTCATTCGATTGGAAATTGGGAGAGCTATTGTCCTTTTTAATAGTCGAAAGTAATCAGAGGGAGGGAGAAATCCCCCCCCCCTCCCCACGCCCATCATTTTCCTAAACATTTCCGACTAATAATTTGATATGGTCTTTTTGTTCAACGTAGTTAAAAAGTCTGAATATTGTATCTTTGAGGACGACAACCCTCCGCCCATAGCCCTCAGGACAAGGGTCGTAAGTTATACCTTTGGGACATATAAGGTTTTTTATATGCCTATGTTTTCTCAAAGCCAGAATATAATTTTTACTTGACTGGAAAAAAAAACTTTTAATGTTTTCATTTTTGTAACTTTAAGAAATCAAAAAATAATTAGGATTTTTAGGAATAAATATCAGCATATGTATATTAAACTGACAATGTACATTTTTTTCTGTAAGTTCATTTGAATTTTTTTCAGTAAAGTACAAATTATAATCTGACTTTTAGAAAGCATAGGGTTTTAGAACCCTACACATATTAACTTCTGTTCGTTTTGAGTTTGACTCTGTTATTTATTTAATTTCTGTTTGTTTTGGGTTTCATTTATTTGTTGATACTGATTTGAGGTAGTTATATGCTTGGTAGATTATTTGATTCTGTTTTTGTTCATTTTTAGTTTAATGGAGTTCTTTACTTTTTTTCGAAAAACTTATTTTGTGGAAAAAGTTTTTTTTAATTAATAAATTAAAAAAAATTACAATGGAAAGGAATTGAATTCTCTGTAGTTTTGATGCTGCTTCAATGTATTCTTATTGTAACGCAAAAATGTGAGAAGATATATTAAGGAGTAAATTACATAAACATTTTGATGTGTATGGCTATTATGTTTATGGCATCCAAACCTTGGCATGTTTGGATGTTGAGGCTATTTTGAAATTGGTTACTCTGAGCCGCGTTTTCAGGCTCAGCGGGTTCGAACACGGGTTGTTCTCGTCTAGTGCATTAGACGTTGTGCATTAGACGTTAAGCGTTGTGCATCAGTGCATCTAGTGTATCAAACACGGAGTTGAAGCTTCGAACCAGTTGAAACTAGACAAAACTAGACGAAAAACTAGAAACTTGAAACTAGACGAGAACAACCCGTGTTCGAACCCGCTGAGCCTGAAAACGCGGCTCTGGTAAATGACTATTCTTTTTATTTTGATTTCAGGGGAGACTTTTACAAGCAAGTGTTTGATTAGGCTATGGGAGTGGCACTTATTCCTCCGTTCGCATTAAATAAAAAAAAAACCTATGCCTTCCCAAGGCCAGAACATAATTTGCACGTTACTGAAAAAAATACAAATGAATGTGCATTGTCAGTTTAATATACATATTAAATAAAAAAAAAACAAGTTTTCTTAACTGAAAGTAAGGAGTGACATTAAAACTTAAAACGAACAGAAAGTATTCCGTATATGAAACGAGCTGCCCCCTCCTCAACCCCTCGCTCTTTATGCTAAAGTTTTTTTTATTGTTTTAAAAAAACAAAGTTGTGAAACAGAGCCAAACTTTGGCGTAAAGAGCGACGGGTTGAGGAAGGGGCAGCCCCTTTCATATACGGAATAATTTCTGTTCGTTTTAAGTTTTAATGTCGCTCCTTACTTTCAGTTAAAAAAACTAGTTTTTTTTATTTAATTTCTCAACGTTTTTGAGTTAATTCAGCTTTTATTTTAGCTCACCGTACACGAATAATCAAAGCAAAATTTGCATATTTATTTTACTTTTTTTTGGCTAAATGTCTTTCTCGAAATTTTGTTCTGACGTAACTTACAAATTAACTTACGTAACGAACTTCTATATTCATATATTTTTATTGCGTATATTAGGGGGTTCGCCCCCTAGTCAGTACCTCGCTGCTTACGCTAAATTTAAATTTTGCTCCAATTTTTTAAGAATGACCCCTTAATCACAAAGGCCTTTAATTAGAATAAATAGCTCTGATGAGAGTACAAAAAAAAACTTTAGCGTAAAGAGCGAGGTATGAGTAGGAGGTGAACCCAATCATATACGTATTAATTTCTGTTCGTTTTAAATTTTGGTGTTGCTCTTACTTTCAGTTGAAAAAATTGTTTTTTTTTATTATTTAATTTCTGGTCTTTTTTTTAAATAATGCTGGGAAATCCGGCGCCTCCTTCATAGCAATGTCCCTTCCCCCATGGAAATATACTCCCACGTAAAACTCGACACATCCCCACCCCCCACCCCCAACTACCAAAACAATCCCCCCTGAAAACTTATGTATACTTCCTAACAGCCAATACTATATGTAAACATTGGGCAAAGTTCATAACTTGCAGACCTTCCCGCAGGGACTGTGGGGGGATTAAGTCATCCTCAAAGACATAGTTATTGTACTTTTTGACTATGATAAACAAAATGGGTATCTCAAAATTTTGATCGGATGACTTTGGGGAAAAAATGAACGTGAGAGGGGGCCTAGTTGCCCTCCATGTTTTTTTGGTCACTTAAAAAGGGCACTAGAACTTTTAACTTCCGTTCGAATGAGCCCTACCGCAATATTCTAGGACCACTGGTTCGATACGATCACCCCTGGGGAAAAAAAAAACAACAAAAAACAAAACAATAAACACACATCAGTGATCCTTCTTCAGGCAAAAAATACAAAATTTCACATTTTTGCAGATAGGAGCTTGAAACTACTATATCACGGTTCTCTGATACGCTGAATCTGATGGTGTGATTTTCATTAAAGTTCTGTGACTTTTAAGGGGTGTTTCCCCCTTTTTTCAAAAATAATGCAAATTTTCTAAGGCGCGTAACTATTGATGGGCAAGACTAATCTTGATGAAAATTATATATTTGAAAATAGCATAAAAATTTGATTCTTTTGATGATTAGTTTCGGTTACTATTGAGCCGGGTCCCTCCTTACTTACAGTTTGTTACCACGAACTGCTTGAAACCTTTACATGGATTTTATTGAAATGTCCGCAATAAGTAGTTTCAGGTTTCCCCTTGTTTCTGGAGTAGTTTCATGGATGACGTAGTTTGTATTTGGAAACATGGTTTTGAACCCTTACATATTTTCCGTAAACATTTAAATAGTTTTGATAAAAATACAATATTCACAGTTAAGTTTAATGAAGAAAACAAGTTACCATTTTTTGATATTTTATTAATCAAAAGATATTTCCATTTGCTTTTCTCATTTTACAGAAAGCCTACACAGAGTGATCGATATTTCAATTTTCGTTCGTGTCAACCCTGTTTCAGTGAAAAAAGGGCTTGTAATTTCTCTAGTGGATAAGGCCTTTAGAAGTTGTTCTCAGGGATTTCTGGATTCGGGATTATTGTATTTAACGGACATTTTATTTTGTAATGGATACCTAATTAAATTCATAAACGAATTAATAGAAAATAGACGTATGAAACATGATATTGACATAACTACAGTTTCACAGTCTTCAGATTTGATTTTGTCTAGACGTTTTATCTCTTTACCGTATGTGCCGGGTTTGGGGAGAATCTTAAACGGATTTTACAAAAATATAACGTTGATACATGTTCCCAGTCAGCAAGACCTTTAAGCAGTTTCCTTAATTCTGAAAAGGATTTGTCCCGGGGCAACGTGGTTAGTGGGGTTTGTAGTATTCCTTTTTCGTTCGGGAAGTTTTGCATTGGCAGAACTCACCAACAATTTGTTTAAAGAGTTATTGAGCATCGTAACTCAATAGAAAGAGCTCTAAAATTAAGTAAAATTGAGGTAACTAAAATTGAGTAACTAAAATTGAAGCCTCCTGAAACCTTTGTTTCAGCTTTTACAGAACACATTTTATTCAACGCTGATCATCATTTACAATTTGATGATACCTTGGCCATTTCTGATGATAGAGGATTTACTCAATGGGCGAGGGAGGCTATTGAAATAAAAAAAAAAACATATTATTGCTAATGTTTCAGTAAGTAGAGATACAGAAAATTGTAATATTGATCCAATTTATGACATCATAGGCAGCGCGCTAGCGCTGCCTAAGTAAAGAACGATGTGGCCACAATGTGTTTTTTTTCTTCGACAGGCACTTCTTATCGAAGGAGTTGTCGTAGAAACTTCGAAAAGGGCCCATTCCATTGGAAGTTGGGGTGGCTAGTGCCCTTTTTAATAGTCGAAAGTGATTGGAGGGCAATTAGCCCCCCCCCCACGCCCATAAATCCCCAAACACATCCAATCAAAATTTTGAGATAGCCATTTTGTTCAGCGTAGTTGATTTCCAGATAGAAAATATATTTTTGAGGAGGACACGTCCCCCACAACACTTGGGGCAAGGGTTTTAAGTTATGCCCTGGGGGCATATAAGGTTTTTATAGAAGGCGTTGTCGTAGAAAATTCAAAACGAGGCTCATTCGACTGGAAATTCGAAGGGCTAGTACCCTTTTAAATAGTCGAAAGTGATTGGAGGGCAACTAGCCCCTCCCCAAGGCCCATTATTTCCCCAAACACATCCAATCAAAATTTTGAGATAGCCATTTTGTTCAGCGTAGTTGATTTCCAGATAGAAAATATGTTTTTGAGGAGGACACTCCCCCACAACCCTCAGGACAAGGGTTTTAAGTTATGCCCTGGGGGCATATAAGGTTTTTATAGAAGGCGTCGTCGTAGAAAACTTCAAAAAAGGCTCACTTGATTGGAAATTCAAAGGGCTAGTGCCCTTTTTAATAGTCGAAAGTAATTGGAGGGCAACTAGCCCCTCCCCAAGGCCCATTATTTCCCCAAACACATCCAATCAAAATTTTGAGATAGCCATTTTGTTCAGCGTAGTTGATTTCCAGACAGAAAATATTTTTTTGAGGAGGACACTCCCCCAGAGCCCTCAAAGCAAGGGTTTTAATTTATGTCCTGGGGTCGTATGAGGTTTTTAAAGAAGGCGTTGTCGTAGAAACTTCAAAAGGGGCTCGTTTGATTTGAAATTCAAAGGGCTAGTACCCTTTTTAATAGTCGAAAGTGATTTGAGGGCAACTGACCCCCCTCTCACGCCCACTTTTTCCCCAAACACATCCAATTAAAATTTTGAGATAGCCATTTTGTTCAACGTAGTTGAAAGTTTTGGAAATTCGGTCTTTGAGGATGACAACCCCTCCCCCCCACATCCCTCAGGGCAAGGGTTGTAAGTTATGGCGTGAGGGCACATAAAGTTTTTAATGAAAGGCAACCAGCCCCCCCCCCACGCCCATCATTCCCCCAGACACATCCAATCAAAATTTTGAGATAGCCATTTTGTTCAGCGTAGCTGATTTCCGGATAAAAAATATGTTTTTGAGGAGGACACTTCCCCACAACCCTCAGGGTAAGGGTTTTAAGTTATGCCCTCGGGGCATATAAGGTTTTTATAGAAAACGTTGTCGTAGAAACTTCAAAAGCGGCTCATTTGATTGAAAATTCAAAGGACTAGTGCCCTTTTTAATAGTCGAAAGTGATTGGAGGGCAACTAGCCCCCCCCCACCCGCGCCCGTCATTCCCCCAAACACATCCAATCCAAATTTTCAGATAGCCATTTTGTTCAGCGTAGTTGATTTCCAAATATAAATTGTGTTTTTAAGGAGGACACTCCCCCACAACCCTCAGGGCAAGGGTTTCGAGTTATGCCCTGGGGGCATATAAGGTTTTTATAGAAGGCCTTGTCGTAGAAACTTCAAAACAGTCTCATTCGATTGGAAATTCAAAGGACTAGTGCCCTTTTTAATAGTCGAAAGTAATTGGAGGGCAATTGGCCCCCCTCCCACGCCCATCATTCCCCCAAACACATCCAATCAAAATTTAGAGATAGCCATTTTGTTCAGCGTAGGCTGGTTGACTTCCAAATAGAAAATATGTTTTTGAGGAGGACACTCCCCCACAACCCTCAGGGCAAAGGTTTTAAGTTATGCCCTGGGGGCATATAGGTATTTTATAGAAGGCGTTGTCGTAGAAACTTCAAAAGGGGCTCATTCGATTGTAAATTCAAAGGACTAGTGCCCTTTTTAATAGTCGAAAGTGATTGGAGGGTAACTAGCCCACCCCCTCCACTCCCATCATTCCCCCAAACACATCCAATCAAAAGCTTGAGTTAGCCAATTTGTTCAGCGTAGTTGATTTCCAGATAGAAAATATGTTTTGAGGAGGATACTCCCCCACAGCCCTCAGGGCAAGGGTTTTAAGTTATGGCCATGGGGCATATAAGGTTTTTATAGAAGGCCTTGTCGTAGAAACTTCAAAAAAGGCTCATTCGATTGGAAATTCAAAGGGCTAGTGCCCTTTTTAATAGTCGAAAGTGATTAGTGATATTTTTGCTGTTGTTGTTTAGACTAGGGCACTTCGTAACGAGGGAGCTGTTGTGGGAATTTCCAAAGGGGCTCATTCGATTGAAAATAGAAAGGGCTGATGCCCTTTTTAATAGTCGAAAGTGATTGGAGGGCAACTAATCCCCCTTCCACTCCCATCCTCCCATGCCCACCCTCCCATTTGCCCATTATGTTTAAAGATTAAATGTTGCCTTAAAATTAAATCAAAATGCACTGTGATAATGCTAACTCCCAATAAGGCATCTCAGACTCAGCAGTATCGCATGAACGACTGAGGGTATTATGTTCAAACTTTTGGGACCACTTCTGCTCTTGAAATTTAACCAAATCAAGCTAGCGTAAGTGTATCCAAGCGATTAAAGAAAGTAAACAGATTTTTTTGCGAATGGTATCAAGTTTTCCATTTCAGGTAAACTAGATGAGGTATGAAACTAAATTAAACAGTACTATTTGTGTCGAGATTTTTAAAAGGGTGTATGTTGTTAAAAATTGCTGAAAATTTTTCTCCTGCATACAAATAGCAGGCCAAACTATAAAGTCTTAAAAAACGAAAAGATTTAAAGTGTTATTTTATTTTCCCTGAAAAAACTGTGTCAATATAAAACGAACAGAAATTAATTAAAAAAAACTTTTTCTACAAAATAAGCTTTTCAAAGAAAAGTAAAGAACTCCATTAAACAAAAAATGAGCAAAAATAAAATCAAATAATCTACCAAGCGTGAAACTACCACAAATCAGCATCGATAAATAAATGAAACCCAAAACGGACAGAAATTACAATAAATAACCGAGTCAAACTCAAAACGAGCAGAAATTAATATGGGTTGGGCTAAAAAAATATGGCCTTCCCAAGGCCAGAACAAAATTTGCACTTTACTGAAGGCATAAGGGTTTTCCGCCCAACTTATGTTAATTTCTGCTCGTTTTGAGTTTGACTCGGTTATTTATTGTAATTTCTGTTCGTTTTGAGTTTCATTTACATATATATATATATCATATATATATATATATATATATATATATTATATATATATATATATATATATATATATAATATATATATATATATATATATAGTATATATATATATATATATATATATATATATATATATATATATATATATATATATATAATATATATATATATATATATATATATATATTATATATATATATATATATATTATATATATATATATATATATATAAGACTCCTCTTTTGGAAGTTTTGGTTACTAGTAGCCCTGGTCTCTCCTTACTGGCAGTCCATCGCTTACACTAAGTCTCCCTTTACCTGCGTTCCTTACTTACCACGAAATGCTTGATAATACGTTTTGACTACTGATCCAAATTTGGAATTGCTCTTGCAGATTGTCATTGAAAAAATGACAATAACAACAAGTCGGGAGAAAAAAGGCACAAACAGTTGATCGGCCATTGAAATTGCAAACCTTTAAAGGTATTAAATAAAACAAACAAGTTTTTTAAACTGAAAGTAAGGAGCGACATTAAAACTTAAAACGAACAGAAATTTTTCCGTATATGAAAGGGGCTGTCCCCTCCTCAACGCCTCGCTCTTTACGCTAAAGTTTTTAATTGTTTTAAAAACTAAAGTTGTGAGACAGAGTCAAACTTTAGCGTAAAGAGCGAGGCGTTGAGGAGGGGACAACCCCTTTCATATACGGAATAATTTCTGTTCGTTTTAAGTTTTAATGTCGCTCCTTACTTTCAGTTTAAAAAACTTGTTTTTTTTATTTAATTTCTGATCGTTTTTTAGTTAATGCAGCTTTTATTTTGGCGAACCGTCATTGAATAAGTGAACAAAATTTGCATAAAAATTTTACTTTTCTTTTGCTAAATGGATGTCTTTACAAATTAACTTACGTAACTAACTTCTATATTCGTATATTTTTCTTCTGGCAAAAAATACAAAGTTGCAGATTTTTGCAGCTATGAGCTTGAAACCTATGTAATAGGTTTTCTGATACGCTGAATCTGACGGTGTGATTTTCATTAAAATTCTTTCACTTGTAGGGGATGTTTCCCCCCTCTTTAAAAAATCGAATAAATTTTCTCAGGCTCGTAGCCTTTGATGAGTAATACTAAACTTAATAAAATTTATGTATTTAGAATCAGCATTATAAACACATTCTTTTGATACATTTATTGACATCAAAATTCCGTTTTTAAAAGTTTCGATTACTATTGAGCCGTATCGCTTGTTTTTTTATTGTTTTTTTAATACGTATATGTTATTACGTATATGAGGGGGTTCTCCCCTTAGTTAATACCACGCTCTTTACGTTAAAAGTTAAAAAAAATTTTGATTCACAAACCCCTGAATCACAAAGGCCGTTTAATTAGAATAGATAGCTCTTTTGAAAGCACTAAAAAAAACTGTAGCGTAAAGAGCGAGGTATTGACTTGGGGGAGAACCCCCTCACATACGTTATAATTTCTGTTCGTTTTAAGTTCTAATGTTCCTTCTTACTTTCAGTTGAAAAAACTTGTTTTTTTTTAATTTAATTTCTGATCGTTTTTTAAATAATGCTTGGAAATCCGGTGCCCCCTTCATAGAAATGTCCCTTACCCCAAAGAAACATCCTCCACGGAAAGATTCTCCAGAGTAACCCCCTCCTCTAGCCCCCCCCCCTCCAGAAAAAAATCCTTCCTGAAAATGTCTGTATACTTCCCAATAACCAATAAATAATGCTGGCAAGTCCGGCGCCCCCTTCATGGCAATTTCCCTTCCCCCATGAAAACTTTCTTCATGGACAGATCCTCCAACATAACCCCCGACCCACCCTTCCCTCCCACTAACAGAAAAAAAACCTCCTGAAAACTTCTGTATACTTCCAAATAACCAATACTATATGTTAACATAGGGTAAAGTTCATAACTTTTAGCCCTCCCCCTGGAGACTTCGGGGGATTAAGTCATTCTAAAAGACATATTTATCATATTTTCGACCATTCTGAACAAAATGGCTATCTCAAAATTTTGATCAGGTGACTTTGGGAAAAAAATAAGCGTGGGAGGGGGCCTAGTTGCCCTCCATTTTTTTGGTCACTTAAAAAGGGCACTAGAACTTTTAATTTCTGTTCTAATGAGCCCCCCCCACGATATTCTAGGACCACTGGGTCGATACGATCACCCCTGGGAAAAAAAAACAAACAAAAAAACAAATAAACACGCATCCGTGATCTTTCTTCTGGCAAAAAATGCAAAATTCCACATTTTTGTAGATACGAGCTTGAAACCTCTACAGTAGGGTTCTCTGATACGCTGAATATGATGGTGTGATTTTCATTGAGGTTCTATAGCTTTTAGGGGGTCTTTCCCCCTTTTTTTGAAAATCAGCCAAATTTTCTGCGTAACTTTTGATGGGTAGCACTAAACTTGATGAAAGTTATATATTTGAAATCAGCATTGAAATCTGATTCTTTTGATGTATCTATTGGTATCAAAAACCCGTTTTCTAGAGTTTCGGTTACCATTGAGCCGGGTCGCTCCTTACTTACAGTTCGTTGCCACGAACTGTTTGATTTAAAGTTTCTTTGATTTGATTTATTAGTTGTAGAACTTGTTTGAAAATGATTCTATGTGATAGCTGGCCCCATTTTTTAAAATAAACTAACAAAAGCAATGGTAGCTAGAAAAAGAAAAAATAGAAAAAATGACTGATTTAATACGAAAGAACTTTTATGTAAACAAACAGAAATCATCCCATGTATCAAGTAGAGAAGGGTGTGCTTTGAAAGTCTCTTATCCTATACTGCTTTACTGGGAGCGTGCACCAAAGGTCCAAAACAACCTTAATAGAGATGTAATCAATCAATTAATAGTAAACAATAGAAGAATTATTTGTACAAATGACAAAAGGTAAAGAACTGTAAGTAAGGAGCGACCCGGCTCAATAGTAACCGAAACTCTAAAAAACGGAATTTTGATACCAATACATACATCAGAAGAATCAGATTTTTATGCTGATTTCAAATATATAAGTTTCATCAAGCTCCTATCTGCCCATCAAAAGTTATACCCATCAAAATCTTACCAAAGTTATACCATCAGTTTAGTCTTACCCATCAAAAGTTATACGCCTGAGAAAATTTGCCTTATTTTCGAAAAAAGGGGGAAACAACCCCTAAAAGTCATAGAACTCTAATGAAAATCATACCATCAGATTCAGCGTATCAGAGAACCCTACTATAGAGGTTTCAAGATCCTATCTGCAAAAATGTGGTATTTTGTATTTTTTGCCAGAAGAAAGATCCCGGATGCGTTTATTTATTTTATTTTTTTTTTTCTCCAGGGTTAATCGTATCGATCCAGCAGTCCTAGAATATCGCGAAAGGGCTCATTCGAACGGAAATTAAAAGTTCTAGTGCCCTTTTTAAGCGACCAAAAAAATTGGAGGGCAATTTGGCCCCCTTCCACGCTCATTTTTTCCCAAAGTCACCCAATGAAAATTTTGAGATAGCCATTTTGTTTAGCATGGTCGAAAATCTAATTAATATGTCTTTGAGGATGACTTAATCCCCCACAGCTCCCGGGGGAAGGGCTGCAAGTTATAAACTTTGCCCATTGTTTACATATAGTATTGGTTATTGGGAAGTATACAGGTGTTTTCAGGAGGAATTTTTTTCTAGTGGGGGGTCGGGGTCGGAGTAGGGGTTACGGGGGAGGATCTTTCCATGGAGGATATTTCCTTGGGGGAAGGAAAATCCATGAAGGGGGCGCCAGATTTCCGGGGGTTTGTGATTTGAACAAAATTCGAACTTAAGCGTAAAGAGCGAGGTATTGACTAGGGAGCGAACTCCCTAATATACGTAATAAAAACATACGAATATAGAAATTCGTTACGTAAGTTAATTGGTAAGTTACGTCAGAACAAAATTTCGAGAAAGCCAATTAGCCAAAAAAAGGAAAATTAATATGCGAATTTCGTTTTAATTATTCATGTACGGTGAGCCAAAATCAAAGCTGCATTAATTCAAAAACGTTCAGAAATTAACTAAAAAAACAAGTTTTTTTTAACTGAAAGTAAGGAGCGACATTAAAACTTAAAACGAACAGAAATTATTCTGTATATGAAAGGGGCTGTCCCCTCCTCAACGCCTCGCTCTTTACGCTAAAGTTTGACTCTGTCTCTAAACTTTATTTTTTAAAACAATAAAAAACTTTAGCGAAAAGAGCGAGGCGCTGAGGAGGGGATATCCCCTTTCATATACAGAATAATTTCTGTTCGTTTTAAGTTTTCATATCGCTCCTTACTTTCAGTAAAAAAACTTTTTTTTTTTAGTTAGTTCTGAATAAAACCTTATCTTGTCAGCATTATCTTCAGGCGGCTGGAAATTCAGTAATCTAATTTTCTACTGACTTGTCGAATGCATCTTATCGACAATTAAATTTTTTCCTCGTGGTTACGTTTTTACATTTCCTGTTTTTAAAAAGACCATTTAATCTAACCTATCAATCCCTGCATACATCCTAGGTCCTTTAAATTTGGGAAGATCAATTAAAAATTGAGAAGACATAACAGTTCTATATGTAAAAATTATTGACGTAATCTAGCAGAAAACCATAATTATTTGACTACCGAAACCATTTCTTAATATCATACTTTATGAATTTAGATTCCATATCTGTATTTTTTTTTCTATTTTTTTAAGTCCAATCTTTTCTTGGCTTGCTTTTCAACTTTAATTTGCTCTCACAGCAGGGTGACAGGCTGCGTCACCAGTAACCTGTTTGGTTTATGTTTTTAAAAAGGCAATAACATAAATGCAGAGCGAAAAAAAATCAGCAAAAAAACAGCATACCTGTCCGGGATTGATAACAAAAACATCACCGTATGTTAAAACTTCATCAAGAAAATCGATGTATCCCTGTAAGACCTGTGGGTTATCTTGGAACCAGGCTCCATGAGCATGAATCCCAAAAGGAGCACGTGTAGTTTCGTAGTGACGTAGGAAATTCGTCATCAAGAAATTTTTTTGCTCTTCAGCTGTTTGCATTCTGAAAAATTATGTAAGTAAAAACACCTCTAAAGTAGTTGTCCCCTTTTTCGGTCTTGCCCCACCTAAGTATCTCTAGCCCCATCTTCTTATGACTGGTATGTTTGTTATTTAAGAGTTTAGTTTTTAGTCTGAACCTATCTTCTTGTGACAAGTAATTATTGTTATTTACGAGATAGTTTTTCCATGAACCTGTTTAGGGATCTCATGAATCCTAAGTTTATGATGCTTCAGGCTATATATGTAAGCTAAGGGTGTCCATTAGATCCATCTCCCAACAATATTTTGATTTGCATGTTAAAAAGGGAAAAAATATCAGTTGGGGGTAAGGGGGGGATGTTCAAAACATAAGAAATTGTCTGCTGGATTTCGAAATTATCCACGTAGAAGTTTTACGAAATCTTGAGACAGCCTTCAATCTCTTTGGGTGCCGAACTACCTGATTGCTTGAGAAAGAAGTCACAGGTCGAAGACACTAGTCAAAATTTAATACCTTGCTTAATTTTGCATAATTTATTTCATTTGGAAATTATATATTGCCTGATTTTGGAAAAAGGGGGAAAACCCACCAGAAAGTCAAGTAACCTCTAGGAAAATCATACAAATAGATATTGCATATCAGAGAATCCTACTGAGTCATCAAGTTCCTATCTACAGAAATGTTGAAGTTCCTGTTTTTTTTTTTTGTTTTTTTTTGCCAGAAGAAATATCACGGATGCGCGTTTTTTTCTTTTTTTTCCAGAGGTGATCGTATCGAACCAATGGTCCTAGAAGATCAGCAGAGGGCTCATTCGAATGAAAATCAAAAGTTCTAGTGGCCTTAATAAGTGACCAAAAATATTGGAGGGCAACTAGCCCAACTTCCACGCCCCCTTTTTCCACAAGGCATTAGATCAAAATTCTAAGACAGCCTTTGATTATTATTATTATTATTTATTGAAGACCCGTCGTCGTAAAGAAAGAAAATGACAGAGCACAAAAAAAAGCAAAAGAGCATTAAACAACTATGACAGTATAACTAGTATAGGAGTTGGTTCCAAGTGTGTTTTGACATCTTTTGGTTGTGTTTTTTTGTGTATAATTTTTACCAACAGCTACAGTAGAATCTTCTATATGAAGACTATTGATGAGCCTTGAACCATTTGTCCAAATTGGATAATTGGATATCTCAATAGGTATTTTGCGAAGTGGAAGAAAGTGGAGTGGATTTTCAATTTATCAGCATGTGTAAAAATCTTCCAGAAGGATGCAATGTAGAGGATATGAGAGAGAAAAGCAGTGTTTCAAAGCGTTGACAAATAAGAGCGATTGAAACGAAGCTTAGCAGAAACTTTAGAAGCATATGAAGCTAATATGTGGCGTTTGATGTATTCTGTTAGGAAATGACGAGTGTAATAAATTGTACTTCCAATCGGAATGCCAAGATTAACGATAGACGGGTGGATTAATGGATTTACAAGTACAACCTCATCAGGATGTGGGTATTTCCAGTTAAAAAGGACTACGTTTGACTTTTCAGCGTTGAATTCAAGACCACATTTTAAGTATTATGTCTGCAGTTTTTAGAGAGTTTCAGAAACGTTGTCCAAAGTTCGGCTGGGGCTTAACAATGTCATCAGCATAAGTGACTAAAGAGATATTGAAGCCAAAAAGGACGCAAGACATCTGACAGCAGTCTTGAGCTCCGAGGACGTAATTATTTAAATAAGAAGGTGAGGCGATGGCACCTTACCAAGCTCCTTTTTTAACTGGTACATTTCTATCTAATGGGCTTGTCATTTCATCTTTTTTCAGAAGGATGTTTTGTTGGACTTTTGTCATAGCTTAGCAAACATATCTTTTGAGATCTGATGATAGCCGGATTCAATACTCTCTTAGCAACCCTTAAAAACGTGAGGGGGTGAATCAGGGAGTCAAAAACATGGCAAACATCATAACTCGCCAAGGCGGTGAACTACATGTAAAAGAAGTATGAAGCAGAACATTAGCAACAACCGCAAGAGTGTCGGTATATCCAATGTCATATTGATAGCCAAACTGATGTAAAGGTGTGTAACTTGTTTTTTTTAACGTTGTTTCTTATATTAAAAAAAAAAAATAGTAAGAGTACTTGCGGATTGGCACTAGAGTGATGATCGGCTCTCAGGTTATGTGTTTAAGTGTTAAAATAAGTTGTCCCCTAAGTACTTCCGCAATATATTTTCTTAAAATTCCGTTTACCATGACTATAAGACCAGATACGTAGACCATCTGGTCCATTAAATCCGTCACTCATCGAGGTAGGGTTTCGCTATTAGAAAAAACGCTGTCTCAGTAAGGAACTGTCTCTTGGATAGTATTAGAGCGTCTTCAAACTTAAATACATTTTAAAAAAAAAGTAAAAAAAAAATTAATAAAAGGTGTTAGGTTTTGGAGGTGTTTGGGAGGGGTTGTATAAAGGTGGGGATGTTGGTGGGCTGTGTTGAAGAAAAATAATTCTTTGTTTACTTTTTTCTTTGATAATTTACCTTTTTAACTACCTTTTTTAGTTTCTTTTTGCAGATGTAGGAAACAGTAAATTAGTTCTCTTTGTTGCTGTTAACTTTAAGTTAAAAGATAGTTAGGATATACAGCCACCCACAGAGCTTATGTCTTTTATGTGGTTGTTTAGTTTTTGTACAATATTGTTGTTATCTTTTGGTGAAGTAAAATAAATTATCTGTCTAAATGTCTGACGTCATAATTCATTTGTATTTTCTTTTGTATTAGGATTTCACTATTCATCTATACCAGCTTACGTAGTTTTTATGTCTTATGTGATTATTCACTTTAACTTATATTGGTTTTGGGTTCCATTTATTCATTGATAGTAGTTTCTGTTCGGTTGGATTATTTTTATTACTTTATTCCGAATTGTCCTAAGTTGTAATATGGCTTTTTATATTTTTTCATGAAAGGGAAATTTGTAAAATAATCACTGAAAAGAGCACTAGAGCTCTGCAGTGAAATACCACTTTTTTCAGTGTTCCTTCACTTACTCAGTGAAGCGATGGCAAGGCCCATGGGAGGCTTGTTTTTATCCAAGTGGTCGGCACTCTCAGTCTCCACTGATGGTAGTGCAAGGCGGGTATTTATTGTGTCTTTCCAAATTTCTTTAGTGATAAAATAAATAATAGACTGGACATACATCGGACATGAGTCTGCCATCGCGCAGAATTCATCATCTTCCAAGGCTTGGAGGTTCACCATAGGTAAAATCCAAAATCCCGGATGTGACTCCACAGGGCAAGGAGGAACTGCACAATCTTGGGTTGTTCTATAGTCTAAGGTGTATGGCCACATTGGAGGGTCAATATAGTTTCTAGTTGGAAAGGACATGTCGTATTGTATACCAGCTTGAATAAGAGCTTCAATCATGTTATCTCCACCAGGCTGAAGAAATGGAGCTCGGCTCCCCTGCAAACAAAAATAGGTTTTAAAGCAAATCAGTTTTAAGGTTAATACTGATTTTAAATACTTAATTTGTATTGTAAATGGATTTATGATTATAATAATTTTAATTTTAGAAATTGACGTTGTTTGATAAACTGGAGGAGTCTCCAAAGGAAGAACTAGATGATCATCAAAATCTTACCGATGAATTTATACCCAGGTGAAAACCCTGCCATTAACTTTTGACACCTATCCTCAAAGAACGAGACTGTTAGTTGAAATTGATTGTGAATCACTTGGTTTATTTGCTATTGGTTTTCCACAAAGCAAATTACATCAAGCCAACGAGAGTAAGATTCTCTGTGAAGGCACATTGTGTCGAGAAGCTTGACTGTTATGCAATCCTTTAATTATTGCATCTTAATATTATCAAGGATGAGGTGGAAGTTTATACTAATGACTGGCAAACCGAACTTAACTGAACTTAAACTAAAAACGGAACTTAAAAAATCTTTATAACTACAAAAAAGCTATATCTCTTGTTGCTGAGCAGTTTGAAAAGTAATATTTTTTAGAGAGTATAGAGGGGTCCCAGGATTATTTTATCCAAGAAATCTTAGTGACAACTTACTGATTCAATTAGAAACACTCATTTTTACTATCATTATTAGGCTGTCGGAAAAAACTACAGTTTTTTGTTTTTTTAGTAATTACCTAAAGAAAATTAATGCCTGAAATGAACCGAAATTATCATACTTTAGAAGAAGATGCCCTACTCTTTTTGAGTTGTAATAGGGAATCATACAGCTTTTACTATAAGCTTATTTATTGCTTGAATCAATAATGATAACATGTATCTCCTTTTTAGTGTTGTCTTTAAAGTAAAGGTCCAATCATATCACACAGCGCAGGGGCTGAGGGAACAAAAGTTCTTTGTAATAATTTTTTACCTTCAAATATTTTAGCATAAAAAGGTTTTATTCTATGAAGTGGAAATTAATCCAATTTAAGGAGGACGGGGTTGGAGAGAAGAATTCAAGACTGAATTTTCTGTGTTTGAAGTCCTTGGGTGGGGTTTGTACATTATTTGGAATACATAACACTAGCAATCTAAATGTTGGTTTAAGTCCTAGATGGTACCAATTTTTATAATTTCTTTTTACACTTTTACAATTTCGTAGAAAATATATCTGTCACTTCAGTTTGCCATGGGTCTTTTATTTTCATAGTTCAACCAGTAGCTGCAGCCCAGTAAAGAGCAAACTGATTTTTTGGTAATTGAAATTTTAAAAAAAAAGTATTCAACGAGACTGTTTCAATAATGCAAATTTAAGAGCCTTTTTTGCAGCTTAAATTTTTCTGAGTAAAAAATGAAAATTTTTTTCTGATTTTGTATATTAAAACAGACTAAAAAAAGAGGAAAAACTAATTCTAAAAAAAGACAAAAAACAATTTCTCCTGATGGAAGTAAAAAGCAAATAAAAGATCTAAAACTGAAAAAACCAGCCATGACAAAACAAAGAAATAAATCTGAAAACGACAAATGGGTCTTTACTTACTTACTCGAACGGTAAATGTCTAAAACAAGTCTAAACTAGTCATAAATTTCGTCTTCAAACTTGAAACGGTCTTGCATCTGCTCTATTAGGACTATATATTATTTTCGACAAGACTGGTTAACATTTTGAGAATTTGCTTAACATTTTGAGAATTTGCTTAACCGAGATAGAGTTGCTGGAAAAAATATAGAGGAAAATGAAAAAGTTTGTGATACCTTGGATGTGAAGGAAGATTTGTTTTGTGAGGAGGAATTAGAAACAGTACTAAAAGGATTAAAGAATAATAAGGCTCCAGGTGCTGATAGGGTAGTAAATGAGTTTCTTAAATATGGTGGCTCTGAGGTTAGAAATAAGTTATTGGAGATTATGAATATGATTTTTGAAAAAAGGGGAAGTACCTAACGATTTTAGGAAAACCTTAATTAATCCACTTTATAAGAAAGGTGATAAAAGTGAGTGTGGTAATTATCGAGGCATTAGTCTGGTCTCTGTAGGTAGCAAATTGCTTAGTAATATGATACTTTTTAGACTGAGAGATGCCGTAGACAAAGTTTTAAGAGAAGAGCAGTGCGGTTTTAGAAAAGGTAGAGGATGTGTTGACCAAATTTTCACTCTTAGGTTAATAATTGAGAAGTGCCTAAGTTTTCAAACACCTTTGGTCCTCAGTTTTATAGATTATGAGCAAGCGTTCGATTCTGTTGATAGAAGAGCTTTAGTAAAGGTTTTATCCTTGTATGGTATACCAGACAAATACATTAAAGTGATTAGTGCTATGTACGAGAATAACACTGCTGCGGTTAAGGTAGGAAATGAGGTTAGCAGCTGGTTTTGTATTAAATCAGGAGTTAAGCAGGGTTGTGTTCTATCCCCCTTTATATGGATTATTTTGATGGACTTTGTTTTAAGGAGCACAGGAAAGGCAATGGGAGACCACGGAATCAAATGGGGAGGAAAAAGTCTCCTGGACTTGGATTATGCTGATGATTTAAGCATCCTAGATGAAAGTGTGAGCAAAATGAATGAAGTTTTAGAGGTTTTGCGAGTTCGGGGTGCTAGTATTGGTTTGAAAATTAATGTTAGGAAGACCAAGTCACTAAGGCTAGGAATAAGTGAAGATGAAAAGGTGACGTTGGGTAATGAAAAGATTGATCAGGTGGGCAGTTTCACTTACCTTGGTAGTATTATTAGTAAAGATGGTGGGAGCAGTGAAGATGTTAAAAATAGAATAGCCAAGGCTCAGGGTGTTTTTTCACAGTTAAAAAAAGTCTGGAAGAATAGGAAGATAAGTCTGCAAACCAAGATTAGAATCTTAGAAGCTACAGTGATGACAGTGGTCAAATATGGCTCTGAAGCATGGACGCTCCGAAAAGCGGATGAAGATTTGCTAGATGTTTTCCAGAGAAATTGCTTAAGGATTGTTCTGGGTACCCGGCTGACTGACCGTATTTCAAACAATAGGCTATACGAAAAATGTGGTTCAATACCGCTTTCTAGGTCTATAATGAAAGAAAGGTTGAGGTGGTTAGGGCATGTTGTTCGGATGAGGGATGACAGATTGCCGAAGATTGTTCTTTTCGGCCAACCATCTAGGGCTAAACGGAAAGCAGGTCGTCCCCGTCTGGGTTGGGAGGACGTCATAAAGAAAGATTTAAAGGAAATGGGAACTTCGTGGGCGGGTGTAAAAAGGGAGCCTTTGAATAGATTGGGGTGGAGGAGGAGCGTGCGTAGCTGTGTTGGCCTCAGGCGGCTTGGTGCTGCGATGAGTTGTTAGTAGTAGTAGTAGTGGTATGAGAGCGTTGTCAAATAAATTGTTTTTTAGTTGTGATCTGCAATACTTCCCTCTAGTTGTTCTCTTACCCCTGCTTCATTTTCAGTTGACTGTTCACAATTGCCACTTTTTTTTGCCGTTAAAGCAAAAAAGACACAATTATAAAACATCCACATGTATATTCGTATCTGAAAACCAGGAATAAAAAAAGAATTTTTTTTTATCCCATGGAAAATAAGTTTCCATGGCAGAACTAAATTTTTGTTACTGTTGCCGCGCTGAACCACAAAAATAAACAAGAAGAACTAAGCGATTAACTTTGACGACACATTTTGTCAATAAAAATTCAAACATTAACAATCAGTTGATTTCCAAAGACAACTATACCTTCAAAGGAAAGCCAAACTTTGTTAAGGTTTAAGGTGTCCCAGCCTTCTTCCTTTCCTTCCTTCCTTTCCCTTCTCTTCGTTTCCTTTACTGGCCATAGACCCGTTTGTCATTTTCAGATTCATTTCTTTGTTAAATAATGAGCAAAGGTGAAACTTGAAACAGAGACAAATAATGGTTTTGTTACCCGTGCAGAACTTATTTCTAAGACGTTTTCAAATAAACCAGCTCACGATTTTTCTCTATATTCGTAAAATTTTGAAAAATGTCCGTTTACTGA
The DNA here is from genome assembly GCA_027921565.1 of Artemia sinica. Lineage (NCBI taxonomy): Eukaryota > Metazoa > Arthropoda > Branchiopoda > Anostraca > Artemiidae > Artemia > Artemia sinica. Next base: position 51,888,955 of record CM051265.1, read on the forward strand.
AAACCTGAGACCATGATGGAAAACCGGGTGTTGTTTTTTGGAGCAAAAAAGTCCTAAAGCATCCTGCAGAAAACACAAGATGAATATATGAGACTCTCAGTAATTTGTCCCCAACTATGGTATCCATATTTTCCGGCACAGGTCTACTATTCAATTCTGCAAAAACCAAGCGAAAAAACAAGTTTTTTTTCGGAACTGAAAAATCGTTGAGACGAAACAAAATGACCGACTTATTTATTTGCTACTCAATGGCCCTCACCAGTGCAATCACCAATAAATGCTAATATAAATTTATAACCGAGGAAATAAATCAAGAATTATGTGTTGGAAGTTGAAGTTGGCCTAACGAACCAAAAGGTTCCTTGGTGTTAGTTTTTTTGTAAATTATGTGTAAATAAAATTATACTCCTGGAAGAAAAACTAACCATAACGTAAACTTCAGCAAGCCTGTTATTTCTGCCTATAATATTGGGATTTTCAAGCTATGACACGAACTCCTTTGGTTAGTCTATAATTTAAACTGTATTCAGATACCTTTGGTTTGAATTTGCCAACAAAATAATAATCTACAAGTCGCACCAGATTAAGCAAGTACGAATGATAATAGAAATTTTCCAAAATACTTTATTTTTGTTCTGTAAAGGATTTTTAAACCGTTTTATGTTTCTATGCGTCAAAAATCATATATTGATTTGTCTTTTTTAGCAAAATTCCGGTTTTTCCAAAAATCTACAACTGTAGAGAAATATCATGAGCTGGGTTATTTGAGCAAGTTTCATAGATACATGTTGCGCATGCTATGCATGATCAATTTTATTCGTCTTAAATTGCAACTTCGCTCTTTATTTCCATTATTAAATTTAGCTTCAAGTCAGTTTTTGATTAATAAAATGTGTTTCAGTAAAACTAGTTTCATTAGCCTTAAGTTAGTTCCAGTAAAACTTGATTCAGTTCTTCTGTACCCGAAATGGATCTTTTTTTAATCTTTGGTCGGGGCAGCGGCTTGATAATTTAGGCATCCAAGAAAGTTAAGGTATCTTAATCAGGGATTCCGATTGGTAATTTCAGTGCTCATTTAAATCATTAATCGATTCCAATGAGCTCATTGAATCACTGAATTTCAGCTTATTGAAAAGATGCCAATAATATGATTCTGCGAAAAATTCTGATTGGCTTAAATTAGCGCCAACTAAATCTAGGTATTAGCGAACTCTTGTTATGAATGAACCTCAAGAGACTAGATGCACGATATTATACCAATTTAGAGATTCAGCAATGAAATTCCTACTTGCTAAGGCGCTTATGCTAGAAAAACGAGAGTAAATAACATAGATGGAGCAAAACAAAGACCAGATCTTCGTTGATGTCTAACTCTAAACGTTTAATTCAGAAATTCAAAGTTAGGATTATTCAATCATTTTTTCTTATCAATTATGCATCCTTGATATAACAGAGAAAAATCAGGAAAAATTTATTCCCCAGAACATAACTTAAGAAGAAATAAATCGACCTGAAAATAATTTAATTGATTATTAAACCAATTTCTTCGCTTTGGCATGAAACGCCAGTTAGTCAAGAGACCTATCCTCTCGTTTAGTCAGTGTTGCCACAAGCTCAAAAATAAAATAAGCGTTCTGGTCAATTAAAAGGATCTACGATAAACATTTTAGGCCAAAAAAATTCACCAAAGTTCCGAGAAAACATGTCGACGCATCCATGTTTCATCGTTATTTGAATTTCCTGCTCAAACATTGACGTCAAGCTTCACAGCCATATAGCGCGTCCAGACTATCCGTTTTCTTGGGATTAACTAAAAAAGCAAGTTTTTTTTAACTGAAAGTAAGGAGCGACATTAAAACTTAAAACGAACAGAAATTATTCCGTATATGAAAGGGGCTGTCCCCTCCCCAACGCCTCACTCTTTACGCTGAAGTTTTTTATTGTTTAAAAAAAATAAGAGTTGTGAGAAAGTCAAACTTTAGCGTAAAGAGCGAGGTGTTGAGGAGGGGACAGCCCCTTTCATACACGGAATAATTTCTGTTCGTTTTAAGTTTTAATGTCGCTCCTTACTTTCAGTTAAAAAAAAAACTTGTTTTTTTAGTTAATTTCTGAACGTTTTGGAATTTTTTACCTTCAAAAATATATTTTTTGGGTTTTTCAACTATGCTGAACAGAATGGCTATCTCAAAATTTTGATCAGACGAAATTGGGAAAAAAGGGGCGCGGGAGGAGGCCAAGTTGCCCTCCAGCATTTTTGGTCACTGAAAAGGGCACTATAACTTTTACTTTCCGTTCGAATGAGCTCTCTCTTGATGTTCTAGGACCACTGGGTCGGTACGATTACCCCTGAAAAAAAATAAACACGCATCCGTGATCTTTCTTCTGGCAAAAAAAAATACAAAGTTGCAGATTTTTGCATATATGAGCTTGAAACCTATGTAATAGGGTTTTCTGATACGCTGAATCTGACGGTGATTTTCATTAAAATTTTTTTAATTGTAGGGGATGTTTCCCCCCCTCTTTCCAAAATCAGGTAGATTTTCTCAGGCTCGTAGCCTTTGATGAGTAATACTAAACTTAATAAAATTTATATATTTAAAGTCAACATTATAAGTCCATTCTTTTGATACATTTATTGACATCAAAGTTCCGTTTTTAAAAGTTTCGATTTATATTGAGCCGTATCGCTTGTTTTTTTATTGTTTTTTTTTATTACGTATATGTTATTACGTATATGAGGTGGTTCTCCTCTTAGTCAATACCACGCTCTTTACGCTAAAGTTAAAATTGTGTTTAAATCACAAACCCCTGAATCACAAAGGCCGTTTAATTAGAATAGATAGCTCTTTTGAAAGCACTAAAAAAAAAAACCGTAGCTTAAAGAGCGAGGTATTGACTTGGGGGCGAACCCCCTCATATACGTAATAATTTCTGTTCGTTTTAAGTTCTAATGCTGCTTCTTATTTTCAGTTGAAAAAACTTGTTTTTTTTAATGTAAATTCTGATCGTTTTTTAAATAATGCTGGGAAATCCGGCGCCCCCTTCATAGAAATGTCCCTTATTCCAAGGAAACACCCTCCACGGAAAGATTCTCCCAAGTAAACCCCTCCTCCAGCCCAACCCCCCCCCCTACCAGAAAGAAATCCTTCCTGAAAATGTCTGTATACTTCCCAATAACCAATACAATGTGTAAACAATGGGCAAAGCTCATAACTTGCAGCCCTTCCCATGGGAACTGAGGGGGATTAAGTCATCCTAAATGACATATTTATTAGATTTTCGACTATGCTCAACAAAATGGCTATCTCAAAATTTTAATTGGTTGACTTGGGGAAAAAAATGAGCGTGGGAGGGGGCCAAGTTGCCCTCCAATTTTTTTGTCACTCAAAAAGGGCACTAGAACTTTTAATTTACGTTCAAATTAGCCCTCTTACGATATTCTAGGACTACTGGATCGATACGATAACCCCTGGGAAAAAAAACAACAAATAAACACGCATCCGTGATATCTTTCTTCTGACAAAAAATACAAAATTCCACATTTTTGCACATAGGAGCTTGAAACTTCTACAGTAGGGTCCTCTTATACGCTAAATCCGATGGTGTGATTTTCATTAAAGTGACTATGACTTTTATCGGGTGTTTTCCCCTTTTTTTCGAAAATAAGTCAAATTTTCTCAGGCGCATAACTTTTAATGGGTAAGATTAAACTTGATTAAGCTTATATGTTTGAAATCAGCATAAAAATTTGGTTCTTTTTATGTATCTATTGGTATCAAAATTGGTATCCGTTTTTTAGAGTTTCGGTTACTATTGAGCCGGGTAGCTCCTTACTTACAGTTCGTTACCACGAACTGTTTGAAAATGGGACGGAAGTCTGGAAAAGGGATAGTCGTCCAGACTAGGTGTTTTTTTTTTCAAAAACCTGGTGTTTTTTTTAAATATCTGTAAAAATTTATCAGCCATCCTCATCAAATCTGTTTTTCTGAGCCAAAACCTAAAGAAAACAAATTTAGAGCCTCAGTTACACAATTTACCTTTTTTCTATTCAAAACCATTTTAGACAACTTTTTTGTTTATCACTTATCGTGTCTAATCGTCTCCTTCTTCTGGCATTTTTTCCAGAAAAGCTGTCCACACTACCACTTCCGTCCCATTTTTCCAATTTCTGACCCTCTGATTATTCCTGCCCAGAAAACGGAAAAATGGGACGGAAGGCCTGTCTACATTCCCAGATTTCCGTCCCATTTTTCCAGAAAATGGATAGTCTGGACGTGCTAATATTCAATATGGCTTGGCAAGCGCAGTAAAAGTTGCCTTTTATCACGTCTTCACACGTTCCTTTCCGTTTTACCATACCTGCTTTTCTGTTTAGCAAAAGTCTCGCCAATCAAGAAGCGGACAGCGGAACTATCACTCGTCTTACAAAAGCACCCTTTTGAAATCTCAAGGCATGACTTCACTACCCAGAAAACCTGGATCCCGAACGTACTAAAATCTGAGAAAAATCCAAACGATATCATTCAAACATTCAGTCCATGGATTCTTCATTGTATAAAAAAGGGAATCTGCTGCTTTCACACGAAAGAATCCGGAAGAAAAACAAACCCCCTTTTCCCGAATCTGGGTACTTAGAATCCAACTTTGTTGGTATTAAACCCGGTGTTTGGGTATTTGAAGGGAAAACTGTAAAGCAACAGTCAGAAAAACTATTACTACCGAGTTATTAGGAAAAAGCGCTAAGTAAAGCAACCAACTAGAAAAATAACTAGTTTCTCTGATATTTATTGGTGCGGTTTAGTAATCATTTCGGTAATCACAGCTCAAATGACAACCCTGAGAAACTGGACAAATGAACTTCGGTAAATCAAACTAAGCTCGGTTCGCACAATTATAAACACTAAGTCTTCTTAAAGAACGTAATCCAGATAAACATTTAAAATTTTTCTTCGTTTATCTGGACACTCATCTGCGATCTTCAAAGTTTGGAACTTAAATACAGAGTGGAATATCATGCGCATGAAAGTGTCTAAAACATTAGAAAAATCTGGGGAATACGCTGATAGCGATCAGAGCGATCTTTTGAATCAATTGATGTACGTTCTTTAAACAACACAAACGTACGGCTACGTATATTGAACCTAAACTATTGAAACTTGCTACAACCTAAAGAAATCACAGAATGCTGGCAATATCGAAAGAAATTGTTCAAAGGGGAAGTCCTCGCAGCCAATTCTGTTAGCTACCGCTCAAAGCCTAAGCAAGGACAATTTTCTTAGAAAGCGAAGGTAATTATGCCAAGACAGCTAAAACGAGAACTCAATGTAAAGAATCAAAAGAAAAACGAAAAAATCAACCCCTCCAATTCTCCAAAAAAGAAAATTCTAGAAATATGCACGACTAAAATCATTTGTTTTTGACATCGCGCAAAAGGTTTTGCTATGTCGTATTGAAGCATAATAATTAAGCTACAGAAAATCATGCAAGCAAGGCCATTGGTGGATTTAGTGAGGGGCCATACCCTCCCCCCTGGCTCCAAATATGCCCTGTACAAAAAAAAATTATTAGCATCTGACAATAACCTAGGTAACTAGAAGGATTAAATAATTTAGATAAACTTAACACAATTCTGAAACATTCAAAGTTCTATTACAAACTTGAACGTAACCCGAAACTGGAAAGATAATGAATAGAATCGAGAGGGTCAATTTAATGAGTCATAAAAAAATGCTTTCTGATGAGAAGTTTTACGTAATTTACAAGTTCGTGGCAGAATATTTACAACAAGAATAACAACAAGCATTACTTTATATTCTTCTTATAAAACAAATGCAATTCTTTTGATGTCTTTCAAATTTCTAAGAACTCACTAAGAATTTAACGACAAACAGTTCTTGACAGACGTTTGGTATTTTACTGGATAGGGCTCTTTCACCAGTTATTAGAAGAAAAACAAAGGTCCCACATCAAATTTCGAAGGACATTTTTATGGCCCAAAAACAGAGTATAAAAGAGGAAAAATTCAAGGGAATATTTTTCTTTACCGAGAAGAAATAAGCTTTGACGCACCATGGCGCAAGACTACTATCTAAAACAACAGATTATTGGTTCGCCCCTTTTGTTTCTTCTTTCGCGATCATGAATAATGCAAACTCGCACCATTGTTAAAAGTTGCTTGAGCTACTGAGAAATATACACTGGATAGTTTAGAAACAGAAAATGGGAGGAGCTTTTATACGTGCCGAGATTGACGAGACTGTAGTTAAATTTTTTGAGTATGGTCGTACTAGTTAAATTTCTCTACAGCGCTGGGATGCCAAATGGATACTTTTAGCGGCTTTTGGACACTTTTTCACTCTGAGGGACATTAGGACACTATTGGGTTAAAAAAGGTAGCTTTTTGAAAAAAGGACACTTTTTGGACATTTTCCAAATCAAAACCAAATGTCTTTTTTCCTTCTTTTTTTTTTGACTGCTTTTAATTTGTACTTTACTTTTAAGCTTTGGTAACGGCTTAGGGATTTTTCTTACATGTTTTTGCGCCCTGCGCGAACACCATTTATCAACCGAATAGGAATAGGACCTAAAGTCTTAACCAATGTGGTATGCTAGAACTATCGAATCCATCCTTTTCTTCTATCTTACCGTTGACTTTTGTCATCAAGTCTGTCAACTTCAAGGACCCACCTACTGCTGGTGGCAAAGTCACCAAGGCCGCTGAGAAGGCTGAAAAGAAGAAGTGAATGGCCATTCCCTGCTGGCACGTTCCGCGTAAATCCCTGTGGCGTGTAGCCGTGTGCATATGGTTATTATTACATGCTGTCATAGAAAGAAAGGAGTTTCGCAGAAAAGCTGTGTTGCGGCTCAATTTTATTTATAGCCGCTAGCGAATGTTTCTGTTTTATATTCTATACTTTCAGCTGTGATTTTTTGTCAAACACTGGTCGCCAGTTTCTGTCGAGTATAACTCAAGCGAATTTATTTTGATCGGCCTTGTCTTCTCACTTTTTTAGTTCTCGAAAACGTCATTTTTGCTCAGGGCTACTTCTAAATGTTCAGAAAACGGCAAGATAGAGGAGTTTTTAAACGATTTTAACCACTTGACCAACCAGTTGACTGAGTGGTTAAGGAGATCAACGTCTTTTGTTTAACTTTAAAACCATGTAGGTTAAAATAGACATTTCGTTGCTAGAGCCGTTCGGACCTTGTCACACCCAAATGCCGAAGTGAAAATGAATCTCTATGATTGGTTCTTTACTTTTCGACTAAGATAGGTAGCGGTATCGATAATCGATATAAAATTTCGCTCTGTTGACATTCTCATGACGATTTTTTTATGCCATCTCTTCAAATTGAACTAGCACTAAACTTAATCTATTGGTAGCGTTAATGTCAAAGCTGGAAATACCTACAGAACTCATGCAGGTAACAGACCACGAGGTAGCAGAACAAAGAAGGACGAATTTCTCAGGTTTTTTGGCACTTTTTTCACAGGTTTTGAAAATTCATAGTGGCAACCCTGTATATTGGCTAATTTTCTAGAGGGACCATAAAAGTGTCGATTTTTGTCTGATTTGGACACTTTTGTCCCTAAAAGTTTTGGCAACCCTGCTACAGCGGTGAGAAGTTACGAGACAATGTTACACACTTGGGAAAAACGTCACGAACTTGCAACTAAATAGTATTACATTGCATGCACAATACAGCAGTTAAAAGAGGTATCTGTTCTCCAGGCACGTACGCATAATTTTTTTTCGGGGGGGGGAATCCTTCAAATATCCCTTATTCTGTGCAAAGTATCTGAAAATTATAGAAAAATAAAAAAAACGTGAGATTTCGGGGGGGGGAGGGAGGGGAGAGGGCCCGGAGGCCCTCCCCCTGCGTACATGCCAGCTGTTCTCTGACCTCGGTGCTAAGAAAAACATTTCTTTTTGTTGGTTCTTTTATCCTGCGTTTTCCGCTTTTGACATTCTTTACGCTTTTGACAACAGCTTTTGACATTACAAATCAAATTGACAATTGAGAAATTAAAATTGACTTTGCGTTGTCGCACAGATACATCTTAAAACAGTAGCAGTAACCCAGAATAGACAATCTCTCAACAGTCCGACCTTTTTATCGTAAAAGAAAACTACGACTGAGCAGGAAGTCATTAGAGGTGAGCAATTAAAGAGTTTAAAACAGAATAATCGAATAGCTTGTTGCTCTACCTTACCTTTACTTTCTCTTGAGGAATATTAGCCCAGCTGCTTAAAATTATTTTCAAGCCCTCCATTTCTGCACGCCAGGTCTCAACATCCGCTTCTGACCAATAGTTTAAATCTGTCTTTCGACTAAAAGAAAAATTCACAATTTTTTTTTAATCCTCAAGTTGTAAGGAATAAATTTTTGAGCTAAAGCACTTAGATTTTTTTAAAGACTGAAATAAAAATAGAAAATTTTTCAATCTAATAACCAATACGGGTTTCGCTTGGGCTATATGCAATGTCCCCAGAGACATAGTTAATGGACCGTTCAACTATGCTGAACAAAATGGCTGTCTCAAAAATTTTGATTGGAAGTGTTCGGAAAATTATTGGCTAATGAGGAGGAGGGATTTACCCTCAAATTCCGTTTGAATCTTGAAAAGGGTACTGGAACTTTTAGTTTCTAATCGAATTAGCTGCTTTAAAACTCTCAATAATATTACTAGGTATGATAATGCAGCGTTGCTTATGATATTGCTTATATGCCCTTTTGAAAACCTGCATGCATAAAGTCCTTTCGTTTAATTGAAACTCCCCCTAAACGTTCCCTAAAAGTTTAATCTTAATACCCTTATTTCCATTAGTTACAGTAACCGTAGAAGTAATATTCAAATTATACACATAGTGTCTTCTGGCTAATTCAAAATCTGCCACAACTTACCCTGACAGGTCAAACTTAATAATGTAAACTGTTCTTGGGACATTGCTTTGTCACCCTTTTGAAAATAAACATAGTCATAGTTCGTTTTGATATAATTCAACATCCACCTCAATATTCCTTGAAATCTTCACCTTAATACACTTAGCTTGTGTAGTAGCAACAGTTTTAGCAGCAGTAGTAGCATTAGTAGCAGTATGCACATGGCAACTATGGTTTTCTTCAACATCCCCTTTAACACACGATGAAAGTTTCAACTTAGTACCATCAACTGGAATGAAGAATTAAGCATTGCTGATACGGTCTCTTGTCAACCTGTGTGGGTATATTGTGTTTAGATTTAGCTTCAGTACATTTTCAATATTGCCCAAAATCTTCACCCTAATAGCCAAAGCTTTAGTAGCAGTAGTAGTAGCACCGGTATTAATAGCAGTAGCAGTACTGGTAGTAGTAGTTGCAGTAGAATTAATAGTAGTAGCCTTAGCTTTAGTATCAGTAGTAGTAGTAGCATCAAAAGTAGCAGTAGTAATAGTAGAATGGGTAGGAGCAGTACCATTAGGATGCGAATATTGTTTTTTGGTTAGTTCAACATCCCCAACAACAAGCACTGTAAGTTTCAACTTCACACAAAAAACTGTTCCTAAGATAATGCTGACAGGGACGTCCCGGGGGGGGCGCACCCCCAAGCTTTTTTGGAATTCGGTAAAATTTTCGCCAAATACGAATTTTTTTTGCAGGAATTTTGCAAATTTCCAGATTTCTGCAGAAAATCCAGCATAGTCAAGTAGCGATACGGTAATATCTAAGAAGTTCGCCCCCCGCCCAATTAAAAGAGGGTCGGGAGCCCCTGATTGCTGATATGCCTTTTTGACAATTTGCTTAAAGAGGGCCTGTTATGATTCAGTTCACCTTCCCCCCTAAACATTCCCCGAAAATTTCACCTTCATACCTTTAGGGATATATGTAATAGTAACCTCAGGAGTAGTATTAGTATTAGTAGCACTAGTAGTAGTATTAATAGTAGTAGCACTAGTACTAGTAGCAGGGACGTTACTAGCCAAAATGTTTGGGGGAGGGGTGATTGATTTTACTCACTGGATGATCATTTATACCGGCTGTTTTCACCCCTAATTAGCGTAACGCTCGTTTCTAATACGAAACTTGGGGTTAGAAACTTGGGATTCAGCCCAAAGAATCATATAATCTGAGGAAGAATAGCCAATTTCTTCTTTTTCCCATAAGAAGCGTATGAACAACGACATGGTGACCTATTGAAGAATGGAGCAATATATTAGGAGAAAAATGATAACATGATTTATATACAAAAAGCTGGCAAAAAATTGAAAGAAGTGAAAAACTGGCATAGTTAAATTAAAATGCACAGATTCAACAACAAAAGAAGAAAATGCAACTATATACTTCAGTTAAAAATTCAAAAGTCTTGGTTTGTAAGACAGCAGTACTTTCAGTAATTCGTCGAGTTTCTGTTCGTATGTAACGTCAGTCTTGCAGCACATCATGACAAGGTAATCCAAACGGTCATCGTCCATCGTTGTGTGCAAACGTGTCATGACCAGTTTAAATTTCCTAAAACTTCCTTCTGCTGTGGCCACAGTTGGTGGTGCTGCCGCAAACCACTGGTAAACTGACCATAGAGTCGGGAATGTCGATTTGACAGCGTTAATTTCACGGAATAGTCCCTCAAAGATGGTGTAATTTATGAATTTGTTGCTTTCAACCTCAGTCCTGGCCAAAAAGTGTTTGAAAGCCTTTAGCTCTAATATTAGTTCCACGGGTTCTAAGCCTTTTCCGGGAAACATCTTCATGAGTTCGGAAAGGCTTTCATAGCTGTCATCCATTTTGCCCAGTAAACTTTGGTATGCTGGCCTCAGAAAAGATGAGTTTTTGGCTTCATCCGTAAATTCACGGCGCAAGTTGGTAAAACCGCTACATTTACCAACGTAGATTGAGATTTCTATAGATGTCATATCCGTATTTTCATGTTCTTCAACTGAATGGAAAACTGTGGCACCAACCATAAAAGCACTGCAAGAATCGGTAAAACCACTGCATTTACCGACCGAGATAGATATTACGGTATATGTCATGTCAGTATCTTCATGCTCTTTATTTAACCAAATGGAAAATTGTGGCACCATCCGTAAAATCACGGCAGGAGTCGATAATATTGCTGCGTTTACCGACCAAGTTCGATATTTCTGTAGATCACATGTCAGTATTTTCATGGTTTGTTTAACGGAACAAAATATTTTGGCGGCGTGGGTAAATCGTGGCGCCTCGCGCCACAATTTTACCGATTCATTTTTCTTACTGAGTGACTGAAAAGGGGGGGGGGTCGTCCCCATCCCTCCATACGTGACAGCCCTGACTAGCATCCGGAGTAGTATGAAAATATTACTTTTAGGTCAGTTGAACATCCAGTCAGTTGATGTTGGTTAGTTGATGAGAATCAAGTCTTGAAATTTTCAGCAATTGACTATTGGTATGACAATGCATATAAGTATAATATATATATATATATATATATATATATATATAATATATATATATATATATATATATATATATATATATATATTATATACTATATATATATATATATATATTATATATATATATTATATATATATATATATATATATATTATATATATATATATATATATATAATATATATAATATATATATATTATATATATATATATAATATTGAAATTATCAAGTATTTTGCAGTAGGTTGCATCAAGACATGGCTACTTGTAGAAAGAGAAAAGCCAAGACAGATAGTCCAAGTAATTGAGATGGCAAATGTTTAAATGGCTGCGGCACGGGTAAATGGCGGGAATAAGTATGACTCTCTTACTGGACAAATACTTTTTTGTTAGTTTTTGGAAAGGCACGCCTGCATAGAGTCTCAGGCCTGTTGACAAAGAACTTAAAATTGACAGAGGACCGTCAGATTGCATGGAATGAGAGGCAAACAAGGCACGCCCGCCTATGGTCTTAAGAAGATTGACCAAGAATTTAGGATTGAATCTTCAAAAAGGGCTCATTCGATTGGAAATTGGAAGGGCTTGTGCCCTTTTTAATAGCCGAAAGTGATTGGAAGGCACCTAACCCCCTTCCACGCCCACCATTTCCCCAAATGCAAGCAATCAAAATTTTGAGATAGCCATTTTGTTCAACGTATTTGAAAGATCTGGAAATTATATCTTTGAAGATGACAACCCCCGCTACAGCCCTCAGGGTAAGGGCTCTAAGGTATGCCCTGGGGGCATATAAGGTTTTTTATAGAAAGCATTGTCGTAGAAACTTCAAAAAAGGCTAATTCGATTGGTAATTCAAAGGGCTAGTGTCCTTTTTAATAGTCGAAAGTGATTGGAGGGCAACTAACCCCCCGCTCACGCCCACCATTCCACCAAACACATCCGATCTAAATTTTGAGATAGCCATTTTGTTCAACGTAGTTGAAAGTTCTGGAAATTATGTCTTTGAGGATGACAAACCCCCCACAGCCCCCAGGCAAAGGTTGTAAGTTATGACCTGGGGCATATAAGGTTTTTATAGAAAGCCTTGTCGTAGAAACTTCAAAAAGGGATCATTCAATTGGGAATTGAGAGGGCTAGTGTCCATATCAATAGTGAAAAGCGATAGGAGGGCGAATGTCCCCCCACGCCCATCATTTCCCCAAAAACTTCCGATCAACGTTTTGATACAGCCATTTTGTTGAACGTAGTTGAAGGGTCTGGAAATTATATCTTTGAGTATGATACCCCCCAGCTCTTAGGGCTAAGGTTGTAAGTTATTCCCTGGGGACAAATAAGGTCTTTTATAGAAAGCGTTTTTGTAAAAACTTCAAAAAGAGCTCATTCGATTGGAAATTGGGAGGGTTATTTCCCTTTTGAATTGTCGAAAGTAATCGGAGGGAGAATTCCCCCACACCCGTAATTTCTCCAAACGTTTGTGATTAACATTTTGATATAGCCATTTTAATCAACGTAGCTGAAAGGTCTGGAAATTATGTCTTTGAGGATGACAACCTTCCCCATAGCCCTCAGGACAAGGGTCGTAAGTTATGCCCTTGTGGCATATAAGGTTTGTATAGAAAGTTTCCTCGTAGAAGCTTCGAAAAGGGCTCATTCAATTGGAAATTGAGAGGACCCATGCCTTTTTTTTTAGTCGAAAGTGATCAGAGGGCCAAGGCCCACCCCCCCCCCTACGCCCATCATTTTTCCAAACACTCCCAATCAAAATTTTGAGACAGCCATTCTGTTCAATGTATTTGAAAGGTCTGGAAATTATGTCTTTGAGGATAACAAATCCCACTAGCCCTCAGGACAAGGGTTGTAGGTTATGCCCTGGGGGCACATTAGGTTTTTATAGAAAGCATGGTCATATAAACTCCAGAGGAGGCTCATTTGATTGGTAATCAGAAGCTCTAGTACTCTTTTTAAGAGTCAAAGTGATCGGAGGGCAGCTACCATCCCCTCAAAAACACACACACACGTCGTATTGTCCCGAAATGTATCTAATAGAAATTTTGAGATAGCCATTTTATCAAAATAATCTAAATATTATATAAAAAGGCTTTTGGGTTGGAACAAACCCCAGAGATTAGGGACAAGGGTTGTGAGTTGTGCCCAGGGGGTATTAGGGTTTTTATGGAAACGATGATTGTTTAACTTTAAAAGGGACCCAGTCTTTTTCCCCGAAAAAGACTATGTCAATATAAAACGAAAAGAAATTAATAAAAAAACTTTTTCAATAAAATAAATTTTTCAAAAAAGAGTAAAGAACTCTATTAAACCAAAAATGAACAAAATAAAATCAAATAATCTACCAAGCATATAACTACCACAAATCAGTATCAGTAAACAAATGAAACCAAAACAAATAGAAATTAAAATAAACAACAGAGTTAAACTCGATACGAGCCGAAATTAATATTATGTGTTTTTTATGCGAGCCGAAAAAAATCCCGGGTACGGCCTTGGGAGGAGGGGAAGGGCACAATTTAGAAGGAAATCGTTAGAAAAATCTTGATACTCATAGTACTGAAACATAAAATGAGTTTTTTTATTGTGGGAACTCTGCGCCCTTCTACGAGCTTCTTATACGATACAAACTTTTTTTTTCTGAACAAGTTCGAACATGAAATCACAGGTCAAAGAGACGAAATTTTTACATATAGGGAAAAACAAGTTTTAAAAGCCGGTGCCTGCTGGATTTATTGTAGACTACGTGTCAACAGGGTTTTTTGCACATTTCACGTGGGCTAAGAACCAAACATAGGCGATGTGCCAGAAAGTTATATTTTTATATAACTTTGTTTCAAACTGATACTTTATATTAATTTTGCATGAAGTATTGGAAATTGTTGTATTTCGTTCTGTGAACTGATACCTTATGCAGTATATCATAGGAAGTCATAACTTCTAATTGAGTAAGATATCAAACTTGTAAGAGATCGGATAAACAGCATAGCGATGCATAAAGGACAGACACACAGACATACATACATTTTATTTCATATACTTTGATAAAAACCAGATGTAAATCCTACGTTATTCTCAAAAGTACCATAACATACCTGGAATAAACCGTAATCCGAGATAGTAATCTCGACTGACCTGCTAATAGTTACTGGCAGGTACTAATTATAATTATAATTAGTAATACAATTATGATAGTTACTAGTAGTAATGTAATAGATATTAATCTTATTGTTGTCATGTGGAAAGAAGCAATACACAACATTAAAATTTCATAAAACATGTTGTAATGTGATTTTTAATAGAACGAAAAACTTACCTGATGGAGTGATCACCAATTTCATTTCCTCGTTTGTAAAGATCATTTAGATATATGTAGTCGTTGAAATCATGTATCACATTAAATGACATGGTTATTGGACAGTTATTAGGGTTAACTCTGTCCCCTAGAATGAAGGTATAGTTGCCATAGTTGAAAGGAGTCACAGCTTCATCGAATGTTAAGAAAACTATTTGAGGGATCTCGTATGGATTTGAGGGATCAAAGTTTGAAGGGGGTGCAGTTGAGGAGCAGCGACAGCCTGGTTCGATACAATTGACATTTCTGAAAAAGAAATAAGTCGTAACATTTAAACGATTTCCTGCGTAAAAACCATATCCGAATATCAATGACAATATTCGAAGATATTACTGCAAGCATATGGCTAAAATATTGGTAATGCAAACTGGTTTCTGTTTCATTGTGGTATTATCTGCCGTCCCTATTAGGTTAATATTAAAAAAAAAATTCTAGGAGGAAGTTTTCCAAAGAAGGTTGAAAAGCCACATTGAAACATAATTAAAGGCTAAAGAAGAAAATCTTGAAACCAGAAACATGGTCCTACCATGACCAGTAGGAAAAATTACAAAAAAGAAAAGAAAAAGAATTTTACAACTAACAGAGATACAGGTAGTTTAAATATTGTTTCAATTTGTAATATTATTTAAAGTGTGAACTTATTATCTAAGATTGTAATTCGGTCATGTAAGATCATTAAATTTAGCCCAATTTCACGCGTCACATTTTCATACAACGAATTTTCAAAATACCTTTGTTTTCAGAGATTTCTATCAGGCCCTGTCTCCATCCCCTACAAGTTATAACCCTTTCAGAGACGAAACTGGCCCGTTTTCAGATGTCATCTCAGGAAAAAATTGTTCATTCCTGCATAGGTATATAACTGGCTAAAAAACTTATGAATTTTCTCATTCAAGCTGAATGGAGATACAAAGTTTGTGAGTCACCCTCCTTCTTCGTGATTGGTGTGACTAATGCGAGGGTTGAGATTTCTGTGAAATTTGTCCTGCATTTCCATTTGGTTAGAGCATCCCGGGTACTTACACACAGATACGGTGATAAAAGTTCTTGTAATTTTACATTTTAGGCTCCTTGGAGGAGGAGGTAGATGTTCTACATAAATGCAAAAAGTATCCCGTCGATACAAATCAAATATACTATCGTGTTGTCTACATTACTTAACTGATTTTATGCTCTGAAATTAGCAATCAACACGCCCGATTTTGGATAGCTTCAAGTTTTTGGGTACCGGTATTAGCAAGCTAGTGCCCTGAATTTAGATTCATAGAGACCTGGCCCGGGTACCGAAGCCCCAACTTTAGTTTTACCATCAAACTTTCGAGAAAATATTGTTGGTAATTTTTCAGATGAATCAATATTTAGGAGACAGAATGTGCCTACACTCTTTTCCCTTCCCTTAAACATTAAACTTCGAGTTCCCTTGCTCTTCCCAAACATTTCTTGAAACTTGTATCTCGATCTCCGTCCTCCATCTCGGGAAGTAGCATTTGAAATATTTTGATATCCTGCCTTTTAGTTTACCTCATTACTTCACCGTAGATAAATTCAATGTCCAACATTGCCAACAATGGCAACACTTCGGGTGGATTGGAGGCACATATTTAAAGCCCGGCACCCTCCGTCCCTGAAATCCCCTTGACTTCCCCCACCCGACACTTCGAAAGCTTCTGATTGATCTCACAAGTCGTTCTAGGATTTTTGCAGATATGCCACTTTGATAACCTAGAAACGTGGTTTCTTTTGATTTGCTTTGGTCCCTTTCCCAAATGAACAACTGATGTCAACTTGGTCCTCTAGAACCCTTTGAAAATTAAAGCTTACTTTCCCAAGCTGTTGCGATGAAAATGTAGATAGAAAATTTGATAACTGTGTGCACATGGCTACTTTTGGTCTGCATCGTTACTTAACTGAGACTAAAACCTGGTAAAACAGGGACTATCGGTGCCATAAACTTAAACTGATTAAATTCAAGTTGTCTTACTCTGTTCCCTCCCCAATTATCTCTAGAAGTTTCAGTTTAATGTCCAAATGTGTTCTGTGGATATTAAACGTCTATAGTTTTGATTGCCTGGCAACACATAGTGTCTTTTGATTTACTTTTTTGCTTTACTGTGAATAGATTGTAGGTTTCATTGGGACTAATAGTAGAGAACGATTTTGGTGGATCTGAAAATTTTTTTTAGCCTCTCCATCCATTTTTCCTTCCCTAGTCAAATTTTGAGATCTGCTTGCCCCCCATACACTCCCTGTAATCTTATTTTGATACTCCAATCCATCCCTGGGGAGATTCAAATTCGACATTTTGATAGCCTGGTATCATAAAGTATTTTGGATTTACCTTGATACTTAGACGTGAACAGACTTTAGTTTCTGTAGATGATTATGGTTTAGTAAGGTTTAGGTGGATCTGAGTGAAAAACTCCCCTCCCCCCGTAAATTATTTGAAGACTCCTTGCCTTTCCTACTTCTTTCCCTTACACTACCTTAAATTTTCAAATACATCCCCGAGGCTGTTCCCAAGATATTGCACCTATGGTATTTTGATAAACTGGACCAACATGTTGTCTTTTGATTTGATTCGCTACACAACCTGACATAAGTCCCATGCGAGCTTATATTTCAAAGTTTTTTTTAGAAAATAAAAAAACTGTATTGCCCCTTCCCTCTCCACTACTACAAAAGTTAGGTTTCTTTGGCCAACCTTCCTTTTTCTTTCCCTTGTAGTGGCTGAAATTTTCAGCCTCATCTCCCAAGTCACTTCCATTATTTCCCAGATATACAATTTCTATAAATTGGATACACTTAGTGTGTTTACATCAAGGCCATATACAAGGGGTAATGTTACAGGTTTCAGCCCTCCCCCTCCCCCTGAAATTTTTGTTCGACTCTTAAAAACGCAACAATTATTCATTTAATCACTTTTTATGCGTTTTTATTTTTTTTGTGAGCCCCCCCCCCTGAAAAAAAAGCAAACAAAAATCCAGAAAATGATCTTACTTTCTCTATGCCTTCCTTCCACTCTCAAGTTGAGACTTGAGGAACACTTGACCCCCACTGACCCTAGTGCGTTGCCTCTGATTTGTCAAATTTTACAAAAACAAGTGAAAGCGAACAAGTAGCTGGTAAAATCAAATCCATAAGAAATAGTTGTCACGAGTGACAAAGTTACCTTATGGACACAATTATACGGATACAAACTACACACAGAATTACAAATTTAAGAAACATCCCTTCCCCATTTGCAGTAGAAACAGATATACAGACTTAGTTTTATAACTGCCATTTGTTTTCGAGACGTTCTGTGCCGTAGTCTATAATGTCATTCTGTCCCACGAATAGAAATACACTTTTGCTGCTTCTTGGGCGAAGTAACTCAAAAGACATTGTGTTTTATTATTTAAGTTTTATAGTGGGAAAATGTACACTTTTTTTACCAGTTTCAACAACCATTCATTTGCACGTTGAAGGTTTTTTTGACATCCCAAATAAATTGAAATGAATTTTGTTATCAAACTTTCTTATTTTATCAACTATTCCGGGGCAAAGGGCGTAAGAATCTAAAAAGATAAAATAAATGAAAACTATGAGAACCATAATAATTATAAGATTTCACCATGGGGGGGGGACTGAAAATCTCCTGTGTTTTCCTTGATAACTGCTTTACTATCTTATGCAAGGTAAATTGTCCTGAACATAATTATATAAACTTACTGAACGCAGCCTTCTGCAACTTTCGCACTAGGAGCGCATCTTACAAGCCCTAAATAAGCAAAAAGCAACAGAATCTTCATTATAACAAAGAATTTTACATACTAAGAAACATTTTAAAACAATCATATTTAGGAAATTTTAATCGTTATCTTTTGTTGACTTTCTGTACTGATGATATAGATAAATTGACGCAATAAAATTGGGTTTTCAGGATTCACTTGAATTTATAGTTGATATTACGAAAATTTGAAAGACAGTATCAAAGGATGTTTTTTATTATCTCAACCAAACGACTGCGTTTTCAGGATCGAATAAACTCTGATAACGTTTTGTAAAGGGAAAAGTACTATTATTAACGATTTGAAAACGTTCTGCTGTTACAAGTTCGTATGCTCAATTATTTTGAAAATGGAGCAGGAAGGGGAGAATAAAACAAAAAAAATAAAAGAATTGCTACATTATTAGTTTCCCAGCTACTATTAAAAATATAGCCTTTATTCTAGTATAAATTTCATAAAAAATCTCTTGGTGACCGATAGCACAAAATAAAATTACTGAACGTCATGTCTTGAAGACTTAACACCGCGTCCTATTGATACAAATAACTACATAAGAGTACACATTTTCAATCATTTAATTTGAAGGGAACATCCCAAAAACATTTTTCATAGTTGTCTACCCCCCCCCCTGAATAAAAACTCATGGATGCGGAATATAAACTGCCGATACGTTTACATCAACCAAACGACTGTGTTTTCAGGCTCGAATAAACTCTGATAACGTTTTATAAAGGCAAAAGTGCTATTATTAACGATTTAAAAACGTTCTGCTGTTACAATATCTTATACTGAATTATTTTGAAAATGGAGCAGGAAGGGGAGAATAAAAACAAAAACAAATAAAAATAAAAGAATTGCTACATTATTAGTTTCCCAGATACTATTAAAAATATAACCTTTATTCTAGTATAAATTTCATAAAAAATCTCTTGGTGACCGATAGCACAAAATAAAATTACTGAACGCCATGTCTTGAAGACTTAACACCGCGTCCTATTGATACAAATAACTACATAAGAGTACACATTTTCAATCATTTAATTTGAAGGGAAAATCCCCAAAACATTTTTCATAGTTATCTACCCCCCCCCCCTGAATCAAAACTCATGGATGCGGAATAGAAACTGCCGATACATTTTCTTTAAAATAAATTACTTTCAGAACGGAAGAAAATAAAATTTAGTCAGGTTACGAATATTACTTACTTACTTACTTAGGTCCCGGCCATCCTCGCGGGACGTTTTGGGGCCACTCCTTTTGCTAGCTCATGCGTAAGGGCTCGGTACATTGCTCTATCTGGTGCGATACGTGATAACTGGGCTATCTTGACGTTGTCGAAGTGGAAGTTCTCCATCCATCGTCTTCGTGGTCTGCCTCGTGGGCGAAGGCCATGGAGGGATCCTTCAAGGGCGATTTTCGGAAGGCGGCTCGGCTCCATTCGCTTGACGTGGCCGAACCAGCGCAGTTGTTGCTTCTTAATTTTATTGAGTACGGTTTCAGTGGACTGGAGCCTTTGACGTACTTCCACATTTGTGATTCGGTCAGTGTATTTGATTCTAGAAATGCGACGGAGGCATCTCACCTCAAAAGCTAGAAGTTTTATTTTGTCTTCGGTTTTCAGAGTCCATGTTTCACATCCATAAATAACTATGGGGATTACTAAACTGTTGAATAGGCGCATTTTGAGTTTGTTGGATAGGTGGTTACTTTTCCAGAGGTTGGCTAGTCTTTGGAAGCTAGAGCTAGCAAGTGCAAGTCGACGTTTCACGTCAGAGCTATGGCAATTATCTGAGGAGAGTAGGCTACCAAGGTACAGGAAGTGATCAACCGTTTCAACCTGTCTCCCGCCTATGGTGATAATGGGCGGGTTGTCTAGTTCACGTCTCGTAGTTACCATGACTTTGGTCTTGCTGGCATTGATCTCCATCCCGAACGGCTTTGTGGTATCGTAGAGTTTATCAGCTTGTGCCTGCAATTCTTGTGTAGAGTTGGCTAGCTCATCAATATCATCAGCGTAGGCAAGATTCTCTATTAACACCCCTCCTATTGTTGCGCCATATTCCGACTGCATCATCGACAGAACGGCATTTAGAAAGAGGTTGAAGAGATGTGGTGATAAGATGCAACCCTGGAGTACTCCTGACGAAGTTGTAAACTCTTCTGACAACCCATCAACGGTTATTACTTGGCCTCGGAACTGGTCGTACAAACTCTTGATTATTTGGACTATCTCATAAGGGATACCGTAGTGAAGGAGGATATGCCATAGTCCTTCGCGCCATATCAGGTCAAATGCCTGACGGAAATCAACGAATAGTTGGTAGAGTTCTTGGTTGAATTCGATGTGTCGTTCCATGAGTTGCCGAACGACAAATATCTGATAGATTGTTGATCTTCCAGGGCGGAAGCCGGCCTGATATTCTCCAATGGCAAAGGCAGTTGTTGCTTGAATGCGTCGGAGTAGGATTTTTGTCGGGACACGTGACTGATGGCTCGTGAGGCTGATCGGACGGTAGTTTCCGCACTCTTTCTTTGACCCCTTTTTGTGAATGGGTACAATGGCAGCCTTGCACCACTAACGGGGTACGTGGCCGGTTTCCCACACCGCAGACACAATGGCATGGTACAGATCAGTTACATCATCCGATCCGACGTTAATGAGTTCAGCGGTGACTCCGTCTGGGCCAGGGGCTTTTCCTTGTTTGAGCGTCTTGATTGCTGACTCGGTTTCTGACTTGAGTGGGGGTGGTGGTCTGAGTTCTTGGTCGGGTATGGGGAAGCGGGTTAGTATTTTAGGATCCGCAGCTACTGGGGGATTCAGTTTATCGTTAAAGTATTCTTTCATCTTTCAAGTTTCATCTTTGAATCGTAGATCTCATTTCCGTCTTTGTCCAGGATCACTGATGTTTGCGGCTCTTTTTTCCGGCTTAACTCGCGTACCATTCTGAAAACTGCTCCGCTATTCCCCTTCTTGGACAGTACTTCGCAGTCTTCGCATTTCTTTCGCAGGTGGTTACGTAGTGCCTTTCTGATCTCTCGCTCTACTCTTCTCTTGAGGAGCTTGTAAGTATCCCAACTGTGACGGTTGGATTTATTGCAAAAAAGTCGCTTATCCTCGCATAGCGCAATGATCTCATCTGTGATCCATGGTTTTTCATTTGTAGTGTTTCTTCCAAGGACGTCATTCGCTGTCTCTATGATAGCTGATGTAGCCTGCTCGGTCAGGGAGTCTATCTCATTAGCAGTGGTCAAGGAAGAATGATTTTCCAGGATCTCTCGGAATTTTTCAGATAGAGTGGAAGTGTAGGTCTGCCTTTTTGCGGGATCCCGCAGCAGATCCAGCCGGAATCTTGGGATTTTTGTTGCTTTTTGCAATTTTCTCATTCTTAGCTTGAACCTTGACATCAGGAGAGTGTGGTCAGAGTCGAAGTCTGCTCCAGGTAATGCTACTGTGTCTAGTACGGAAGACTTCCAGCGCTTCGATATCAGGATATAATCAATCATGTTCTCGGTTTTACCGTCTGGGGATCTCCAGGTCACTTTACGTCGATGGTGGTGTTTGAAATTGTGTTCGTTAAGAATAACTCGTTTTCTCGGCAGAAGTCTCAAAACTTTCTATTTTCTATAACATCAAGTTAAACAAAATATATTATCCTACAAAATAAAAAAAACAAAACAAGCAGGTTATTTCAATCCGTTCACGAACAACAACTACCGAGCTCATTTAGTGCTGTTGTTCTTGGTTGTGGATTTTTAAAACCTAGAGAATCACACTATATAATCTCAAGTAAGTGATTCAAATAGTTAGTGGTAACGAACTGTGAGAAAGGAGCGACTCGGCCCAAAAGTTCCAAAACACTAAAAAAAGGAATTTTGATAGCAAATTATACATAAAAAGAATTGTTTTTTTATGTTGATTCAAAAAAGGGAGAGAACATCCTGAAATATCAAGCGATCTTAATAAAAATCACACCATCTGATTTCTACTGCAAAAATCCTACTGTAAATGTTTCAAGCTCTCATCTACAAAAATGTTTTTTTTTTTTGCAAAAAGAAAGATCACGGACGCGTATTTTTTTTTTTCACGAATGATAATCAAAGGTCCTAAAAGATTAGAAGAGGGCTCATTCGAACAGGAACCCCACAGCCCTCAGCACATGGGTTGCGAGTTATGCCCTGAGGGCATATAAGGCGTTTATGAAAACGGTCGTCGCATAAACTCTGGAGGGGGTTCACTGGATTTGGAAATCAGATGTTCTAGTGCAGTTTTCGCCCTAGAAACAGGTGCAAGGGGATAGGAGCTTATCATCAAAACTTGTGTATTATACGGATCACATTCCGAGTAGTTGAAACACCTGGGAATTTTACCTAAAATTGTGACACCTGTTCGTGCCAAATCTTGCCTGGGCGGAAATTTCGCTTCAAATTGCGACACCTGGTCACCAAAAGAGGAAATTACCGTTAAACATTCTTCTTGAACCTCTGGAAGAAAGGAGTAGTCCGTATGTGTGTCACAGAAGTGCCTAACTGCCTATGACGGAACTAATTACATTAAAATGATAATATCTCGAATTTTTTTTTATTGAAAGCAGGGATGCCAAAAAGTTAATTTTTTTTAGCAGAGACGGTATCCTATCATGGTGGTATCCAGAGGGGGGGGGGGTCGAGCTATCATATTTAAATTCTAATACCTCGATTTTTTTTAATTGGAAACAGGGATGCCAAAAAGATAAATATTTTTTTTTCATTTAAAGTGGAGACGGAAGAAAATGATATTAAATTCCCTAGGAAACCTTTGAAATATTTTGATAGACCCAGGGCCCCCCATTGGGACTTGTTCATTGTCTCGGGTATTTTGCAATTTCTCATAGGCTACTGGCCTAACTTGGCTTTTGTGTGTGCTCCCTTTTAATTAGATTCTTTGGGTCTTATTGAATGCCATGGCGAATCTATGACTCAGTTTTCTAATAATTTGAGGTATACCTGAATAATTTTGACATTTTTGTTATTGTCATTGTACCCCTTTACTCATACCCTCAATTTTTTGTTCAAGGAACAATAAGCTGTTCAACGTTATTTCGCGTGTTTGTTTTGAACCATATAGTGACCTATTTAATTATTAAGTAAATTATTTTTTTAATGTAAAGCTGAGACGGACGGTATCCTATCAAGGTGGTATCCAGAGGGGGGGGGGTAGGGAGGTATTACATTTAAATGATAGTATCTCGATTTTATTTATTGAAAGCAGGGATGCCAAAAAGTTAATACTTTTTTAATTTAAAGCAGAGACGGTATCCCATCATGGTGGTATCCTGAGGGGGGGGGTAGGGAGCTATCATATTTAAATGATAATACCTTGATTTTTTTTGTAAAGTAGGGATGCCATTAATTTAATTATTTTTTTTTAATTTAAAGCAGAGACGGTATCCTACCAAGATGGTATCCAGAGGGGGGGGGCATAGGGAGTTATTATATTTAAGTGATAGTACCTTGAATTTTTTTTTTATTGAAAGCAGGTGTGAACTTCATTATCAATGTGTATTTCTTTATTAGTCAGATATCATGCGGGACACATATTTGTTAAGTTCAAAGGACATAAACATAGATATTTTTACGACCACCTTTCTCTTATATATCGTAGTAACAAAACAATTGACCCATAGCTTGTAATAAAGCAAGGGTCGTCTGCGTACTATGCACTAGATTAGTTATAGCATAGAGGTCAATTAAATGTTCTTGGCCTTAAATCTATTTCCGTATATATATTCTGAGCGTACGTTTGTTAAAGAGAGTTTAGTTTCATATCTGTACTGAGTAGTGTCTTGTATATTCCTGAACTTTGCAAATAAACCTTTTTTGTACAACTACTGACTTTGCGTCATTATCAAAGGAATGGTTATATTGTGAGCACCATTTGATGAACTAAGCCCTAACCAAAGCAAGTCTCACACAGGGATGCCGAAATATTTTTTTTTTTTTAAGTAGAGACGGTACTCTATCAAGGTGGCATCCAGAGGGGGGGGGGTAGGGAGGTATTATATTTAAAAGATAGTATCTAAAATTTATTTATTTTTAAAGCAGGGATGCCAAAATGTTACTTTTTTTTTTTTGAAGCAGAGACGGTATCTTATCAAGGTGGTATCGAGAGGGGGGAGGGTTAGGGAAGTATTATATTTAATGACAATATCTTGAATTTTTATTGGAAGGAGGGATGCCAAAAAGTTAATTATTTTTTCTTATTTATTTAAAGCATAGACGGATCTTATAGAACATTATATGGCTGCTTAAAAAAAAATAAAAAAGGGAGCGTGAAGGGAGGTGAGAGACTTTTACAAGAATATGACAATTTGGTTGCTACCAGTAGCTACTAGGTGGAGTATCCTATGAAAGTTTAATGTCAAGGAGTATAGAAAGTAAAATTGTAAATTTAAGCTGTGATTTGAGAAAGACTGATGAAAATATTAATGTTTGCGGTCAACATTGATCGCGCCAGCGGCACGCCGCCGACATCTTATTGGCGGCGGGCCGCCGCTGCTGTTTTTGGCCCGCGCTGCCGGTCTTTCCTCATCGGCGTGGCGCTGGGATCTTATTCTAGTTCCTTTAAGAGTCAAACATGATGGAGAGCAACAAGCCCCCCCCCTCCTTCCTGACATCCTTTTTTCCCGAAGCGCATTCAATTGAAAATGTCAGTTAGCCATTTTATTACCAATAGTTCAAAAATCACACAACTATGTCTTTAGGGTGAACACAATCCCCAGAGCCCATGGGAAAGGTCTGTAAGTTATGCCCCAGGAAATATAAGGCTTTTATACAACGGATGGTCGTATCAACTTTGAATTGGATAGAGCTTATTTGATTGGAAGATGGAAGTTTTAGTGCCATTTTTAAGAGTCAAAAGTGAATGGAGGGCATTCAGCCCCCCCCCAAGTATATCATTCCCTAAAACATATCCGATCGAAATTTTAAGAGAGCTATTTTTCTCGGTATTGTTAAATGGTCCAGTAATTATGTCTGTGGGGATGTCAACCTTCCCGCAGCCCTCAGAACAGGAGTAGTAATGTATATAAAGCTTTCAATTACACATAAAAATATACATTGAAATTGCTGTTGTTTTCAGTTACAGATGAAAATATACATTGAAATTCCTGTTGTTTTTAATTACACATGAAAATATACATTGGAATTGCGCAAGAAAAACCCATGCTTGTGACACGTTTGGTGGGTATAATCTGGTTTGGTGGGTATAGTCTGGTTTGGTGGGTATAGTCTGGTTTAGTTTTTCAAAGAGAGTGAGTATTTGACATTTTTGCAAAAAGGGATAAGGAATTCGCAAATTGGACACTATGAACGATATTAATTAATGTTTTGAATAATAGGAGTGTGAATGATTCTAATTAGTGATTGGATTGTATGAAGGTGGAGAAAAAAAGGATTAAACTGATTAACAGTTAAGGTAACCCCGAAGGGGTTGTTAACTCAGGTAATTTGTTATAAATTTGAAACAACATCAGTCTATGAAAATGGCTAACGACGATAGAATGACATTGTGAGTTGACCTAGCTTTACCTCTCCGATGTGTCAATTTTGGAGGGAAAATCAAAAATACTCAGAATCGAAAATAAATGGGATCTGCCTCAAGGGGAAGGCTCAGAGGCCCTTCGTTCCCCCATTTCTGAGGGCAGGGGAGAGGGGGGGGGTCAATTTTGGAGGGAAAACCAAAAATACTCAGAATCGAAAATAAATGGGATCTGCCTCAAGGGCAAGGCTCAGAGGCCCCTCCTGCCTCCATTTTTGAGAGCAGGGGAGGGGTCAATTTTGGAGGGAAAACCAAAAATACTCAGAAAGTTCATTTTGAATTTCTGTCGTGAAATGCAAGAGTTGGAATATTTCAGTAGTGACTTGTTGTGCTTTACCTTGTCACAGTTACATTCTCTTGATTTTTCGAAGTTCATTTTGAATTTCTGTCGTAAAATGCAAGAGTTGGAATATTTCAGTAGTGACTTGTTGTGCTTTACCTTGTCACAGTTACATTCTCTTGATTTTTCGAAGTTCATTTTGAATTTCTGTCGTGAAATGCAAGAGTTGGAATATTTCAGTAGTGTTTTGTTGTGCTTTACCTTGTCACAGTTACATTCTGTTGATTTTCATAGTTCATTTTGAATTTCTTTCATTGAAATGCAAGAGTTGGAATATTTCAGTAGTGTTTTGTTGTGCTTTACCTTGTCACAGTTACATTCTCATAATTTTTCAAAGTTCATTTTGAATTTCTTTCGTTGAAATGCAAGAGTTGGAATATTTCAGTAGTGACTTGTTGTGCTTTACCTTGTCACAGTTACATTCTCTTGATTTTTCGAAGTTCATTTTGAATTTCTGTCGTGAAATGCAAGAGTTGGAATATTTCAGTATATTTTCAAAGTTCATTTTGAATTTCTTTCGTGAAATGCAAGAATTGGAATATTTCAGTAGTGTCTTGTCCTGGTTTACCTTGTCACAGCTACATTCTCATGATTTTTCAAAGTTCATTTTGAATTTCTGTCGTGAAATGCAAGAGTTGGAATATTTCAGTAGTGACTTGTTGTGCTTTACCTTGTCACAGTTACATTCTCTTAATTTTTCGAAGTTCATTTTGAATTTCTGTCGTGAAATGCAAGAGTTGGAATATTTCAGTAGTGACTTGTTGTGCTTTACCTTGTCACAGTTACATTCTCTTGATTTTTCGAAGTTCATTTTGAATTTCTGTCGTGAAATGCAAGAGACAGAAAATTGGAGTCTTAGTCCACCAGCCTGAATGGTGGAAATCCACTAGCTCAGTATTGGGGTCCCAGTCCACCAGCCTGAATGGTGGAAATTCACTAGCTCAGAATTGGGGTCTTAGTCCACCAGCCTGAATGGTGGAAATCCACTAGCTCAGTATTGGGGTCTTAGTCCACCAGCCTGAATGGTGGAAATCCACTAGCTCAGTATTGGGGATCTTAGTCCACCAGCCTGAATGGTGGAAATCCACAGCTTTACCTTGTCACAGTTACATTCTCTTGATTTTTCGAAGTTCATTTTGAATTTCTGTCGTGAAATGCAAGAGTTGGAATATTTCAGTAGTGTTTTGTCGTGCCTTACCTTGTCACAGTTACATTCTGTTGATTTTCATAGTTCATTTTGAATTTCTTTCATTGAAATGCAAGAGTTGGAATATTTCAGTATTGTCATTGAAATGCAAGAGTTGGAATATTTCAGTAGTGTTTTGTTGTGCTTTACCTTGTCACAGTTACATTCTCTTAATTTTTCAAAGTTCATTTTGAATTTCTTTCGTGAAATGCAAGAATTGGAATATTTCAGTAGTGTCTTGTCGTGGTTTACCTTGTCACAGCTAAATTCTCATGATTTTTCAAAATTCATTTTGAATTTCTGTCGTGAAATGCAAGAGTTGGAATATTTCAGTAGTGACTTGTTGTGCTTTAACTTGTCACAGTTACATTCTCTTGATTTTTCGAAGTTCATTTTGAATTTCTGTCGTAAAATGCAAGAGTTGGAATATTTCAGTAGTGTTTTGTTGTGCTTTACCTTGTCACAGTTACATTCTGTTGATTTTCATAGTTCATTTTGAATTTCTTTCATTGAAATGCAAGAGTTGGAATATTTCAGTAGTGTTTTGTTGTGCTTTACCTTGTCACAGTTACATTCTCTTAATTTTTCAAAGTTCATTTTGAATTTCTTTCGGGAAATGTCAGAATTGGAATATTTCAGTAGTGTCTTGTCGTAGGTTTACCTTGTCACAGCTACATTCTCAAGATTTTTCAAAGTTCATTTTGGATTTCTTTCGTTGAAATGCAAGAGTTGGAATATTTCAGTAGTGACTTGTTTTGCTTTACCTTGTCACAGTTACATTCTCTTGATTTTACGAAGTTTATTTTGAATTTATGTCGTGAAATGCAAGAGTTAGAGCATTTCAGTAGTGTTTTGTTGTGCTTTACCTTGTCACAGTTACATTCTGATGATTTTCATAGTTCATTTTGAATTTCTTTCATTGAAATGCAAGAGTTGGAATATTTCAGTAGTGTTTTGTTGTGCTTTACCTTGTCACAGTTACATTCTCTTAAATTTTCAAAGTTCATTTTGAATTTCTTTCGTGAAATGCAAGAATTGGAATATTTCAGTAGTGTCTTGTCGTGGTTTACCTTGTCACAGCTACATTCTCATGATTTTTAAAGTTCATTTTGGATTTCTTTCATTGAAATGCAAGAGTTGGAATATTTCAGTAGTGACTTGTTGTGCTTTACATTGTCACGGTTACATTCTCTTGATTTTTCGAAGTTCATTTTGAATTTCTGTCGTGAAATACAAGAGTTGGAATATTTTCAGTAGTGTTTTGTTGTGCTTACCTTGTCACAGCTAAATTCTCATGATTTTTCAAATTCATTTTGAATTTCTGTCGTGAAATGCAAGAGTTGGAATATTTCAGTAGTGACTTGTTGTGCTTTACCTTGTCACAGTTACATTCTCTTGATTTTTCGAAGTTCATTTTGAATTTCTGTCGTAAAATGCAAGAGTTGGAATATTTCAGTAGTGTTTTGTTGTGCTTTACCTTGTCACAGTTACATTCTGTTGATTTTCATAGTTCATTTTGAATTTCTTTCATTGAAATGCAAGAGTTGGAATATTTCAGTAGTGTTTTGTTGTGCTTTACCTTGTCACAGTTACATTCTCTTAATTTTTCAAAGTTCATTTTGAATTTGTTTCGGGAAATGTCAGAATTGGAATATTTCAGTAGTGTCTTGTCGTAGTTTACCTTGTCACAGCTACATTCCCAAGATTTTTCAAAGTTCATTTTGGATTTCTTTCGTTGAAATGCAAGAGTTGGAATATTTCAGTAGTGACTTGTTTTGCTTTACCTTGTCACAGTTACATTCTCTTGATTTTACGAAGTTTATTTTGAATTTATGTCGTGAAATGCAAGAGTTAGAGCATTTCAGTAGTGTTTTGTTGTGCTTTACCTGTCACAGTTACATTCTGATGATTTTCATAGTTCATTTTGAATTTCTTTCATTGAAATGCAAGAGTTGGAATATTTCAGTAGTGTTTTGTTGTGCTTTACCTTGTCACAGTTACATTCTCTTAAATTTTCAAAGTTCATTTTGAATTTCTTTCGTGAAATGCAAGAATTGGAATATTTCAGTAGTGTCTTGTCGTTGTTTACCTTGTCACAGCTACATTCTCATGATTTTTAAAAGTTCATTTTGGATTTCTTTCATTGAAAAGCAAGAGTTGGAATATTTCAGTAGTGACTTGTTGTGCTTTACATTGTCACGGTTACATTCTCTTGATTTTTCGAAGTTCATTTTGAATTTCTGTCGTGAAATACAAGAGTTGGAATATTTCAGTAGTGTTTTGTTGTGCTTTACCTTGTCACAGTTACATTCTGTTGATTTTCATAGTTCATTTTGAATTTCTTTCATTGAAATGCAAGAGTTGGAATATTTCAGTAGTGTTTTGTTGTGTTTTACCTTGTCACAATTACATTCTCTTAATTTTTCAAAGTTCATTTTGAATTTCTGTCGTGAAATGCAAGAATTGGAATATTTCAGTAGTGTCTTGTCCTGGTTTACCTTGTCACAGCTACATTCTCATGATTTTTCAAAGTTCATTATGAATTTCTGTCGTGAAATACAAGAGTTGGAATATTTCAGTAGTGACTTGTTGTGCTTTACCTTGTCACAGTTACATTCTCTTGATTTTTCAAAGTTCATTTTGAATTTCTGTCGTGAAATGCAAGAGTTGGAAAATTGGAGTCTTAGTCCACCAGCCTGAATGGTGGAAATCCACTAGCTCAGTATTGGGGTCCCAGTCCACCAGCCTGAACGGTGGAAATTCGCTAGCTCAGAATTGGGGTCTTAGTCCACCAAGCCTGAATGGTGGAAATCCACTAGCTCAGTATTGGGGTCTTAGTCCACCAGCCTGAATGGTGGAAATCCACTAGCTCAGTATTGGGGATCTTAGTCCACCAGCCTGAATGGTGGAAATCCACAGCTTTACCTTGTCACAGTTACATTCTCTTGATTTTTCGAAGTTCGTTTTGAATTTCTGTCGTGAAATGCAAGAGTTGGAATATTTCAGTAGTGTTTTGTTGTGCCTTACCTTGTCACAGTTACATTCTGTTGATTTTCATAGTTCATTTTGAATTTCTTTCATTGAAATGCAAGAGTTGGAATATTTCAGTATTGTCATTGAAATGCAAGAGTTGGAATATTTCAGTAGTGTTTTGTTGTGCTTTACCTTGTCACAGTTACATTCTCTTAATTTTTCAAAGTTCATTTTGAATTTCTTTCGTGAAATGCAAGAATTGGAATATTTCAGTAGTGTCTTGTCGTGGTTTACCTTGTCACAGCTAAATTCTCATGATTTTTCAAAATTCATTTTGAATTTCTGTCGTGAAATGCAAGAGTTGGAATATTCAGTAGTGACTTGTTGTGCTTTAACTTGTCACAGTTACATTCTCTTGATTTTTCGAAGTTCATTTTGAATTTCTGTCGTAAAATGCAAGAGTTGGAATATTTCAGTAGTGTTTTGTTGTGCTTTACCTTGTCACAGTTACATTCTGTTGATTTTCATAGTTCATTTGAATTTCTTTCATTGAAATGCAAGAGTTGGAATATTTCAGTAGTGTTTTGTTGTGCTTTACCTTGTCACAGTTACATTCTCTTAATTTTTCAAAGTTCATTTTGAATTTCTTTCGGGAAATGTCAGAATTGGAATATTTCAGTAGTGTCTTGTCGTAGTTTACCTTGTCACAGCTACATTCCCAAGATTTTTCAAAGTTCATTTTGGATTTCTTTCGTTGAAATGCAAGAGTTGGAATATTTCAGTAGTGACTTGTTTTGCTTTACCTTGTCACAGTTACATTCTCTTGATTTTACGAAGTTTATTTTGAATTTATGTCGTGAAATGCAAGAGTTAGAGCATTTCAGTAGTGTTTTGTTGTGCTTTACCTTGTCACAGTTACATTCTGATGATTTTCATAGTTCATTTTGAATTTCTTTCATTGAAATGCAAGAGTTGGAATATTTCAGTAGTGTTTTGTTGTGCTTTACCTTGTCACAGTTACATTCTCTTAAATTTTCAAAGTTCATTTTGAATTTCTTTCGTGAAATGCAAGAATTGGAATATTTCAGTAGTGTCTTGTCGTTGTTTACCTTGTCACAGCTACATTCTCATGATTTTTAAAAGTTCATTTTGGATTTCTTCATTGAAATGCAAGAGTTGGAATATTTCAGTAGTGACTTGTTGTGCTTTACCTTGTCACGGTTACATTCTCTTGATTTTTCGAAGTTCATTTTGAATTTCTGTCGTGAAATACAAGAGTTGGAATATTTCAGTAGTGTTTTGTTGTGCTTTACCTTGTCACAGCTAAATTCTCATGATTTTTCAAAATTCATTTTGAATTTCTGTCGTGAAATGCAAGAGTTGGAATATTTCAGTAGTGACTTGTTGTGCTTTACCTTGTCACAGTTACATTCTCTTGATTTTTCGAAGTTCATTTTGAATTTCTGTCGTAAAATGCAAGAGTTGGAATATTTCAGTAGTGTTTTGTTGTGCTTTACCTTGTCACAGTTACATTCTGTTGATTTTCATAGTTCATTTTGAATTTCTTTCATTGAAATGCAAGAGTTGGAATATTTCAGTAGTGTTTTGTTGTGCTTTACCTTGTCACAGTTACATTCTCTTAATTTTTCAAAGTTCATTTTGAATTTCTTTCGGGAAATGTCAGAATTGGAATATTTCAGTAGTGTCTTGTCGTAGTTTACCTTGTCACAGCTACATTCCCAAGATTTTTCAAAGTTCATTTTGGATTTCTTTCGTTGAAATGCAAGAGTTGGAATATTTCAGTAGTGACTTGTTTTGCTTTACCTTGTCACAGTTACATTCTCTTGATTTTACGAAGTTTATTTTGAATTTATGTCGTGAAATGCAAGAGTTAGAGCATTTCAGTAGTGTTTTGTTGTGCTTTACCTTGTCACAGTTACATTCTGATGATTTTCATAGTTCATTTTGAATTTCTTTCATTGAAATGCAAGAGTTGGAATATTTCAGTAGTGTTTTGTTGTGCTTTACCTTGTCACAGTTACATTCTCTTAAATTTTCAAAGTTCATTTTGAATTTCTTTCGTGAAATGCAAGAATTGGAATATATCAGTAGTGTCTTGTCGTTGTTTACCTTGTCACAGCTACATTCTCATGATTTTTAAAAGTTCATTTTGGATTTCTTTCATTGAAATGCAAGAGTTGGAATATTTCAGTAGTGACTTGTTGTGCTTTACATTGTCACGGTTACATTCTCTTGATTTTTCGAAGTTCATTTTGAATTTCTGTCGTGAAATACAAGAGTTGGAATATTTCAGTAGTGTTTTGTTGTGCTTTACCTTGTCACAGTTACATTCTGTTGATTTTCATAGTTCATTTTGAATTTCTTTCATTGAAATGCAAGAGTTGGAATATTTCAGTAGTGTTTTGTTGTGTTTTACCTTGTCACAATTACATTCTCTTAATTTTTCAAAGTTCATTTTGAATTTCTTTCGTGAAATGCAAGAATTGGAATATTT
This sequence comes from Artemia sinica, assembly GCA_027921565.1. Lineage (NCBI taxonomy): Eukaryota > Metazoa > Arthropoda > Branchiopoda > Anostraca > Artemiidae > Artemia > Artemia sinica. The sequence continues at coordinate 51,922,089 of CM051265.1, forward strand.
CAGTAGTGTCTTGTCCTGGTTTACCTTGTCACAGCTACATTCTCTTGATTTTTCAAAGTTCATTATGAATTTCTGTCGTGAAATGCAAGAGTTGGAATATTTCAGTAGTGACTTGTTGTGCTTTACCTTGTCACAGTTACATTCTCTTGATTTTTCAAAGTTCATTTTGAATTTCTGTCGTGAAATGCAAGAGTTGGAAAATTGGAGTCTTAGTCCACCAGCCTGAATGGTGGAAATCCACTAGCTCAGTATTGGGGTCCCAGTCCACCAGCCTGAACGGTGGAAATTCGCTAGCTCAGAATTGGGGTCTTAGTCCACCAAGCCTGAATGGTGGAAATCCACTAGCTCAGTATTGGGGTCTTAGTCCACCAGCCTGAATGGTGGAAATCCACTAGCTCAGTATTGGGGATCTTAGTCCACCAGCCTGAATGGTGGAAATCCACAGCTTTACCTTGTCACAGTTACATTCTCTTGATTTTTCGAAGTTCATTTTGAATTTCTGTCGTGAAATGCAAGAGTTGGAATATTTCAGTAGTGTTTTGTTGTGCCTTACCTTGTCACAGTTACATTCTGTTGATTTTCATAGTTCATTTTGAATTTCTTTCATTGAAATGCAAGAGTTGGAATGTTTCAGTAGTGTTTTGTTGTGCTTTACCTTGTCACAGTTACATTCTCTTAATTTTTCAAAGTTCATTTTGAATTTCTTTCGTGAAATGCAAGAATTGGAATATTTCAGTAGTGTCTTGTCGTGGTTTACCTTGTCAAAGCTACATTCTCATGATTTTTCAAAGTTCATTTTGAATTTCTGTCGTGAAATGCAAGAGTTGGAATATTTCAGTAGTGACTTGTTGTGCTTTATCTTGTCACAGTTACATTCTCTTGATTTTTCGAAGTTCATTTTGAATTTCTGTTGTGAAATGCAAGAGTTGGAAAATTGGGGTCTTAGTCCACCAGCCTGAATGGTGGAAATCCACTAGCTCAGTTTTGGGGTCTTAGTCCACCAGCCTGAATGGTGGAAATTCATTAGCTCAGTATTAGGGTCCCAGTCCACCAGCCTGAACGGTGGAAATTCACTAGCTCAGAATTGGGGTCTTAGTCCACCAGCCTGAATGGTGGAAATCCACTAGCTCAGTATTGGGTTCTTAGTCCACCAGCCTGAATGGTGGAAATCCACATTCCCTGGTTCAAATATGAAACTTAAGTCTATTTTTGGATCGAAAAATAAAACTATTTCTGTAAAATCTGAGCTAATAAGGGTTTTTGACCGTAAAATCTAGTTTCTTGTAAGAAAATTATGGAAAATACAATTCTCTAGTTCAAATGTGAAACTTAAGTCCAGTTTTGGATACTCATAATGATGAGGACTGATGATTCTAATTCAATATTTTTTCCATAAAAACAGACTATTTTTTTTTAAACTTCGAAATTATTCAACTTTATTTATTTTTTATCTTTTTTTTGTACGTATCTTAAAATGACAAAATATGCCTACGGCTCTAACAATTGTACTCTATTATTGGTCAGAGATACGATGTGGCTTTCCCATTGGTATTCTATGATCCGGTTATTGACACTACCTAGTCTATTGCATGTATTAAATCAGTATTTTTTACGCAGTGGAACGATAAACACATAAGTCATATCTTTAAAAAAAAGTGAAGATGGAGCATTTTAATAAAGTGTGTTCACATAACAAGGTTATTGTAGCATTGAATGCCGACAAGGAGAAGTATTTAAACTATGAAACAAGTACAAGTGGTAGCACTATTGGAAATGTATGCATGCATTGTCATGACAGTAAGGAATTAAATTTCTTTGGAATAGCGAAAAAATTCAACTCTTATGTTGGTGGTTATGCGAGATTGAGATCTCCAGAGATGATTGCACTCAAAGAGAATGCCAACATAAAAATAATCGTTGATGATAGAGGACAACTCCTTGCTACTGTTGCAGGTAACACATTACCTACTGATACATCCAATCGTCAGCTTTCGGGTATTAGCATTCAACGGAAGGTCAATAAAAGAAAGGCCTACTCTTCTAGTAATATCGTAAACCATATCTTGTCTACGTGCCGAAACTGTTACCTATGTAAAAATAATGTGATAATAGACAGTAAAATTGCCAGAAAAATAAAAAGGGCATTGTCAGAAAATATCACTATGGAATATAAAGATGAATCGATGAAAAACAAAGCACCAGCAAACGTTACTGCCATTGATCAAACAGTCAATGAACCAAATAATACCAAAGACGAAAAGCATATTGAGCCTGTTGATGAGACACCAGTAAAAATTGTGTATGACTCTAAATGGAATAGTGATTATTCTACTGATTACGAACTAAGAGAAGACAATAGCTACAATATCAAGAGAGAACATGGTGAACTATTTTATGGAACAGATTCAAAATGTCCAAAGTTAATCATTGATATTAATAATGTATCATAATATATTTTTGTATTAATATTCTACATAGCATTATCTCATTAAAAATATATTATGCATTACCTTGTTATGTGTTCATTATTTTTAGAGTAAGCTAGCATATCAAACGTTTAGAATGTCTATTAAAACATCGGAGATGTAAGAAAAGGAATTTGCATACATCTATTGTCAGACACATGGGATAACATTGACAAAATCTAGCTATCAGAATGAATAAATTCTTTATCAACATCCGTTGTTGGATATGTTATTATGTCATTATGAAAAATTTTTAAGTAAGTAGGTAAGTAAGTAATTAAGTAGGTAAGTAAGTAACAAACTCTTTCTTGAATTCACCTCTTGATACACAATACAGAAATTTAATTCAGGAAATTATGAAAAAAAAAATTGAACAAATTCTTTATTAACATTCTTTATCGATTGAAGTCGCTTCCTAGACAGTCAATACAACAATTTCACAAAATCTAAGTATCAGATTGATTAAATTCTATATCAACATCCATTTCTCGGATACATGGGGATGAAATTGACAAAATCTAAGTGTTAGAGTGAATAGATTTTATTTATCAACATCTTTTGTCAGATACATCGAATAAAATTGACAGAATCTAAGTGTCAGAGTGAATAATTTATTTTTTATCAACATCTTTTATCAGTTACAACAATTATAAATAACAAAATCTAAATATCAGAGTGAATAAATGCTTTTTCAGCATCCTTTGTTGGATATGTTGAATAAAATATGCAAAGTCGACATAGCTTTATTTCATTTTTTAAGGTTAATTTAGGCGAGGTTACGTGCGCGCACGTAACCTCGCCTAAATTAACCTTAAAAAATGAAATAAAGCTATGTCGACTTTGCATATTTTATTCAACATATCCAACAAAGGATGCTGAAAAAGCATTTATTCACTCTGATATTTAGATTTTGTTATTTATAATTGTTGTAACTGATAAAAGATGTTGATAAAAAATAAATTATTCACTCTGACACTTAGATTCTGTCAATTTTATTCGATGTATCTGACAAAAGATGTTGATAAATAAAATCTATTCACTCTAACACTTAGATTTTGTCAATTTCATCCCCATGTATCCGAGAAATGGATGTTGATATAGAATTTAATCAATCTGATACTTAGATTTTGTGAAATTGTTGTATTGACTGTCTAGGAAGTGACTTCAATCGATAAAGAATGTTAATAAAGAATTTGTTCAATTTTTTTTTCATAATTTCCTGAATTAAATTTCTGTATTGTGTATCCAAGAGGTGAATTCAAGAAAGAGTTTGTTACTTACTTACCTACTTAATTACTTACTTACCTACTTACTTAAAAATTTTTCATAATGACATAATAACATATCCAACAACGTGTAGCGATAAAAGATTGAAGCGATAAAAAGATTGATATTTGTAGCGATAGAAATTTCTCCGATAGCGCCGCTTATAGCGCTGGAGATTGTGTCAACTAGGCTAGCGCCGCTCTCAATTAATGGGAGAAAATTGAATATGTAGACATAAAAATGTGGCCTCTTTTTCTCGGGCTATCTGGAGATCAGATTCCTTTGGGAGCATTTACCTTGGAGACTTACGAACTAATTACCTATTATTAGACTAGACGCAGACATATAAATGAAATAAACACAGATAAGAAAGACAATAGATTTATTGAACTTACATGCTTAGTTGTACAGCAACGGGTCACTTCAATGACAATAACGGTGACCAAAATATAATAATTTCGTACTAATCGTTTCAGATCTGACTTCCTATTAAAAATTAAAAAACACATCTACCCCATTACCAAACGCAGTTCTTTCGTCCTGCGCTGTAAGGACTGCTTGCCATTGGCTCACGTGGCACAAGGACGCGAATCCTCGTCCAATGGTCTCTTTTAAATGTTTTTGATGATTCGAGCATTCACACGTTTTTTTTTGCCATTTAAACTTCCTTAGAAATATTGTGCATAGCATTTTTTTTGCTACTAATTATCTTAGTGAAATTCGAACGACTACGTCGTTGTTTGACTGAAGCTAGAATGCAATTTATCTTTTTGCTGATTAAAATTTTGGACTCTTGGAAGCGGTATTTGAACTTAAGTAGGGGACGTTTAATTTCTGCCCGAATCATCTTTAGAAGGAAAGAATCTTGTATTTTAAATATATCGCCTTTTACTCCTGGTACACATCACCCTTCCCATCAATTAATGACGTCCCGTCATTAGTAACTGCTTATTAGGAGTGCTTAAAATTTTTCAATTATTTTTCTTATTTTATTCTACATCCCTATCTAAAATTCATCCACAGGACTAAGATTATTTATGGTTCTAGGTTAGCTACTATACTAAGGATTTTTTTTCTATATCTAGCACTGATTACTTTTACATTTCCAATAAAGTTGGGGCTATTCTACTTTTACATTAGTTTTTTTTGCTGTCTATATGACGTACTACATGCTATCTGCACTACGTTAAATGAATAACATGATAATATTACACCTAATTCTACTTGTGGTACATATATGAATGATTTATAACATACAATATTGGGTTCATCATATTCACTGATAACATTAAAACACTTTCACTATTGGGATTTTTGAATTGTCAAAGTTATTAGGAAGTAACACATGTAGCTTCACATCTATTCATCACCTTTCGTGTCCTTAGTGTACTACACCCTTATGTTGTAAATTATTGTCCTTCACTCTTTTTTGTCTTGGCAAAAATTTTGAAGCATTTACATTATGGTTTCTTCATGGAACAGTTCGAGTCTAGTTGTCTTTACACGGTAAGTTTTCCCTAATAGTCAACTGGGAAATGACCATTAAATATCGTTCTAATAGTCAACTGGGAAATGATTCTTCCCACTACAGGTGTTGGTGTTTTTTCTTCTCAGCATATCATTTTTAGGATTTTTGAGGCACATAGAGGATGTATTCTCGCGTAAAGTTGTTCATTTGTGCCTTTTGAAACGGGTTGGTCATACTTTAGTGACTCTCTTAATATATTGTTTTTAAGTTCAACTTCAAACATCTTCAAATATCGTTCAACTTCAAATATCGTTAAATATCGTTTATCTTGTTCTGATCGATGGGGTTGTCAGAATTAAACTTCAAATTGTCTCTAACTTCAGCTTCAAATATCTTCAAATGTCTTTAAGTATCATTTAACTTGAAATATAGTTAAATATCGTTTATCGTGTGCTGATCGATGGGGTTCTCAGAATTAAACTTCAAATTGTCTTTAACTTCAGCTTCAAATATCTTCAAATTTAAATATCATTTAACTTGAAATATAGTTAAATATCGTTTATCGTGTGCTGATCGATGGGGTTCTCAGAATTAAACTTCGAATTGTCTTTAACTTCAGCTTCAAATATCTTCAAATGTCTTTAAATATCATTTAACTTCAAATATCGTTTAGCTTCAAATATCATCACTATAGTGTCAAATTATTCTGGGGTCCATAGTGAGTATCAAAGGCGATATCTATATATTTATATCTTGTACTGACCGATGGGTTTCTCAGCATTTATGTGATTATATAGTTCGTTAAAGCACTTGATACTGAGGTTCAAATATAGTGTTACCTGATACGTAATATGGTTCATGGTCGAAGAAACAACGATCAAGGGTAACTGTTGTTCTCGTAGACGAAGTTGGGATGAAAGTTGCCTGGAGTTATGGTGAGTACTCTTCGTTGGTTGAGATATGATGAAAATAGATGCTACTGGGTCGTATCTGTACTGGGCAGCTCATTGTATGCTCAATAACCAATTTGCCATTCACTTCCTGTAATAAAAATAACGCGGCAGAATCACAAGTTCTTTCAAGTAAATACACATACAATAATTCACGCATTAATTGGGTTATAATTGTTCCCATTGGGAAGTTCAATACATAGAAGTTTCTTATAAAATATTAATTCTTCAACTTTAAGTATGGTCTCTTATTATACTTTCTAATATATACTACTACATACACTTTATTTTAATTTCTTTCAACACTTAGTTAATTAGATTTAAAATAATCATTTAAACAGAGTTTATGCTACATGGTTAATTTTTTTGAGGTCTAATTTTACAACTAATTTCATGCCTGCATTGTTCACGCACGTCCGTGATGTTTAAGAAACGCATGTGCAGCGTCATAACCACACGGTTTTACGTAAACGATACTACAATGAGGGAACAAGGCATAACAAGGACGAATGGGAGACCTCTCTACCCACTCGTTTTCTAATGTCTTCCCTATTTCTTGGCTTAGACGTTCTCATGGGGTTCTGGGTTTAAACTCAGTTGAAATGCAGAGGTGTTCTTCTTTGTTTCCCCGTGTTCTTTTCTTGGATTTTCCGTAATTACGAGTCAACATTGGTGCCTCATATTCGCCTTTCGAATAAGGTAATTAGATGCAGGATTTTCAAGCTTGTCTCCGTAGATTCCAGTTAATGCTTGGCAAAGAATATAAGCATAATGAAGAACTGACATCAATATCTTTTTAGAAGGCTATTGTTTGAGCAAATCCTTCAGCACTAAATAAATAAATATGATATATTTATATCATATAAAATAAAATAATTATAACCTGCACTAAGACAAAATATTTCATATAATTAGACGCTTCTGTACTGATAATTTTTTGTTTTGGATAATATCCATCTTGGTTAGGACATGGGTCGATTTTTTTTTTTATAAAAAATCTGAGGGGACCTGAGTCAGTATAGGTAAGATATAACGTGACTGACTTGCGAAAATATGTCACAAAAATTAGAGCACAAGATATGTCATAGATAAACCAATGAAATTAAAGGACATTTTTGTCACAGAACTATAGAACAGTGATCTCTCTGTTATTGTATATGTCATAAATATAAACTAATGAAATTAAATTTTTTCGCCAAGGAGCTAAAGACATTAATGTCTCTGTTTCTCTTTGGAAGTAATGTTTAACACAGAGCTGTAGGACAGCATACGTCATAGATATAATATAATGAAATTTAAACGCTTTTCTCTTTTTTTCGCCTCGGAGCTATAAGAAAGTAAACTCTCTGTTTCTCTTTCAAAGTATTCAGATTCAAAAACAAAAACTTAGCTCACTGAAGTTTTTATTCAACCTTTAAGTATTGTTTTGACTGGCCCTGATTGGCGTAAAAATACTAATTTCTTACACTTGAAGGACTGAGAAATATCCCTTCCTACGGTCGTTTACACAAAAAAAATTACAAGAAAAACAATCATGGGCCTTGAGTTCCTCCCCAGGCTTCCCACAAGACGTGGTCCAACACCACTTGTCGTTCTCAGTCGACCACGAGCTTCCTACCTTTGGTTATTTTCTGTTCCAACCATTCTCTCCTGATCACCAGTGTTTTGACATTACTCGTATTATTTTTTTTTCATTAATATTGACTTGGTTAACTTTACTTGCACACTTTTAAATTTATTATGGTGTTAAATTTAACATATTTGAAATTTGTCTTTACATTAATTAGGGATATTTCTACCTGACTGGTTTTTTAACCGTTCTGCCTGACTGTGTCGTTACTTTCTCCTCGACTTCTTGCGGTTTTTTCTTTTTCGGTTTTTCTAGCGAAATATGGTCAAACTTTTTGTATTGTTTTTTCAAAAATTCTTGCCCTTTTAATTTCGTTTGTTTCCCGTGTGCGGCTGCTGAGGTTGGTCTTGACTTTCCTATTTCTTTAACTACTCTATGGTCTGATTCGCCGTCAGACTTTTCGGAACTGGTTTCCGACGAATCTGGATTGGAACTTTTAGAGGTGGCACTTTTTGAGGTGTCACCTGCCCTTCCTTCGTAAATTTCTACTCCTCTGGAAGTAGAAGGTTTATTCTCTAAGTCCTCGCCTTGAGTTTTCAACTCGGGAGATTTGAAAGATTCTTGAGAGCTTTTGGAGGAATCAAAAGTTTTTGCGGGGTTCCTCCATTGTTTGAAGGCCATGTCTTCAGGGGGATGGGGCATTCTTTGCACAAAGGTTTCCCTCCATGAAGTCCACTTTTTAGGTTTGACCTTGGACACGGTTATATCATTATGTTGACCTTGCTGGTCATCCTTGGGAGTTTTATTCTCGGGCAATGTACTTTGACTCTTTTTTATGGGGAAATTAATTAAATCCATAGCTTCTCGCAGGTTTGTTTTAATTAAATCTTTGAGAGGAGTTTTCTTTACGGCAATGCCGGGGGTTTCTATAGCTCTGTTTAATTCCTCCTGTAAAGACAGGGGCCTTTTATCGGTGTTGCAGGGGAAACCATATCGTCTGGAAATCTTTTGGGGGGACATGGGGCCGAAATTCTATCGGGGAAAAATTGGGTTTTTGGAGATATTGTATAATCTAAATCTCCTGCACTCGCCGATGAATAACTTTTTGGACTTTTCGGCGTTCTTATTCTTACTGGTGTTAGGGATTTTTTCTCTGGAATAACTAGATTTTCCATAGCTAAAAATTCTTCAAAGTTTTCCTGGTCACTGTCATTCTCAAATTAGTCTTGCTTGAAATTAAAGGGTTTTAGCTCTGCCAATCTTGATTTAGGGGGCTCATTTTCCGAATCTGACGAATCAGTAGAGGAGGGATGTGATACCCATCTCTCTGGAAATTTGGCTCTTTTATTCGGCTAACATGCGCCTTGTAAGTTCTTCCACTATCGGGGTTTTCCATTTTAAAGGTATATTCATTATCGTACTTTTTGACTATTCTGTACGGTCCAGAATATTTGTTGGAAAGTTTTTTTCCTTCCGTTTTCGCCTCGTTCTTTAGGTAAACGAAGTTTCCTACTTTGAAATCTATATTCCCCTTAACTTTGGGTTGGTTTCTTAGTTCTTGGTTTATTTTACATTTTTCCAACTCTTGCCTAACTATTTTATAAGTTTTCCTCATCCTATTTATGAATTCTTGTTTATAATCTTCTGAGTCGTTATAATACTGCCGAGATTCAATAATCTCATCGTACGGGATTCTAAAATCTCGACCAAAAAGTAAATAAAATGGATTGTCTCTGGTTGTTTCGGAATAAGCAGTGTTGATTACGTTAGTTAAATAAGGCAAGAATTTATCCCAGTCGCTCCTATTGTCTTTCGTATAAATACTTAATACGTTCGAAAATATCTTATGCCTGTTTTCTATTTTGCCATTAGCTTGTGGATGGTACGGCGCTGTCACCATTTTCTCTATATTAAGAAAACTCATCAAGTCTTTTGTTACTTTCGAAAGAAAATTGCTCCCGTTGTCACTCAAAATTTTATTAGGAATGCCAAATTGTAAAAATAATTTTGCTAATGCCGTACTTGTGGCATAAGCACCTTGATTTTTTAATGCTTTTGCAAAAGTAAATCCGGAAAAATGATCTATAACCGAAAGAATACAAGTATTACCTCTGCTAGAAACAGGTAAGCCTCCACTTGTACCGTATAGGTCAAATGAGATAATATCGAAGGGGTACTTTGCTACCGGGACCCTTCCCATTGGAGGATTTGGATAAGCTGGGGGGATTTTTCTCAAGTTACATGCTTCGCATGTACTTACAAATTCTTTAAGTTTTGTCAGTGCAGATTGTGCGTAAAAGTATTGTTTTAACTTATGGAACGTTTTCATAACTCCTAAATGTCCACCCGTGTCCGAATGAAAATATTCAAATGCAGGCCCTATCAAGTTTTGTGGTAACACAGGTATTATCGAGGTTTGGTTTCTATTTGTCTCAGCAGTCACAATTCTACACAGTATTTCTTCATCAAGGTCGTAGTAAAAATTATCTATCTCTTTTCTAAGAGTTTTGAATTTATCCGGTAACGCCTTATCATTCACAAAATAATCAATTAGTGCTACACACATTTCGTACTTTTTTTGCTTTCTTTTTATATTATCCAAAGACAAGGGACAATAGTTAATCTTATTTTCTTTTACTGCGTCTTTGACTTTGTTTTTCTTACATCCATGATTGCTCTTAGCAATTATGGCGTCAACTTCATTTTCTTCAGCTTCCGATGGAATATTTTCTGGGTATCTACTTAAAAAGTCGCAAGCTGCGTTTTTTTTTCCCTTTAAATGTTCAAATTCATAATCTAGGTCTTGGATTTTCATAATCCATCTAGCTAGAATGCCCGTGGGGTTTTTAAATGTGCGCAGGTACTGCAAGCTTTTATGGTCTGATCGTGATGTAAATTTTCTACCAATTAAATAATCTCTAAATTTGTCCAAGTGGTAGATAATAGATAACAATTCTAAGTTAGTGGCGGAATAACTACTTTCGCCTTTTGATAAAGTTTTACTTGAATAGCATATAACTTTTTCTATTTGTTTAGGGCGTTCCCTGTAGAGGGTTAGGGTTTTCTACCGGGATTATTTGCGAAAGGATAGCGCCTATGCCCTTTGAGCTAGCATCAGTGGTAACGATGAATTTTCCGTTTTCGAAATCAGGGAGTGATAAAATTGGTTCAGAAGTGAGCGCCTTTTTGAGTCGGTCTAGGGAAGTTTGAGCTTCCTGGGACCAGGTAACATTATGGGAGTTTCCTTTGGTTAATTCCGTGAGGGGTTTCGCAATTTGGGAATAATTGCGTACGAATTTTCTAAAGTAGCCAGTAAGTCCTAAAATTCCCCTTAATTCTTCCATAGTTCTGGGGGCTTGAAGTTTTCAACACATTTTATTTTATCAGGGTCTGGGGATATCTCTCCCTGGGTTACTACTACTCCTAAGAATTTAATCTTAGATTGAAATAAATTTACTTTCTCAGGCCGGCATTTTAAATTGCCTTGCCTGAACTTCTCGAACACCTTAGCTAATGTTGCTAAGTGTTTGCTCAGTGTTTTCTCCCACGCATATAACATCATCAACAAAATGAATTATATTCTTTAATCCTCTTAACAGGTGCAATAGGGGTCTACATAGCGCGCTTGAACTTGTTTTAAGCCCAAATGGTACCCTTAAGTATTCATAAGAAACATATTCGGATGCTGAAAATGCAGTTTTATGGACATCCTTTTCGGCTATTTTCACTTGGTGGTAGCCTTGGGTAAGGTCCAAAGAAGTAAAAATTTTGTTTTTTGCTTGAAATTGAGTCAAGAATTTCATCTATTCTTGGTAGAGGAAATTTATCGCTAACTACTTGTTTGTTGAGGGCTCTATAATCTACTACGAGTCTAAGATCTCCATTCTTTTTTGGTACTAAGATCACTGGTGCACTATACGGACTTATACTTGGGCGTATAATTCCGTTTTTTTTCTAATTCATGGATTTTATTTTTTAACCACTCTTTGTGCTTATATGGCACACGATACGGCTGTTTTGCTACCGGATTACCGGTCGTTAAAATTGAATGTTCCTAAAATGGTATTAGCCCTATTTCATCTTCAGATGCAGAGAATACATCCTTAAAATTCCATAATAATTCGCATAATTTTTTCTTAAGTTCCATATCCGTAATATGATCCATATTAGATTGGTTTAAAAATTGCGATTTTGTTAAAGGATATTCGTTATTTGAAGTTTTGATACCGTTAACTAGGTTTCTTTTATAATTTTCCCATGTGTTTAAATAATTTTCCGTTAAAAGCTGGATTTGGATTAAACACGTCCCCTTTTTAATTGTAATTGTATCATTTTCATGGTTATTGGTTACCCAAATAAAACCTTCCCCTTTGTCATAAGATTTAATCTGTTCCTCGCAGATTTTAGGGTATTTCAGACGGTGTCGCAAACCATATTTCTGATTTGCTAATCACTGGTTCGATCATCTGTGATATTTGAATTTTTTGCATCGTTTTGGGAGGGACTTTTGTTTTCCTCACCGCGAATCCGTAATATTCCTCTTTATTTTCATTGTATATTAGATTCATACTGGCGCTATGCTGCGCCTTTGCGGCATCTTGAGGCGTCACGTTGGGTTTTATTATGTTCTTCCATAATTCCGCTATTTTCTTAATTTCGTTTGACCTGTATTGTCGCACACCTCCTATTTTTATTTTCGCAGATTCAATACTTTTATTATTTAAATTTACTTTATTTCTGCAATATCTCTCAGGATAATTGAACAAATTTCCAATTATGCCAAGTCTTTGCGAGACATGAGGTTCATAATACTTCGACATTATACCACTAGCAATTTTGTTTACTGTTATGTTGTCTTCGTAACCACTGTTACGATTTCTTAAGGTAGAAATTTCTTCCCCTATCTTAGCTGGGTAGACAAGCCTCTCGTTGGCTACGTCTAATAGTATTCTATTAGACCTTAGAAAATTTGCTCCTATAATAGCCTCGTATGGGAAATTATCACATATAATAACATTTGTCATGAACGTTCTATTGTCTCTTTTTAAGTTTAGCCAAATTGACCCTTTTGCATTTAATTTATGACCTGTCACGCTTGTTAAATTGGATTGTTAGGGTTCCTCTGTCGTTTAATGTGCGGAGGCAAGATATTAAATACGCCTGAGTTTATTATGTTTACAGTAGCTCCGCTGTCAACTAAGGCCGTAAAGTATACGTTTTCTATACAAAAATCATTTAATATAGGTAACTTGTTAATAATATCACTACAAGAAGGCACTAATACTGTCTTGGACCTATTAAATATTCCTGGCACCCTCTGGGTCCAATTTATGTTTCTGAGGGGCCCGAAACGTTTCCCTGAGGATTTATTTCTTGTGTTGGTACCCGTAATAGATATTCAGACGTATTGGGTTCCGTAGGCATATTTAAATGATTTACGTCTGTCTGTCTTCTCCATGTATTATTATGGTAACGTGGATGTCTCGTGTCAGTGCCGTTTGCTCGTGCTGACTGCCAGTGCCGTTGGCTTGCAAAATTTTCATTTCTCATCGGCAAATTTTCATGATTTCTATATTGCATTCTCGCATTATATTGGCCTTGGCGAGTATTTGGGTTTTCAAACCGGTAATTAATTTGCCTGTTGGGGGGAGGGTTATACAAATTTGGTTGGTACGCATTATAAGGTACTGATTGGCGCAATCCCCCCTGGCTATAGCCTATTGCACGACCGGTGCTAAAATTTGTTCTTCTGAACAAATGGTTACCGTAATTTTGCGTATTACCGACAGCATTCTTGGTATGGGATTGGGGACATAGTGGCACTCTCTCGCTATGTGGCCAACACTATTACAATTATAGCACCTTATTATCGTAGGGTTTAATGGGCTGAAAACGTACTGTTTTCTGCCTAGCGGGTTCTGGCGTTTTGTTTCTTTGTGCCACTGGGGAGTTATCCCTTGAAAAGAAATTGGGGGATGCCTGATCGCCCTTGAAGATTAGGTTCGCGTTTGAGTCGCCTAGGCTATTTATTTTTGCATTACTATGATTAGCAACCATTTTATCAACTTCAATTAGTCGCTCTACCTCTTGGACTGCAATATCCAACGTCTGAATATTTTTGGATATTACTACTCTATATAGTTTTGGGGGTAGCCCTTGCAAAAAGGTATTTAGTATGACTTTTTCATACAGTTGCCCAGAACCACTTCCGTATTTTGCTTCTACAGAAATGCGTATATTATCCAGGTATTCTCGTATATCCTGTGAAAAACCAAAGTTCACTACTCCGTGTTTTAATTTATTTATTGAACTGGTTTCTATAAATCTCTCTTTGAATGCTTTTAACAAGTCGTCAACCGTATTTATTGGCAAGTTGGCGTTATTGCCTATGGTCTGTTCGATCTGTTTTAGAAAAGTTAAGGCCTGGCCTTTTAATCGTAGTAGAAGCATGTCTTTTAACGCTTCAACGTCTGTTTTTGTTAGTTGTACAAACTGGGTCAATTTGATATTAAATTCGTCAATATCTGACTGACCATTGTACTCTGGTATATATTTTGCAATCTCTATATTTTTCGCGACTAACTTCTGCACTATTAATAAATCGTTCAGTTCTTCCATTTTTTTTTGAATCAATTGAAAATAAATTTATTTTTACTTAATCTGTTTTGGGGGATGCTACTATCTCCTATGAGATATAAGGGTTTTCCTATCGTAGCTTAGCGGCAATAGGCCTAATCACTTTTCTTATATGTCTGTATCGTTCCCAATAATTAAATTCAAATTACAAAGTTTCATAGCCTAATTAGTTCGCAAGTTTTTCTCCAATTTCCGACTCGCGCCATTTGTAGCGATAAAAAGATTTGTAGCGATAAAATATTGATGTTTGTAGCGATAGAAATTTCTCCGATAGTGCCGCTTATAGCGCTGGAGATTGTGTCAACTAGGCTAGCGCCGCTCTCAATTAATGGGAGAAAATTGAATATGTAGACATAAAAATGTGGCCTCTTTTTCTCGGCTATCTGGAGATCAGATTCCTTTGGGAGCATTTACCTTGGAGACTTACGAACTAATTACCTATTATTAGACTAGACGCAGACATATAAATGAAATAAACACAGATAAGAAAGACAATAGATTTATTGAACTTACATGCTTAGTTGTACAGCAACGGGTCACGTTCAATGACAATAACGGTGACCAAAATATAATAATTTCGTACTAATCGTTTCAGATCTGACTTCCTATTAAAAATTAAAAAACACATCTACCCCATTACCAAACGCAGTTCTTTCGTCCTGCGCAGTAAGGACTGCTTGCCATTGGCTCACGTGGCACAAGGACGCGAATCCTCGTCCAATAGTCTCTTTTAAATGTTTTTGATGATTCGAGCATTCACACGGTTTTTTTTGCCATTTAAACTTCCTTAGAAATATTGTGCATAGCATTTTTTTTGCTACTAATTATCTTAGCGAAATTCGAACGACTACGTCGTTGTTTTGACTGAAGCTAGAATGCAATTTATCTTTTTGCTGATTAAAATTTTAGACTCTTGGAAGCGGTATTTGAACTTAATTAGGGGACGTTTAATTTCTGCCCGAATCATCTTTAGAAGGATTTGTGTTACGTGCGCGCAAGTAACCTCGCCTAAATTAACCTTAAAAAATGAAATAAAGCTATGTCGACTTTGCATATTTTATTCAACATATCCAATAAAGGATGCTGAAAAAGCATTTATTCACTCTGATATTTAGATTTTGTTATTTATAATTTTTGTAACTGATAAAAGATGTTGATAAAAAATAAATTATTCACTCTGACACTTAGATTCTGTCAATTTTATTCGATGTATCTGACAAAAGATGTTGATAAATAAAATCTATTCACTCTAACACTTATATTTTGTCAATTTCAT
Organism: Artemia sinica; assembly: GCA_027921565.1. NCBI lineage: Eukaryota > Metazoa > Arthropoda > Branchiopoda > Anostraca > Artemiidae > Artemia > Artemia sinica. The sequence goes on from CM051265.1 coordinate 51,937,720, forward strand.
CCCCATGTATCCGAGAAATGGATGTTGATATAGAATTTAATCAATCTGATACTTAGATTTTGTGAAATTGTTGTATTGACTGTCTAGGAAGTGACTTCAATCGATAATGAATGTTAATAAAGAATTTGTTCAATTTTTTTTTCATAATTTCCTGAATTAAATTTCTGTATTGTGTATCCAAGAGGTGAATTCAAGAAAGAGTTTGTTACTTACTTACCTACTTAATTACTTACTTACCTACTTACTTGAAAATTTTTCATAATGACATAATAACATATCCAACAACGGATGTTGATAAAGAATTTATTCATTCTGATAGCTAGATTTTGTCAATGTTATCCCATGTGTCTGACAATAGATGTATGCAAATTCCTTTTCTTACATCTCCGATGTTTTAATAGACATTCTAAACGTTTGCTTTGCTAGCTTACTCTAAAAATAATGAACACATAACAAGGTAATGCATAATATATTTTTAATGAGATAATGCTATGTAGAATATTAATACAAAAATATATTATGATACATTATTAATATCAATGATTAACTTTGGACATTTTGAATCTGTTCCATAAAATAGTTCACCATGTTCTCTCTTGATATTGTAGCTATTGTCTTCTCTTAGTTCGTAATCAGTAGAATAATCACTATTCCATTTAGAGTCATACACAATTTTTACTGGTGTCTCATCAACAGGCTCAATATGCTTTTCGTCTTTGGTATTATTTGGTTCATTGACTGTTTGATCAATGGCAGTAACGTTTGCTGGTGCTTTGTTTTTCATCGATTCATCTTTATATTCCATAGTGATATTTTCTGACAATGCCCTTTTTATTTTTCTGGCAATTTCACTGTCTATTATCACATTATTTTTACATAGGTAACAGTTTCGGCACGTAGACAAGATATGGTTTACGATATTACTAGAAGAGTAGGCCTTTCTTTTATTGACCTTCCGTTGAATGCTAATACCCGAAAGCTGACGATTGGATGTATCAGTAGGTAATGTGTTACCTGCAACAGTAGCAAGGAGTTGTCCTCTATCATCAACGATTATTTTTATGTTGGCATTCTCTTTGAGTGCAATCATCTCTGGAGATCTCAATCTCGCATAACCACCAACATAAGAGTTGAATTTTTTCGCTATTCCAAAGAAATTTAATTCCTTACTGTCATGACAATGCATGCATACATTTCCAATAGTGCTACCACTTGTACTTGTTTCATAGTTTAAATACTTCTCCTTGTCGGCATTCAATGCTACAATAACCTTGTTATGTGAACACACTTTATTAAAATGCTCCATCTTCACTTTTTTTTAAAGATATGACTTATGTGTTTATCGTTCCACTGCGTAAAAAATACTGATTTAATACATGCAATAGACTAGGTAGTGTCAATAACCGGATCATAGAATACCAATGGGAAAGCCACATCATATCTCTGACCAATAATAGAGTACAATTGTTAGAGCCGTAGGCATATTTTGTCATTTTAAGATACGTACAAAAAAAGATAAAAAATAAATAAAGTTGAATAATTTCGAAGTTTAAAGAAAAATAGTCTGTTTTTATGGAAAAAATATTGAATTAGAATCATCAGTCCTCATCATTATGAGTATCCAAAACTGGACTTAAGTTTCACATTTGAACTAGAGAATTGTATTTTCCATAATTTTCTTACAAGAAACTAGATTTTACGGTCAAAAACCCTTATTAGCTCAGATTTTACAGAAATAGTTTTATTTTTCGATCCAAAAATTGACTTAAGTTTCATATTTGAACCAGGGAATCTGGATTTCCACCATTCAGGCTGGTGGACTAAGAACCCAATACGGAGCTAGTGGATTTCCACCATTCAGGCTGGTGGACTAAGACCCCAATTCTGAGCTAGTGAATTTCCGCCGTTCAGGCTGGTGGACTGGGACCCTAATACTGAGCTAGTGGATTTCCACCATTCAGGCTGGTGGACTAAGACCCCAAAACTGAGCTAGTGGATTTCCACCATTCAGGCTGGTGGACTAAGACCCCAATTTTCCAACTCTTGCATTTCACGACAGAAATTCAAAATGAACTTTGAAAAATCAAGAGAATGTAACTGGGACAAGGTAAAGCACAACAAGTCACTACTGAAATATTCCAACTCTTGCATTTCACGACAGAAATTCAAAATGAACTTTGAAAAATCATGAGAATGTAGCTGTGACAAGGTAAACCACGACAAGACACTACTGAAATATTCCAATTCTTGCATTTCACGAAAGAAATTCAAAATGAACTTTGAAAAATTAAGAGAATGTAACTGTGACAAGGTAAAGCACAACAAATCACTACTGAAATATTCCAACTCTTGCATTTCAATGAAAGAAATTCAAAATGAACTATGAAAATCAACAGAATGTAACTGTGACAAGGTAAAGCACAACAAAACACTACTGAAATATTCCAACTCTTGCATTTCACGACGGAAATTCAAAATGAACTTCGAAAAATCAAGAGAATGTAACTGTGACAAGGTAAAGCGGTTCACCTAGCTGTGGCAATCCCAATAAGCTATAATTCCACCATTCAGGCTGGTGGACTAGGATCCCCAATACTGAGCTAGTGGATTTCCACCATTCAGGCTTGTGCTGCAATTGACTGAACTTACGTACCCCAATACTGAGCTAGTGGATTTCCACCATTCAGGCTGGTGGACTAAGACTCCAATTTTCCAACTCTTGCATTTCACGACAGAAATTCAAAATGAACTTTGAAAAATCAAGAGAATGTAACTGTGACAAGGTAAAGCACAACAAGTCACTACTGAAATATTCCAACTCTTGCATTTCACGACAGAAATTCAAAATGAACTTTGAAAAATCATGAGAATGTAGCTGTGACAAGGTAAACCAGGACAAGACACTACTGAAATATTCCAATTCTTGCATTTCACGACAGAAATTCAAAATGAACGTTGAAAAATTAAGAGAATGTAATTGTGACAAGGTAAAGCACAACAAAACACTACTGAATATTCCAACTCTTGCATTTCAATGAAAGAAATTCAAAATGAACTATGAAAATCAACAGAATGTAACTGTGACAAGGTAAAGCACAACAAAACACTACTGAAATATTCCAACTCTTGTATTTCACGACAGAAATTCAAAATGAACTTCGAAAAATCAAGAGAATGTAACTGTGACAATGTAAAGCACAACAAGTCACTACTGAAATATTCCAACTCTTGCATTTCAATGAAAGAAATCCAAAATGAACTTTGAAAAATCATGAGAATGTAGCTGTGACAAGGTAAACCACGACAAGACACTACTGAAATATTCCAATTCTTGCATTTCACGAAAGAAATTCAAAATGAACTTTGAAAATTTAAGAGAATGTAACTGTGACAAGGTAAAGCACAACAAAACACTACTGAAATATTCCAACTCTTGCATTTCAATGAAAGAAATTCAAAATGAACTATGAAAATCATCAGAATGTAACTGTGACAAGGTAAAGCACAACAAAACACTACTGAAATATTCCAACTCTTGCATTTCACGACATAAATTCAAAATGAACTTCGAAAAATCAAGAGAATGTAACTGTGACAAGGTAAAGCACAACAAGTCACTACTGAAATATTCCAACTCTTGCATTTTACGACAGAAATTCAAAATGAACTTCGAAAAATCAAGAGAATGTAACTGTGACAAGGTAAAGCACAACAAGTCACTACTGAAATATTCCAACTCTTGCATTTCACGACAGAAATTCAAAATGAACTTTGAAAAATCATGAGAATGTAGCTGTGACAAGGTAAACCACGACAAGACACTACTGAAATATTCCAATTCTTGCATTTCACGAAAGAAATTCAAAATGAACTTTGAAAAATTAAGAGAATGTAACTGTGACAAGGTAAAGCACAACAAAACACTACTGAAATATTCCAACTCTTGCATTTCAATGACACTACTGAAATATTCCAACTCTTGCATTTCAATGAAAGAAATTCAAAATGAACTATGAAAATCAACAGAATTTAACTGTGACAAGGTAAAGCACAACAAAACACTACTGAAATATTCCAACTCTTGCATTTCACGACAGAAATTCAAAATGAACTTCGAAAAATCAAGAGAATGTAACTGTGACAAGGTAAAGCTGTGGATTTCCACCATTCAGGCTGGTGGACTAAGATCCCCAATACTGAGCTAGTGGATTTCCACCATTCAGGCTGGTGGACTAAGACCCCAATACTGAGCTAGTGGATTTCCACCATTCAGGCTGGTGGACTAAGACCCCAATTCTGAGCTAGTGAATTTCCACCATTCAGGCTGGTGGACTGGGACCCCAATACTGAGCTAGTGGATTTCCACCATTCAGGCTGGTGGACTAAGACTCCAATTTTCCAACTCTTGCATTTCACGAAAGAAATTCAAAATGAACTTTGAAAAATCATGAGAATGTAGCTGTGACAAGGTAAAGCCAGGACAAGACACTACTGAAATATTCCAATTCTTGCATTTCACGAAAGAAATTCAAAATGAACTTTGAAAAATATACTGAAATATTCCAACTCTTGCATTTCACGACAGAAATTCAAAATGAACTTTGAAAAATCATGAGAATGTAGCTGTGACAAGGTAAACCAGGACAAGACACTACTGAAATATTCCAATTCTTGCATTTCACGAAAGAAATTCAAAATGAACTTTGAAAAATATACTGAAATATTCCAACTCTTGCATTTCACGACAGAAATTCAAAATGAACTTCGAAAAATCAAGAGAATGTAACTGTGACAAGGTAAAGCACAACAAGTCACTACTGAAATATTCCAACTCTTGCATTTCAACGAAAGAAATTCAAAATGAACTTTGAAAAATTAAGAGAATGTAACTGTGACAAGGTAAAGCACAACAAAACACTACTGAAATATTCCAACTCTTGCATTTCAATGAAAGAAATTCAAAATGAACTATGAAAATCAACAGAATGTAACTGTGACAAGGTAAAGCACAACAAAACACTACTGAAATATTCCAACTCTTGCATTTCACGACAGAAATTCAAAATGAACTTCGAAAAATCAAGAGAATGTAACTGTGACAAGGTAAAGCACAACAAGTCACTACTGAAATATTCCAACTCTTGCATTTTACGACAGAAATTCAAAATGAACTTCGAAAAATCAAGAGAATGTAACTGTGACAAGGTAAAGCACAACAAGTCACTACTGAAATATTCCAACTCTTGCATTTCACGACAGAAATTCAAAATGAACTTCGAAAAATCTGAGTATTTTTGGTTTTCCCTCCAAAATTGACCCCTCCCCTGCTCTCAGAAATGGAGGCAGGAGGGGCCTCTGAGCCTTGCCCTTGAGGCAGATCCCATTTATTTTCGATTCTGAGTATTTTTGGTTTTCCCTCCAAAATTGACCCCCCCCCTCTCCCCTGCCCTCAGAAATGGGGGAACGAAGGGCCTCTGAGCCTTCCCCTTGAGGCAGATCCCATTTATTTTCGATTCTGAGTATTTTTGATTTTCCCTCCAAAATTGACACATCGGAGAGGTAAAGCTAGGTCAACTCACAATGTCATTCTATCGTCGTTAGCCATTTTCATAGACTGATGTTGTTTCAAATTTATAACAAATTACCTGAGTTAACAACCCCTTCGGGGTTACCTTAACTGTTAATCAGTTTAATCCTTTTTTTCTCCACCTTCATACAATCCAATCACTAATTAGAATCATTCACAGTCCTAATTCAAAACATTAATTAATATCGTTCATAGTGTCCAATTTGCGAATTCCTTATCCCTTTTTGCAAAAATGTCAAATACTCACTCTCTTTGAAAAACTAAACCAGACTATACCCACCAAACCAGACTATACCCACCAAACCAGATTATACCCACCAAACGTGTCTCAAGCATGGGTTTTTCTTGCGCAATTCCAATGTATATTTTCATGTGTAATTGAAAACAACAGCAATTTCAATGTATATTTTCATGTGTAATTGAAAACAACAGCAATTTCAATGTATATTTTTATGTGTAATTGAAAGCTTTATATACATTACTACTGACAGGGGCTGTATTTCTTTCATTGTGTACGCATAGTGTACGTTATTGAGTAATATTCCGAAGAAGACATGAATCGCAATTTTTGACATAATTTTGTACAAGCACCGGTAAGTTTTCAAAAACTGCAAACTGCGTACTCACTCTAGCGTTTTTACATGTCATTAATGGGCACCTAACAACAATTTATTGTGCATCAAGGCAATGGTGGTGGAGATAAATTCCCTTGGTACCAAATTTTTATCTATTTACACGTATTTTATTTCCATTACCATCAAATGCGTAAATAAGTCCTTTATGAATTACCAGTTCATACTTTAGAAGCCACTTCTGTAATGTGCTTATTTCCTTCGTCTCAATTTTTAGCCTGGGAGACTCTAACCCAGGTTCATGATTATGGATACCCTGCGAGCATATGCATATGCAACCTTTGTGCACCGGAATGTAACCCTTTTTTACATTCCAAAGAGAGGTCCCAGCAACTCTCCCCTGAAGTACATGAGTCCCTGTCTTAACTTGTGCATGACTCCCAATCACGATATGCCTACCCCTCCCGGTTAAGCATTAGCAAAACACGTTTAGAAAAAAACTGCCTAGTGAAAAAATTTCCATCTGACCTTGATTCAGGAATTGAAACTATCATTTCAGTTCGTATTAAAAATAAAAGTTTATTGGGAAAAGGAATTTATGGTTATTTCGAAAAAAAAGCCTGAAACCCCTTGAAAATGGTGTCAGATCAAAATGAAAAGTGTACCATTGGAATCAGCATGGTTGAAAACCTTATTCAGGGAAATTACAGTCCCCAACCTTGAAAAACAAGAAAAATCACTTTTTTGTATGGGTAGCACTGATCTGTCTCCCTTTTTTTCTCCTTTTTTTTCCGGCTAGTTGTTTACCAGAACATCATACAGAGATGCTTAATGACTCATTAGAAAGCTGTTTCTCACATCTACGTGATTTTTATAAATTCCACCACCTGCAAGTGCCATATGGCACAAAGTGGCACATTATGTGCCATTTCTCAAGAAGTGGGGCTAGCGGGCTACAAAAACATCGTAGATAGATGTTTAATAGCTCACATTAAAGCTATTTCTCAAATCTACGTTTTATTTATAAATTCTACCACCTGCAACTGCCAAATGGCACTAAAAATGGCACTATTGATGCCATGTCCCAAGTGGAAAAGCTAGGGGCTAGTGGACTGCCAGAGCTTCTTAGAGAGATGTTTAATGGCTGATTTGAAAGCTATTGCTCATATCTACGTGATTTCCATCTGACACTGATTCAGGAGTGGTAACTATCGTTTCAGTTCGTATTAAAAATAAAAGTTTATTGGGAAAAGAAATTTATGGTTATTTCAAAAAAAAGCCTGAAATCCCTCGAAAATGGTGTCAGATCAAAATGAAACGTGTACCATTGGAATCAGCATAGTCGAAAACCTTATTCAGGGAAATTACATTCCCCGACCTTGAAAAACAAGAAAAATCACTTTTTTGTATGGGTAGGACTGATCTGTCTCCCTTTTTTTCTCCTTTTTTTCCCAGGGCTAGCCGTTTACCAGAACATCATAGAGAGATGCTTAATTGATCATTAGAAAGCTTTTTCTTATATCTACGTGCTTTTTTTTAATTCCATCAACTGCAAGTGCCATATGGCACAAAATGGCACATTATGTGCCATTTCTCAAGGGGTGGGGCTAGCAGGCTACAAAAACATCGTAGATAGATGTTTAATAGCTCACATTAAAGCTATTTCTCAAATCTACGTTTTATTTATAAATTCTACCACCTGCAACTGCCAAATGGCACTAAAAATGGCACTATTGATGCCATGTCCCAAGTGGAAAAGCTAGGGGCTAGAGGACTGCTTGAGCTTCTTAGAGAGATTTTTAATGGCTGATTTGAAAGCTTTTGCTCATTTCTACGTGATTTAAATCAGTTTTGCCATTCGTAGCTTCCAAATAGCACAAAAAACGGCACCCTTTGTGCCACTTCTTAAGTTGAAAAGCTTTGAAGTATAAAACGGTACCAGTGTAATAATTATGTTCCAAAACCCTTAACTGGAGATTTACAAGGGACTTTCCCGTATACTCCCCTCCCAGCCCCCTTAGTAAGTCTCATTAGTCTGTCGGGAGAATTTACTATAAACTCTTTAACACGGTCAGAATCAAAAGTCAAAAATCATGTTTAGGAAAAAATGCCTAGCGGAAACAAATTGCCATCTGACACTGATTGAGGAATGGTGACTATTATTTTGGTTCGTCTTAAAAGTAAATTTTATGCCGAGAAGAAATTTATGATGATTTCGAAAAAAAACCTGAAACCCAAGGGCGGATCCAGGATTATTTTCGGGGGGGGGGGGGGGGGTACTAATTTTTGACTTTTTCGGGGGGGGTACTAATTTCTGACTCAGTTTTCGACTAATTATACTGATTTTTACCTAGGTTTTACTAATTTTCTACTTATTTTCGACTCGGTCAAAAATTTCGGGGGGGGGGGGGAGGGGGTTCAAACCGGGTAACCCCCCCCCCCTCTGGATACGGCCTTGCTGAAACCCCTCGAAAATAGCGTCAGACAAAAATGAAAAGTGTACCATTGGAATCATCATGGTCGAAACCCTTGTACAGAGAAATTACAGCCCCCCCCCCTTGAACAACAAAGAAAATGACTTTTTCCTTGTTGTAGCACTGATGCGTCTCCCGTTTTTTTAGCAGGGCTAGGGGGTGACCAGAACACCACAGAGAGCTGTATAATAGCTCATTTGAACGGAAATTAAATTTTCTAGTGTCCTTTCGAAGCGAACCAAAAATATTGGAGGGCAACTAGCCCCCTTCCCTCCCTGAAGGTCCCCTCCCCCCAAAGTCATCCAATCACAATTTTGAGATAGTCATTTTGTTCAACATAGTTCAAAGGTCAAATATCTTTGGTTTATGTGATGATACGACCCTCCATACTCCCTGGAGAAAGGGCTGCAAACTGTATCGGTATCGGGCGTAATTATATCACGCGTATCCGCTTGAGCGTATTGTTATTGGGCGTAATGGTATCGCATGTGTCTAGACAGATATTTAATAGCTCATATAAAAGATATTGCTCATATCTACGTGAGTGGCATAATTTCTTCAAAATCCTGAGGTGGGGGGTTGCAAATTTGGATCCAATTTTTCCAAATCAAGTGAAAATGATAGTGAAAATGGAAAAATGAGCCATATATTACCATAGAGGCAAAGATATAATAAAGAAAACAGACCTCTGAATGCCTGAATTATGAAGGCTTATCTTAGTTTTGACAAGATTTCTTTTTGCAGAAACGAAATTTCAGCAGGGGGGTAAAATGAGGTCTGGGGGGGCAAACTTGGGTCTGAATGGGGCAGTGGCCTCTCCCCTGCCCCATATCAATTACACCCTTTCTACGCCCTTCCTATAAATTCCACCATCACCGATTAACTTAAAAACACACAGAAAATTGGTAGCATTAGTCTATGCCCTCTTGAAAGAAAAGCTACTGGTACTTATGTATTATACAAACACACTCAAGAGGGGCTGTTAGGTAAATCATAATGAAAGATGCCCTAATATGATGGAAATAATAGTTTAGTTTATATAATAATATAATTTGAGCTAAATATTTGCACATTAAGGGGGGGGGGTGTAAAATAAATCTCAGAAAGGGGTTAAAAACCTAATTCAACCTAACCTTACTCCCACCCCCCTAATGTGCAAATATATAGCCTAAATTATACAAGTCCAATGCATTCTGTCGCCCGTCATTTATCCTTGTGGCTATGAAATCGGTTTGATCAGATCGTACATTCAGTAAACTTCTCGACTGTTTGGTATCATGGTTGCAGCGGTAGCTGCAACCTAGTAAAGAGCAGGCCACAGCCCATAGTAACTAAAAGTTAAAAAAAGCGTTTTGAAAAAAACTGCCTAGTGAAAAAAATTGCCATCTGACACTGATTAACGAATGGTAACGGGGTTAATGTCCATGAACGGGGTTAATGTCCAAGAGGATGTTCGTGTTCGATGTGGAGTACCCCAAGGAGGCGGGTTATCCCCTAATGTTTTTAAACTTTGTGTTGCTATAGTGGTCTCTAAGATATCCGATACTTGCTTTCTTTGTTTTTCTGATGTATCGTATATTGCTTACGCGGATGACATCCTAATTGTTAGTAGGAGCAAATTTTCTTTGTCTAAAATGGTGGATAATGTGAGAAAAGGTTTTTTAGATATTGGACTTAATTTAAATTTTGAAAAGTGCGAGTGTCTTTGTTTCAACGGTAATGCTACGAAATCTCCTTTGAATTGAAATTTTGCTTCTATACATTCAGTTGATAGCCTACGTTGGCTTGGTATTACTCTGTGTAATAATATGTTTTGTTTTCGCCAGTCAGCTGTTAGGGACGCATGTACCAAGATTAGATGTGGGTGTTCCAAGATTGTTGCAAATCGGTCGAAATACTATCGCAAACTTTAGTGTCGCTGTATTCTGTTTTCTGTGACCATGCTATTTCAGGTATTTACATTTTGCTTAGGAAGAATGACCTACCTAAATTAAGGAAAGGCTATTATCGGTATTACAAATTTTTGTTGTATCTTCCGTGGTAATTTCGTAATCGCTGTATTATCAAAAACTATAACACGCCTGATATAAATGAAAAACTTCGTGATTTACATATAAAGCTGTCTGCAAATGCCTATGAAATACTGTCCCCTAACCTTGGTCTCATTCGTTTGTTTCGCTGAATTTTCTTTTTATTTCTTTATCTTACTTTAAGTGCTGTGTGTGTTTATTTTTCTTTCCTTTTTCTCTTTACTCCACTATTTCTCACATTTTTTTGTGCAGTGGGTTATAAATAAATTATTATTATTATTATTAACTATTATTTCGGTTTGTCTTAAAAGTAAAAGTTCATTGCAAAAAGAAATTTATGGTGATTTCGAAATAAAGCCTGAAACCCCTCCAAAATGGTGTCAAATCAAAATGGAAAAGTGCAACATTGGAATCAGAATTGTCGAAAACCTTGTACAGGGAAATTACAGTCCCCCTCCTTGAAGAATGAGGAAGATCGCTTTTTTGCATCGGTAGCACTGATCTGTCTCCCTTTTTTCTGTTTTTTTTTCTCCATGCCGAGCGGGTCACCAGAACATCATAGAGAGATACTTAATAGCTCATTCAAAAGCTATTTCTTGTATCTACGTGCTTTTTATAGACTCCGCCATCTGCAAGTGCCACATGTCACTAGAATGACTCTTTCTGCCATTTCTCAAGTGGTGGCACTAGCAGGCTACCAGAACATCGTAGACAGATTTCCTACAGCTCATATAAAAGATATTGCTCATATCTACGTTCTTTCTATAGGCCTAAATTCCACCATCTAAAATTTCCAAATGGCACTAAAAACGGCACTTTTTGTGTCTGTACTGTATAAGAGTTATGTTTCATGGCTCATTTGAAAGCTATTGCTCATATAAACGTGCTTTTTTTATCAATTCTACCATTAGTAAGTGCGATATAGCACCGAAAACAACACTTTTGGTGCCACTTCATAAGTGGAAAAGCTCCGAAGTACAAAACAGGTACTATTGTGATAGTTATGTTTCAGAACCTTTAACTGGAGGTTTACAAGAACCTTCCCGCACCCTTCCCCTCCCAACCCCTTAGTAAGTTTTATAGATCGTCGGCTCACCAGTAAGCTACTGAAACATTAGCAGGCTACCACACCATCGTAGATAGATGTTTAATGGCTCAATTATAAGCTATTGTTTATATTCACTAGGTTTTTACAAATTCTACCATCTATTAGATTTTGCAGATTTCAATATGAACTAGTTTCTCCGGAGAATTCGCAATGAACTCTTTGTCGTGGTTAAAGCATTAGCTGCAACCTAGTAAAGAGCGAACCACAGCCCATGGTGACTAAAAGCTTAAAAAACTTTAAAACGGTCTTTTTATCTTCTTCTTTTTTTCCAGGCCTAGCGGGCTACTAGAACATCATAGAGAGATGCTTAAGAGCTCATTCAAAAGCTATTTCTCATATGTACGTGGTTTATATAAATTCCACGATCCGCAAGTGCCATATGGCACAAAAAGGGCACTTTATGCATTTCTCAAGGGGTGGGGCTAGCGGGCAACCAGAACATCGTAGATAGATTTTTGATAGCTCATATATAAAATATTGCTCATATTTACGTTCTTCCTATAAATTCCGCCATTTGCAAGTTTCAAATGGTACTAAAAACAGCACTTTTTTTGCCATGTCTGAAGTGGAAAAGCTGAGGCTAGTGGCTACCAGAACTTCTTAGAGTGATGTTTAATGGCTCATTTGAAAACGTTTGCTCATATCTACGGGCTTTTATCAATTCTACAATTTATAAGTGAGATATAGCACTGAAAACAACATTTTTGGTGCCACTTCTTAAGTGGAAAATCTTGAAAGTATAAAATGGTATAATTGTAATAATTATGATCCAAAACCCTTGACTCGAGGTTTGCAAGAACACCTCCCGCAGGTTCCTTCTCCAGGCCCCCTTAATAAGCTACGTAATTAAAGTCCTACAAACACCAATATATTAAATTAGATTATTAGAGGCGTGGTTCTCTTAGTATAGCGCTGGGCTTCAAATTAGATTATCATATTTGATTCCTCCTTGGATTTTTTTTTTCAATCATGGTTTGTCCATTCTTATCATTACTTTTTAGATAATCCACTATTTTTGCAAATGTGATGCACTCATTTTCCCAAGCATATCCTGAGAAGACTGATTTTAGAGCTGTTACTCATATCTACGTGATTTTTATCAATTTTACCATCTATAGATGCCATATAGCACTAAAAACGGCACTTTTGGTGCCACTTCTTAAGTGGAAGAGTTTGGAAGCATAAGAAGGTACCATTGCAACAATTATGTTCCAAGGTCCTTAACTGGAGGTTTATAAGAACCCCTCACATATACTCCCCCTTCCAAACCCCCTGTGTGCATTTCAAAAATCTTCTACTCATCTTACAAGTAAAAGTTAAAAGTAAACAAATTAACTAAAACTAAAAACTTTTCAACTAAAAATTTACCGAAAATTAAGCTTGAATGATCAACACTTAAAAAAAACCTTCAAACTTCACTCTGCGATGAAGCCTGTGTGCTAGTTCTAATGGTGGTAATTGAGGGGAAGGGGCGTCCTTGCCCCCTTATTTTTTGCTCCTGCCTAGTGTTTTGAAAAACACCTTTTTTTGGTTATTTCATTGAAAAAGGCACTTTTTTCATTTGAAAAAAATGGGTGGAAAAACAGAAAGTGCACTTTATGGGAATGCACTTTATCAAGTCAAATTTATAAAAAGTGACTAGGTATAAATATAAGCTTCTAAATGCGCCCTTAAACAGCTTCATAGGTTTTCAACTGAAACTAGGGAATGGCATTAAAACTTAAAACGAACAGAATTATTCCGTCTAAATAAAAAGATCATGACAGGGTTGTTTCTACACTAAATTTGAATAAAAAACGAGCAAAGATTAATCTAAAAAAACAAAGTTTTTCCAAGGGAAGTAAAGAGCGAAGTTGAAACTTAAAACGGACAAAAATTATTGCTTCACAGCCTATCTAATATATATAAATCAATCTGGTAAAAATAAACCAACTAATTATGTTTCCCTGTGTTTCTAGGATTATAGAAAACTAGCGCTTTACTGAAAACACAAAATAATACAGGAGTTTTGGTACAGTTAAAAGCAAACCAATTAAGGACACTTTTTACAGAATAAAACTATTATCGAATCCCTTTTAAGATAAATAACAATTCATTTTAGGATTGTTGCTTTATTTTTTTTTCTCGTTTAATTTGGTATCACTTCTGCACGATGGCTCATTTCAATGACTAGCTGTCGTTTTGGTTTTAAAAAGGACATGTCATGATTACTTTGTAGACAAGTTCGAAGTAAAGCCATCTTGATAGAATTAGGATTAGGACTATAGACTAGATTTAGAATTTGTAGCATAGCTTGAAATTCACTGTTGTATAGAGACAAATAACCATATTTTCAGAATTCATATTATGTCTTATTTGATCTTCATTTCAAGTAATACTAAAGCATATTTCTTACATTTGAAGATTGTTTATTAATCACTATTGATATTATAGCTTATAGCACTATTGAGTACCCGGATAAACCAATTCAATAATCTTTATGCTGTTCAATTACTTTACGGTTATTGAAAAATATTTAATTCTACGCTTATGTTTGTAAGATAATTTTAATTGTATATGGAAAGTTACTGATGTCACAACAGGTGTAAGACTATGAAAAGCTTTATAGATTAGTTTATTGTTGTCAGGCTTCCTACTCACTTTTCACTCTCAAATTAATATTCCTGTTTTTAATACTTGATTTTTGTGTTTTCAGTAAAGCGCTAGTTTTCTATAATCCTAGAAACACAGGGAAACGTAATTAGTACGTTTATTTGTACTAATTTTATTGATATATATTAGATAGGCTGTGAAGCAATAATTCTTGTCCGTTTTAAGTTTCAACTTCGCTCTTTACTTCCCTTGGAGAACTTTGTTTTTTTAGATTAATTTATGCTAGGGCACTTCGTAACGAAGGAGTTGTCATAGAAACTTCGAAAAGGGCTCATTAAATTGGAAATTGAAAGGGCTAGTGCCTTTTTTCATAGTCGATAGTGATTGGAGGACAAGGAATATAAGTTATGCCCTGGAGGCATATAGGGTTTCTATAGAAAGGGTGATCGTATAAACTCCGGAGGGGGCTTATTTGATTTCTAATCAGTTTTAGTGCCCTTTTTGAGATTCAGAGTGATGGGAGGGTGGATAAACCCCCCCCCTTCATAATTCGTATTTCCCCGAATTGCATTTTATAGAAATTTTGAGATGGCCATTTGTTGTCATACAAAGTTCAAAAAAGGCTCATTTGACTGGAAATTGAAAGGGCTATTGCCCTTTTTAATAGTGGAAAGTGATTGAAGGGCAACAAACCCCCCTCCTACGCCCACAATTTTCCCAAACACATCCAATCAAAATTTTGAGATAGCCATTTTGTTCCACGTAAAAGAAGGGTCCGGAAATTATGTCTTTGAGGATGACAATCCCCAAGAGCCCTCAGGGCAAGGGTTGTAAGTTATGTCTTGGGGGTATATAAAGTATATATAGAAAAGGTGATCGTATAAACTTCGGAAGGGGCTCATTAGATTGGTAATCAGAAGTTCTAGTGTCCTTTTTTTTAAATTCAGAGTGATCGGAGGGTTGATACCCCCCCCCCCCACACACACACACCTCGTATTTTCCCGAAGTGTCTCTGATAGAAATTTTGAGATGGTATTTTGTTGTCTTACAAACTTCGAAAAGAGCTCATTCGATTGGAAATTGAAAGGACTAGTGCCCTTTTCAATAGTCGAAAGTGATTGGAGGGCAACTAATCCCACTCCCACACCTACCATTGCCCCAAACACATCCAATTAAAATTTTGTGATAGACATTTTGTTCAACGTAGTTGAAAGGTCCAGATATTCTGTCATTGAGGATGACAACCCCCCACAACCCCCAGGGCAAGGGCTGTAAGTTATGCGCTGAGGGCATATAAGGTTTATATAGAAAGGGTGATCATATAAATTTCGGAGGGGCTCATTGGATTGAAAACCCCAAACCTCGTGTTTTCCCGAAATGTATCTGATGGAAATTTTTTTTTAAGAAAATGTTAAAATTTGTCAAAAAGGTTTAACAGCAATATCTTAGGAAGAGTTTGGTGTCTGAAGTTGAAACTAACAGGGCTCGTTGTGAGGGATGTTAAACTAACCAAAAAAAAAATATTTGCATTCAAATGCTACTGTTTCTACTCATACTACTTCCACTGTTACTATTATTACTACCTCTATTACTGCTACTGTCACTAAAGCTTAGGCTACTACAACTAATTCTACAGCTACTATTACTACTGCTATTAAAACTAGTTATATTAAGGTGATTAATTTGGATCGAGCAGAAACTGTATGGAACTAAATCAGAACAAACTATACCCACACAGGCTGTCAAGTGGACGCATCAGAAATGCTTCAGGAATGATTGATGGTATGTATTAAGCTGAAACTTTCAGCACGTGTTGAAGGGAAAGTTGAAGAAACCAAAGTTGCTATGCGCATACTGCTATTAATGCTGCTAAGACTATTGCTACTGCCCAAGCTAAGGGTATTAAGGTGAAGCTTTTAAGGAATGTTTAGGTAGATGTTGAACTAAATAAAACAAAAACTATGAGCATGTGGACTTTCAAAAGGTTACAAAGCAATATCTGAAGATTAACTTATATTATTAATTTATACTTCAAAGGTAAGTCGTTGGGGATTTTGAACTAGCCAGAAGGCACTATACGTATAATTTTAATCCTACCATTACAGTTAATGTAACTAATGGCGCTAGGGGTATCAAGACGAAACTTTTAGGGAACGTTTAGGAGTTTCAATTTAAGGAAAAACTGTATGCATGCAGGTTTTCAAAATGGCATATAAGCTATATCATAGTGGCAGCACCACTCTATAATAGCTAGAAACATCATTGAAACTTTTAAAGGAGCTAATTCAGTTCAAAATTAAAAGTCCTGGTACCCTTTTTAAGATTAACAAGAAATTGGAGGGCAAGCAGCCCTTCTCTCAAGCCCCTTCATTGTTCAAACGCATCCAGTCAAAATTTTGAGACAGCCATTTAGTTCAGCATAGTAGAACGGTCCAGTAACTATGTCTTTAGGGATATTAGGCATGTCAACCCCCTACAATTATGCAATTGGCCCATTATGCTTTAAAAGTAAATGTTACTTTAAAATAAATCAAAAGGCATTGTGTTTATAGTTGCCAATAAGAAACCTCAGCAATATATCGAGAACAACTGGGTGTAATAAGTTGAAACTTTTGGGGTTACTACTATTAATATTTCTGCTCTTACAATTTAAATGAATAAAAAGAGAGTAAGTGTAAACAGGTTGTTAAAGAGCATAGATAGAATCTTGTGGCAGTGATATTAAGTTTTATTTTTTCATGTCAACTTCAGAAGCTATAAAATAAAATTGAAAAATACTATTTGTGTCAGTATCAAACATTGTTGAACAACTTTCTCCAACATACAAATAGCAACTCATACTATGGATTCATATAGAAAAAAACTGAAAAAATATAAAGTATTTTTTCCATGAAAAAGACTATGTCAACAAAAAACCAAACAGAAATTAATTTAAAAAACTTTTTCCAAAAAACAAGTTTTTCAAAGAAAAGTAAAGAGCTCCATTAAGCCAAGAATGAGCAAAAATAGCGTAAAATAATCTTCCAAACATAAAAATACCACAAATCACTATCAATAAATAAAGAAATCTCAAAACAGACAGAAATTACAATAAATAGCCAAGTCAAACTCAAAACGAGCAAAAATTAACATGAGTAGGGCTAATAGCCCCATGCCTTCTCATGACCAGGACACAATTTGCGATTTACTGAAAACAAAATACATTTGAAATGTCTTCACTTTTCTTACTTTCATAAATATAAAAATTATCAGAACTTTTAAGGAATAAATATCAGTATATGTTAATTAAACTGACAATCCACAGTCATTTGTCTTTTTTGTGTTTTTTTTTTTCAGTAAAGCACAAATTGTGTTCTAGTCTTGAGAAGGCATGGGTTTATCAGCCCTACTCATGTTAATTTTTACTCGTTTTGAGTTTGATTTGGCTATTTATTGTAATTTCTGTTCGTTTTGAGTTTCATTTATTTTTCGATAGTGATTTGTGATAGTTTTACGCTTTGAAAATATTTGACTTTATTTCTGCTCATATTTGGCTTAAATCAACTCTTGTTAATTTTGGCTCGTTTTGAGTTTGACTCGGCTATTTATTTTAATTTCTGTTCGTTTCATAGTGGTATAGGTGATATAGTGATCTGTTTAGCTGCATATACATTTCCTCTACAAGTGCCACCAATACTTTCAACAAAAAAATGCACTAAAATTTTCTTGTGGTAGATTATTAGAGCACAGATTGATTTGGTTTTGACGGGTGGCAAGAGTAATTTCCAACCGATTTAAGAGACCATAGCCTACTATTAGAGAAAACTTAAGTTGGCTAATAACAAGAAACTCCCAATGAATTTTTCTTTGTTTTACTCCATCAGATATATCAACTAGAATTTTGACTTTTCCCAAAGTGGGCAAAATATGTCCACTCAATGATTTTACAGCTGACATTTGACAACCGGTATCAATAAATGCCAAAACGTTCACATAGTTTACTATGTGAAACGATTCACATAGTTTTACGTCATACACAAATGGAAATTAGAAACAAGAAGGTGACTCGGATATACTCAAATAACAAATTTGTGAGTTAGAATAGCTTAAATGCGCAGAAGAATAATCATTTATTGGAGGAATTAGTGTAAGATTTGACTGAGCCTCCGGTAAAGCCAAATAATCTAGTTTTTGGGTTTACTTGTGGTTGGTTTATAGGAGCTAGAGCTAGACAATATTTTCATTTGTGCCCTGTTTTACCACAGCAGACACACATTGGAGGTTTTTTACATTCTGATTGTCTATTTTGACCCCCACAATTCCAGTATTTAAGGCGAGCGTTATTTCTTTCACTAAAATTATTCCTGGATAACTACCTCTAGTTGATCTTGGCAGTTCGGCTTTGTGACATGTTCAAAAGGATAAATCTATTGTTTCAAATTTTCTTGGGTGAAAACAAAATACGTTTTAAATGTTTCAATTTTTCTACTTTCATAAATAAACAATCAGAAATTTTTCTTTTAAGAAATATATATCAGTATATGTCAATTAAACTGACAATTCACGGTCATTTTCTTGTTTTTTTTGTTTTTTTTTTAGTAAAGCACAAATTGTTTTCTGGTTTTGAGAAGGCATCGGGTTAACAGCCTTTCTCTTATTTATTTTTGCTCCTTTTGAGTTTGACTCGGCTGTTTATTGTAATTTCTGTCCGTTTTGAGTTTTATTTATTTATTGATAGTGATTTGTGATAGTTTTACGCTTTGAAAATTATTTGAATTTATTTCTGCTCATATTTGGCTTAATGAAGTTCTTCTCTTTTTTTTTTGAAAATCATGTTTTGCGGAAAAAGTTTTTTAACTTAATTCTAAAGTATACGGAAATTTTTCGTGGGCGACGAATTTTATGCGTAGAGAGTGGATTTTCCATATGGAGAATTTCCTGTGGGAAGAAAATTTAAAGGGGTTATTTTCTATGGGAAATTTACACGGGAGAGGATTTCCTGGCATGACTTGAAAAGTGGCCAAAAATTACGGTGAAATTAATTGAAGTATTTTTTAACTGAAAATAAGGAGCAAACCAAAAATTTAAAAGGAAAATAAACTATTCCGTATGTAAGGAGGCATGTCCTTCATCATCCCTTAATCTGTGCACTAAATGTTGACTTTTTTGTCTCGGTCCTTTCGAAGTGACTTCTGAAACACAATGGCCTTTGCATTTGAATTAGAAGTATTATTAATGAACTCTAATACTTTAGCATAAAGAGTGCTGGATAAGGAAGGGACAGCCTCCCTTGCACATGGAATAATTTTTGTTTGTTTTAAATCTGACTTGATCATTTATTTATAATTTCTCTAATGTTATGGGTTTCATTTGATGATTGATGTTGATGTATGTTCGTTTAAGCTAAGATTCTTATTTGGCTTTATTTTTGCTCATCTTTGGTTGGATTTTCTTTGAATTTTTTCTGCGGTAAAATTTTGGCAATACGAGTACAGATAACATGTTTTGATTTAGTTGAAAACTCCCCTCAACACTCTCTGAAATACTCAGCTGAATGCCCTTTGTCTTCTTGGAAAATAAAGTTCAAACATGCATACCTTTCTCAATAACATATACTATACGTAAACAATAAACGAATGGCCTAATTTACAGTCTTTACACTGAGGAATGTGGAGAGGTTGACATCATCAAAGACATAATTACTGGACCTTTCAAAATTACTGAACAAAACTGATTTATGTTTGGAAATGAATATTTATAGTAATTATGGTTTTACTTCCAGCAATTATAATTTTATGGAATTGATCACTTTTTTACTGAGATATAACTCGATATATTTATACACATTATTTTGTTTATTTTTGCTCATCTTTGGTTGGATTCTCTTTGAATTTTTTTTGTGGTCAAGTTTTTCAATTAGTTTTACATAAGGCTAGTAAGAATGTGAACTTAACTCCAAAGGCTCCACTGGCCAAAATGTGTTTTTTTTTTTTTGGGGGGGGGGGGGCAATGGGTTTTAACAGCTGGCAGATCTTTCTTACTGACTGATTTAGGTGGTATTACTTTTAAATTACTTCATTTTTGTTTTTACCGACTGAGACTCATCTTCTTTCGATGATTTTATGTCATAATTTTTAACAACTTATTTACTTAATAAAAATGAAATTAGAGCTTGCAAAAAAGCGGCACCAGTAAATGGATGAAAATATTAGGTTATCACCCTTTCTCCCATACGTGAAACCCTTGCTTGAATATGATCGGCAGATTATTTTATGTTGACCAAATGTAGACAATTTTACATTTTTCTGCAGCATATGTTATGCACAGTGAATGCCGAACACTATGCGAATGGTGTTTGTAAGCCCTATGGATGGCATAAGTTTTAAAACTTTAAACCATGCTTCAGTGACCTCTAATGTCTCTGACCATATAATCCTTCATTTTCACTTGTAGAAAATGAGGAGCCGCAAAGGATCTGGAGTTAGGCTTGACTATTATCAGAGATTGGTCTATAAGACTATTCTGAGGTACCAGGTAAGACTTTGGCCTAGTTGGAATTTTGAGTTTTTGTTAGAAATTTCAGTGGAGGGATTTCTTCTAAAATAATTTATAGTAGTGCTACACAAATGCTTTCACAAATAAATCTATAGCCCAAACTATTTGGAAATAGTTTTAAGCTAAATGTCTTGGCTGAACAATGATTTTTGTTGAAATTTGTGACTAATATATAGCTGTTATTGGTATTTGCCAAAGTAGTACCATTAAATGTCTGAGGTCTATTTTAAGCAGCGTTCACAAGCATGTCTAGCTAGAATCCCATATCTAGACATGTGTCTAGCCAGAATTCAATGTCTAGGCAATAACCATTCACAATTACAATTTGGTGCTTAGATAAAACTACAAATTTAGCTTGAAATTGTCATTTCTAGCCAATCAAGAGAGCTTATGCCAGCAAAACTTTCAAAATTGTAATCCCTATGTTTACTGGCACAGGATAATGGATGAGATAAGCAAAACAATTGCCTTAGTGTGGTTCACTATTATGTCTGGTGTTGCATATTTGCCTGAAATGAAAAAAAAAAATTAATGAGAAAACAAAAATTAAATTTCAGTTTAAAAATGTAAAAAAAATGATGAAAATAGTGGAACTTGACACATTCTGATTGGCTGTGATTGAAAATCCTAGACAGTGAGTTCTAGAGTCTAAAAATCAATGTCTAGCCAAGGGCCATGTCTAGCTAAGCACCAAATTTTACTTGTGAATGGTTGTTGCCTATACATTGAATTCTGGCTAGACATGTGTCTAGACATAGGATTCTTGCTCAACATGCTTGTGAAACCTGCTTTATTCAAGGTCAAATATCATGGTTGTTTTTCTGGCTATACCTCCTTCAAGATACCTCTAGATGGCTAATTTGACAGTGCATATATATACAAATCTTTGAATTAACCAACCAGTATTTTAATCCTAGGGGTCCAGCTGGACATAAGGAACCATATTAAGAAAACAATTCTTACTCTATAATATGCAGAATAATCCTAGTTAACCCATTTTTAGGAGGAGAGCCTTTATCTTCACTTCTTTCCTTGTTTTTCCAGTTTTTCTAAGAAATTTGTGAATTTCTTAGAACCTATATATTCACAGAATATATACCCCCACCCCCCTAATGTTTAAATATATACCTAGAATTGCATCCTCAATCTAAATATAACATCCATTCACATCACAAATGAACTTTACTCTCATATTAGCCATGTGGTGGATGTCTGAAGGAAAAATATTAAGAAAGAAAAAAAATTCTTAGCCTACTTTATAATACAGGGTGGGCAGAAAGTAACTCCCTATTTTGATTAATAAAACAATGTACATTATATTTATTTATTCTCCAAAAAATTAATCATACAAGGTAGGCATAAATGGTAAGTTATCTCTAAAACTCAATATGTGCCCCAAATCTTTCCACCAGCTGCTGCAAACGTTCAGGAATGGCATCCACTGACTTTCTCAGAAACTCCACTGGGATGGTGGACAAGACTCCCTTAATTTGGTCCTCCAGTTCTTTGAGTGTCTTTGGTTTGGAGCGGTAGACTTCTTCCTTTACCCAACCCCAAAGAAAAAAGTTGCAGGGTGTCAAATCCGGGCTCCTGGATGGCCATTCATGTGGACCACGACGTCCCAACCAACACCCTGGAAAGCGAGCATCCAGCCATTTGCAGACAACAAGAGCAAAGTGTGGTGGGGTGCCATCTTGCATCAATATCATCTCGTCGATGTTCTCCCATGTGCTGACAACTGGCCAGACTCTATCACGCAACATATCAAGGTATCGTTCAGCATTCATGGTGTTGTGCAGAAGAAATGGGCCCACAACCTGATCTGAGGTGATACCCCACCACACCAGTTACTTTGGGTTGGATTTTGCTGTTTTTCAACTGTCATCATAGGATCCTCTCCTGCCCAGTAGTGGCAGTTGTGATGGTTGAAAAAGCCTCCAACATGAAACACAGCCTCATCCGTCCAGAGGATGTTGTGGAACAGATGGGGCCACTCTTCATGCCAAGCCAGCATGATTTCTCCAAACTCCATGTGAATGTCACAGTCCTCATCCAAGAGTGATTGGCAGTAGTGCGGCTTCCACGCACGCCAGTTCAACTCTTTCTTGAGCACAGTTTGCACTGTGTAGCGGGTGAGTCCACTTTCCCGAGCTGCCTGGCGAGTTGACTTTCCTGGACTGTGCTGGAACATTGCTTGGACTGCGTGCACTGTCTCCTGGGTCATGGATGTCGAAAGGGCGTCCACTTCTGCGAACATCTTACACAGATCCTGTGGTCATGAGCTTTGCGTGACAGTTTCTTATTGTTTTTGGATCCACTTGAGCACGTGGTCCATGAATAGTCCGCCACCATCGTTGAACTCGTACGACAGATTGCCAAACTTCATATCGTGACGCCAGCTGGGCATGCTCCTGAAGTGTTAACTGCTGAGCCATGTTACAGTTTTATCTGAATCAAAAACAAAACTATCAATAAAATTGTACCATTTTAGAGAATTAATCCTAAAAATATGACGAAGCAGTAACAAATTATTTACAATTTATAAGTAATTTAAAATAGGGAGTTACTTTCCGCCCACCCTGTATAGAGAAAATTATAGTTAAAACAACCCAAAGGTGTTTCCACTATTACTCTAACCCCCCCCCCCCCCAAAGTGCAAAGTTATAGCCCAAATTGTATATTCCTTTTTTTTCTGTTTCTTGATTTTGTCAGCATTAATTCAATTTACAGGTACAAAACAAGAGTTACACATGGAAAATATATAATGTGGGCCATATACTTGCATATTAGGGCAGGGGATGGATAAAGTATTATGGAATTGCCTTCAAAATATGTTAACTACAATACATCTGTGTATTATGAAGTAAGAATAGTTTTCTTCTCAATAACCCCTATTCTAGGCTCATACTATATATTTCTTTGTTGTTTTACATCCCATAATGCATCATATAGGGAAAGCCGTATTCTTGGCTTGTTGAAATCCACTTTGGCCTTAATAATTACAGCAGAATTAGGAATAAAAATATTATTTGAAATGATTTAAAAATGTTAACAACAATGGAAAGAACCAAGATAATCAGATTAATAGTAACATGCTGTATATTATAAAGTAAGAATTTATTTGATTTAGTGTTTTCTTTTGGTTTGTTATATATCCTATGTCTTTATCAGAAACCATCAGGGGGGGGGAGGTGGAGTGCATTGTAATAAAAGTGACCTTGATATTTGGCCACTACACAGGAGAATTTATGGCTCTTCTAAAGAAAACACAATAGTTACAAAATTAAAGCCAGAATTAATTAATTTTATGTGTTTTCTTGATATAATAGTTGCTAAACTGAATAAAGCATCCTTCTTATTGATTCCAAATATAGCTCTAGGCTATATACATATTTGGTAGGATACATCATAATAATGAAATTCTTACTTATAATATAGCATGTATTGGTTATTCCTCATTTCAAGCTGAATATTTCTATTTCTCATAATATATATGAAAAAAAACACCATCATAACCAAGATTACTGAAACAAACAACAACACATGAATGCACATTGACAGTTCAATATACATATATTCATTCATTAGAGTCATAATATTGAAAGTTTCAACTTAATACCCTCAGTCAATGACAATACCAAAAACCAATATTTTTCATAATCAAGCCCCCAATTGGTACCCCTGCAAGTTTCTTCATGGTCTCCATCAATTCTTCTAATTTTGGGGGTTTTGGCAAACCCCCCTCCATGGGATAGATTCCAGCATATGTGCCTAATGACACAATGACATTTTTGCTTCATTTTAATATCTGATCATTTGAAATAACAGCTATGCTTTCATCATTACTCCATGTTGAAATGGTGTTGAAATAAAAGTGGTAAGCTTTAATCTATGGGAATTAACACTAATTGTTCCCAGGCAATGTTAGCATAGGCTAATCATAGCTTTACTTACATTTTTGTTCAGTAACAGCTCAATGTCATTGAAAGAGGCAAATAAAAGCTGCCTAACAGCTAAAACCCTCTCTGGATTGGTGTGGCTTGTCTTAATTGAGGGATAATAGTAAAGGATCCTTCATTTCTTAGCATTAATGTGAATAAGGTGAAGATTACTAATGATGCTTATTTAGAACATTGTTCTGTTTATCCTGCTTATCTTAAATTTAAAGCAATTCACATCTACAGGCTTGATCTTTTCTAATTGAAAGGATAGATAATAAGGAGGAAAATAATAAAGAAAAGAATAATAAGGAAAGAAAGGCAATAAGAATGCCACATGAATTTGCCACAAGACAAGGTTGGATCCACTCTCCATAATTTGTGTATAAGCTTCTTAAGATACAGACAGCTTATGATTTTTTGCACCATTTATAGAGGCTCAACCTCACTCATAAATCTGTGCATTGAAATTAAGATCAAAAGTTTAAGGTAAACTGGTGAGTTCTTGAAACTGGCAGCATAAACTGTGACACCAGTAGAATTATAAACCTGCACCAGGTTTGATAAACCCTGAAGGTTTACATGCATACTAAATTTTTGTTGAACTTAAAAAAAAAACAGATCATATTTGCTGAAAGAAAGGCTTCTCACTAAAATTGGGTCTTTGGTATATGGCTCAGCACTGTTTGAGGAAATTTCCATTAATTTCCTAATTCTCAGATCCAATGACTTATAAAGTCAGGATAGCAGTTTCCTAATTTTGGTCCTGATAATTTTTTAATTTGACTCCAATCAATGGCACTAGGCTAATTCACACAAATATGGGAGAGGGAAAATTCTTTGTCTTGAATTTTTAAATGAAGGCACAAAAAGATATTTTTCAAAATTTTGATGGGAACTTTTCAATTTCACTTTACTAAATGAAGATAAAGAATAAATGCATTTTTTTTAAATATAGGAAGCAGTTGTGAATCCCACTTCTAATTAGTGTGTAAATCCCAAGGGATGGGGCCTGGGAAGTTTTGTTTCCCTGCAATTGTTCTTGGTTTGAGCAACCACAAATATTTTCCAGAGGTAATATACGGTTAAGGTACCAATGATTTGACATTGCAATTTTGGAACCCCTGTTAAAATTTTCCTTCAAAACAGAATAACTCTGCTTAGCTGTGACTTTGAGTGCCATCTCTTGAAGCCGTTTTTGTATTTCAATAATAGGAAACGTTGACACAATATCTAGTACACCCAGATAAGAAAAGAACATTAAATTCAGTCAGTTTCCTGTTTTTGACAATAAAGGTACTCCCAACAATTTTTCAGGTATGCAATGTTCAAACCACTGTTACTTGGTTATTTATTGCAAGAAAAATTTGGGAATGGCACCAATGCATCAAGGTACATCTGATTTTATCTGAGTTCTAGTCACATTAGCTGGTATTGCTTCATAAAATTAAATTAAAATGGCAACAAATATTACATTGTCAAGACTAGGTTCCAAGTGTCAAAAATTTTTGTTTAATGTACAGTAGTGGAATACCAGTTGCACTAAAAAGGTTCCTTCAGTCAAATTCAACTGTAGATACTGGCTTCTACAAATTGATTTATTTCTTTGCAAATATCTTGTAGTAACCTTGTCAAAATTTTTAACAGACAGCAGCAGCCCCTGTTGAAATATAGGTGATTCTGTTGAAACTTCACTGAACATGTAAAACAAATGAGAAATAATTGGTGCCAAAGTTCCAGGGTCCACTGATGAAAATGTAGCTGTCAAATTTATGGGTGCCCACTACTGCCAAAAATTGCAGAGGTTCACATGGAAGTCGTTTTTCCCTTTCATTAGCTCTTATCAATGAAACTAATTTTTTTTTATCAAATTTGGAAAATCTTATTTTCTGGGGGGAGGGGGGTAAATCCCTAGAACCATGACATAAAAATATCAAAGTGCCCCCCCCCCCAAAAAAAAAAAAAACCTTACCTATATTTTGGAGGAAGCTAAGAACCTGCATGTGAAAATAAAATCCACTAAGTCAAATATAATGGCAATAAACTTCTTAAATTTCTTAAAATCCACTCCAGTTTTCCTAGACCCTATCCCTTCCGAAATGCTAGTGAAAAATTTTATCATATTAAATTTGTTTTATCAAATATTATTTGTATTTAATACTGTATATTAAAATTTGTTAAACCAATTTTGTTATATTAAATACTATATACTTAAAACAATTTTGTTAGTTTTATTACTTCTACTTTTTGAATAGTGTTTTATACTTTTATACATTAATGAAGTTGAAGAAAAACAAAGAAACAACAATATACATGTTGAATACACCAGGTTCCACCCATAGGACCTTCTTGGGAAGTACCTAACAGGGGAAGTACCTAACGATTTTAGGAAAACCTTAATTAAGCCACTTTTTAAGAAAGGTGATAAAAGTGGGTGTGGTCATTATTGAGGCATTAGTCTGGTCTGTGTAGGTAGTAAATTACTTAGTAATATGATACTTTTTAGACTAAGAGATGCCATAGACAAAGTTTTAAGAGAAGAGCAGTGCGGTTTTAGAAAAGGTAGAGGATGTGTTGCCCAAATTTTCACTCTTAGGCTAATAATTGAGAAGTGCCTGAGTTTTCAAACACCTTTGGTCCTCAGTTTTATAGATTATGAGCAAGCGTTCGATTCTGTTGATACAAGAGCTTTAGTAAAGGTTTTATCCTTGTATGGTATACCAGACAAATACATTAAAGTGATTTGTGCTATGCATGAGAATAACACTGCTGCGGTTAAGGTAGGAAATGAGGTTAGCAGCTGGTTTTGTATTAAATCAGGGGTTAAGCAGTGTTGTGTTCTATCCCCCTTTATATGGATTATTTTGATGGACTTTGTCATAAGGAGCACAGGAAAGGCAATGAGAGACCACGGAATCAAATGGGGAGGAAAAAGTCTCCTGGCCTTAGATTGTGCTGATGATTTAAGCATCCTAGATGAAAGTGTGAGCAAAATGAATGAAGTTTTAGAGGTTTTGCGAGTTCAGGGTGCTAGAACTTGGTAGAAAATTAATGTTAAGAAGACTAAGTCACTAAGGCTAGGAATAAGTGAAGATGAAAAGGTGAAGTTGGGTAATGAAAAAATTGATCAGGTGGACAGCTTCACTTACCTTGGTAGTATTATTAGTAAAGATGGTGGGAGCAGTGAAGATGTCAAAAGTAGAATAGCCAAGGCTCAGGGTGTTTTTTCACAGTTAAAAAAGTTTGGAAGAATAGGAAGATAAATATGCAAACCAAGATTAGAATATTAGAAGCTACAGGGATGACAGTGGTCAAATATGGCTCTGAAGCATGGGCGCTCCAAAAAGCAGATGAAGATTTGCTAGATGTTTGCCAGAGAAATTGCTTAAGGATTGTTCTGGGTACCCAGCTGACTGACAGTATTTCAAACAATAGGCTATACGAAAAATGTGGTTCAATACTGCTCTCTAGGGCTATAATGAAAGAAAGGTTGAGGTGGCTAGGGCACGTTGTGCAGATGAAGGATGACAGATTGCCAAAGATTGTTCTTTTTGGCCAACCGTCTAGGGCTAAACGGAAAGCAGGTCGTCCTCGTCTGGGGTGGAAGGACGCCATAAAGAAAGATTTAAAGGAAATGGGAACTTCATGGGCGGGTGTAAAAAGGGAGGCTTTGAATAGATTGGGATGGAGGAGGAGCGTGCGTAGCTGTGTTGGCCTCAGGCGGCTTGGTGCTGCGGTGAGTTGTCAGTAGTAGTAGTAGTTATTTCAAGAGTTTCTCGAAAATTTTGCTTTAAACCCTGGTCCCTAGACATCAAAGAGACATTATTGAACAAAGTAAAAGGGTCTGGAAAACTAAAGATATGTTCTGAAAAGGCTGAAGTACAATCTTCAGACTTAAAATCTTGCTTTAAAGCTGATTAAATTGAGTCTTTATACTGTAATAATCTCATTTCCAAATTCTGGTTAGTATGTCCCACATATGAGCTTCCACACATGAGCTTTTGGACTTACTGAATTAAATATTGCAATATTGAAATCCACAATCAAAACATTTTTGGTGGAAATTTCACTTTGGACTTTTAAAATAAAAGTTCAAATAGGGATTAAAATCCTTTTAATAGACATTGTTTCACAAACAGCGATAAAATTTCACGAACTTACTTACTTACTTAAGTCCCATCCGTCCTTGAAGGTCGTGTTGGGGCCTCTTTCTTCGTAATGGCGTGGATGCGCCTTTTGTATGTTTCATGGTCTTCTGCTAGGCGAAGAAAGTCCGAGAGGCGGTGAGGTGCAAAGTTTTCCTTCCACCTTTTTGGGGAAAGACCACGAGGACGAGAACCGTGAATTTGGCCTTCGAAGGTGATTTTCGGGAGACGGGACCGACTCATCCGTTGTACGTGACCAAGCCATCAAAGTTGCTGGAGCTGGGTCTTCATGAGAATTGTTTGTTGTACTTTAAGGCGCTCGAGAAGTTCGACATTTGAGATTCTATCAAGGTAAGTGATCCCGGTGATGCGGTGTAGGCACTTAGTTTCAAATGCTGCAAGTCGACGATTGTCATTTACCTTCAGCGTCCATGTTTCACATGAGTAGATTGTGATGGAGATGATCAGGGTATCGGAAAGTTGTGTCTTAAGCCGCAGAGACAAATCCTTGCTTTGCCATATGGGCATAAGGACCTTGAAACTGGAACTCGCAAAGGTGACATGTCTTTTAATGTCTTTTGATAGACTGTTGTCACTGGTGATCAGACTTCCGAGGTAAGGGAACTTGTCGACCCACTGGATACTCTCTCTATTAAGTTTCAGGTCTGGCTTAACTGTATCCTGCGGCTTTCGTGAGCAGCACAAAGCCTTTGTTTTTGATACATTTATGATCATTCCTAAAGAACTTGTGGCTTCGAGGACGTCGTTAGCAACGGCTTGTAGATCCTTGGGTGTTTCAGCCATTTCGTCAGTATCGTCGGCGTAGGCTAGCTTATCTGTCTGAACACCCCCTATATGTGTTCCGAAAGTTGTTTCCACCAGGGATAAGACTGCTGTTAGGAAAAGGTTGAACAGCTCTGGAGAGCTGTTCAAAATCCTCGAAGGACACCTGCGGAAGTCCGGAAACTGTCAGTGAGACTTTCACTAGTCATGACACGACTCCCAAATTTGGAGTACATATCTTTGATAAAATCTACTAGGTTTCGTGGGATTCCGTAATGGAGGAGGAAATGCTATAGGCAATTTCTCCAAATAAGGTCAAATGCTTGCCCAAAGTCGATGAAGAGGTGATACACGTCGTGACTAAATTCCAGATATTTCTCTAAAATTTGGCGAACAGTGAAAATTTGGTCAATGGTCGATCTCCCAGGGCGAAAACCGGCTTGGTATTCTTGGATGACTAAGGATGACACAGCTCTGATCCGTTGGAGTAAAATTCGGGTGAAGATCTTGGCAGTTTGACTTGTTAGGCTAATAGGATTTTTCACAAATTTCACAAAACCTACTAAATATTTCTGTCACATATGCAATGATCGTCATCAGTAGTAAAAATAAACTAAAACAATTAAAAAAAATGTTTATATGCGAAATAAAATAAAACTACATATTGTTTAATGCTCTAATTCTTCTCAGAGCAAATGTGGAAGTTAGCCTCTTTGCCCTTCTTGGATTCGGTTTATTAGCGTTCGATTAAATAACACTTGGACAGAGGTTAACTACAAGGGGTGGATTGAACTTTACTCTATCAGATTTTAATAAATTATCGTAAATAGAGTTCAACCCAGATTGACCTGTGTCATGATTTAAAGCTATATTCTTGAATAAGATTTTCTTTGTTTCAAGAGTTTCACGAAAATTTTGCTTTAAACCCTGGTCCCTAGAAATCAAAGAGACATTATTGAACAAAATAAAGTAGTCTGGAAAATTAAAGATATGTTCCGAAAGGGCTGAAGTAAAATCTTTAGACTTAGAATCTTGCTTTAAAGCTGATGAAATTGAGTCTTTATGCTGTAATAATCTCATTTCCAAATTCTGGTTAGCATGTCCCACATATTAGTTTCCACATATGAGCTTTTTTTTACTTTTTTTTCATCTCATTGAAGTCTGAGTCGTGCAGGAATTTCTAGTTTTTATGATATAATAATCCAAAGTGAGCCCCTTGGGTATGAGATCAGCAAAAACACACGTGGTGTTTGGTTTTGCTCAAATTGGTATTTAAGGATTTTTGAACCTTATATTACGAATAAAAGGCATATGTAGAAATGTGAAGGTCTAAAATATATGTATATATATCTCAGGCAAAAATTTTACAACTGATTGAGTTATTTCGCCTTTTTGAAATCCGTGAAAAACAAGGATTTTTAATCTGTGTTATTGAAAATTCTTGTCTGTAATAACATGTATACAAAACTATTATGAAGAAAGATAAAACTTGCATGTATCCGCTGTTATTTTTTAAAAGTCAACAAACTGCTTATTTTAGGAAACAGGATCATTTTTATTGCTATACATTTTCTAGAATCCTGTGACTGGGCTTTTACCTGCTTCACCTGACAATAAGCATGCATGGATCAGAGATAATGTATATAGTATCCTTGCTGTTTGGTCACTCTCCATGGCCTATAAGAAGAATACAGACATGGATGAAGATAGAGCTAAAACATATGAATTAGAACAGGTATTTAAAGTTGACTACTCTTATCTTTTGTTAACCCCCATAAAAAAAGAAGTTGGCGTCACTTTGGTGGATATATTGTTTATCTCTACTGATAATTATTTATTTATTGAATTACTTTCAATATTTTTTCATGCTTAAATTGAAAAAGGTTAAATAAAATATTTCAATATATATCGAAGCTATTAATAAATCTGAAATTAGAAGTTCACCGAATATGTATTTTTGCTGCCAAAGATTGATATTTACCTAAATTTGATGTCAAGTATTGTGTAGTAAAAACCGACATCACTGGACATCAAGGTTAAAGCTTGAGGTGTACGTAAGACTAGGGGCAGCACTGGTCTGTTGATCAAATATTGAAATAATTGTAAAAAAAATTCAGTAAAACATACAATACAAAGTATGTATTTTGAACAATATGCTTTAGTGTTTCAGAACATCAACGAAAAACAAATCTCAGCAATTCAGGAATCAAAATTTGATTCAACAGTATTTCTTGTTGTTTTTCAAGGTTGTCATTACAAAAAAGACTTTAATATGTATTTTATGCTCAGTAAAGCGCAAATGACACAATGGACCTTAGAAGGTTTATGGTTAGGAGGGAGGGACGCAGTAGCCAAACTCCTGTTTGGAGCAATTTCCGTTCGTTTTAAGTTTTACTTCAGCATTCATTTTCTTTCTTCTTCTATTTCACAGCAGGCGGGCTTTTCAGTTGATACTATTTAGCCCTTTTCCTTTTGCTTCACTCTGTGGGCTACAGAGCTACTGGCTTGGTTGTCTCTTATTTATTAGATATTCTCAGATATCTTTCAGTGGATCTTTCGACTCAAGGAGTTCAAATATAAGATGATAGATATCGATTTCTGTGCTCTGTGTGCAGGAATAGTTGGCTAGGCTCTTGGCTGATAGTGAGATTTTGTGGTGTTTGAAGCACTTTAACAATTTACAATGCAAGGTATGCTGTGCAGACGTCAGCATATTACATTCAAATAGGCAGTGGTCAATTGTTTCATATTCATATACAATACCTGCAAAGAGGGGACAGGGGAACTGAACCACTTGAATTAGGAAACTGATACGAGAATGCAAGAAAGTTTAGTCCATTTGTTCCAGAACGAATTCTATGATAAATTTTAGAAAAGTACTTATTGGGAAAGGGGGAAAGAGTAGGATTTTTCTTATTAAACATCTGATAGTCTCCATCGGTAAATATCTCTAATGGGGATTGGTCTCCCACTTGGCTGGTCAATATTTATAGCATTTTTTGCTATTTCATCAACCTGATGATTACCACTTATACCAGAGTGGCTAGGAATATACTGAAGATAAGTTCTTATGCCACTTGAAGCAAGATTATCTATAATACTAAGACAATGATAAGTGTCAATATCCAGCTTATACTGAGGAGCTGAAGACAGCAACTCAAGGCTTGATAAAGAGTCAGAATAAACTATAATATTATTTGAATTAGCAATCAAGGGTTTATTTTCCATAAGGTGTTCTAATGCCATGATTATGGCATTTAACTCTGCAGACATTATAGATACATTATTATACAATCTCTCACCCATTGCAATTTTCAGGTGAGGAAGGAAGGCACCACTTGCTACCTTCTCATTCATTTTGGACCCATCAACAAATATTTGGAAATGGTTTTTATAAGTAATTGTATTAAGTTCAGCAAATTTTTTCTGGACAAAAGCAATGGGGGTTAAATCTTTAGTCCACTTTGAGAAATCAGTATTTATTATGGGGATTGACCAATTCCATGGAGGGGATTGGGGGAAAGTAGGTGCAATAGACTTTGCGGGTACAGGGAACTTCTTCTGAATATTGGCATACTCATCTGCAATGCCTCTATACATGGCTGGATTTCTTAACCAATTATGTAGGGTGTGTGAGCTATTTGATTCAATTTTTGTAAGATGTTTTATCAAGAGAAAGCTACGTCTCTCCCTTATTGTTGTTAATCCACTCTCCATAAGCAGAAACTTGGTGCTTGTGGGTTTCCTAAGACCAAATATGAGACGTATTATATCGTTTTGTATTGTTTCAATTTTTTGCATCTGGGTCTTTGCACATGCACCATAGACGATGAGCCCATAGTCAATATGGGGTCTTATATGTGATTTATAAAACTGGAGTAAGGTTTTCTCCTTACAGCCCCAGGGTGTAGAAAGAAGTCTTTTTAGTATAATTGTTTTTCTATAGCATTTTTTTATTGTGTTTGAAATGTGGAGGTGGAAATTAAGTTTTTGGTCAAGCATGAGACCTAGGTAATTAATATGATTATCTTCTGGAATAGTTGTTCCATTTAGAGTTAGTCTTGCATTAACATGATTTCGCTTTCGGTGAAATTGGATTATTTTTGACTTGGTAGGTGCAATGGGTAAATCTGAATGTTGAGAGAATTTTTCAAATTGGAAAAGTGACTTTTGCAGCTTTGACTGTGCAATCTCAAAGGTGTTGCCAGATGACCATAGTACCAGATCATCAGCATATTGTAGATTCGTGTGGGGGAGGTTCATGTCCCAGAGATATAGGGCAAAAAGGAGGCAGCTGAGGACTGCTCCCTGAGGAAGGCCTTTGGTTATTGTCTTTTGGGGTGAAGAGGCTGAACCTACACAAACAATGAAACTTCGCAATTCTATGAAAGATTTTATAAAAGATACTAGCTTGGGGGGTAGTCCAAGGTTTGCAAGTTTAATTAAAAGGATTTGGTGGTTCACATTGTCATATGCCCCTTCAAAATCTAGGAAAGCTGCAACTAGGACATTATTTTTTGAGAATGATTCATTTATTGCATTTGTTAACAATATGAAAGCATCTATTGAGGAATGGTGTTTCCTGAAGCCAGTTTGAGTGTGAGGGATCATATTATTTTTTTCAACAAACCAGAGGAGTCGGTAATAGATCATTTTCTCCATTATTTTCCCCATCACAGGAGTAATCATTATGGGCCTATAGGACTCAGGGTTATTTTTGGTTTATTTTTCTTTAGGATTGGTAAGAGGGACGAACATTTCCAGATATTGGGGAACATAGATGAAGCCCAAGCATGATTATAACAATTTAGAAGTTCCTGTTTGTATGAAGGGGTGAGATTCTTTATCCATGTATGGTGTATATTGTCATAGCTGCCGCTAGTCTTGGTCCTAATATGATGTATTGCATTGTTCATTTCCTGGATTGAAAAGTGGCTGGTTATATACTCGGATCCTGGGCGAGGTTGGTAACTTGGGTTCATAGGAATTGGGGGTTTTGCTACAATTGTTTGATGTTAGCTTATTAACAAAAAGAGTGGCAAATAGCTTAGCTTTTTCATTATCATTGTCATAATGGGTATTATTATGTATAAGCTCATACAGGAGTGGGTTGGGGGAAGTTTTTTTCCCACAGATGTGGCTTATGACTTTATGTATAATCGTCTAATGTGTTTCTCTGGAGAGATTATTTGCAAAATTATTCCAGTAGTTATATTTAGCATTTATTATGGTCCTTTTTAGATTAGATTCTGCTTGTAATTTTTTTAAATATGTAGTAGGTGATGGTTTTTTAAGAATGTTCTCCTAGCTGCCTTTTTTGTTCTCCATTTATTTTGGCACTCATTTGTCCACCATGCTTTGGGAATATGTTTAGGGAAGGTTTTCCTGGGTGTTGTCCTGGGGATAGCATGAATAGCTGTATTTATTAGTAAAGATGCCTAAACTTAGGCATGTGTGTCAGCTGTTGCGTTTGAAATGCATGAATTTTGGGTGAAACTTGTAATTTCATCATTTAGCTTATTTTGGAACATAGGCCAATTTGCTTTAGTGTTGATATATTTGGAGGTATGTGATAGGGTTTCAGCAGGTTCGTTTAGGGAGCAAACTATGGCAAAGTGGTCAGTACATAGACTATCAATTTTATTTATATAAATTTTATTCAAAATATTTAAAGACACAATTTGTTGGTCAATTGTAGAAAAACAGCCACTTTTGGGGTTGAAATATGTATTCAGGTTCGGAGGGGTAGTCACAGCTAATTCATTATTATTTGAATTCATATGCTCAATGAACTTACCAGCTTTATTTGCTGGTTTATTCCCCCACAAAAGGCTGTGGGCATTAAAGTCTCCACAAATAATAATATTTTTCAACATATTAGAATTATTTATATAGCTGAAGAAATCCATGGCATCTGTAGTTTGGCCATTAGGGTTATAAAAGCTTATTATGTAAGTTTTTGTATTATTCAGCCAAACACTGATACCAATTGCATCAACATCATTTACAAAATCTGGAAAGTTGACGCCACAGAATTTTATATTATTATTAACTATTAAGGCTACTCCACCTCCTTTTCTCTCTGATGATCTATCCTTTCTCAGGATAGTGTATCCCAGAGACTTAATTTGTTGATTTTGGGTTAAATGAGTTTCCTGGAGGCAAGCAATATTGATGGAATTATTATTCATAAAAGATATTAGTTAGTTTAACTTATTTTCTGTAAGTGATCTTATGTTCCACTGGAGTATTGATATGTGTTGTGTTGTTGTTTTATTTTTCATATGACTGTGTATCAATGTTCAGCTTTGTTAATAGTAGAGCAAGATCTTTTTTTGCTTGAATGAGCATATGATTAGGGATGTAGATTTTTGTCAATTCAACAATGATTTTTGTTTTCTGTTGTTGTTGTATATTCATGGCCTGAACTGCATTGCAGTTTAGAATGAATAAGCACATATTTGGGGTTTGCATGTTTGGCTGTGCATCCAGTTTTTCAGTTAAGGGATTAATTGCTGGTAGTGTTTCTGGTTTGTTTCTTGTTGGGAGGGGGTGCCAGGCCGACCTCATCTCACTAGGCAAGGAGGCTTGTTGGCTTGTTGATTCTTTCTGATAGAGATGTGAGCTGGGGGCTTAAAGGATGGTGTTTTGTAAGGAGTACTTGATGCATTGGGAGTGTTTGACTTGGGAGTTTTATTTGATTTCAATATAGGTTTTATTTGGTGTGATTGGGCAGCATTTGCTTCCATAGTTGCAAAAGGGTATGGAATGGCCTTCTCTGTTGCTATTTGGAGTGTTAGTGCTCTATTCTTATATGCAGGGCATTGTGATTTATTGGTAGATTCATGTGGGCCTTTACAATTGATTAAATAAAAAAAACAAGTTTTTTAAACTGAAAGTAAGGAGCGACATTAAAACTTAAAACGAACAGAAATTATTCCGTATATGGAAGGGGCTTTCCCCTCCTCAACGCCTCGCTCTTTACGCTAAAGTTTTTTATTGTTTTAAAAATAAAGTTTTGAGACAGAGTCAAACTTTAGCGTAAAGAGCGAGGCGTTGAGGAGGGGAAAGCCCCTTCCCTATACGGAATAATTTCTGTTCGTTTTAAGTTTTAATGTCGCTCCTTACTTTCAGTTTAAAAAACTTGTTTTTTTTATTTAATTTGTGAACGTTTTTTAATTAATGCAGGTTTTGATTTTGGCTCACCGTGCATGAATAATTAAAACGAAATTTGCATATTAATTTTACTTTTATTTGGTTAAATGGCTTTCTCGAAACTTGTTGAATTTTATTTACGAATGTTTTTATTAGTAATAAATATACATAACTTACGAATTAACTTACGTAACGAACTTCTATATTCATATATTTTTAATACGTATATTAGGGGGTTTGCCCCCTAGTCAATACCTTGCTCTTTAAGCTAAAGTTCAAATTTTGTTCCAATTCTTTAAAAATGACCCCTTAATCACAAAGGCCGTTAATTAGAACAGATAGCTCTTTTGAAAGCACTAAAAAAACTATAGCGTAAAGAGCGAGGTATTGACTTGGGGGAGAACCTCCTCATATACGTAATAATTTCTGTTCATTTTAAGTTCTAATGTTGCTTCTTACTTTCAGTTGAAAAAACTTGTTTTTTTAAATTTAATTTCTGATCGTATTTTAAATAATGCTTGGAAATCCGGCGCCCCCTTCATAGAAATGTCCCTTACCCCAAAGAAACATCCTCCACGGAAAGATTCTCCCGAGTAACCCCCTCTTTCAGCCCCCCCCCCCCCCTACCAGAAAAAAATTCTTCCTGAAAATGTCTGTATACTTCCCAATAACCAATACAATATGTAAGCAATGGGCAAAGTTCATAACTTGCAGCCCTTCCCCTGGGAACTGTGGGGGATTAAGTCATCGTAAAAGACATATTTATTAGATTTTCGACTATGCTGAACAAAATGGCTATCTCAAAATTTTGATCGGGTGACTTTGGGAAAAGAATGAGCGTGGGAGGGGGCCTAGTTGCCCTCCATTTTTTTTGGTCACTTAAAAAGGGCACTAGAACTTTTAATTTCCGTTCCAATGAGCCCTCCTACAATATTCTAGGACCACTGGGTCAATACGATCACCCCTGGGAAAAAGAAAAAAAAAACAAATAAACACGCACCCGTGATCTTTCTTCTGGCAAAAAATGCAAAATTCCACATTTTTGTAGATAGGAGCTTGAAACCTCTACAGTAGGGTTCTCTGATACACTGAATATGATGGTGTGATTTTCATTAAGTTTCTATAATTTTTAGGGGTCTTTCCCCCTTTTCTCGAAAATCAGCCAAATTTTCTCTGGCGCGTAACTTTTGATGGGTAAGATTAAACTTGATGAAACTTATATATTTGAAATCAGAATTAAAATCTGATTCTTTTGATGTATCTATTGGTATCAAAATTCCGTTTTTAGAGTTTCGGTTACCATTGAGCCGGGTCGCTCCTTACTTACAGTTCGTTACCACGAACTGTTTGATACATGTAGGCTGAGTGTTGTTGCAAGTTGTCAACTCTTTAGGATGGGAGCCTTTACAATTACTACAGGCTAGGAGAATTTCATTGCATTTATTTGTTGTGTGTCCCAGTTTCAGACACTTCTGACACTGGATAGGCTTTGGCTTGTATTCCTTGTGCGGTTTGATTTGCCCAAATAGGAATAACTTTTCTGGGATATTAATTTTTTCCTTCAGTGTAAATAGGAAAGATCTACTTGTTTTTAATCCATTAGAGTTGGGTTTACCCAGTTGAGTGACATCTTCTACAGGGATTGTGTTACCAGGGGATTGTTTTGGGTTCCATTTAGATGAGTTAATTGGGGTATTCAGAAGAGATTTTAGATTCAGTATTATATCAGCTGATTTCTGATCTTGGACAGCTATTAGCAAAGATCCATCACGGTGAATGTTAAGAGAAAACATTGATTTTAACATTTTGAAAATTGCAACCCTTATTGTAGTAATCTTTGTTATTTCAAAGGGGGTATTTGGAGAAATTTTGAGGTAAATTCCTAAGTTTTGGGAAGGACAATCTTGGAAAGGAGGAGGGGAAATACTTTTGATTGGGGATGTTTTTTTCCTTTTTTTGGAGCTCCTAGAAATGACCTCTTGAAAGCCATTATCATCTATAGTGACATTTGCTCCAACACTGATCATTGTCCTATTCTCAGAATTTGAGCTTTCATGTGAGCTTTGTGATAGGGAGCTTGACCAGCCAGGATGGGGCAAAAATGTATCAATTTCATTAGTATTTGAGGTGGGATCCGGAGGGACCTTTTTTTTAGGGGGAGTTCTTTGCATTGCCTTTTTGAATAAGCTTTAAGCTAAAAATAATTTCTTAGACCACACTGCTTTTCCATTTACAAAAAATTAAACAAGAAAAACGGGTTTTAATTTCTATAAAGCAGTGAATACAAAACACTTAATTAAACAAAAATACTCCGAATATTTCGGTCCCACATCCGGGAGCCTTTCTCAACGGAAAAACAAAAAAAAATTCTTACATCAACATAAAAAACATACTAAACAAACAAAAGAAAAAATATAAATAAATAGGAAAAGAAAACTAATATATTAAATAAACAATTCCATTCACTGGCGTATAAACAAAATCGAATGCTTATATTGATTGGAACACGCCTTCTCAC
The DNA here is from genome assembly GCA_027921565.1 of Artemia sinica. Taxonomy (NCBI): domain Eukaryota; kingdom Metazoa; phylum Arthropoda; class Branchiopoda; order Anostraca; family Artemiidae; genus Artemia; species Artemia sinica. The sequence goes on from CM051265.1 coordinate 51,977,156, forward strand.
AGAATATAAATGGAAATATATTAAATAAACAATTCCATTCACTGGCGTATAAACAAAATCGAATGCTTATATTGATTGGACACACGCCTTCTCACAGAATATAAATATAAATTTATATTTATATTTAATATAATTAATATAATTTATATTTAAATTATATTTAAATATAAAGGCCCTGAGGATGATTTTGAGCACGAGGGGTTCAGTACAGCTACTGATTAATCGAGACAATAATTCACAAGAAACTTATTTTTAAAATTTCTTAAAGTGTTGCTGTTGCTGTCATTTTAATTTTTACTCGTTTTTGGATTTGTTTATTCATCATATCAGTATCTGTTATCTTTATGTTTGATGTGATTATTTAGATTAATTTTTGTTTGTTTTTGGATCCACTTATTCTTTTATAGAAGTTTCTAGTCGTTTTCAGTTTAAATTATTATAGGACTTTATTTCTGCTAGTCTTAAGTTTTAATATGGCTATTGACTTTTTTTTAAGTACTTTTTTTGGGAAGCTTAAAAAAAATTTCTGTTCATTTTTGATTGCCAAAGTTTTATTATTGGTTAATATTATGGATACTTCCCCAGTTTTCAGGTTTTTGCCTTAAAAATTGAAATATCAGATTCTAATTTAAATTCTTAAAAAGCATAAGGTGATCTGAGCATTGTTCTTGATTGTGTTTAATATGATATTGCATAAATTGTCTTTCCATTTCAAAACAAGGCTTGGAACGGTTCTTGAACTAAGATTTTGGTTCAACAGTGATTTCTAAATAATATATCTGAAAGAATCCTCCTGGGAGAACGTGATATATGAATGAAAATAGAAGGAACAAATAAATACATATTAGTGACAATGCTCGGCTGTCTTATTTTTGACCCTGAAAACTCTTTCATTTTGACGTTGACGTGAGCATTTCTCTGGTGTTACATGGAAAAGATGTCATTCTGACAACATGGGTATACATACTTTCTTTTGATTGAATTCAAAATCCCTCTCAACATTACCTGAAAGTACGCTTAGTCCCCTAACCATTCTTGAGATGCTTCACATATGCATTTTGACAACCTGGATGTACATAGTGTCTTGGCTTATTCTAACATCCATCTCAACATTTCCTAAAAATTTTTACTTAATACCCTTGCAGTTTCTTAGATAATGTGCACACAATTTTCACAACCTAGATGCACATAGTATCTTGGGGATTTACATCCCCAAAGCTCAGTATTCCCTGAGACTTTCTGGTTAATACTATAAGTTGTTCCTGAGATATTGCACATATGCCCTTTTAACAACCAGGATGCACATGGTGTCCATTGACTAAGCTCAACATTCCCCGTCAACATTCTCTGCAATTTTTGATTTAATACCCTTAACTGTTCCTGAGATATTGCAGATATGTCATTTTGACAACCCGGATCTATATGGCATCTTTGATTCAGTTCAATATCCCAATCAACATTTCCTGAAAGTTTCAACTTAATAATTTTAGCTGTTCCTGAGATTTTGTAGATACAGCTTTTTGGCAACCGGGACCCACATCTCTGAAAGTTTCAACTTGAAATCCTTAACTGTTCTTAAAGTATTACAGATATTCTGCTTTGATAGCTTGGATCCAAGTAGTGTCTCTTTTCATTTAAATTAACATCCCCCCCCTTAGAATTCCCTGAAAGTTTCAATTTAATACCCATAGCCGTTCCTGAGATCACTGTAGATTCGCTTAGATATGCTCTTTTGGCAAACTGGCTGCACCTAGTGTCTTTTGACTTAGTGCAACATGTCCTCAACATTCACTGAAAGTTTCAACTTAACAACCCTTAGCAGTTCCTGAAATATTGCTGATAGACCCCTTGAGCACCTGCATTCAAATAGAGTCTTTTGGTTAGTTCGACATCCCCATTTACATTTCCTGGAATTTTCAAATTAAAACCTTAGCTACTCATGGCACTTTGCAGATAAGCCCTTTTAACAATCTGGATACGCTTAAGCTCTTTTCATTTAGTTCAATAGTAGTAGTATTAGCAGTAGAAATAGCAGTGGCAGTTGTAGTTGCCAATGGAGTATTTGTGGTAGTAGTAGTAGTCGCAGTCATAGTCACAAGCAGTCACGGACACAGTCGCAAGTCGTCACAAACGCAGCCCTAAGTAGTTGCAGACGCATCCAAAAGTATTTGAAGTTGCAGTCGCAATCTTTCGCAGTCTCAAGTACTCGCAGTTACAGTCATAAGTAGTTTGCATTCACAGTCGGAAGTATTTGTAATCAGATACGCAAGAAGGAGCGGTGGCAAGTATTCGCAGACAATCGCAAATCATTTTAGTCTCAGTCGCAGTCACAAGTAGTCACAACCTTAATTAGTCGGACTTGCAGACCCAAGTATTCGCGGTTGCAGTCAAAAGTAGTCATAGACACAAGTAGTCGGAGTCACAGTCACAAGTAGTCACTGTTTAAAGCATTCACCAATAGTCGTAGTCGGAGTTGGAAGTAGTCGCAGTTATAAGTAACCGTTGTTGGAGTTACAAGTACTCGCAGTCACAAGTAGTGGCAATTGAAATTTCAGTAGTAGTATTAGTAGTAGCGGCCCTAAAAGTTTCATGTTAATACCCTTAGCCGCACCCAAGATATTGCAAATACGCCCTTTTGATAACCTGGATGCACGAAGTGTCTTTTGATTTAATCCAGTACCCCTCCCCCTTTCCCAGTAATTAATCCTGTATATAAACAGTGGGTAGTTTGTATACTTTCAACCCTACTATTGGGGTCTGTGGGGGGTCATTTCATCCCTGGAGGCTAAGTTACTGGCCATTTTTACTATGTTAAACAAATGGCTATCTCAATATATTGTTCCGTGTTTTGGGACGGGATCTAAAAAGAGCGAGGCGAGGTAGGCCTTGTCCACTGATCACTTTTCAACATGCCCTGAGAGTTTCAACTTAATACCCTAAGCCCGTTAGATAACCTCCTTTATCAATAATGAATTAAGAAAACTTTTTCCACAAAATAAGTTTTTCAAAGAAAAGTAAAGAACTCCATTAAACAAAAATGAGCAAAAATAAAATCAAATAATCTAACAAGCGTGAAACTAACACAAATCAGCATCGATAAATAAATGAAACCCAAAACCAACTGAAATTACAATAATTAACCGAGTCAAACTCAAAACGAGCAGAAATTAACATAAATTGGGCGCAAAACCCCTATCCCTTCTCAAGACCAGAACAAAATTTGCACTTTACTGAAAAAATATAAATGTTTTTACTTTTATAACTTTAATAAATCAAATAATATTAATATTTTGATTACTAAATGTCAGTATATGTATATTAAACTGACAATGCACATTCATTTGTATTTTTTTCAGTTAAGTGCAAATTATGTTCTGGCCTTGGGAATGCATAGGGGTTTTGAGCCCTACTCATATTAATTTCTGCTCTTCTTGTGTTTGACTCGGTTATTTATTGTAATTTCTGTTTGCTTTGGGTTTCATTTATTTTTCGATGCTAATTTGTGGTAGTTTCACGCTTGGTAGTTTATTTGATTTTATTTTTGCTCATTTTTGGTTTAATGGAGTTCTTTACTTTTCTTTGAAAAACTTATTTTGTGGGAATTTTTTTTTTAATTAATTTCTTTTCGTTTTATGTTGATATAGTCTTTTCAGGGAAAATGAAACTAATTATTTAAATCTTTTCGTTTTTTTAAGACTTTATAGTTTGGCCTGCTATTTGTATGCTGGAGAAAAATTTTCAGCAATTTTTAACAACATACACTCTTTTAAAAATCTGGACACAAATAGTAGTGCTTAATTTAGTTTCATACCTCATCTATTTGACCTGATTGACCTGAAATAGAAAACTTGATACCATTCGCAAAAAATCCGTTTACTTTCTTTGTTAGCTTGGATACACTTAAGCTATTTTGATTTGGTTAAATTTTAAGAGCAGAAGTATCCCCGAAAGTTTGAACATAATACCCTCAGTCGTTCTTGGGATTTTGCTGAGATGCCTTATTGGGAATTAGCATTAACACAGTGCATTTTGATTTAATCTTAAGGCAACACTTAGTTTTTAAACATAATGGGCAAATAGGAGGGTGGGCGTGGGAGGGGGACTAGTTCCCCTCCAATAGCTTTCGACTATTAAAAAGGGCATTAGCCCTTTCTATTTTCAATCGAATGAGCCCTTTTAGAAGTTCCTAAGACAACTCCTTTGATACAAAGTGCCCTGGTCTAAAAAAAAAAAGAAAAAAAAGAATAATACATTGTACCCACACCAATCTTTACTATAAAAATGTCAAGCCTTCCAATCACTTTCGACTATTAAGAAGGGCACTCGCCCTTTCAATTTCCAATCGAATGAGCCCTTTTTAAGTTTCTACGACAACGCTTTCTATAAACACCTTAAATGCCCCCAGGGCATAAATTACAACCCTTGCCCTGAGGGCTGTGAGGGGGATGTCATCCTCAAAGACCTAATTTCCAGAACTTTCAACTACGTTAAACAAAATGGCTATCTCAAAATTTTGATTGGATGTGTTTGGGGAAATTGTGGGCGGGAGAGAGTCGTTAGTTGCTCTCCAATTACTTTCAACTATTAAAAAAGGAACTAGCCCTTTGAGTTTCCAATCGAATGACCGAAGTTTCTACGACAACGCTTTCAATAAAAACCTTATATGCCCCAAGGGCATAACTTACAACCCTTGCCCTGAGGGCTGGGGAAAGGGGGGTTGGTGTCCTCAAAGACCTAAATTCCCGAACTTTCAACTACGTTGAAGAAAATTGCTATCTCAAAATTTTTATTGGATGTGTTTGGGGAAATGGTGGGCGTGATAGGGGGGTTAGTTGCCCTCCAATCACTTCCGACTATTAAAAAGGGCACTAGCCCTTTCAATTTCCAATCGAATGAGCCCTTTTTGAAGTTTCTACAACATCGCTTTCTATAAAACCTTATATGCCCCAGGGCATGACTTACAACCCTTGCCCTGAGGGCTGTGGGGGGGGGAGTATCATCCTCTAAAACATAATTTCTGGACTTTTTACCTACGTCGATCAAAATGGCTACCTCAAAATTTTGATTGGATGTGTTTGGGAAAACGGTGGGTGTGAGAGGGGTGTTGGTTATCCTCCAATCACCTTCGACTATTAAAAAGGGCACAAGTCTTACTAATTTCCAATCGAATGAGCCCTTTTTGAAGTTTCTACAACATCACTATCTATAAAAACCTTATATGCCCCCAGGGCATAACTTACAATCCTTGCCCCGAGGGCTTTGAAAGGGTTATCATCTTTAAATACTTAATATCCAAAACTATTAACTACGTTAAACAAAATGGCTATATAAAAATTTTGATTGGATGTGTTTGGGTAAAAAGTGGGCTTGAGAGGGGGGTTAGTTGCCCTCAAATCACTTTCGACTATTAAAAACGGCACTAGCCCTTTGAATTTCCAATCGAATGAGCCCTTTTTGAAGTTTCTACGACAAAGCTTTCAATAAAAACCTTATATGCCCCCAGGGCATAACTTACAAACCTTACCCTGAGGGCTGTGGGGGGAGTGTCACCCTCTTAGATATAATTTCTAGACCTTTCAACTACTTTGAACAAAATGGCTATCTCAAAATTTTGATTCAATGTGTTTGGATAAATGGTGGGCGTGGAAGGGGTGTTAGTTGCCTTCCAACCACTTTCGACTATTAAAACGGACACTAGCCATTTCAATTTCCAATCAAATAAGCCCTTTTTGAAGTTTCTACGACAACGCTTTCTAAAAAAAAATCTTATATGCCCCGAGGGCATAAGTTTCAACCATTGTCCTGAGGACTGTGGGGGGGGGGGGGGGGGGTGGTCATCCTCAAAGACCTAATTCCAGAACTTTCAACTACGTTGAACAAAATGGCTATCTCAAAATTTTGATTGGATCTGTTTTGGGAAAAGGTGGGCGTGAGAGGGGGGTTAGTTGCCATACAATCATATTCGGCTATTAAAAAGGGGGTTTAGCCCTTTGAATTTCCAATCAAACGAGTCTTTGTTAAAGGTTCTACGACAACGGTTTCTATAAAAACCTTATATGCCCCTAGGGCATAACTTACAACCCTTGTCCTGAGGGCTGTGGGGGAGTGTCCTCAAAAACATAATTTCTATTTGGAAATCAACTACGCTGAACAAAATGGCTATCTCAAAATGTTGATTGGATGTGTTTGGGGAAATGGTGGGCGTGGAAGGGGTGTTAGTTGCCTTCCAATAACTTTCGACTATTAAAAAGGGCACAAGCCACTCCAATTTCCAATCGAATGACCCCTTTTCGAAGTTTCTACAACAACTCCTTCGATACGAAGTGCCCTGGTCTAAGACCAAGAAACCAAAAAAAAAAAAAAAAAATAATACACTGTGCCAACATCGTTCTTTACTTGGGCAGCGGTATTGCGCTGCCTATGATAAATCCTATATGTAAATAATGAGCTACATGCACAACTTACAGCCCTTGCCCCAGGGGCAATGGGGGCCATGTCATCCCCGGAGGCATTGTTTTTTGGCCTTTGTACTATTTTGAAGAAAATGGTTATCTTAAAATTTTTATCTAATGTCTTTGGGGGAGGGGAGGGCTGCTAAAAAGGGCGTGTTAGGGGGTCTCGTTGTCCTCCAATCACTTTTGACTCCAAAAAATGGGACTAGAACTTTCAATTTGTAATCGAATGAGTTCCCTCTGAAGTTTCTGCGACTACCTCTTCCGTTTAAAGTGGCAATGGGGGGAAGAGAATAATAAGTGATACATTGAAGCCTTATGGCTCTTTACTACAGGCAATGCTAGAGCGTGTCTCTGATATGGTAATGTGGCGTTAATCGTGCGCCTTGGACAGCCAACAGGGTGTATCTCTTTTCTGCTGCAGCTCCTTCTTATTTTTTGCCATTCTTGCTCCTTAAGCTCTTTCCTCCTACTTCTGTTTTTTTTTCTTATTGTAGCATTGCTTCGGTTTCTCTTTTCTTTATGTTTTTATTTGGAAATGTAAAACAACTCCTCTTTGTCTTCCATCGTTAGCGAAATAAACATTTATTTTATCTATATTAGGAAAACATCTGTTAAAAACGTTAATATTCGTGATAATAGATATATCTTGATGCATTTTTTTTTTTTTTTTAGAATTAGCACCCTTGCCTGAAAAAAAAAATTCTCACACCTAATGTCCGAGGCCTGTGTGTCATTTTACACTTTCGTGATAATTGGGAAAGCCCTTGGCTATGTGGTCGCGAAATGCAGAATCAGCAGAACAATGTAGATCATGAGAGGAGGATCAAAGTGTGTTTGAATATTCATTGCCCTGATGTCCCTTTCTTCGAGAGCAGCTTAGCAAATTATTGTCGTTGATTACCGCAAATGTATGAAAATTTTCTGAACTTAAGACAGAACAGTGACAAAATCTCCTCAATCCTCTCCCTAAGTCACTGCGTTGTTTAAATCCATGTATTAAGCTTGCATTTATAAGTATTAGTTCATTCTTCACATAATCAGATCTTAATACAGAGGAGGTTAAGAAACTTTCTTAGAATTGATATGAATGACCAGTTGGAAAAGGTTAGGCCAACAAAACGTCTCTTTTGCAGTTTTTACACAGGCCAATTTGGCGAGAACATATACTACTCTTGAGCATCAGGGTGTCCTGGGAAGCGTCTCCAAATCATTCTTCTTAAAGACCTGAGATTTTTTACACTCATAAGTTTACCGTTTTAAGATACTTGATCGATAGATGAATGAACCGTTTGTTTCAAAACGACTGCTCTCAAGCTCAACTGACCGAATTGGCGTTCTTGCCAAATAAATATAAATATAAGATAACGGGTTGTTTCCCACTACCTGCTTGTATTCTGTTAGTCGACAACCGAGTGTACTAAAGAATTTATATGCCTGTAATGGGTAGACATCATAGGGCAAAGAACAGGTCTTTTCTTCATGGATTTACGGTGACATCTGGGGTGGCCGGTGAAAAAATATCAGAACCAAAAATCAGAAAGAGTCTGAAGCCTAAAACTATTGCACAAAGCATCTCTCCTGCCAGTCAGATTGTTGGTTTTAACTTCTGCAAAAGGAATTGGCAGGAGAACATGCCTTGACTGCATATTTTTCTTAAAGCCATTTTTTGTAATTGCTGCTACTCTTTCTGTTTGTGCTTTGGTTAGCGCTTAGTGCTAGGCTAGACAAGCGTGTTCTAAATGAGGTTGAACAAACGATGTGAAAAGTAAAGTGTAATATAAGATAAGAAAGTGGTTACTACTACTACTACTAATACTACTAGTAACAACCCAGTGGAGCACCAGGCCACATGAAGCCAACACAGCCACTCGTGCTCTCCCTCCATTCCAGCCTATTCAAAGCTCGACTCTTTACCCCCTCTCATTAAGTTCTAATTTCCTTTAAATTCTTCCTTATTACCTCTTCCTACCTGTTTCTGGGGTAGCTTGCTTTTTGTTTGGTCCAACATGGATGGCCAAGAAAAAAAATCTTTGGTAATCTTTCATCATTCATCTGTAAAACGTTCCAACCACTTCAACCCTTCTTTCATAAGACAGTTGCAAGATAAGACTTTGTTGACAAACAGCTATTACAAGGTAATATAGCTGAATCGTTGTTCCAGGCCAAACAAAATAAAAATTAGAATATTAAGCATTTGCATAAATTGAGCAAAAGTAAATAATGATCAAACACAGTTTAAAAAGTGATAAAAACAAAAAGCTCTATGTAAAAAAAAATATAAAGCTCAAAACACTTGAGCAGTTTAAACATCAAAACGTTTAGTTTGGTTAACAATAAATGAAATTAGAAAAAAGAGACAAAGATACCATATTCATCTAAAAAGCACACTAAGACCTGTCGAAGGGCTCTGTGGACAGAAATAGGAAGCACTGAAATGGATGAATCCGTTTCATCTCCAAGCCGGAGAGCAGATAAGTAAGCTCTTCATTGTCTTTGATAGTATTAAATAAAAGTGACTGAGGTCTAGATATATCGCAGACATGTACAAGACCTAAGGAACAATCAAACCGAAACTTGGAGAAAGCTGCAAATAGGCAATATTTCTGTAAAAAAAGAACAAAATCCTCTTTGCATGTATCAGGTAAGACCATGCATGCGAGTATCTGAATAAACAGACAAAAATTTAGTCTGTGCTTTTTGGCATCTCAAACTGTGCAAATGCGAAACATAGGTTCTTCCTGGTATAAATGTTTTTAATTTTATAACTTTAGTAAATAAATTAATATTAACATTTTGATTACTAAATATCAGTATATGTATATTAAAATGCACATTCATTTGAATATTTTTCAGTAAAGTGCAAATCATGTTCTGGCCTTGGGAAGGCATAGGGGTTTTGAGCCCAACTTATGTTAATTTCTGCTCGTTTTGAGTTTGACTCGGTTATTTATTGTAATTTCTGTTTGTTTTGGGTTTCATTTATTTATCGATGATGATTTGTGGTAGTTTCACGCTTGGTAGATTATTTGATTTTATTTTTGCTGATTTTTTGTTTAATGGAGTAGTTTACTTTTCTTTGAAAAACTTATTTTGTGGATAAAGTTTTTTTAATTAATTTCTGTTCGTTTTATATTGACATAGTCTTTTCAGGGAAAAAGAAAATAATGCTTTAAATATTTTCGTTTTTTAAGAATTTATAGTTTGGCCTGCTATTTGTATGCTGGAGGAAATTTTTTTTAGCAATTTTTAACAACATACACCCTTTTAAAAATCTGGACACAAATAGTAGTGTTTAATTTAGTTTCATACCTCCTCTAGTTGACCTGAAATGGAAAACTTGATACAATTCGCAAAAAAAAAAATCTGTTTACTTTCTTTGATAGCTTGGATACACTTACGCTATTTTGATTTGGTTAGATTTTAAGAACAGAAGTAGCCCCGAAAGTTTGAACATAATACCCTCAATCGTTCTTGGGATACTGCTGAGATGCCTTATTGGGAATTAGCATAAACACAGTGCATTTTGATTTAATCTTATGGCAACATTTAGTTTTTAAACATAAAGGCAAATGAGAAGGTGAGCATGGGAGAGGGATCCCTCCAATCGCTTTCGACTATTAAAAAGGGCATCAGCCCTTTCTATTTTCAATCGAATGAGCCCTTTTCGAAGTTCCTACGACAGCTCCTTCGATACAAAGTGCCCTGGTCTACAACAACAACAAGAAAAAAATAATACATCATACCCACGTAGATCTTTACTATATAAATGTCAAGTCTTCCAATCACTTTCGACTATTAAAAAGGGCACTAAGCCTTTCGATTTAGAACCTTATTCGAAACCTTATAGGCCCCCAGGGCATAACTTACAACCCTTGCACTTAGGGCTCTGAGGGGGTTATCATCCTAAAAGACCTAATTTCCAGAACTTTCAACTACGATGAACAAAATGGATATCTCAAAATTTTGATTGGATGTGTTTGGGAAAATGGTGGGCGTGAGAGGGGCCTTAGTCGCTATCCAATCACTTTCAACTATTAAAAAAGGCACTAGCCCTTTCAATTTCCAATTGAATGAGCCCTTTTGAAGTTTCTACCACAACGCTTTCAATAAAAACTTTATATGCCCCCAGGGCAAAACTTACAATCGTTGCACTGAGGTCTGTGGAGTGAGGGGTCGTCATCCTTAAAGACCTAATTTTCAAAACTTTCAACTACGTTTAATAAAATGGCTATCTAAGAATTTTGATTGGATGTGTTTGGGGAAAAGGTGGGCGCGAGAGGGGGGTTAGTTGCCCTCAAATCACTTTTGACTATTAAAAAGGGTACTAGTCCTTTGAATTTCAAATCGAATGAGTCCTATTTCAAGTTCCTACGACAAAGATTTCAATAAAAACCTTATATGCCCCCAGGGCATAATTTATAATCCTTGCCCTGAGGGTTGTGGGGGAGTATCCTCCTCAAAAATATGTTTTCTATATGGAAATCAACTACCCCGAACAAAATGGCTATCTCAAAATTTTTATTGGATGTGTTTGGGGGAAGGATGGGTGTGGGGGGGGGGCTAGTTGTCCTCCAATCACTTTCGACTATTAAAAAGGGCACTAGCCCTTTGAATTTCCAGTCCAATGAGCTTTTATTGAATTTTCTACGACAACGCCTTCTTTAAAAACCTTATATACACCCAGGGCATAACTTAAAACCCTTGCCCTGAGGGATGTGGGGGAGTGTCCTCCTCAAAAGCATATTTTCTATCTGGAAATCAACTACACTGAACAAAATGGCTATCTCAAAATTTTTATTGGATGTGTTTGGGGTAATGAAGGGCGTGGGGGGCTAGTTGCCCTACAATTACTTTTGACTATTAAAAAGTGTACTAGCCCTTTGAATGTCCAATCGAATGAGCCTGTTTTGAAGTTTTTACGACAACGCCTTCTATAAAAAACCTTATATGCCCCCAGGGCATAACTTAAATCCTTTGCCCTGAGGGTTGTGGGGGAGTGTCCTCCTCAAAAACATATTTTCCATCTGGAAATCAACTACGGTGAACAAACTGGCTGTCTCAAAATTTTGATTGGATGTGTTTGGAGGAATTATGGGCGTGGGGGGGAGCTAGTCGCCCTCCAATCACTTTCGAATATTAAAAAGGGTACTAGCCCTTTGAATTCCAATTGAATGAGCCTGTTTTGAAGTTTCTACGACAACCCTTCTATGAAAACCTTATATGCCCCCAGGGCATAACTTAAAACCCTTGCCCTGAGGGTTGTGGGGAGTGTCCTCCTCAAAAATATATTTTCTGTCAGGAAATCAACTACGCTGAACAAAATGGCTATCTCAAAATTTTGATTGGATGTGTTTTGGGGAATGATGGGCGTGGGGGGGGGGGGCTAGTTGCCCTCCAGTCACTTTCGACTGTTAAAAAGGGTACTAGCCCTTTGAATTTCCAATCGAATGAGCCTGTTTTGAAGTTTCTACGACAACGGCTTCCTCAAAAATATGTTTTCTATCTGGAATCAACTACCCTGAACAAAATGGCTATCTCAAAATTTTTATTGGATGTGTTTGGGGGAATGATGGGCGTGGGGGGGGCTAGTTGCCCTCCAATCACTTTCGACTATTAAAAATGGCACTAACCACTCTAATTTTCAATTGAATGAGCCCTTTTCGAAGTTTCTACGAAGACTCCTTGTATACGAAGTGCCCAGGTATGGAGAAAAAAAACAACAACACATTGTGCCCACATCGTTCTTTAATGAGGCAGCGCTAGCGCGCTGCCTATGATCAGGTAAGACCATGCATGCGAGTATCTGAATAAACAGACGAAAATTCAGTCTGTGCTTTTTGGTATCTCAAACTGTGCAAATGCGAAACAGAGGTTCTTCCTGGTTACTCCAGAGTTCTCCCGTTTAGCTTAAGAGTTTCAAGATTTAGTTTGACCTGGAGCGTGACAAAACCCAGACAACATCGGCTTAGGACCAAGTGTTGTCAATATGTAGCATTCTTGATTGGACAATATTAGGCAGCCATTGGAAACCCCTTTTCTTTCTGAAGTTACATGTTGCACAATGTAATCAGTCAATGCATATATCACTGTAAACAGTACCATACATCTGAAGCACAGATGTAACTGTCGAAAGCTGATGAAGAAATATGTCACAGAAGCGCACGCCAGCCTATGGCATGCAGTAAAGAAAGAGAACACAACACGATCTCATGTCTGGATAACAGAAATCCATGATACAGCTCCGAGAGAAGACAGTGGAATGTCAAGAAGACTAAGCATTTGTATTCAGACTGATGGATCCTGGCCAAGTCAAAAGAGTTATCACCAGAAAGAGGCCCATTGGAACGTCCAGTGTGTTGATTTCAATATGAACACTGGAGTCCTTTTTGTACCAGACGACCCAAATTTCTGCATGCCTGGACATTTTAGTTGTCCATCTACTCAATCGGTTGGCAGTGGCAGAAAATCCATGAAAGATGATCATCAAAAATATGGGGTTAACCACACACCACGTTCCAATTCGCAGATAGTCTCTGGTAGATGAAATTGTTCTTCTACAGAACGCGGGCCAAGAAATTACGGCGCAAAAACAGCACCGTAATGTATCACATGGGTATTTAAAATGCGGTTCGACAATTGTTTTAAACTTTCAAGCATATAGTTTTTGATTTGACCTTCAAAGGACTTACTCTTTGTGAGGTTAAAGAAGGAGAAACCTGTAGTTTGTTTATTTATCGTATGACCAATTTAGCTACAGAAATGAAAATCTTCTGTTTCAGATATAATACTTGCAAGGCAACCATTAGTCTTGATAGACTATTCTTTCCATTACAATTTTTGAGCTTCTATATATGGACTGACTTTAAAAATCATCAAGGATGTCCTTCATCATTAAAATCTTAAATCATTAGATTTGATTTTATCTTAAAATGTTCATGTTTTTGTATCCTACCTGTGTGACTGTATTTTGAGTTGTGCATCAAGGTGGTTAGTACTGCGTAGCACATTGATATATCTTTCTTTAAGTGAGGAAGCGGGGCTTAATTAATTGATTTAATCTGCAATCGAGAGTTAGGTAGACTTTTTACTCTGTTTATATAGACAATTTTGGGTACTTGTCGGTGATTTGAAACGCAGCCAAGAAGTGAAGTTAGGTTAATCCTAATGAAATATAACGAAACACGAGGATAAAATAACATTTTAGAAACAAAATAAAGGAAGCCTAACCCAACCTTACAGACATTTCGGAAGAATAAGATTAGGATACAAGAAGCCACTGTAACGACGGCTGTTAAATTTGTTTTTGAAAAGTGGGTGCTTCAATAAGTGGAAGAAAATTCGTTGGGTGTTTTAAAAAAGAATTGTCTAAGGATAGTTTCAGATAATTCTTTGAGCGACTGTATACTGAATAATGTCCACGACGAAATATGTTGTTCAATCCTACTGTCTTTAAGCTATAAAGAAAGAAATTTAAAGATGCCTGGGTCAAGTTTTACACATTAAAAATTACAGGTTGCCAAAAATTGTGGTTTTTAGCAATTGAGCTCAGGTGAAAGAAAAACAGGACATCTTCGAATGGGTGAGAAGTGGTTGAAATGAAAAATTGAAAAGGAAGAAGGTGCTTTATCGATATAGTAAAAAGTGAAGCTTTGAGCAGATAGTGGTTCAAGAGGAGCGTCCGCAGTCGTTTTGACGCGAGGAGGCTTAGGGTAGAAATTATCTTAGTAGAAATTATCTTTGTACAAATTTTTCAGCTCTGCAGAGCTATAAAAATTTTTTGAATACACCAATGGACGCAGACAAAACATCTGTGTTTATAGAAAAAAAAAATTTAGGCCTGTAGATATATAGCAGTGTCAGTTTCCTTAAATGAGCTGTAGAAAATAAAACAGAAAATGCACGAAAAACCTCCTACACCTTTGGAATCTCTATGTCCATTTTATAGTAGAATGGGGTGAATTTCATATCAATGGAACAAAATAGTACCTGTAGGTTTACGTCTGTGGAGTTACAGTTAGCGAAAGTCCGACAGTCAGTTCAGTGTGTGCACCCATGAGAATATAGTAAGTTTTGGTCATGAAGTATATGCAACAATGCGATACTATCTATAGAAATATAGATATTTCATTCCCCCAAACACATCCGAGTTCTCCGGATGTGTTTGGGGGAATGATGGGCGTGGGGGGGGGCTAGTTGCCCTCCAATCACTTTCGACTATTAAAAAGGGCACTAGCCACTCTAATTTTCAATTGAATGAGTCCTTTTTGAAGTTTCTACAAAGACTCCTTCTATACGAAGTGCCCAGGTATGGAGAAAAAAAAAAACACATTGTGCCTACATCGTTCATTAATGAGGCAGCGCTAGCGCGCTGCCTATGATCAGGTAAGACCATGCATGCGAGTATCTGAATAAACAGACGAAAATTCAGTCTGTGCTTTTTGGTATCTCAAACTGTGCAAATGCGAAACAGAGGTTCTTCCTGGTTACTCCAGAGTTCTCCCGTTTAGCTTAAGAGTTCAAGATTCAGTTTGACCTGGAGCGTGACAAAACCAGACAACATCAGGGCCTTGGACCAAGTGTTGTCAATATGTAGCATTCTGTTATTGACAAGATTAGGGCAGCCATTGGAAACCCATTTGCTTCTGAAGGTGACAGGTTGCACAATGTAATCAGTCATGCATATATCCTTGATAAACAAGTACCATACATCTTGAACACAGATGTAACTGGTCGAAAGCTGAATGAAGAAATATGTCACAGAGCGACACGCCAGCCTATGAGCATCAGTAAAGAAAGAGAACAACACGATGCTCATGTCTGGAAACAAGAAAGCCATGATAAAGCTCCGAGAGAAGACAGTGGATGTCAAGAAGACTAAGCATTTGTATGTCAGACTGATGATCCTGGCCAAGTCCAGAAGAGTTATCAACCAGAAAGAGGCCATTGGGAACTCTTGATTTCAATATGACACTGAGAGTCCTTTTTGCACCAGACGACACAATTCTGCCATGCCTGGACAAATTTAAGTTGATCCATCTACTCAATATGTTGGCAGTGGCAGAAAATCCATGAGAAGATGATCAGCAAAATGATGGGGTTAACAGCACACCAGCTGTTCCAATTCGCAAGATAGCTCTGGTAGATGAAATTGTTCTTCTACAGAAGCGGCCAAAGAAATTACGCGCAAAAACAGCACAAGTAATGTATCCCATGGGTAATTTAAAATGCGTTCGACAATGTTTAACTTTCAAGCATAATAGTTTTTGATTGACCATTCAGACTTACTCTCTGTGAGATTAGAAAAAGGAGAAAACCTGTAGTTTGTTTTTTATCTGTATGACAAATTTAGCTAAAGAAATGAAAATATTCTGTTCAGATATAATACTTGGCAAGGCAACCAATTAGTCTTGATAGACTATTCTTTCCATTACAATTTTTGACTTCTATAATATGAGACTGACTTTAAAATCATCAAGATATCATTCATCATTAAATCTTAAATCATTAGATTTAATTTATCTTAAAATAGTTCATGTTTTTGTATATACCTGTGTGACTGTATTTTGAGTTGTGCATCAAGGTGGTTAGTACTGCGTAGCACATTGATATATCTTTCGTTAAATGAGGAAGCGGGGCTTAATTAATTGATTTAATTTACAATTAAATCAATTTTTCGGGGTACCTTAATTTTTCGGGGTACCTGCAAGACTGGGGACCTTGCGGTCAACTCTATTCCCACTTGAGGAGTGGCGCCCCTCGAGGAAACTATAGCCTAGTAAACGACACAGCATTCGCACGGGATTCTGACTAATGGACAATTTTTCTGGGCTTAGTATGTTTTGATGGGCGTCTTTGGGCTGAAAAACCTCTTCCTAGCTAATTTATCTATTATGGGTTGCCTCCCCGTAGTAGCATAATATTTGTAGGCATGAATATATAATGAGTCGGAGGTAATAGGCTTGAGACTGTCTGTGCAGGATTTCGACTCTTGTTGATAGAAGAGCATCGCCAAGTGCTGAAAACCATGTTGTGACCAAGATGGGCCCAGGATTGCACAAAGCCTTCATTCATACTGGAGGTCCCAGGGACTTCTTGCTGTCCGGTTCTAAGCCGGCTTAAGCACTTCGGTGTAGACTTGAGAAGATATGTGATCCCCGTCCTGCACTGGTATCCGGGATCATTGCTTTTCCTGAGGCGAAAATAATTTCAATGATTTAAAGAACATGAAAATTGGAACTTGGAATGTTACGACGTTAAAAAATGACCATCGTATCGACATTTTGACTGACGAATTCAGACGATTCGAACTGGATTTATTAGGAATTTCAGAAACTCATATCCCAGGGGTAGGGAGCATGAAATTAGGTGATATAGAATTTGTTTACTCAGGCAGGAAGGATGGGGTACATAGACAGGGAGTAGGGCTCATGATGAATAAGGAAGCTGCTAAGTCTTGTTTAGGCTGGGAAGGTATTAATAATAGAATACTAATTGCTCATTTTATGACTAGAAAGTTCAGGGTATCAGTTATAGTAGTATACGCCCCTGTAGAACCGACTGACGGAGATACTAGTGACTCAGATGAATTTTACTTACAGTTACAGGAGCAAATAGACAGGGTCCCAGGTAGAAATATGATGTTATTACTGGGAGATTTTAACGCCCAGGTTGGTAGAAATAGGGATAGATGGTATCCCAGCCTAGGTAAATTTGGTGTAGGAAAAGAAAACAGTAATGGATACAGACTTTTGCAATTTTGTAGGTATAACAATCTAGTTATAACCAATACGGTGTTTGGTCATAAAATGGCTCATAAGTTAACATGGTATTCACGTGATGGTAAGACAGCAAACCTTATTGATTATGTTATAGTAAACCGAAGACTGGCAGGATCAATACAAGATACTAGGGTATATAGGAGTGCTGTTATTAATGTTAAAAGTAAAGATCACCATCTAGTAGTGTCAAGGGTTAATCTAAAGCTGAAATATCGGAAGGGTAACCACCTCCCGGGAAGTTATGATGTTGGTAGACTCCAGGATGAGAATTTGTGAGAAACTTTCCAGGAACAGTTGAATACTAAACTTGAGAGTTTAAAATTTGATAATGTGGAAGATGGTTGGAATGATTTTAGAAAAATAATTTGTGAAGTTGCTGAAGGCGTATTAGGGAAGAAAGCTAGAACTGCAGCTAAGAATATTAGTGAAAAAGCTTTATGTTTAATAGAAAGGAGAAAGGACTTGTACAAGAATTATCTGAGTGATAGATCGTATGAAAACAAAAGAAATGTAAAGAAAGTGGAGAAAGCATTAAAATATGAACTAAGGAGGTGTGAAGTGGAGGCCATGGATAAAATTGCCGAGGATCTGGAAGATGCAGCTAGACGGCATAAAAGTAAAATATTGTACTGGCACGTTAACAAATTGAGAGGTAGTAGTCAATCCGGACTTGGCCCAGTTAAAGATAGGAATGGGGTCACAATTAGCGATAAGGAAAAAACTAAAGAGAGATGGGCCGAACATTTTGAGAATTTGCTAAACCGAGATGGAGTTGCAGGAAAAAATATAGAGGAAAATGAAAAAGTTTGTGATACCTTGGATGTGAAGGAAGATTTGTTTTGTGAGGAGGAATTAGCAACAGTACTAAAAGGATTAAAGAATAATAAGGCTCCAGGTGCTGATAGGGTGGTAAATGAGTTTCTTAAATATGGTGGCTCTGAGGTTAGAAATAAGTTACTGAAGATTATGAATATGATTTTCGAAAAAGGGAAGTACCTAACGATTTTAGGAAAACCTTAATTAAGCCACTTTATAAGAAAGGTGATAAAAGTGAGTGTGGTAATTATCGAGGCATTAGTCTGGTCTCTGTAGGTAGTAAATTACTTAGTAATATGATACTTTTTAGACTGAGAGATGCTGTAGACAAAGTTTTAAGAGAAGAGCAGTGCGGTTTTACAAAAGGTAGAGGAAGTGTCGACCAAATTTTCACTCTTGAGCTAATAATTGAGAAGTGCCTGAGTTTTCAAACACCTTTGGTCCTCAGTTTTATAGATTATGAGCAAGCGTTCGATTCTGTTGATAGAAGAGCTTTAGTAAAGGTTTTATCCTTGTATGGTATACCAGACAAATACATTAAAGTGATTAGTGCTATGTACGAGAATAACACTGCTGCGGTTAAGGTAGACAATTAGGTTAGCAGCTGGTTTTGTATTAAATCAGGAGTTAAGCAGGGTTGTGTTCTATCTCCCTTTGTATGGATTATTTTGATGGACTTTGTTTTAAGGAGCACAGGAAAGGCAATGGGAGACCACGGAATCAAATGGGGAGGAAAAAGTCTCCTGGACTTGGATTATGCTGATGATTTAAGCATCCTAGATGAAAATGTGAGCAAAATGAATGAAGTTTTAGAGGTTTTGCGAGTTCAGGGTGCTAGAATTGGTTTGAAAATTAATGTTAGGAAGACTAAGTCACTAAGTCTAGGAATAAGTGAAGATGAAAAGGTGACGTTGGGTAATGAAAAGATTGATCAGGTGGGCAGCTTCACTTACCTTGGTAGTATTATTAGTAAAGATGGTGGGAGCAGTGAAGATGTTAAATATAGAATAGCCAAGGCTCAGGGTGTTTTTTTCACAGTTGAAAAAAGTCTGGAAGAATAGGAAGATAAGTCTGCAAAATAGGATTAGAATATTAGAAGCTACAGTGATGACAGTGGTCAAATATGGCTCTGAAGCATGGACGCTCCGAAAAGCGGATGAAGATTTGCTAGATGTTTTCCAGAGAAATTGCTTAAGGATTGTTCTGGGTACCCGGCTGACTGACCGTATTTCAAACAATAGGCTATACGAAAAATGTGGTTTAATACCGCTCTCTAGGGCTATAATGAAAGAAAGGTTGAGGTGGCTAGGGCACGTTGTGCGGATGAAGGATGACAGATTGCCCAAGATTGTCCTTTTCGGCCAACCATCTAGGGCTAAACGGAAAGCAGGTCGTCCACGTCTGGGGTGGGAGGACGTCATAAAGAAAGATTTAAAGGAAATGGGAACTTCGTGGGCGGGTGTAAAAAGGGAGGCTTTGAATAGATTGGGGTGGAGGAGGAGCGTGCGTAGCTGTGTTGGCCTCAGGCGGCTTGGTGCTGCGGTGAGTTGTTAGAAGTAGTAGTAGTAGTAATCTACAATCGAGAGTTAGGTAGACTTTTTACTCTGTTTATATAGACAATTTTGGGTACTTGTCGGTGATTTGAAACGCAGCCAAGAAGTGAAGTTAGGTTAATCCTAATGAAATATAACGAAACATGAGGATAAAATAACACTTTAGAAACAAAATAAAGGAAGCCTAACCCAACCTTACAGACATTTCGGAAGAACAAGATTGTGGAAGAAAATTCGTTGGGTGTTTTAAAGAAGAATTGTCTAAGGATAGTTTCAGATAATTCTTTGAGCGACTGTATACTGAATAATGTCCACGACGAAATATGTTGTTCAATCCTACTGTCTTTAAGCTATAAAGAAAGAAATTTTAAGATGCCTGGGTCAAGTTTTACACATTAAAAATTACAGGTTGCCAAAAATTGTGGTTTTTAGCAATTGAGCTCAGGTGAAAGAAAAACAGGACATCTTCGAATGGGTGAGAAGTGGTTGAAATGAAAAATTGAAAAGGAAGAAGGTGCTTTATCGATATAGTAAAAAGTGAAGCTTTGAGCAGATAGTGGTTCAAGAGGAGCGGCCGCAGTCGTTTTGACGCGAGGAGGCTTAGGTTAGAAATTATCTTAGTAGAAATTATCTTTGTACAAATTTTTCAGCTCTGCAGAGCTGTAAAATATTTTTGAATACACCAATGGACGCAGACAAAACATCTGTGTTTATAGAAAAAAAAATTTAGGCCTGTAGATATATAGCAGTGTCAGTTTCCTTAAATGAGCTGTAGAAAATAAAACAGAAAATGCACGAAAAACCTCCTACACCTTTGGAATCTCTATGTCCATTTTATAGTAGAATGGGGTGAATTTCATATCAATGGAACAAAATAGTACCTGTAGGTTTACGTCTGTAGAGTTACAGTTAGCGAAAGTCCGACAGTCAGTTCAGTGTGTGCACCCATGAGAATATAGTAAGTTTTGGTCATGAAGTATATGCAACAATGCGATACTATCTATAGAAATATCCTACTTCAATTACAGACTTTTTTTTCTTTCTAGAGATGTGTTAAGCTAATGCGGGGTCTTCTGTTTTCGATGATGCAGCAGCGAGATAGACTGGAAAGATTTAAAGAAAGCCAGCTACCTAAAGATGCTATCCATGCGAAGTTTTCTTCTGAATCTGGTTTGAGTGTTGTCTCTGATTTGGGTTGGGGACATCTGCAAATTGATGCCATTTCACTTTATATACTCACTCTTGCCCAGATGACTGCATCTGGTCTTCAGATTGTGTACAACTTAGACGAAGTAGCTTTTATTCAAAATTTGGTCTTTTACATAGAATCGGCTTACTGTATACCGGTAATTGTCTTTTAGTTTGTCTCTTGTTTACGTGTCATTTCGTATGTTTAGGGTGTTTCTTACCCCTAAGTTAATGGGAAACTTAGGAGATCTTACCCACAAACATGTAGCGGTTCAAGTTCAAGTTCTTTATTAATCAATAAAAAATGTTTTGACAAAACTATCAAATTAATGACCCACAGTGAGAATAACTCGTGTGTGGGTTTATATACACTCAACAATAAATAAATAATACTATCTCAGATACTGGAATAAAAAGATTGCTCTTCAACTCTCCGTACGGTAACAACAAACAAAATCCGCATAAAATCAAAATAACCAAATAAATAAAGTGAAATGAGGAGCATCCACCCCAGAAAATAAATCAAATTAATAATTACTGATTAAGTGATTCATTAATCTAATTTTATTATTAACCGACGAATTATTCAAATCTATAAAACTATGAAATTTATTCCAATTATATATAATACTATGCCTTGGTGAAAAACAGGACCTTTCAAATTTTATTAAAGACTGACGGACAACAGAACTGCCACGGGTCCAATATGCATGCAAAACCTGATTATCATCCTGAAAAAAATTACTATGTAAATAAAAATACTCAGGCAAAAGACCTTGAACGTGTTTAATCATATAAAGAACAGAATGGAAAGAAGAGAAAAGATCCAGTGGAGGGATATTTAAAATTTGATACATACTTTTTGTTGACGATTTACCAGGGTAAGAAAACGGGCTAGGCAGGCAATTTTTCAATAGACGCAGAGCTTTATTTTGTTACCTCTGAAGAGGAAGAATATGAGTTTTAAAAGTATTCAAAAAAATAATGGGACAGTAATTTTTATATGAATGCACTAGAGAATGATAAAGAGATTTCAGGGCAAAAAACGGCAGAACAAATTTCAGATGATTCATCATACAAATATTTCTTGCCAGTTTCATTCGAAGATAAATTGCATGGCTTTTAAATGATAAACTTGAATCCAGTATTATCCCGAGATATTTAATATCATCAACTCTTTCAATTTCAATGGGTAGGCCTTGAATATTAATCATCATAATTTCCGGTGCTGTTTTCCCAGTACGAGAGAAGATGATGAATTTTGTCTTAGTACAATTAATAGTCAATTTATTTCTCGAAAGCCATAAGATAAGTCTCGACAGTGCTGATTCCAACCTAAGCTTCAAAGATCTAGAGTCGGGGCTGCTGACATTGCATGCCGTGTCATCGGCGAATAATATGTTAAGGCCAATATCATTGATGCTATTACTGATATCATTAACATAGATAAGAAATAGGAGCGGACCCAAAATAGAGCCTTGTGGGACTCCAACTGACTGAGATTGAGATACAGGTGAGAAAGAAGTATCACCTCCGTCTACATACTGATTTTGGTTTTTAGGTATGACATTACTAAGTCATTAACTGGGCCTCTTATGCCGCAGTTATCAAGTTTAGTATGCAATATTTTATGGGAAATCGTATCAAATGCCTTTTAATGTCAATAAAAATTGTAGCAGGAATATCACCTTTGTCGAGGGCGTCATGAACAAACTGAGTCATTGCCATAATAGCATGCTCAGTAGAGTGAGACTTCCGGAACCCAAATTGCATCGGACTAAAAAATTTAGATTTCATTTGAAAGCTGACTATACGGTTATATAGGCACTTTTCGAGCAACTTCCCAAATGTAGACAGGATCGAAATCGGCCGATAGTTTGTTGGGTTCTTCGGTTCTCCTCCTTTATACAAAGAGATAATTCTTGCAGACTTGAAACAAGAAGGAAATCTTCCGGTTTTAAAACAGAGGTTGAACACATGGGAAAGCGGGTTTACAATATTTGGTGCTATGCACTTAATCAGATTAGTCGATGACCCATCGATCCCTTCCGAATATCCATTCTTTAAAAGGTTTGTTGAAAGTAAAAGTTCATCTGGGGTTACAGGAGTAAGAAAAATGGAGCAATTGTGAGACGGGGGTAGATATGATTGAAAGTCCTCTCCAGTTTCATTATCCAGATGACGGGCCAGGTTGTTTCCAGCAGTTGACGCGGTTTCCTCGCCAATTTTCGCAAAGTGTATATTTAATGCATTGATAACTTCCACTTTCCCTGTAGCCAGTTTAGTTCCATCTTCAGCTATTAATTCATCAGGAAGATCATGGGTCTTATGCTTTCCTAAGCACTTATTAATTATTTCCCATGTCTTCTTGGGGGACCCTTCTGCTTTGGCGAAGTAATGACTTTTTGCTGATCTTAAAATTTTTGTTAAATAATTTTTGTATCTGCGAAATTCAGCTAATTTAACTTCAGATGGATGCATTAAGTATGCCTTATATAACAGATTCTTATTCTTTATTGACACTAGCAATCCAGGAGATATCCGAGGCTTAATCGGCTTTATACTATTTCTTCTTGATATTTGGCGGAGAGGGAAAGCATTATTGAAACAACGTTTAAACTGATTCACAAAAAATTCAGCAGCAAAATCAGGGTCCGAAGACTCTAAACAAGAAGAAAAATCACTTGAAGAAAGCAATACTTTAAGTTTACTTAAGGAGTTTCTATTAGTCATCCTCATTATTCTTTTAGTAGGCCTATTAAACTCTGTAATCAAGTGAAGGTCGGTCACTAGCATCAAATGGTCTGAAAAATCTTCAATAACCACATCACTAGACTTTAGTTCTAGATTCGTAAACAAATTATCAATAAGGGAAGCAGAATCTTTCGTTATTCTTGTTGGGACTCCATAAGCTGGTAAGAGACCACCGGACAAGCAAACTGATAACAAGTCAGCCCCGTCAGAAGAGATTCCGTGGAAATTACCACTTGAATTATTAGAATTATATAAATCAATATTAAAGTCACCCATGATCACTATTTTTGGATACCTTTTCGAAGCAAAAAGCACAAAATCATCAAGAAATTCCATGAATTTTGAAGCAGGAGAACTTGGAGGCCGGTAAAAAACACAACACAAAATTTTCATACCATTTACATCTATTTTAACTGCCAAAAATTCAAACGCCATTTCAAGATATAGGTGATCAAATTCACTCACCAGATCTGACTGAATTTTTGATTTAATGAAAAAACCTACCCCTCCCTGTTTTTTATTAATCCGATTCTTATGAAAAAAAAGTATAATCCTGTTTATTAATAAATGTCTTTGTCGAATCATTTAAAAATGTTTCACAAGAGGCGAAGACATCTATATTATGATGGGATATAAACAGGGATATTTGATCAAAAATATTTAGTAACCTGCGACAGTTCAAAAATGCCATTCTAAAATTAGCGCCTTTATTTAAAACTTGGGTGGGGAGTAGATATTTATTTTTTGGGTTAGAATGAACCATCATATCAAAAACATCGTCATCTTTGCATAAATTCTCAAATATTTTACCTAAATCTAGGGGGAGCTCCTCAAAATTACGAATTCTATCATCCATTATCTCGATGCTGGGTATACTTATTGACAAAAAGTGACTTACCAACCATACGGAGAGTCAAAGGAGACACAATTGTAACCAGAACTTCATCTGAAAGAGACAAACATAAACAAAAAACTAGAACCTTATAACATGAAAACCTTATATAAAAAAAATCAGGAATAGTGTGGCACAAAGTAAATAAATTAAATATAACAGTTTTGATAACAAAAAAAAACAAAGTAGGAAAAAACCACAGAATACTCATTATGATGCTTTTGCGAACGAGCCTCCGAAAATAAGATAATCATAATCCTCAAACAATCATAAATTATCAACTAACTTAACAACCAGAGCACTAAACACAAAATAAACAAAATACTCCACAAAATCTTATAAATCTAAACTCAGATTGCTACTATCCTATTCAGTTATTGATCAGCTCTCTCCCATATCACCGAACCATTTTTTTTTATCTCAAGCCATACATGGGTTCCTTTATTTTTAACCCGAGAAGCAATAATCATTCCAGACTCCTTCATCTCTTTTGTTTTAGTGAGGAATCCTGTGCGTAAAGCGTTAAGTGCTGGAGGAAGGTCCGTGCAAATTTTTATTCCAGAGCCCTTAAGCTTGGATACGTTTTGCATAACTAGATAAGCTTCAGCTTCATTCCTGAGCCCAATTAGCACTGGATTAACTGCCGGTTTACGTGTCTGACTTTGATTACGGCGTCTATTCGTTATATTGACAGTTTTTCCTCCTAAGCGGTAACATTTGTTAATTGACACAGATGACTCAATTTTTAAGGTATTCTTAAGTAGATCTTGCACGTGAGCTTCAAGGGATTGATTCGGATTAACATCTGTCGGTAAGCCGGGTATGATCAAGTTCGAACTTCTTTCTTTTACTTCAATTAGTAGCATTTGACGCTCGAGCTACGAGTTCTTCTGCTTTTGCTCTTCCAGTGACCTTTCTAATTCGGCTATTTTTCTATCTCTTTCTAAAGCCTCATTCTTTAACTCCTGTGTTTCAGAAGACAAATTGTTGACTGCAGTTATTAAATCACCCTGCTTACTAAGTAGTCGGTCTAATTTTTCGTTTTGGAGCTCATTAGCTTGGTCGAACTTGTCTTGGGATACTGGAATATTCATTATATAATTTGGCGATATGCCCGAACTCAATTTTTTTTTTTAAACATCATTAAATGAGACTTACTCGCAAGGGGGGGTGATTGACTACCCCCCGAAAAATCCAAAAAACGTGTTGTTGAAAGAACAAATTCTGTTGAATAAATTTCTCAGATGACAGTTCAGGTATCCAGTAATTGCGCAATTTTAATCCTTTCATTCACTCCAATGTTTTTCGATTAGGATAGCTATCTATTTCATATTTTGGTTTTCACAGTACAGGAGCTAGATGACTCTAAGACTCTACAGGAGCAGGAGCTAAGACTCTTTGACCCTTAAGGTCAAAGAGTCTTAAGCCTAAAGGACCCCGTAAGAGAATTTCGGAAGATCTGGGTCTTAAATCCTTGGTTGGAAAGTTTCGTCACAATCGAGAATTGGAAATTTAGGGAGACCTTCTAAAATCCGAATTGGCATCGCATCTTGAACATTTCCCTGAATTTAAAAAGATTTTACCTTCAATTTTCATTTTAAAAATGTTGCATCTTAGATTTCTTTTTATTATTCAAATATATTCTTCTCTTGGACTTCCAACAAGTCTCTGACTGAATGTATGATGTTTCCTTGCAATATCAACCTTTGATTGCTTCTATTTTATAAATAGAAGCTTGAATCAACCCTGTCTAAACTGTCATAATTTTATGCAGTGGTGGACTTTGATTTGTACATGTCATTTAAAGCACTGGTCGACGATTCACAAATTATCGGAAATCGATAGTCGATACGATACATTACAAAGGTATTGATACTTTAATGTCATTGTCATTTTATAAGGGTTAAAAATAGACTGCCAGTTATCGTATCCTTGCTAGTAAGTGATGCTATACTCCTGTAGTATATTTCCAAAAGATTTATAAATAGAAGCTGTTTCTGTGAAGCCTTTATTTAACACAAAACCTGATGGCTTGTCTTCTGTGACAGCTAATAACTTGTTTTAATAAGATAAAGAACTAGCACAAAAGACTGTCGTCAGACTACCAAATTTTCTTTTAGAAAAGTTACAGAGCCATCATGGTAAATTAGTGAAGAGTAAAAGTAGAAATATAAACAAGAGCGTGTAACCAAAAACTGGTAATTTTTTCTAGGGAACAGGTCTACTAGGCTCTACAACATATTTCTTGAGCACATGAACAACAATTCCTATTTTTCCATTTAGTTCTATCCTGTGATTAGTCACTAACTGCCCAACTTTCAAGAAATATTGCCCTGCTAGAACTGAAATGACGGTAGTACAGAAGACATTTTGTATAATCTTTTCGAAGCTCTTCAACGTACCACTTAACTGTGATTTCCACCACACTAGAGGATTACTATCACGAGGGGTAATTGGTTCCTGGTGTAGGCTTGGAATGCGATAACAGAGGCTGTCGCACGACTTTCCTCCCTTGTTGTGTATGAAACCGAAGATTCACATTTCGGTGCGACCTCAGAGAGTCTGGTACTGATGAACTTTGCCATCTGTGAGATACAGTAGGACTGGTGGCTGGGTCTTCATCGTCACCAAGACTGTGCAGATCCAACTCCCGTCCAACCTTCGATTCAGTGTGGGTGAACTAATGACTATTTAAGCATATTTTCTTTTATTTTTTTTGAAAGATGGTTTTATGTAACAACCCACCGAAACAGGCGTGCAAAGTTCTACAGCGCTAAAGTCTTGTTTCGTTTTTCTCATAATGAAAGGTAGTTCTTTGGCAAAGACAGCTGTTTTTCTCATGATATTTCTGCTGTGACCTCTTAGAAATGTATCGATATTTTGCACACTACTTGCATTGTGTTCCACATTCTCAGTCAACAGTAGATCCTTTTGACTTAGCACTGTAAGTGCAGATGTGACATTTTTCTTATTTCATCTTCTCAGCATTGCCAAGAAAGGGTTTCATTGTGTTGAAACGTTATTTTTCATCTTTTTTTATGGGTTTCCAACAGAATTTTGGGACTTGATTTGTCTAACCTTGTCTCCTACGGTAGCACTTCTTTTAAAGTATGTCACAGTTGCCCTTTCAGCTTCAACAAATACCTTCAGTTCCATTGTTTTCCAATTGCTCCCGTCACAACTAAATTCAGAGTGGGGACAATTCTTGATACTTGACGAAGACCTACATCTTTGACTGCACACTCTACGTTTGCACCATTTTCAGTTACTCCAATTTTCAACAGCCGATCGAAGCTACACTTCAACAGCTATAAAGTTTATTAATGCAGACTTTTTTTTACTCTTAGAAATTTTGCTGTATGTTTGTGAACAGAATTATCGTGCTCCATGATCTTTGCATGATCTTTGTATGATATTTGCTTGCTTGTATTTTCTAGGATTCCATCCTGGAACGCAACACTTCATTTATTCTCTGTAGTCATTTAATCGATAAATGCATCAGACTCAACCGACCTTAATATTAAGGCCTCTTCCTCCCCTCCTCCTCACCCCCTGCCTCATCTCTTGCACTATATACCGGTGGCGACTCTCTAACTGATGAATCCTCTTCTTTGGAGAGTGCTTCAGTCTCTTTAGAAGCACTATATTGTCTTCCCTGGAAAATGTTTTTCAAATTTGCTGCGTTGCAAGAAGAAGATATCTTAATGCTATAAAATTAACACTGAGCCTCCTTCAATCCACCTTTACCAAAATGTTTCTTTCAGTTTGGATGGATCTTTCCCAGTGTTAAATTAATTCTGATTATGTATCAGGTTGTTGCCATTGACTCTAGCTGAATAATTCAATAATTGAATAATAGTCTAGCTGAATAATTCAAACAAGTCCCAACCCACCTGAAAAGAAAACAACACATCTTTTTCAAATGCGCTAAGTTATGTTTTATATCTTAATTTCTTCGTCTTCTCTTACCGTAATTGGACTTAAATACAGTATAAGTCCACAGGAAACTCAATACAATTCATGATATGATAGATTACAAAAAAACTGGTAAACTGTCGCAAGTTCTGTGCTAACATACCGCTTAGTTATAGTATAGAAAGTACCGTCATTCCTCAAAAGTATCGATACCTCAATGCAATAGCTAAATTTATCGTTACTTTAGTTTCGATACTAAATAGTGCCAAACACTAATTTAAAGCGATATACTAAATTGGTAATTTCTGTTAGGATTTACGATATTTTTCTTCTTTTTTTTCGTTTGAACGTACGAGCTTTTTGATACGAAAACACCTAAAAATTCAAATTTTGAAATTCTAATAAACGTAAAATAATACTTAACTTATCTGCTATTTATTCCTTTCTATTTACATTTTTTCTATTTAATTCCTTTCTATTTATTGCTTTTAGAATAGACATTGTATCACTTTGCTTTCAGACGATATATGCTTGAATTTTTAAGAACCTCTGCCCTTCACTTTTTAGGGGGTTTGAATCCTATTTTTTGCTGTGTTGTTTTATTTTTAACTCTCGTTCCACTAGTTACGCATAGTGACTGACTTGATTTATTCGTTGGATAGCAAATTTCATTCTTTGTTGATAACCATATTATTATCCCATCTGTTGCTCTAAGGTCAAACTTAGGGGTTTTTAAAATTTAGCCTTGGGGCTTTCTATCTTACTTTGAATGTCAGTCGTAGCCATTGGTAATTTGAATTGTTTTTATCATGTTTTTCTTCAAGTCCTTCAAGAGATCTTTTTCGTGTTGCAATTTAGTTGCTTTTGCCTGGTTAGTTTATGCTTTATTTCTCAATTTTTTCCTCTTTCACGTGTTTATATTTTCCTTTTTTCTCCCGTTCTTTGTAAATTTTCTCGTCCTTCCTGATTTCTGTCTCACCTTGATTTTTTTTTTAATTTAGTGGAATGGAGGCTTTCTCTGTTTCTGCCTGTAATTGCTTCGAAATAAAACTGATTTTATTTTTAAGTGCTATTAGGTATGCAAGTACTAGAACAGAAAAAAAGAGGAATTCAAACTGGGACCAAATATGGGGATAAAAAATAAAAAATTTGACTACATATATTTTTTCGGATTAAGAAATTATATCTTTTTTCCCTAATGTTGGTATAAAAAAAAAACAGACCTAAATTAGATATATAAAAATAGGCTAAAAAACAAAATTAAAGAGACCAAATGTAAACTGACCAAAAATTAAGCTTTACTAGATCATTTTATCAATTATTTCAGTCCGTATTAGGTATCGGTAAAATAACTTGATAATACTAAACACTCAATTGGGCTACGAATCAAAACCGGATCTGTGAGATGGAGTTAGAGCCGGACTAGTTTTTGAAATGGTCTCATTGATGCTTTTTCTTTCCCAAATTATATATTTTTTCCCCAAGGTTCGTATTAGAAAAAAAAGCAGACATAAATTAGATATAAAAAAGCAGGCTAAAAATAAATTAAAGAGACCAAATGTAAACTGACCAAAAATTAACCTTTATTAGATCATTTATCAATAATTTTAGCCCGCATTACGTGTTGACAAAATAATTGGATAATATTATACTCTTAATTGGGCTACGAATCAGAATCGGATCTGTGAGATGGAGTTAGAGTAACATAAGTTTTTGAAATGGTCTCATTGCTACTAAAAACATATTTTGTAACCTATTTGTCCCCCCTCATGCTCCTAAAAGTTTATCCCTCCTCTCAGACGCCTGAATTGTGTGCAATTGTGTATTATGTGATATAGGTTATAAACCTATGTCAGAAGGACTTGTATGTTTAGAATAAGTGAATCAGAGGTGTTTGAATGCTTTGAATAGAAAGTAAACTGTAATTGCTTTTTACGGGTGTGCAAAATAATAACCATTTTGACAAAGAACTTTTCATATATATATATATATATATATATATATATATATATAATATATATATATATATATATATATATATATATATATATATATTATATATATATATATATATATATATATATATATATATATATATATATATATATATATATATATATATATATATATTATATATATATATACTACTACTACTACTAACAACTCACCGCAGCACCAAACCGCCTGAGGCCAACACAGCTACGCACGCTCCTCCTCCATCCCAATCTATTCAAAGCCTCCCTTTTTACACCCGCCCACGAAACGAAGTTCCCATTTCCTTTAAATCTTTCTTTATGACGTCCTCCCACCCCAGACGGGGACGACCTGCTTTCCGTTTAGCCCTAGATGGTTGGCCGAAAAGAACAATCTTCGGCAATCTGTCATCCTCCATCCGCACAACGTGCCCTAACCACCTCAACCTTTCTTTCATTATAGCCCTAGAGAGCGGTATTGAACCACATTTTTCGTATAGCCTATTGTTTGAAATACGGTCAGTCAGCCGGGTACCCAGAACAATCCTTAAGCAATTTCTATGGAAAACATCTAGCAAATCTTCATCCGCTTTTCGGAGCGTCCTGCTTCAGAGCCATATTTGACCACTGTCATCACTGTAGCTTCTAATATTCTAATCTTGGTTTGCAGACTTATCTTCCTATTCTTCCAGACTTTTTTAACTGTGAAAAAACACCCTGAGCCTTGGCTATTCTATTTTTAACATCTTCACTGCTCCCACCATCGTTACTAATAATACTACCAAGGTAAGTGAAGCTGCCCACCTTATCAATCTTTTCATTACCCAACGTCACCTTTTCATCTTCACTTATTCCTAGCCTTAGTGACTTAGTCTTCCTAACATTAATTTTCAAACCAATTCTAGCACCCTGAACTCGCAAAACCTCTAAAACTTCATTGATTTTGCTCACACTTTCATCTAGGATGCTTAAATCATCAGCATAATCCAAGTCCAGGAGACTTTTTCCTCCCCATTTGATTCCGTGGTCTCCCATTGCCTTTCCTGTGCTCCTTAAAACAAAGTCCATCAAAATAATCCATATAAAGGGCGATAGAACACAACCCTGCTTAACTCCTGATTTAATACAAAACCAGCTGCTAACCTCATTTCCTACCTTAACCGCAGCAGTGTTATTCTCGTACATAGCACTAATCACTTTAATGTATATATATATATATATATATATATATATATATATATATATATATATATATATATATATATTATATATATATATATATATATATATATATATATATATATATATATATATATATATATATATATATATATATATATATATATATATATATATATATATATATATATATCTATATATATATATATATATATATATATATATATATATATATATATATATATATATATATATATATATATATATATATATATATATATATATATATATGTGTGTGTGTGTGTGTGTGTGTGTGTAATTTTAGGAAAATTATCTTTAAATGGATTAAGATATATGTGCAGTTAAAGTACATATGCGCCTCACATTATGGAAATTGCGGATTTTATAAGATTATGGTGGGTAAGGTACACCTTATATTACCCTCTGTCTATGATTTTATTTTTAACCCAGCATTACACTTTGTTTTATTTCGTATTCTAAAAATTCTAGAGTTTATTTTTACTTTTGAGGATGGTTTTTCAAGCATATATTATCATGTCCGTGTGTTTTTCAACTATTGACAATACTTCAATTACTTTTAGTTTCTTTGAAGGTGTTGTCGTTTTCACAAATATGAGATTATTACTTTTACTATGGCAAGACTCACAAAGCTGAGTCGAAGGTCAGGCAACCCATCACCTCCGCAAGCAGTGAGATACTTAACCTCAATTTGTTTCGCTTCTGTGTTTGGGTTAATTTGATAATTTGGAATCTTGTAGGATTACGGTATTTGGGAAAGAGGGGACAAGACGAACCATGGACTTCCTGAATTAAATGCCAGCTCCATCGGAATGGCCAAAGCCGCTTTAGAAGCCATCAATGAGCTTGATCTGTTTGGTGCCCGCGGTGGCCCAAGCTCTGTCATTCACGTGCTTGCCGACGAAGCCCAAAAATGTCAAGCTGTTCTTCAATCAATGCTCCCGAGGGAATCTAGCTCCAAGGAAGTAGATGCAAGTTTGCTATCAGTAATTGGTTTTCCTGCTTTCGCTGTTGATGATCCGGAACTGATTCAGCAGACTCGAATTACTGTTCAAGAAAAATTGCAAGGAAAGTATGGCTGTAAACGGTTTCTTAGAGATGGTTATAAAACTGCTAAGGAGGTGAGTGTTTTTATCAAATAATTTCTTTGATCCCATTGGTTTTCTATCTAAACAAACGAGAAAAACGGGTAAAGTTTAATTAAGAGAGTGGAAATAAAAATGAAAATATAGTCCCAGTATTTTAATTTCACATTTAAAACTGTCCAGGATCAAAAATTGCCCTCATAGGAAGCTTAAAGTTTTTGTTCCCTATGATGCATGAGATTTTGTGGCAAGGCTAAAGCCGTAAATTGCACCAACAGAACAACATGCTAAAATCATTGGTTTAAGTAGTTTCAGATCATGTTATTTCTTGAGCCATAATCGCGATTCTACTTAGATCTTTTTATTAGAGTAGATCTAAGCTTCCTCAAAAAATAGGAAGATTTTTTCCCTTTCCAATCATTTTCATCCAATTTTCAACATATTTTTTGATAAAAAAAAAATATAAAGCAAATTTCAAAAATATAATCGGTAGATGGATAAAACTGAATCCCAGGTATCAAACGGTAGCAAAAGTGTCGTTTAACGTTCAGACATTAAAACTGTATAACTGGAAGAAAATGGCAATGCATGCCAGCTATTGGCAGAGGGAACATAAACTGTAAGCATTCTAACATTCTGATTAAACGAAGTCAGTCTTCCACCTTTCGAGAGCTCACACGCCCCTCCCTCCTCAGGAAAAGACCGTTTAAATTTTATATGATACTAACTATAAAAGGTTCCTATTTGAAGTTTATAAGGGTTAAAATTAGGTTTTTTTTTTAGTTTTTTTTTTAGCTTTTGTCAAGTGCTTATATGTTGACCTTTAAATTTTTAATTATTTGGGTACTTTACCAGAGAACGTTATGGACAAGTCTAGGTTTTGCCTCTTGAAGACTACTTATTCTACTTTATAGATTCCGTAGATTCAATGTAAAATTTTATTAGGGGAGAGGATAAGAATTTTCTCAATTTGATTCCTGCGCATGCTTTCCCTAAAGAAGGATCGGTATATTATTATAAAAGAATTATAAAGAATAGAAGACTTATGTGTAGTTTCGGACTGCATTTGTTTTCTGCAACAATTGCGTGATATTACTCGTATTTATACACTTTTTGGCTTGTTTATCTTCTTTCACTACTAACCTGCTTCAAGATTAAGATACATACTATTTTTACACTGACTTTAAGTTAAAAATAAATAAAAAACAGCTTTTCGCTAAAAAGAAGTTATTTTTATGTGTAGATTCCAAATAAGTAGACCTTTTATGGGGGCAATTCTAAAGATACCTCCAAATGCATCTTGAAGTGTCGTTGCCATTCTTTTCTTTTACTCTCCTCCGCCCCTTTATGGCTAATATACATTTATTATATGTAATCTGTACATAGAGATTCCTTAACTTACACCAATAAATAAAACTTATTATTTTATATGTAGAGTATAATTTTCGTTTATTATAGGGTTTCCCATTTGAAATTGTATAGATATCATCAGTGCCATTTGAAATATCAAATTTGACTTAAAAAAAAACTACCATAGGCCTATAAGTAAGCAGGTAAAAAGGATTTGCCAGTGACAAATTAATGACCGCTGTAGGGCGTTAATTGCAATTTGCATCCGTGTGGCATCTGACTTAGGACGTATTCTGGATCTTAACTAGAAAAAAATTGCATGCTCGCACTATTAAAGTGAAAAACGAACAAGATGAATGCGAAAATTTAAGCCATCCAATTGTAAAAGTAAAAATGTAGTGCATTCTTTACGTCTGGATTTATTGGCACCAACAAAATTTTTCTTGAAAAAAAAAATGTAATTAAAAGTAGAACCCCCCTATTGACTCCGATCCCTCACCCCTGCTGCCATCTACAATTGAGTCTGACGCTGATCCCACACCATATATGGGCATAGCCTCCCTAGGGGAAGGATTTCCGAGAAATTGATTGCGTAACCTAACCAAACCTGATGAGTTCCGGAACGAACACCATATATGGGCATAGAGTCCCTAGGGAGAACACCTGTGCTGTCAGTCTGACGGGGCACCATATATGGGCATGGAATCCCCAGTGAGAACACGTTTCCGAGAAATTGATTGGGTAACCTAGCCTAACCTCATGAGCTCGTGACGGGGCACCATATAGGGGCATAGCCTCCCTCGGGGAAATGAATTTCCGAGAAATTGATTGCGTAATCGAAGGGGAAGTGAATTTCTGAGAAATTGATTTGTTGGTTCCAAGAGAATTGTCTCCGGGCGAAGTTTATTAATGTCTGACGGATGATATCAAGGTTGATTGATTTGTCACGAAAGGGGAATTAATTTGTTGTTTCTAAGAGGAATTATTGATCTA
The DNA here is from genome assembly GCA_027921565.1 of Artemia sinica. NCBI lineage: Eukaryota > Metazoa > Arthropoda > Branchiopoda > Anostraca > Artemiidae > Artemia > Artemia sinica. Next base: position 52,012,126 of record CM051265.1, read on the forward strand.
CGAAAGGGGAATTAATTTGTTGTTTCTAAGGGGAATTATTGATTCACGAAAGGGGAATTAACTTGTTGTTTCTAAGGGGAATTATTGATTCAAGAAAGGGGAATTAATTTGTTGTTTCTAAGGGGAAGGTGGGGAAGAGATATATTGATCTAGGACTCGAGAGGGAAAATGGATTTCCGAGAAACTGATTGCGTAACCTAACCTAACCTCATGAGCACATGACGGGACTCCATATATGGGCATAGAATCCCTCGAGGGGAGAGGATTTCCGAGAAATTGATTGCGTAATCGAAGGGAGAGAATTCCCGAGAAATTGATTACATAATCGGTAGAACCCTATCAGGAGCTCGTGACGGGAATCCATTTATGGGCATAGAATGACGTAATCGATTAGGACAAATGGATTTCTGAGAAATTGATTACATAATCGGTCGAACCCTATCAGGAGGTCGTGACGGGGGTCCATATATGGACATAGAATGACGTAATCGACTAGGACAAATGGATTTCTGAGAAATTGATTACATAATCGGTAAAACCCTATCAGAAGGTCATGACGGGACTCCATATATGGGCATAGAATGACGTAATCGACTAGGACAGTTGGATTTCTGAGAAATTGATTACATAATCGGTAGAACCCTATCAGGAGGTCATGACGGGAGTCCATATATGGGCATAGAATGACGTAATCGACTAGGACAGCTGGAATATTTCAGTAGTGGTTTGTCGTGGTTTACCATTTCACAGTTACATTCTCTTGATTTTTCAAAGTTCATTTTCGATTTCTTTCGTTGAAATGCAAGAGTTGGAATATTTCAGTAGTGTTTTGTCGTGGTTTACCTTGTCACAGTTACATTCTCTTGATTTTTCAAAGTTCATTTTGAATTTTTTTTTTGAAATGCAAGAGTTGGAATATTTCAGTAGTGTTTCGTCGTGGTTTACTTTGTCACAGTTACATTCTCTTAATTTTTGAAAGTTCATTTTGAATTTCTTTCATTGAAATGCAAGGGTTGGAATATTTCAGTAGTGGTTTGTTGTGGTTTACCTTGTCACAGTTACATTCTCTCGATTTTTCAAAGTTCATTTTGAATTTCTTTCATTGAAATGCAAGAGTTGGATTATTTCAGTAGTGGTTTGTCGTGGTTTACCATTTCACAGTTACATTCTCTTGATTTTTCAAAGTTTGATTTCTCTTGATTTAGTGTTTTGTCATGGTTTACCTTGTCACAGTTACATTCTCTTAATTTTTCAAAGTTCATTTTGAATTTCTTTCGTTGAAATGCAACAGTTGGAATATTTCAGTAGTGTTTTGTAGTGGTTTAGCTTGTCACAGTTACATTTTCTTGATTTTTCAAAGTTCATTTTGAATTTCTTTCGTTGAAATGCAAGAGTTGGAATATTTCAGTAGTGTTTTGTTGTGGTTTACCTTGTCACAGTTACATTCTCTTGATTTTTCAAAGTTCATTTCGAATTCATTTCATTGAAATGCAAGAGTTGGAATATTTCAGTAGCGTTTTGTCGTGGTTTACCTTGTCACAGTTACATTCTCTTGATTTTTCAAAGTTCATTTGAATTTCTTTCATTGAAATGCAAGAGTTGGATTATTTCAGTAGTGTTTTGTTGTGCTTTGCCTTGTCACAGTTACATTCTCTTAATTTTTCAAAGTTCATTTTGAATTTCTTTCGTTGAAATGCAAGAGTTGGAATATTTCAGTAGTGTTTTGTCGTGGTTTACCTTGTCACAGTTACATTGTCTTGATTTTTCAAAGTTCATTTTGAATTTCTTTCATTGAAATGCAAGAGTTGGATTATTTCAGTAGTGTTTTGTCGTGGTTTATCATGTCACAGTTACATTCTCTTGATTTTTCAAAGTTCATTTTGGATTTCTTTCGTTGAAATGCAAGAGTTGGAATATTTCAGTAGTGTTTTGATGTGGTTTACCTTGTCACAGTTACATTCTCTTGATTTTTCAAAGTTCATTTTGGTTTTCTTTCGTTGAAATGCAAGAGTTGGAATATTTCAGTAGTGTTTTGTTGTGCTTTACCTTGTCACAGTTACATTCTCTTGATTTTTCAAAGTTCATTTTGGATTTCTTTCATTGAAATGCAAGAGTTGGAATATTTCAGTAGTGTTTTGTCGTGGTTTACCTTGTCACAGATACATTCTCTTGATTTTTCAAAGTTCATTTGAATTTCTTTCATTGAAATGCAAGAATTGGATTATTTCAGTAGTGTTTTGTTGTGCTTTACCTTGTCACAGTTACATTCTCTTAATTTTTCAAAGTTCATTTGAATTCTTTCTGAAATGCAAGAGTTGGAATATTTCAGTAGTGTTTTATCGTGGTTTACCTTGTCACAGTTACATTGTCTTGATTTTTCAAAGTTCATTTTGAATTTCTTTCATTGAAATGCAAGAGTTGGATTATTTCAGTAGTGTTTTGTCGTGGTTTACCATGTCACTGTTACACTCTCTTGATTTTTCAAAGTTCAGTGGGATTTCTTTCGTTGAAATGCAAGAGTTGGAATATTTCAGTAGTGTTTTGTTGTGGTTTACCTTGTCACACTTACATTCTCTTAATTTTTCAAAGTTCATTTTGGATTTCTTTCGTTGAAATGCGAGAGTTGGAATATTTCAGTAGTGTTTTGTCATGGTTTACCGTGTCACAGTTACATTCTCTTAATTTTTTAAAGTTCATTTTGAATTTCTTTCGTTGAAATGCAAGAGTAGGAATATTTCAGTAGTGTTTTGTTGGTTTTACCTTGTCAAAGTTACATTTTCTTGATTTTTCAAAGTTCATTTTGAATTTCTTTCGTTGAAATGCAAGAGTTGGAATATTTCAGTAGTGTTTGTTGTGGTTTACCTTGTCACAGTTACATTCTCTTGATTTTTCAAAGTTCATTTGAATTTCTTTCGTTGAAATGCGAGAGTTGGATTATTTCAGTAGTGTTTTGTTGTGGTTTACCTTGTCACAGTTACATTCTCTTAATTTTTCAAAGTTCATTTTGAATTTCTTTCGTTGAAATGCGAGAGTTGGAATATTTCAGTAGTGTTTTGTCGTGGTTTACTATCTCACAGTTACATTCTCTTGATTTTTCAAAGTTCATTTTGAATTTCTTTCATTGAAATGCAAGAGTTGGATTATTTCAGTAGTGTTTTGTCGTGGTTTACCATGTCACAGTTACATTCTCTTGATTTTTCAAAGTTCATTTTGGATTTCTTTCGTTGAAATGCAAGAGTTGGAATATTTCAGTAGTGTTTTGTTGTGGTTTACCTTAACACAGTTACATTCTCTTAATTTTTCAAAGTTCATTTTGAATTTCTATCGTTGAAATGCAAGAGTTGGAATATTTCAGTAGTGTTTTGTTGTGGTTTACCTTGTCACAGTTACATTTTCTTGATTTTTCAAAGTTCATTTTGAATTTCTTTCGTTGAAATGCAAGAGTTGGAATATTTCAGTAGTGTTTTATTGTGGTTTACCTTGTCACAGTTACATTCTCTTGATTTTTCAAAGTTCATTTTGAATTTCTTTCATTGAAATGCAAGAGTTGGAATATTTCACTAGTGTTTTGTCATGGTTTACCATGTCACAGTTACATTCTCTTGATTTTTCAAAGTTCATTTTGAATTTCTTTCGTTGAAATGCAAGAGTTGGAATATTTCAGTAGTGTTTTGTTGCGGTTTACCTTGTCACAGTTACATTCTCTTAATTTTTCAAAGTTCATTTTGAATTTCTATCATTGAAATGCAAGAGTTGGAATATTTCAGTAGTGTTTTGTCGTGGTTTACCTTGTCACAGTTACATTCTCTTAATTTTTCAAAGTTCATTTTGAATTTCTTTCGATGAAATGCAAGAGTTGGAATATTTTAATAGTGTTTTTGTCGTGGTTTACCTTGTCACAGTTACATTCTCTTGATTTTTCAAAGTTCATTTTGGTTTTATTTCGGTGAAATGCAAGAGTTGGAATATTTCAGTAGTGTTTTGTTTTGGTTTACCTTGTCACACTTACATTCTCTAAATTTTTCAAAGTTCATTTTGGATTTCTTTCGATGAAATGCAAGAGTTTGAATATTTCAGTAGTGTTTTGTTGTGGTTTACCTTATCACAGTTACATTTTCTTGATTTTTCAAAGTTCATTTTGAATTTCTTTCATTGAAATGCAAGAGTTGGAATATTTCAGTAGTGTTTTGTTGTGGTTTACCTTGTTACAGTTACATTCTCTTAATTTTTCAAAGTTCATTTTGGATTTCTTTCATTGAAATGCAAGAGTTGGAATTTTTCAGTAGTGTTTTGTTGTGGTTTACCTCGTCACAGTTACATTCTCTTAATTTTTCAAAGTTCATTTTGGATTTCTTTCATTGAAATGCAAGAGTTGGAATATTTCAGTAGTGTTTTGTCATGGTTTACCTTGTCACAGTTACATTCTCTTAATTTTTCAAAGTTCATTTTGAATTTCTTTTCGTTGAAATGCAAGAGTTGGAATATTTCAGTAGTGTTTTGTCATGGTTTACCTTGTCACAGATACATTCTCTTGATTTTTCAAAGTTCATTTTGAATTTCATTCGTTGAAATGCAAGAGTTGGAATATTTCAGTAGTGTTTTGTCGTGGTTTACCTTGTCACAGTTACATTCTCTTGATTTTTCAAAGTTCATTTTGGATTTCTTTCGTTGAAATGCAAGAGTTGGAATATTTCAGTAGTGTTTTGCCGTGGTTTACTTTGTCACAGTTACATTCTCTTAATTTTTCAAAGTTCAGTGTGGATTTCTTTCGTTGAAATATGTTTTATTGTGCTTTACCTTGACACAGTTACATTTTCTTTATTTTTGTTAGGTTAGGTTAGGTTATCCTACGTACGCGCGCGGACGTAGGCTAACCTAACCTAACCTAACTTGATCTAGCCTAACCTAACCTAACAAAAATCAAGAAAATGTAACTGTGTCAAGGTAAAGCACAACAAAACATATTTCAACGAAAGAAATCCACAATGAACTTTGAAAAATCAAGAGAATGTAACTGTGACAAGGTAAACCACGACAAAACACTACTGAAATATTCCAACTCTTGCATTTCAATGATAGAAATTCAAAATGAACTTTGAAAAATTAAGAGAATGTAACTGTGACAAGGTAAACCGCAACAAAACACTACTGAAATATTCCAACTCTTGCATTTCAACGAAAGAAATTCAAAATGAACTTTGAAATATCAAGAGAATGTAACTGTGACATGGTAAACCATGACAAAACACTAGTGAAATATTCCAACTCTTGCATTTCAATGCAAGAAATTCAAAATGAACTTTGAAAAATCAAGAGAATGTAACTGTGACAAGGTTATCCACAATAAAACACTACTGAAATATTCCAACTCTTGCATTTCAACGAAAGAAATTCAAAATGAACTTTGAAAAATCAAGAAAATGTAACTGTGACAAGGTAAACCACAACAAAACACTACTGAAATATTCCAACTCTTGCATTTCAACTATAGAAATTCAAAATGAACTTTGAAAAATTAAGAGAATGTAACTGTGTTAAGGTGAACCACAACATAACACTACTGAAATATTCCAACTCTTGCATTTCAACTAAAGAAATCCAAAATGAACTTTGAAAAATCAAGAGAATGTAACTGTGACATGATAAACCCCGACAAAACACTACTAAAATAATCCAACTCTTGCATTTCAATGAAAGAAATTCAAAGTGAACTTTGAAAAATCAAGAGAATGTAACTTTGAGAAGGTAAAGCACAACAAAACACTACTGAAATAATCCAACTCTTGTATTTCAACTATAGAAATTCAAAATGAACTTTGAAAAATTAAGAGAATGTAACTGTGACAAGGTAAACCATGACAAAACACTACTGACATATTCCAACTCTTGCATTTCAATGAAAGAAATTCGAAATGAATTTTGGAAAATCAAGAGAATGTAACTGTGACAAGGTAAACCACAACAAAACACTACTGAAATATTCCAACTCTTGCATTTCAACGAAAGAAATTCAAAATGAACTTTGAAAAATCAAGAAAATGTAACTTTGACAAGGTAAACCACAACAAAACACTACTGAAATATTCCTACTCTTGCATTTCAACGAAAGAAATTCAAAATGAACTTTGAAAAATTAAGAGAATGTAACTGTGACACGGTAAACCATGACAAAACACTACTGAAATATTCCAACTCTTGCATTTCATCGAAAGAAATCCAAAATGAACTTTGAAAAATTAAGAGAATGTAAGTGTGACAAGGTAAACCACAACAAAACACTACTGAAATATTCCAACTCTTGCATTTCAACGAAAGAAAACCAAAATGAACTTTGAAAAATCAAGAGAATGTAACTGTGACAAGGTAAACCACATCAAAACACTACTGAAATATTCCAACTCTTGCATTTCAACGAAAGAAATCCAATGAACTTTGAAAAATCAAGAGAGTGTAACTGTGACATGGTAAACCACGACAAAACACTACTGAAATAATCAAACTCTTGCATTTCAATGAAAGAAATTCAAAATGAACTTTGAAAAATCAAGACAATGTAACTGTGACAAGGTAAACCACGATAAAACACTACTGGAATATTCCAACTCTTGCATTTCAACGAAAGAAATTAAAAATGAACTTTGAAAAATTAAGAGAATGTAACTGTGACAAGGTAAAGCACAACAAAACACTACTGAAATAATCCAACTCTTGCATTTCAATGAAAGAAATTCAAATGAACTTTGAAAAATCAAGAGAATGTAACTGTGACAAGGTAAACCACGACAAAACACTACTGAAATATTCCAACTCTTGCATTTCAATGAAAGAAATTTGAAATGAACTTTGAAAAATCAAGAGAATGTATCTGTGACAAGGTAAACCATGACGAAACACTACTGAAATATTCAACTCTTGCATTTCAACGAAAGAAATTCAAAATGAACTTTGAAAAATTAAGAGAATGTAACTGTGACAAGGTAAACCACAACGAAACACTACTGAAATATTCCAACTCTTGCATTTCAACGAAAGAAATTCAAAATGAACTTTGAAAAATCAAGAAAATGTAACTGTGACAAGGTAAACCACAACAAAACACTACTGAAATATTCCAACTCTCGCATTTCAACGAAAGAAATTCAAAATGAACTTTGAAAAATTAAGAGAATGTAACTGTGTTAAGGTATGCCACAACAAAACACTACTGAAATGTTCCAACTCTTGCATTTCAACTAAAGAAATCCAAAATGAACTTTGAAAAATCAAGAGAATGTAACTGTGACATGATAAACCCCGACAAAACACTACTAAAATAATCCAACTCTTGCATTTCAATGAAAGAAATTCAAAATGAACTTTGAAAAACCAAGAGAATGTAATTGTGAGAATGTAAACCACGACAAAACACTACTGAAATATTCCAACTCTCGCATTTCAACGAAAGAAATTCAAAATGAACTTTGAAAAATTAAGAGAATGTAACTGTGACAAGGTAAAGCACAACAAAACACTACTGAAATAATCCAACTCTTGCATTTCAATGAAAGAAATTCAAATGAACTTTGAAAAATCAAGAGAATGTAACTGTGGCAAGGTAAACCACGACAAAACACTACTGACATATTCCAACTCTTGCATTTCAATGAAAGAAATTCGAAATGAACTTTGAAAAATCAAGAGAATGTAACTGTGACAAGGTAAACCACAACAAAACACTACTGAAATATTCCAACTCTTGCATTTCAACGAAAGAAATTCAAAATGAACTTTGAAAAATCAAGAAATGTAACTTTGACAAGGTAAACCACAACAAAACACTACTGAAATATTCCTACTCTTGCGCTTCAACGAAAGAAATTCAAAATGAACTTTGAAAAATTAAGAGAATGTAACTGTGACACGGTAAACCATGACAAAACACTACTGAAATATTCCAACTCTTGCATTTCATCGAAAGAAATCCAAATGAACTTTGAAAAATTAAGAGAATGTAAGTGTGACAAGGTAAACCACAACAAAACACTACTGAAATATTCCAACTCTTGCATTTCAACGAAAGAAAAACCAAAATGAACTTTGAAAAATCAAGAGAATGTAACTGTGACAATGTAAACCACATCAAAACACTACTGAAATATTCCAACTCTTGCATTTCAACGAAAGAAAAACCAAAATGAACTTTGAAAAATCAAGACAATGTAACTGTGACAAGGTAAACCACGATAAAACACTACTGAAATATTCCAACTCTTGCATTTCAACGAAAGAAATTAAAAATGAACTTTGAAAAATTAAGAGAATGTAACTGTGACAAGGTAAAGCACAACAAAACACTATTGAAATATTCCAACTCTTGCATTTCATCGAAAGAAATTCAAAATGAACTTTGAAAAATTAAGAGAATGTAACTGTGACAAGGTAAACCACGACAAACACTACTGAAATATTCCAACTCTTGCATTTCACCGAAATAAAACCAAAATGAACTTTGAAAAATTAAGAGAATGTAACTGTGACAAGGTAAACCACGACAAAACACTATTGAAATATTCCAACTCTTGCATTTCATCGAAAGAAATTCAAAATGAACTTTGAAAAATTAAGAGAATGTAACTGTGACAAGGTAAACCACGACAAAACACTACTGAAATATTCCAACTCTTGCATTTCAATGATAGAAATTCAAAATGAACTTTGAAAAATTAAGAGAATGTAACTGTGACAAGGTAAACCGCAACAAAACACTACTGAAATATTCCAACTCTTGCATTTCAACGAAAGAAATTCAAAATGAACTTTGAAATATCAAGAGAATGTAACTGTGACATGCTAAACCATGACAAAACACTAGTGAAATATTCCAACTCTTGCATTTCAATGCAAGAAATTCAAAATGAACTTTGAAAAATCAAGAGAATGTAACTGTGACAAGGTAAACCACAATAAAACACTACTGAAATATTCCAACTCTTGCATTTCAACGAAAGAAATTCAAAATGAACTTTGAAAAATCAAGAAAATGTAACTGTGACAAGGTAAACCACAACAAAACACTACTGAAATATTCCAACTCTTGCATTTCAACTATAGAAATTCAAAATGAACTTTGAAAAATTAAGAGAATGTAACTGTGTTAAGGTAAACCACAACAAAACATTACTGAAATATTCCAACTCTTGCATTTCAACGAAAGAAATCCAAAATGAACTTTGAAAAATCAAGAGAATGTAACTGTTACAAGATAAACCCCGACAAAACACTACTGAAATATTCCAACTCTTGCATTTCAATGAAAGAAATTCAAAATGAACTTTGAAAAATCAAGAGAATGTAACTGTGAGAAGGTAAAGCACAACAAAACACTACTGAAATAATCCAACTCTTGCATTTCAACTATAGAAATTCAAAATGAACTTTGAAAAATTAAGAGAATGTAACTGTGACAATGTAAACCACGACAAAACACTACTGACATATTCCAACTCTTGCATTTCAATGAAAGAAATTCGAAATGAATTTTGGAAAATCAAGAGAATGTATCTGTGACAAGGTAAACCATGACGAAACACTACTGAAATATTCCAACTCTTGCATTTCAACGAAAGAAATTCAAAATGAACTTTGAAAAATCAAGAAAATGTAACTGTGACAAGGTAAACCACAACAAAACACTACTGAAATATTCCTACTCTTGCATTTCAACGAAAGAAATTCAAAATGAACTTTGAAAAATTAAGAGAATGTAACTGTGACAAGGTAAACCATGACGAAACACTACTGAAATATTCCAACTCTTGCATTTCAACGAAAGAAATCCAAAATGAACTTTGAAAAATTAAGAGGATTTAAGTGTGAAAGGGTAAACCACAACAAAACACTACTGAAATATTACAACTCTTGCATTTCAACGAAAGAAAAACCAAAATGAACTTTGAAAAATCAAGAGAATGTAACTGTGACAATGTAAACCACATCAAAACACTACTGAAATATTCCAACTCTTGCATTTCAACGAACGAAATCCCAATGAACTTTGAAAAATCAAGAGAGTGTAACTGTGACATGGTAAACCACGACAAAACACTACTGAAATAATCCAACTCTTGCATTTCAATGAAAGAAATTCAAATGAACTTTGAAAAATCAAGAGAATGTAACTGTGACAAGGTAAACCACAACAAAACACTACTGAAATATTCCAACTCTTGCATTTCAATGAAAGAAATTTGAAATGAACTTTGAAAAATCAAGAGAATGTATCTGTGACAAGGTAAACCATGACGAAACACTACTGAAATATTCCAACTCTTGCATTTCAACGAAACAAATTCAAAATGAACTTTGAAAAATTAAGAGAATGTAACTGTGACAAGGTAAACCACAATGAAACACTACTGAAATATTCCAACTCTTGCATTTCAACGAAAGAAATTCAAAATGAACTTTGAAAAATCAAGAAAATGTAACTGTGACAAGGTAAACCACAACAAAACACTACTGAAATATTCCAACTCTTGCATTTCAACTATAGAAATTCAAAATGAACTTTGAAAAATTAAGAGAATGTAACTGTGTTAAGGTATACCACAACAAAACACTACTGAAATATTCCAACTCTTGCATTTCAACTAAAGAAATCCAAAATGAACTTTGAAAAATCAAGAGAATGTAACTGTGACATGATAAACCCCGACAAAACACTACTAAAATAATCCAACTCTTGCATTTCAATGAAAGAAATTCAAAATGAACTTTGAAAAACCAAGAGAATGTAATTGTGAGAATGTAAACCACGACAAAACACTACTGAAATATTCCAACTCTCGCATTTCAACGAAAGAAATTCAAATGAACTTTGAAAAATTAAGAGAATGTAACTGTGACAAGGTAAAGCACAACAAAACACTACTGAAATAATCCAACTCTTGCATTTCAATGAAAGAAATTCAAATGAACTTTGAAAAATCAAGAGAATGTAACTGTGACAAGGTAAACCACGACAAAACACTACTGACATATTCCAACTCTTGCATTTCAATGAAAGAAATTCGAAATGAACTTTGAAAAATCAAGAGAATGTAACTGTGACAAGGTAAACCACAACAAAACACTACTGAAATATTCCAACTCTTGCATTTCAACGAAAGAAATTCAAAATGAACTTTGAAAAATCAAGAAATCTAACTTTGACAAGGTAAACCACAACAAAACACTACTGAAATATTCCTACTCTTGCATTTCAACGAAAGAAATTCAAAATGAACTTTGAAAAATTAAGAGAATGTAACTGTGACACGGTAAACCATGACTAAACACTACTGAAATATTCCAACTCTTGCATTTCATCGAAAGAAATCCAAAATGAACTTTGAAATATTAAGAGAATGTAAGTGTGACAAGGTAAACCACAACAAAACACTACTGAAATATTCCAACTCTTGCATTTCAACGAAAGAAAACCAAAATGAACTTTGAAAAATCAAGAGAATGTAACTGTGACAATGTAAACCACATCAAGACACTACTGAAATATTCCAACTCTTGCATTTCAACGAAAGAAATTCAAATGAACTTTGAAAAATCAAGAGAGTGTAACTGTGACACGGTAAACCACGACAAAACACTAGTGAAATAATCCAACTCTTGCATTTCAATGAAAGAAATTCAAAATGAACTTTGAAAAATCAAAACAATGTAACTGTGACAAGGTAAACCACGATAAAACACTACTGAAATATTCCAACTCTTGCATTTCAACGAAAGAAATTAAAAATGAACTTTGAAAAATTAAGAGAATGTAACTGTGACAAGGTAAAGCACAACAAAACACTACTGAAATAATCCAACTCTTGCATTTCAATGAAAGAAATTCAAATGAACTTTGAAAAATCAAGAGAATGTAACTGTGACAAGGTAAACCACGACAAAACACTACTGAAATATTCCAACTCTTGCATTTCAATGAAAGAAATTTGAAATGAACTTTGAAAAATCAAGAGAATGTATCTGTGACAAGGTAAACCATGACAAAACACTACTGAAATATTCCAACTCTTGCATTTCAACGAAAGAAATTCAAAATGAACTTTGAAAAATTAAGAGAATGTAACTCTGACAAGGTAAACCATGACAAAACACTACTGAAATATTCCAACTCTTGCATTTCAATGAAAGAAATTCAAAAGAACTTTGAAAAATCAAGAGAATGTAACTGTGACATGGTAAACCACAACAAAACACTACTGAAATATTCCAACTCTTGCATTTCAACGAAAGAAAACCAAAATGAACTTTGAAAAATCAAGAGAATGTAACTGTGACAAGGTAAACCACATCAAAACACTACTGAAATATTCCAACTCTTGCATTTCAACGAAAGAAATCCAAAATGAACTTTGAAAAATCAAGAGAATGTAAGTGTGACATGGTAAACCACGACAAAACACTACTGAAATAGTCCAACTCTTGCATTTTAATTTAAAAAATTCAAAATGAACTTTGAAAAATCAAGAGAATGTAACTGTGACAAGGTAAACCACGACAAAACACTACTGAAATATTCCAACTCTTGCATTTCAACGAAAGAAATTCAAAATGAACTTTGAAAAATCAAGAGAATGTAATTGTGACAAGGTAAAGCACAACAAAACACTACTGAAATAATCCAACTCTTGCATTTCAATGAAAGAGATTCAAATGATTTTTGAAAAATCAAGAGAATGTAACTCTGAGAAGGTAAACCACGACAAAACACTACTGAAATATTCCAACTCTTGCATTTCAATGAAAGAAATTCGAAATGAACTTTGAAAAATCAAGAGAATGTAACTGTGACAAGGTAAACCACAACAAAACACTACTGAAATATTCCAACTCTTGCATTTCAACGAAAGAAATTCAAAATGAACTTTGAAAAATCAAGAAAATGTAACTGTGACAAGCTAAACCACAACAAAACACTACTGAAATATTCCAACTCTTGTATTTCAACGAAAGAAATTCAAAATGAACTTTGAAAAATTAAGAGAATGTAACTGTGATAAGGTAAACCATGACAAAACACTACTGAAATATTCCAACTCTTGCATTTCAATGAAAGAAATTCAAAATGAACTTTGAAAAATCAAGAGAATGTAACTGTGACAAGGTAAACCACAACAAAACACTACTGAAATATCCAACTCTTGCATTTCAGTGAAAGAAATTCAAAATAACTTTGAAAAATCAAGAAAATGTAACTGTGACAAGGTAAACCACAACAAAACACTACTGAAATATTCCAACTCTTGCATTTCAACGAAAGAAATCGAAAATGAACTTTTAAAAATCAAGAGAATGTAACTGTGAAATGGTAAACCACGACAAACCACTACTGAAATATCCAACTCTTGCATTTCAATGAAAGAAATTCAAATGAACTTTGAAAAATCGAGAGAATGTAACTCTGACAAGGTAAACCACAACAAACCACTACTGAAATATTCCAACCCTTGCATTTCAATGAAAGAAATTCAAAATGAACTTTCAAAAATTAAGAGAATGTAACTGTGACAAAGTAAACTACGACGTAACACTACTGAAATATTCCAACTCTTGCATTTCAACGAAAGAAATTCAAAATGAACTTTGAAAAATCAAGAGAATGTAACTGTGACAAGGTGAACCACGACAAAACACTACTGAAATATTCCAACTCTTGCATTTCAACGAAAGAAATCGAAAATGAACTTTGAAAAATCAAGAGAATGTAACTGTGTTAAGGTAAACCACAACAAAACACTACTGAAATATTCCAACTCTTGCATTTCAACGAAAGAAATCCAAAATGAACTTTGAAAAATCAAGAGAATGTAACTGTGACATGGTAAACCACGACAAAACACTACTGAAATATTCCAACTCTTGCATTTCAATGAAAGAAATTCAAAATGAACTTTGAAAAATCAAGAGAATGTAACTGTGACAAGGTAAACCATGACAAAACACTACTGAAATATTCCAACTCTTGCATTTCATCGAAAGAAATCCAAAATGACTTTGAAAAATCAAGAGAATGTAACTGTGACATGGTAAACCACTACAAAACACTACTGAATTAATCCAACTCTTGCATTTCAATGAAAGAAATTCAAAATGAACTTTGAAAAATCAAGACAATGTAACTGTGACAAGGTAAACCACGACGAAACACTATTGAAATATTCCAACTCTTGCATTTCAACAAAAGAAATTCAAAATGAACTTTGAAAAATTAAGAGAATGTAACTGTGACAAGGTAAAGCACAACAAAACACTTCTGAAATAATCCAACTCTTGCATTTCAATGAAAGAAATTCAAAATGAACTTTGAAAAATCAAGAGAATGTAACTGTGACAAGGTAAACCACGACAAAACACTACTGAAATATTCCAACTCTTGCATTTCAATGAAAGAAATTCGAAATGAACTTTGAAAAATCAAGAGAATGTAACTGTAACAAGGTAAACCACAACAAAACACTACTGAAATATTCCAACTCTTGCATTTCAACGAAAGAAATTCATAATGAACTTTGAAAAATCAAGAAATATAACTGTGACAAGCTAAACCACAACAAAACACTACTGAAATGTTCCAACTCTTGTATTTCAACGAAAGAAATTCAAAATGAACTTTGAAAAATTAAGAGAATGCAACTGTGACAAGGTAAACCCTGACAAAACACTACTGAAATATTCCAACTCTTGCATTTCAATGAAAGAAATTCAAAATGAACTTTGAAAAATCAAGAGAATGTAACTGTGACAAGGTAAACCACAACAAAACACTACTGAAATAATCCAACTCTTGCATTTCAGTGAAAGAAATTCAAAATAAACTTTGAAAAATCAAGAAATGTAACTGTGACAAGGTAAACCACAACAAAACACTACTGAAATATTCCAACTCTTGCATTTCAACGAAAGAAATCGAAAATGAACTTTTAAAAATCAAGAGAATGTAACTGTGAAATGGTAAACCACGACAAACCACTACTGAAATAATCCAACTCTTGCATTTCAATGAAAGAAATTCAAAATGAAATTTGAAAAATCGAGAGAATGTAACTGTGACAAGGTAAACCACAACAACCACTACTGAAATATTCCAACCTCTTGCATTTCAATGAAAGAAATTCAAAATGAACTTTCAAAAATTAAGAGAATTTAACTATGACAAAGTAAACCACGACGTAACACTACTGAAATATTCCAACTCTTGCATTTCAACGAAAGAAATTCAAAATGAACTTTGAAAAATCAAGAGAATGTAACTGTGACAAGGTGAACCACGACAAAACACTACTGAAATATTCTAACTCTTGCATTTCAACGAAAGAAATCGAAAATGAACTTTTAAAAATCAAGAGAATGTAACTGTGACATGGTAAACCACGACAAAACACTACGGAAATAATCCAACTCTTGCATTTCAATGAAAGAAATTCAAAATGAACTTTGAAAAATCAAGAGAATGTAACTGTGAGAAGGTAAACCATGACAAAACACTACTGAAATATTCCAACTCTTGCATTTCATCGAAAGAAATCCAAAATGACTTTGAAAAATCAAGAGAATGTAACTGTGACATGGTAAACCACGACAAAACACTACTGAATTAATCCAACTCTTGCATTTCAATGAAAGAAATTCAAAATGAACTTTGAAAAATCAAGACAATGTAACTGTGACAAGGTAAACCACGACAAAACACTACTGAAATATTCCAACTCTTGCATTTCAACAAAAGAAATTCAAAATGAACTTTGAAAAATTAAGAGAATGTAACTGTGACAAGGTAAACCACGACAAAACCCTCTGAAATAATCCAACTCTTGCATTTCAATGAAAGAAATTCAAATGAACTTTGAAAAATCAAGAGAATGTAACTGTGACAAGGTAAACCACGACAAAACACTACTGAAATATTCCAACTCTTGCATTTCAATGAAAGAAATTCAAAATGAACTTTGAAAAATCAAGAGAATGTAACTGTGACAAGGTAAACCACAACAAAACACTACTGAAATATTCCAACTCTTGCATTTCAACGAAAGAAATTCAAAATGAACTTTGAAAAATCAAGAGAATGTAACTGTGACAAGGTAAACCACAACAAAACACTACTGAAATATTCCAACTCTTGCATTTCAATGAAAGAAATTCAAAATGAACTTTGAAAAATCAAGAGAATGTAACTGTGACAAGGTAAACCATGACAAAACACTACTGAAATATTCCAACTCTTGCATTTCAATGAAAGAAATTCAAAATGAACTTTGAAAAATCAAGAGAATGTAACTGTGACAAGGTAAACCACAACAAAACACTACTGAAATATTCCAACTCTTGCATTTCAATGAAAGAAATTCAAAATGAACTTTGAAAAATCAAGAAAATGTAACTGTGACAAGGTAAACCACAACAAAACACTACTGAAATATTCCAACTCTTGCATTTCAACGAAAGAAATCGAAAATGAACTTTTAAAAATCAAGAGAATGTAACTGTGAAATGGTAAACCACGACAAAACACTACTGAAATAATCCAACTCTTGCATTTCAATGAAAGAAATTCAAAATGAACTTTGAAAAATCGAGAGAATGTAACTGTGACAAGGTAAACCACGACAAACCACTACTGAAATATTCCAACCCTTGCATTTCAATGAAAGAAATTCAAAATGAACTTTCAAAAATTAAGAGAATTTAACTATGACAAAGTAAACCACGACGTAACACTACTGAAATATTCCAACTCTTGCATTTCAACGAAAGAAATTCAAAATGAACTTTGAAAAATCAAGAGAATGTAACTGTGACAAGGTAAACCACGACAAAACACTACTGAAATATTCCAACTCTTGCATTTCAACGAAAGAAATCAAAAATGAACTTTGAAAAATCAAGAGAATGTAACTGTGAAATGGTAAACCACGACAAACCACTACTGAAATATTCCAACTGTCCTAGTCGATTACGTCATTCTATGCCCATATATGGACTCCCGTCATGACCTCCTGATAGGGTTCTACCGATTATGTAATCAATTTCTAAGGAATCCAACTGTCCTAGTCGATTACGTCATTCTATGCCCATATATGGAACCCCGTCATGACCTTCTGATAGGGTTCTACCGATTATGTAATCAATTTCTCAGAAATCCATTTGTCCTAGTCGATTACGTCATTCTATGTCCATATATGGACCCCCGTCACGACCTCCTGATAGGGTTCTACCGATTATGTAATCAATTTCTCAGAAATCCATTTGTCCTAATCGATTACGTCATTCTTTGCCCATAATGGATTCCCGTCACGAGCTCCTGATAGGGTTCTACCGATTATGTAATCAATTTCTCGGGAATTCTCTCCCTTCGATTACGCAATCAATTTCTCGGAAATCCTCTCCCCTCGAGGGATTCTATGCCCATATATGGAGTCCCGTCATGTGCTCATGAGGTTAGGTTAGGTTACGCAATCAATTTCTCGGAAATCCATTTTCCCTCTCGAGTCCTAGATCAATATATCTCTTCCCCACCTTCCCCTTAGAAACAACAAATTAATTCCCCTTTCTTGAATCAATAATTCCCCTTAGAAACAACAAATTAATTCCCTTTCGTGAATCAATAATTCCCCTTAGAAACAACAAATTAATTCCCCTTTCGTAGATCAATAATTCCCCTTAGAAACAACAAATTAATTCCCCTTTCGTGACAAATGAATCAACCTTGACATCATCCGTCAGACATTAATAAACTTCGCCCGGAAACAATTTTTCTGGACGAACACCAAAGACATTAATAAACTTCGCCCGGAGACAATTCTCCTGGAACCAACAAATCAATTTCTCAGAAATTCACTTCCCCTTCGATTACGCAATCAATTTCTCGGAAATTCATTTCCCCTAGTAGGCTATGCCCATATATGGTGCCCCGTCACGAGCTCATGAGGTTAGACTAGGTTACGCAATCAATTTCTCGGAAACGTGTTCTCCCTGGGGATTCCATGCCCAAATATGGCGCCCCGTCGGACTGACAGCACAGGTGCTCTCCCTAGGGACTCTATGCCCATATATGGTGTTCGTTCCGGAACTCATCAGGTTTGGTTTGGTTACGCAATCAATTTCTCGGAAATCCATTCCCCTAGGGAGGCTATGCCCATATATGGTGTGGGATCAGAGTCAGACTCAATTGTAGATGGCAGCAGGGGTGAGGGATTGGAGTCAATAAGGGGGTTCTACTATTAAACCCTTCAAAGTATTACACCCTTCATCCCCTGAGTCTTAACGCACTTCTCCAATCTAAAAATGGCGGCGGGTTTTCAATTTTTCTTTAACTATGGCCGTTTCGATTAAAACCTACTCAACTATGATGGTTCTCTAGAGGGTGCATTGTCTTGGTGAAGTACCTCCACCCCTGACCTTGCAATGAATGCAAAGTCAAATGAACTTTTCCATTTCTTCCAGGTAGTAAGCAGGATTAACTGTCTGACCTTGAGAAATCCATTATTGGAGCACAATTCTACCTGAGTAAAAAAAAAAAGAAAAAACAATATTGTGACCATAATTTCTTATTTCAGCATTCTGGCTTCTCTTTACGGTAACCATATACAGTGTTCGAAGTCTCAGAACTAACTTTGACCAATTCCTATATTTGATAAAATCCGTCAAACCATCTATTGTGTGCATTACTCTGAGATCAATCTCAATCAAATATAAAACAGCAAGGGTGCCACACATAGGTATATGGCCCTCAGGCGAGACCGAGTACACACGGACAGCAATAAATAGGGAGAAGGAAGTTTCTATGTTTGTAAACAGAGTTATATATCATACTCATGTCTGAATCTCCCAAAGTCAGCGAGCGAAGCTATCATAGTGTTTGGCTTCATAGCAAAATTACTGATAAGAAGGTGTAAGACCTATATGATCTATCTCTTTCATATGGGTTTAAACCACTTGTTGAATTTGATACCTACCTTAGCCCAAACAGATCTTTTCGTCTTGATCTCTTCTCTACCGATTGACCAGAATCCTTTAACGTTGACGCTCCTGCCTTCACAAGTAACCACTTTACCGTCATTGCACGTGGAAATCTTCGTATTCCTCCCCCAATAAAGCACGAATGAATATAGAAGAGAAGATTGGGATGGTTTAAGAAACATACTTCCTTCCCAGCAATAGACCGTCTTTTTTCTTGAAGGCACTGAGACAGCTGCAGAAAAATACCAGTAGCCATAACCAACTCTATCAAGCTTTATGCCATCGAAGCGAATTCAGGTGACCAACAAGGACAAACCTTAGTTCAACGTTCACTAAAGAAAGCCTGTTAAAGCAAAAGAAAAAGCACACAGGCGATGACTACTTTTAAAAGAGTGAAAAGGCAGACATGATTTCATCAAAGCATGTAAAGACGCTGTTCACGCGGTTCGGCAATCCCGGTTCAGTACTGGTAGAAATTTGCTACGAAACTTCAACGTGCACCTTTTAAGATAATTTCCGAGTTTGTTTGCTTTCACTACTTTCTCAAGGAATTTTTTCACAATTCGTTACTCTTCCAAATCGTGATCGATTTCCATTGTCACAATAGCAAAATGTGCACGCACATAAAACAGAGATTCACACAAGACAATGTGGCCAAAAGAACAAAAAATAATTACCCGACTGCATTAAATGTACACATTCAATGAATCGCTGCTATCACTTGCCCAATGTTGCAATCGCTTTTGCAATAAAACGAATCTGTGAATTTGATTGTCAAAGAGAAATTGTGAAAAAAAAATGTATGTTGACATGTCCGAAACTCCATTTCTGTTACGTAATTTTCTGTTACTTCTAGAATTATCGGGTGCCTGATTCTGTCACAGACCAAATCTTGATCACAAACCATTATTGTTTGCTGTAAACTCTAAGACGCGATCCGTCGGGATACTGAAAAGTCAGATTCGTAATTTGAGTGTTGTGGAAGCGTGTAACCACGGTCCTGTGGATTTCTTGGTCATGCTATGGAAAAGCCATCGATGGGTCTCCAAATTTATTGATGTCTTTGCATGCTTCAACTATTGTGTACGTAATCCCATTCTGGAGCAACATGGATGCAATGAGCCCCCAAATACATGTAAGTCCTAGGCCACTTTATTGTTTTCTTAGCTGTGCACATCAATAGTGCGTATTTTTTGAAGAGAAAGCACACTTATGAACGAAAAACAAACGTCGTACTTTGTGGACCTGAGAAAGATGAAAGTTTCAGGCTTTTAAGATGTGGGACTATTGTAATTGTGGTAAGAAAGAAATATTTTAGTCTAATGTTGGAAGTATCTCGGAACTTCGCTTTGAGACAGCCGTGGTGTTTGTCTTGGTTTGTGACAGGTATTAAAAGATTTTTGTTTTCTAGGATCCAACTCGCCTTCATTATGAGCCTTGGGAATTACGTGCTTTTGACAAAATAGAGTGTGAATGGCCTCTTTTCTACTGTTATCTCCTTATTGACTATATTTTTGAAGGGAACAAGGAAGCTGTAAATGAATATAGTGAAGCCATTGAAGAGGTAGGTAAAATAATAAAAAAGGAACCACACTATTCTTTAGCCGTTTATTCAGTTTACCGTAATTTCTTAAAGTATAATGTAAACTTGACGGTAAAAGTAAAATAAGAATCAAAATTAACTAATTAAAATTAGAAAGTAAACAATGAATGTCGTTTTCGGTTGTCTTCACGTGTCACTTATTCAGCAGTCTAATGAAATCTTTAGTAGTATAATATTAACTTAACAGTAAGGGTAAAATAAGAATAAAAACTAAATAATTAAAATTAAAAAGAACTGCATGTATCATACGTCTAAATGTGTTTTCAGTTGTCTTCAGGTGGAGTTTATTCAGCAGTCTAATGGAATTTTTAATAGTATAATGTAAACTTGACGATAAAAGCAAAATAAGAATAAAAATTAACTAATTAAAATTTGAAACAACAGCATGCATCAAACAACTGAATGTTATTTTCAGTTGTCTTCAGGTGCAGTCTATTCAGCTGCTACAGGGAATCATTAGTAGCATAATGCAAACTTAGTGACAAGGATAAAATAAAAATTAATATTAAGGAATAAAAATTAGAAATAACAGTATGCATCAAACAAACTAAATATTGTTTTTCAGTTGTCTTCAGGTTTAATTTATTCAGCATTCTAAGGGAATCATTAGTAGTATGATGTAAAGTTAATGATAAGGTAAAATAGAAACTAAAATTAAGGAATAAAAATTAGACATAACGACATGCATGAAACAACTGAAAGTTGTTTTCAGTTGTCTTCAGGTGCAGACAACTGGAAAAGGAAATAAACTGTTCTCTAGCTTTCTGTTCTCTGTTCTCTAGGAGTGTAATGGAACCTTTAGCAGTCTAACGCAAGTTTAGAGATAAAATCACAATAAAAATTAAAATAAACTAATGAAATTAAAAACAACAGCACATATCAGAGTATTGGATGTTCAAATATAGTCTTGAAGTTTCGATAACTGTATTATGTTAAAAATATTCTGTTCATTTGATATTAAGAGATAGCAAGAATTTATTTCTCTTGTATAGTTTCATTATTCCCAGTTTCTGGAAGACGCTTTATGATTTGGTAAGTTGAATTTGAACGTGAACTATGTTTATTCAAAATCGAATCCTTTGAATCGAACCACCTTATCCAGCTGGTATATTCAACTTTTTAACTTGTAGTAAGCAACTACTGGCAAAATTTCTCCTGTATGACTTTCATTACTACCAGTTTTTGAAAAATGCTTTCTAATTGGGTAAGCTGGAATATGTGAACTATGTTTATTTAAAGTTGAAACCTGTGTATCAAACCACCTTATCCAGCTGGTATTTTCAACTTTATCACTTGCACTAAATAACTTATGGTTCAAAGTAGGGTAAATGTACTGCACCTATATAAAAAAAAATGAAGTTATAGGAAAACGATTTTAAATACACTAAAATAATTTAGAGTTTATACGAGGTTTTCTTGATTGCATTATCTGTTGGAAGCAAGAAAAGAGAGCATTCTCTAAGTATGTATTTATTTAATTGAAAAGGCCGTCAAAACAACATGAAAGATGACAGAGATCACAAGGAAAAGGTAAAAGAAAAATAAAATTACAGATAACATATATAGATATATGTATATATAGCATATATATATATATAATATATATATATATATATATATATATATATATATATATATTATATTATATATATATATATATATATATATATATATATATATATATATATATATCCAATATATATATATATATATATATATATATATATATATATATATATATATATATATATTATATATATATATATATATATATATATATATATATTATATATATATTATATATATATATATATATATTATATATATATATATATATATATGTGTGTGTGTGCCAAGCCGTTTTTTGCGTAGCCCTAATTGACAAGCAGAAGAGGGGCAATATGCCGTCACAAGTGCTGTCGTACCTGCCGGGAGAGTCTTCTTTAAACTGCGGGGATCAGGTGGAACGGGAGCTGACGCTTCCCTTGTTTATTGGGGCTAATCCCAGAATGCTGTCAGATGGACTGGTACAGAATGCTGTGCTGAATTTTGCCGTAAGGGCGAAATCAAAAGGAAATGCCAACACCGATATCATTAAAACTGGTTGAATTTTTTTCGCAGAAGATATAGTAAACGAAGCGAAAAGAATTGTTTGGTCTGTGGCAAGGTATGCTACTCGGCAAACCGAGAGCCAAAAAGTTGCTGACACTTTTGCGGGCATTTTGAAAGTTCTTGACTATTGTGGTAAGAATTCAGTGGCCCTAACAAAGTTCGTTATATATAAACCAGATGAAGTCCCTACAATTGTTAGTGAGGCAAGCGCTACGCTAACCCGAAAGGTAAACGATTTATGCCTAGAACTCAAGAACTTTGTGTCTACAGCTAAAGCGCAGGACCTAATAGAAATCGGCAACTTTGAGCGTTCCAAAGTGTTTAAGCTGTATTTTGGGACCAGGAAGGATCTTGGAAATTTTCTTGCGGTATTAGTTCGGGATAGGCTATGAGAAGGTGCTTGCGGAAGAATTCAAATTTCTCCCAAAAAAGTTTTTTTCCTGCCATAGAGTTGGTCACGTAGTGGCCGACCACGTACTGACGCCTATTTGTGGTCGTTGCGTTGCTTCAGACCACACCTCCACGAAGGATAATAGGTGCACGAAAGATATTTTCTGCATTCTGTGCAAAAAGAAAGGCCATACATCCTACAGTGTAAGGTGTCCGGCTAATAAGGCGATAAACAATGCTTAACCCCTATCAAAATGAGTCTAAAACCCACCCATTCAAGGTACAATGAAGAAATGAACCAAGGATCCTCCATCTCTTATGCAATTGTCTCATGGAATCTAAATGAAAATTTTCCGAATTGGTCTGTGTTTTAAAGGATTTTTTTTATCTAAATCTGACATAATGTGTCTTCAGGAGCACTTTGCAACTAGATAGATAGATAGATAATTTAATACGAAATATCACAAAACGGATAAATAGTCGCATTTACAAAAAAGTTATGAAAACTATTTGTTGTAATTTTCAGTGAAGTATTGTCGGAATGATTTGTAGCGTTTCGTGGCACTTGGATTGCTTGGTTGTAGTTGGTTTGTGTGGCGGGTCTTTGGTCGGTTATCTTGTCTGATATCAGGTGGGAGAAGGTCGCGGTGTTTGGGGGAAGTCAAGATGGACTGGCCAAAGCTCATGAGGAGCTCGTGTCTTCTTTGTTCAAGTGTTGTGAGTTCTAGCTTCGCCAGACATTCCTCATAGGGCAATTGGCTGTCTCCTAGAATGATGCGCAAGGCTCTCTTTTGAATTGTTTCGAGCTTATTGCTCTGCTCTTTTGTGAGACCAGGATGCCAGACAGGGCAGGCATATTCTAGGATCGGTCGCATGTGGCTCCTATAGTAGGTGACCAGGGCATTTTTGCTGAGTTGAAAGCGACGTAGCTTTGTCAGTGACCTAAGCAGAGGCATAGCCTGGGACAGCAAGTGATTTAAGTGGTCCTCCCAAGTCAGTTTATCATTGAAGATAACACCCAGGATCTTCATTTTGTGAACTGCCGGTATGCCGACGTCAGGCAAGGCCGGTACGCTGTGCTTTAAGAAGGAAATTCTCATTATTGCCGACTTGGTCCTGTTGATGCTGAGTTTTCTTTCTAGGTAGTCCCGTTCGAGCTTCACGACCATTTCTTCTAGGTTAAGGATTTCACACAGTCTTTGTAGCAGCATCATTGTTAGGTCGTCTGCGAACTTCGCTCTGTCTCTGTGCCATTTAGCTATCGTGTTGCAAAGCAACAGGAAAAGGGTCGGACCTATTTTTGTTCCTTGAGGAATTCCACATGTAAGGTCTGTAGAGTCTGACAGTTCGCCTTTGTACCTTGTTTTTTGCTTCCGTTTTGAAAGGAAGCTTTCTACTATCTTTCTCAGGAATTCGTGAAAATTGGTCATGGACTGTAGAATCTCCTCGTGGCTAGACGTATCGAACGCTTTCCTGACGTCCCCTTGAAGGAGGTCGACAAATGCCTCGTCAACTTCTAGGTGACTTAGGATAGTCTCGACGATCTGGATAAGGTAGTGACTTGTACTGCACCCTCTTTGGAAGCCATACTGCCGGGAGTCTATTACTTCGCTGAGTTCCTCCAGAAGCCATCTGTTTATGAAAGTTTCGAATACTTTCGAGAGTAGCGGCGTGAGTGAGATCGGTCGGAGGTCTCCAAGTTCTTTGGGGTTTGTGACTTTGGGAACAGGGATTACGACTGCCTCCTTGAGCGGCTCAGGAAACGTCCCTGTTATCAGTGACTGGTTGATGATGGCAGCTATAGGCTCTGATAGGTAAGGAGCGTTTTCTTTGAACAAAATTGGCGGTGGATCCGCTGGGTGAGTGGCTTTCCGCGCAGGAATCTTTTCTAGGACCCTGCACACTTCAATAGGCAGAACGACTGGAATCTCAGATATCTTGGCGCTGAATGCACTCGTTTCGGCTGGAGGGTTGGATCTGCAGATTTTGGCAAACCACTCATTGAGATCATTTGCAGTGACCTGTTCACCTTTATCTTTTTGTATGTGAAAGGTCGTCGGGCGCTGGGGGCTTATTAAATCTCTAACTGTCTTGTGGAATGAGCGGGAGTCGGAGTTTACTGTTTTAGAGAGCTTTTCCCCATATGCTTTCTCAGCTTTCCTACATTCGTACACCACGGTGTTCCTCATTTTTTTCCAGCGCTCTCTGTTGCCTGAGGCGTGCAGTTTATTACGCTTCCTGATGAGTTTCTTGATCTCTTGTGTGACCCATGGTTTGTCCGTAGAAGAGCGTTTGACACGTTTCTCTGGGAAGCATGAGTGGTAAGCGCTGGTTATCTCGGAATTTAAGAGTCCAACCATCTGGTTAACGTCAGATAATCTGTACAGTTGGGACCAGTTTTTATTTACGCACCATTTAGAGAATTCTTCTTTTCCTGGTGTAGTCAGAGGTCGGCAGACGAATGTTTCCTTGGTAGCCGTTGGCTTGGTTCCTTTGGGCTTCCACAGTACAGAGAAATGTGCGCTCCTTCCGAGGCTGGGGCTCGATTCGGGATCGTGGTAGAATTCTCCCACATCTGTGAAGATGAGGTCGATAGTTGATTTTTCCGTAGTAAGAATTTTTACTACCTGCTTCAGATCAAGAGATTGACTGATCCAGCGCCTGTCCAGATCATTAAAGTCGCCAAGCAATACTATACCGCTATTAGGATACATGCATCGAATATCGTCGATAGACTTTTGGAGGTGGTTGATTAGGGTTTTGCGGTAAGCGGCTCGCGGTGGAAAATAGAGGACTCCGAAAGTTATTGACGAAAACGCTCTTGGCAGTACTTTGGGTTTGATTTTCACCCAGAGCAGCTCATAGGTATCTGTGTGTTCAGCGAATGTCAAAACTTCGTGTTCGATATCTGCATTTATGTAAACACCCACTCCACCGCCATGTGTTATAACGTTGCCATCTTTATCCTTGCGATTTTTTGTGTAAAGGTCATAGCCTGGAATACTAGCAGTCGATGGGGTAGCGGACCAAGTTTCTGTGACACAGCATACCTCAACCCTCTCACATTTCAGTCGAACGCTAAGTTCTGTGATTTTGTTGCAGAGTGACTGGGCGTTAACAAGCATGACTCTTGGGAGGTCAAAAGGGTTGCTTTGCTGAGTTTTAGGAGGTCGAGTTGGTATTCTGGTCTTTTGTTGCTATTGTTGCCCTTGACCTGAGGAGGCCTCCTCATTCCGGTTGTGGGCAGAGCTTTTGGCTCTCTTGAGCCTTCTTTTCTCGGCCTGAGACTGGAGCTGGAGTGGGGTGAGATCAGGGCCTATGTAGATTTCGCGGCGGGTGAAGGCGTCATCAGAGGTTCTCAGGTTCCGAGCGTTTTTCAGGATGTTATTTCGTTTCACAAAGGTTGAAGTGTCTTCTCTGAGCTTGACGAGTAGTTTTCTTGGTCTGCCGTTGTCGCTTGGTCTTCCAAGGCGCCTAGTCTCCACTATATCCCCCGTTTCCAGGGTAGCTCCCAAATCGTTGGTTCGGCAAAGGCCAAGAGCTATCTGTGCGTCTGGAGTTTCAGACTCTGGGACCCCTGATATAACTAGATTGAATCGCTTTGCTTCTCGCAGCTGTTTTTCTTTTTCTGCTCGTAGGAGGGTTTCAACGGTAGTGTTTGCGGAAGGCGCTGGGCTGGGTGTATTTTGTCTAGAGTCTGTGGTTCCATGTTGTGCTACACGGGAGTACAGTGCTTGATCGCCTGGGAATGGATTTTGATTTCGCTGTTCAGGTATTCTGCAATCCGTTAGGAGTCTGACTTGCAGTTGCAGTTGAGCTACCTTTCGCTTGGAGCAGGACGAACACTCGTATCTGAAGAGGCTTAACTGTGGGTCATGGAGTTTTATCGCCAGGACAATATCGGAGTGGATCCCGCGGCAGGAGGCATGCTCCCACTCATTGCAGAAAAAACAGCAAAAGGATGTACTGGCTTCGGCCTGGGTATGACAATAGTTGCAAGTTTCGCTGTGTGACTCAGTTCCGTTAGGAGTAGCATTTGGGGCAGAGGCCGTAGGAAGGGGTGCATTGAGAGTTCCTCGAACTTGCGTGGGCCTACTTTCCCTGATAATCAGGGGTTCGTCGTTGACTGGAGGCGGGGTTTGGTCCGAAGACGGGGCGTTGCAGTTTTCTCCTCTGGCTTTTGGATTCCCTAGGTTTTGTTGTTTTTGGCTGTTCGGTGTTCCCACTGCTGCTGTTTTGGGTGTGTTGGCAGCTTCCTTGCATCGATTACATTGCCACTTTCCAGACGATTTTTCTGCTTCTTTGCTGTACGTGCCTGATACACAGGGAAAGTGAAACCATTTCGTGCAGGTACGGCATTGGAGTCCGCCCTGAGCTCGTGTTACGTTCTTTTTGCATCTGGGACAAGGGTCACCAGCCATTTACTGACAGTATTTTTGTCCAGATGTACAAGGAATGAATGCTCGGAGCGTACGTCGATCACCGGGAGCAAGGGAAGCGTCGAGACCTGCTCACCTGTTCCCTGCAATTTAAGGCTAATTAACCGGCAGGTACCAATACGGCGCTTCCGGCAGGTTTCTCTCCCCTCTTCTGCTTGGTCCCAAGCGATCTAAGCAGTCCACAGGACTTCACTTATTCAGAAGAAACATAAACATATACACACGCCGATTTTTACCTTTTTTTGCGCCCGAAAACCAAACTCACAAACAAGAATGGCAACGCTGCGCGGCCAAAAATCACGCAATCAGCGCGTGCGCATCCAATAGACACACCGGATTCTTAAAAAATGGCTCTTCTTAACTGGAAAAAAAACTATTCACTTACTTGGAAAATCACAATTATAAAACTGGTTTCAAAATTATCCCAAAAAAATACCAAAATCTTATTCAAAACTAGTGAAATGACAAAATATATTTTCCTTATTTGTTTCACCCAGGGTTGCCACTCAGTTCCTACCCAGGGTTGCAACTACTTTGAGCCTGAACTTTTTGGAACTATCAACCAATTATAAAGTGTTCTCGGTCGCTGCAGGCCGCTCTCAGTCTTGTCGCTGGCCTTGTGGTGGTCTAGCAACCTTTGTGAAGTCATGTTTTCATTCGCCTATTTTTGATTCAGCATTTGACTTTTTGGCAATTAGAATCCAGGATTTCGTTATGCTAAACATTTATCTGCCCAAGAACTACCGTGACGACCGATCTGAGTGACTTTTTGCTATTAGTGCCGCTCGTTTATCTAAATGCTTGCTAAAAATAAAAGACTAGGGTTTATGCTCTGTTGTGACTGGTGACTTCAATTGTGACTTAACCGACCCGCTTAATTCTTCTGGTGATTATGATCGCCCTCGGTCTGTTCAGTGATGATTATGTAGTTGCACCGAAGAATGAGAGTTTTACTTACATCCATAATTCGGGTAGTACATCTAACTTAGACCATGTTTGTCATACGTCATCCGTAACCATCGGGGAAGTTGTTGTTAGTGATCCCAATTATACGTCAGATAACTTTCCTTTGTCTTTTAGTGCTCTGATCGGTGATTGTGGCCCTTCTTCTAACCGGCTTCGAAAAAAGCAATCCGTATTTTATGCTATGGATGGGACACGGCGTCTCCAGATCTTTTCCAGAATGCGTGCAATGATGTTTTCGCGAAAATATGTATACCATAGGATTTGTTGATGCAGAGTTCAAGAAAGAATATGCGTGATTCTCGGCCAGGCTGAACATTTATTGTAGTGAACTTACTCATGCCCTAGCTCTTGCAGAAAAATCGGCAGTACCTATTAGGCGAGTAAAACTTGGAACTGAAGAGCCCGGCTGGTCAACTAATTATAATTTGCGAAATGCTTGCTTTTCTGCTAAGTTTTGGCTTTCAGTTTGGATTGAAGCGAATAAACTGCACGATGGGTGACTGCGAAAACTATATTTATACTAAACGCCTGTTTGCAAAGCAGCTTTCTCTGCATCGGAGTTAAATTAATTTGTCTTCTTTGGAAGAAGTTCGGTCTTCGCCCAAATAAGTTGTGGTTCAGTCTTGTAAAAGATATGCCAAGTCAAAGACCGTCTTCTATACCACCATGGGATGAGCATTATAAAAAAGAATTTTCTGCTCTTGATTCACGTCTGCAAAATAGTTATAAAGTGAAGCCCTTAGATTTTTTTTAGCATACTTTTAGTCCGGGACTGATTATTACAAAGAGCCTGATTATTTCTGCAATTGGTAAATTGAAGAAAAAAAAAGTCTAGAGAATTTGATGGGACTTCTGCGCAGCATTTGTTGTTGTGTGGTAAACTGTTTATAGAACACATAGTCCTCCTTTACCAAATGATATTTAATCTGGGATTTTTCCCTGATTCTTTTTCAATTAGATGTTTGATTCCTATCCCTAAGAAGAATAAACCTTCTTCTGAGTGTTCGTCTTTTCGCCCAATACTAGTTGTAACTTCATTTTGTAAAATTTTTTAAAAATTGATAATTGATGAGTTGAGTTCTAAATGAACAGTTTAGGCCCACCAGTTTGGTTTTCAGTCTCGCCTTGGGTGTGGTCATACCCTTTTTGCTTTGGTATCTGCTTTAGTTGATGCAGAAAAACACGGTGAAAGTAGTGCTTTAGCTGTCCATGATGTAAGACGCGCATTTGATTCACTTCTCTACGAGGAGATTATATTTGATTTGGGTTTGGCCGGTGTTGACCCCTGCATCCTAGCCCCCTTGGCTGACATGTATAAAATTCTGAAAGTGGAATTTAGGCTCCCTCTATCAGCTAAGGAGTGTAATAGTCTCTTATATGATTCTGCTGTTTCTCCGCGTGGAAATTTCTTTCTCCCAGTAAAGAAGATGGTAAGACAAGGTGCTATTTCGTCACCGACAGCATTTAATAACAGTATTGTAAGGCCAATAAATTGGTTATGCAGATGATGTGCTGAACCTATGCCGGTCTCTGCATGGGCTAGAAGCTAATTTTATCAAGTTCCAATAAAAGTATGCCCAATATTGAACTCCAATTTAATGCTGAAAAGTCTAAAGTGCTGCTTTTTAACTCCAAATCAGATGTTGGTCGGAGCGTCACACTTCATGATTCTATTGTTGTTCTCGCGGATGATATTGTATATCTGGGCCTCCCTATTGGACGGTCATACTAGAGACGAGGTGGTTACTGCTTTCTCAGTTTCAAAAGCGGTCTTATTTTATTTATAGCTGTATAGTGGAAAATAAGCAGAAGTTTGATCGTCGTCTCTTCGCCCAGGTGTACAATGCTATGATTTTGCCTCACTATCTGTATCTTAGCCCATTTTGGCGCATTTTTACGGCTACAGATAAACTGAAATTACGTTCACTGTACTACAAGTATGCAAGTTTTTGCTGCGTTTACCACCGTGGACAAGCAATAGGTATGTTACGTGTCAGTAAAGTGTTACCAACCCTGAAGAAGCGGTTCTGTCGCAAATAGATCGATATAATTCATCTATCAAGACCCACCCGTGGGCTAATTTTTTACAGCAGTAGTCGGTATCTGATTCTGATTGTTTGTTTTTTTTGTTTGTTTTTTTTTTGTGTCAGATGAATTAGTGTCTCGTGCTTTTTTTTGTTTTGTTTTTCTTTTTTTGTGGTCCATCTGTTTTTCCATTGATGGGTATTGAATACAATCATTCATTCATATATCTATAGGAAACTACCAAAAAAAAACCTATTTAATTAGTATTTAAGTAGTTTTATAGATTCTAATCCTAAAAGGAAAATCGCTGGAACTCTGCTTCAGTATTTTAATCGTTCTAGCTGATGAAGTTTGTGTAGAAATGTTGATGCAATTAGAATTATCTCGCTTTTAAGCATCTAAATTACGACAATTAGTTTGTAAATATCAGTATAAATGTCTCAACTGAGGAAAAGGGCAATAGTTTTAAAATTTACCAAAACAACTAAGCAAATAAAAACATATATTGCGCTTAAAAAGCTCTTACAAGAATTATTCTGTATATTTGCTGAATTTCACATTCAAAATTTGTAATGTACTTTTCTTTTAAAACTGTTCGATATTTTTGAAATGCTTGAAATGGCATTTGTTTGATATCAGTTATGATGTCTTTTCTCTGTTTCAGCTATTGATTAAAACTAGCGATGGAATTAAAGTTGTTCCTGAGATGTATGCAGTTCCTGTAGAAAGTGTGCTAGCTGAGTATGAAAATCCTGGATCGCAAACAAGAGTTCCTGTTGGGCGTTCACCCTTCATGTGGGCGCAGTCTTTGTACATTGTTGGACAACTTTTGAAAGAGGTAAGCCGTTTGGACAACTTCCGCTATTTCTTTTTTTAAATATTTTACCTCTCTAAAACATAGCTTCTAAATTTATAATAAATACAATAGGAGTAGCTCAGTTGACGCCGCATTGGAATGGAAAAGTTGTTAAGACTTGACTTCTTGCTAGTATGCTTTTAGCTCTGGTTTTCGTTGGTGTAGTTTTGTACCAAACTGCATAAGCATACCTATCCGTTAGGAAGGATCCACGGATATCAGTCTTAAAAATTTCCCTTCCAATCCCTCCTAAAATTGTACTATGTTCACCCCCCCCCCCTCCCCTGAAGAAAAATAACAACAAAAAAAACAAACATAACTGGACATATGTGTATCTTTGTTCAGAAACAAGCTCAGTCTGCCTTGACCTTTTCTTTACTTCAAAGGCTTGATGTCGTTACTAGTTGCATCAGGCAGAGGTATTAAGGACAATCCTGTGCTTCTTGTTTTTGGATGACAACCAAGCTGATTATAACGTAACTATCGTTTTTTTTTGTTCATTTCCTATTTCTTCTTTTTACCTTTATTAATTAAAAAAAACTTTCCGAAAAATAAGTTTTTCAAAGAAAAGTAAAGACCATTTTAAACTTAAGCTCAGGAGATACAAATACCTGTTAAAATTCAAACTCAAAACGACCAGAAATTACTATTAAAGAATAAATGAAACCCAAAACGAACAGAAATTAAATAAACAATCATAGCAAAAAACATGCAACAAGTAATAATATAAATGAATAAATAGATCTTAAAGCGAGTAATGCTTAGATTGAATATGAAAATCAAGCTTAAAACGAAAACAGAAATTAAATAAACAATCAATGCAAACAAACATACAATATATATTAATGTAAATGAATAAATAAATCTTAAAACGAGTGAAACTTAAATTGAATATGCAAATCAAGTTTGAATCGAATAAAAATAACTACAAACAAGAGTCTGGGTATCGTCTCACTGCAGAAGCCTAAAACCTACTGCGTCATTGGCGCTTTACTGAAAACAATTCTTTGAAATATTTTCACTTTTGTAACTTTGAGAAATCAAAAATTAATTAATGTTTTAGGGAATAAATATCAGCATATGTATATTAAGTTGACAATGCACATTTTTTTCAGTAAACTCATTTGAATTTTTTTTCAGTAAAGTACAAATTATATTCTGGCTTTTAGAAAGCATAGGGGTTTTGAACCCTACTCACATTAATTTATGCTCGTTTTGAGTTTGACTCTAATATTTATTTTACTTTTTGTTCGTTTTGGGTTTCGTTTATTTATTGATACTGATTTGGGGTAGTTGTATGCTTGGTAGATTATATGATAGTCCGGACGCCAGGTGTTGAAAATGTGAACCATACCACGACGGAATGGGGCTGCTACGAGAATTAGCCTACCTTCCACCCCCTAAATTGACCATGCGGATTCAAAAATACCAATGGCACTCGCTTGCCTTTGGTGGAACACTCCGAAACTTGACATTTTATTATATTTTGGTGTTTCATGCAAGAAAATGCATGTTCCACAAAGTTTGAGGTGCAGTTTTCCGCTCAAATAGAAATGCCTAGAAGCCATAGAATGTTTTCATAACAAACTAACACGATTAGTTACAAAAAATGGCAGAGTTAAAAAAAAATGGCGAAACTATATGAGTCTTGAACAGTCTTGGAAAGTATAAACAAAATCAAATTGAATATTAATGATATTAATGATATTAATTGTTGAAAGATCCATCAGTTCAATATTTTTTTCACTGTAATTTTTATTTTCATTTTCAATGCTGTAAGAACTGGAAAATAATAAATTTGTAATATACGAGTAATTCGTTTTCAGTGAAGCACCAATGATGCAGAAGGATTTAGGTTTTTACAGTTAAAGAAGGGGGCAGTATCCAAATTTTGCTTGTAGTGAAACTATATTTGTCTTGACCAATCTTGAAAAGAACTAATAAATTAAACTGAATATTTGATGCATAATGATATTAATTGCTAAAAGCTCATCAGTTCAAAATTTTACTGTAATTTTAATATTTATTTTCAATATTAAGTACAAAAGAAAACATTTGTAATATAATTCGTTTTCAGTAAAGCGCCAATGACGCAGTAGGTTTTAGGCTTCTGCAGTGAGACGATACCCAAACTCTTGTTTGTAGTTTTTTTTGTTCGATTCAAACTTGATTTGCATATTCAGTTTAAGTTTCACTCGTTTTAAGATTTATTTATTCATTTACATTAATATATATTGTATGTTTGTTCGCATTGATTGTTTATTTAATTTCTGTTTGTTTTAAGTTTCATTTATACTTTAATAGCAGAATATTTGTTTTCGTTTTAAGCTTGATTTTCATATTCAATCTAAGCATTACTCGCTTTAAGATCTATTTATTCATTTATATTATTACTTGTTGCATGTTTTTTTGCTATGATTGTTTATTTAATTTCTGTTCGTTTTGGGTTTCGTTTATTCTTTAATAGTAATTTCTGGTCGTTTGGAGTTTGAATTTTAACAGGTATTTGTATCTCCTGAGCTTAAGTTTAAAATGGCCTTTACTTTTCTTTGAAAAACTTATTTTTTGGAAAGTTTTTTTTTAATTAATTTTTGTTCGTTTTTGATTGCAAAAAGTTTCAAGTTTTTATGGCATGGGGGGGGGTGCTTACTGTCCGATTATTCTTGACTTTAAAAAACGGATCTAGAACTTTCAATTTAAATCGAATGAGGCTTTTTTCAAAGTCTAGACGATTACCTCTTTGATAAAAACCTTGTATATGAACAATAGACAGCTTGCATAACTTGTGGACAGCGATTGACAACAATGAATGGATTGAAAAAATAGCTCCAATAAGGGGGTTTAGACCATTTCACTTGCTGACACAAAGGGATCACGACTGTTTGGAATTGACCTTAATAGGAATTTGTGTGCCAAAGTAATTTTGCATCTATCACAGAGTATGTATTTTAACCTTATAATTGGATAATTATAATAGATTTCCTATGTGTTCTTCCCATACAAAACCCCTTCCCATAAGTTATAAACCCCCCTTAATAAGTTATTCCCCGGGGCATAACTTACAACGCCTACCCCTGGGCCCTGGTGGGCTGTGTCGACACCGGAGTTTTTTGTTATCAGAACTTTGGACTATTTTAACAAAATATCTATCTCAAAATTTTTATCTGATGCATTTAGGGCGTGGAGGAGGGAGAGGGGCTAGTTGCCCTTCAATCTCTTTTGACTCTTAAAAAGTGAACAAGAACTTTCAATTTTCAATCAAATGAGCCCTCTCTAAAGTTTATACGAGCATCCCTTCCATAAGAAATAATATGAAGGATTCGGAGAATCCTTAAATTACAACCCTTGCTCTGAGGGCTTTGGGGGAGTTGTAATCCTCAAAGACCTAATTTCCAGAACTTAAAACTACGTTTAATAAAATGGCTGTCTTAAAATTTTGATTGGATGTGTTTGGGGAAAAGGTGGGCGTGAGAGGGGGGTTAGTTGCCCTCAAATCACTTTTGACTATTACAAAGGGCACTAGCCCTTTGAATTTCCAATCGAATGAGCCTGTTTTGAAGTTTCTACGACACCGCCTTCTATAAAAACCTTATATGCCCCCAGGGCATAACTCATAACCCTTGCCCTGAGGGTTGTGGGGGATTGTCCTCCTCAGAAACATATTTTCTATCTGGAAATCATCTACGCTGAAAAAAATGGCTATCTCAAAATTTTTTGATTGGATGTGTTTGGGGGAATGATGGGCGTGGGGGGGGGCTAGTTGCCCTCCAATCACTTTCGACTATTAAAAAGGGCACTAGCCCTTTGAATTTTCAATTGAATGTGCATGTTTTGAAGTTTCTACAACAACGCCTTCTATAAAAACCTTATATGCCCCCAGGGCATAACTTAAAACTCTTGCCCTGAGGGTTGCGGGGGAGTGTCCTCCTCAAAAACATATTTTCTATCTGGAGATCAACTACACTGAACAAAATGGCTATCTCAAAAGTTTGATTGGATGTGTTTGGGGAAATGATGGGCGTGGGAGGGGGGGGGGTAGTTACCCTCCAATAACTTTTGACTATTAAAAAGGGCACTATCCCTTTGAATTTCCAATCGAATGAGCCTTTTTTGAAGTTTCTATGACAACGCCTTCTATAAAAACCTTATATGCCCCCAGGGCATAACTTAAAACCCTTGCCCTGAGGGTTGTGGGGGATTGTCGTCCTCAAAAACATGTTTTCTATCTGAAATCAGCTACGCTGAACAAAATGGCTATCTCAAAATTTTGATTGGATGTGTTTGGGGGAATGATGGGCGTGGGGGGGGGGGGGGGGCTAGTTGCCCTCCAATCACTTTCGACTATTAAAAAGGGCACTATCCATTTGAATTTCCAATCCAATGAGCCTTTTTTGAAGTTTCTACGACAACGCCTTCTATAAAAACCTTATATGCCCCCAGGGCATATCTTAAAACCCTTGCCCTGGAGGTTCTGGGGGAGTGTCCTCCTCAAAAACATATTTTCTATCTGGAAATCAACTACGCTGAACAAAATGGCTATCTAAAAATTTTGATTGGATGTGTTTGGGGAAATGATGGGCGTGGGGGGGGGGGCTAGTTGCACTCCAATCACTTTCGACTATTAAAAAGGGCACTAGCCCTTTAATTTCCAATCGAATGAGCCTGTTTTGAAGTTTCTACGACAACGCCTTCTATAAAAACCTTATATGCCCCCAGGGCATAACTTAAAACCCTTGCCCTGAGGGTTGTGGAGGAGTGTCCTCCTCAAAAAATATATTTTCTATCTGGAAATCAACTACGCTGAACAAAATGGCTATCTGAAAATTTTGATTGGATATGTTTGGGGAAATGATGGGCGTGGGGGGAGGGAGGGGGCTAGTTACACTCCAATCACCTTCGACTATTAAAAAGGGCACTAGCCCTTTAATTTCCAATCGAATGAGCATGTTTTGAAGTTTCTACGACAACACCTTCTATAAAAACCTTATATGCCCCCAGGGCATAACTTAAAACCCTTGCCCTGAGGGTTGTGGGGGAGTATCCTCCTCAAAAATATATTTTCTATTCGGAAATCAACTACGCTGAACAAAATGGCTATCTCAAAATTTTGATTGGATGTGTTTGGGGGAATGACGGGCGTGGGGTGGGGGCTAGTTGCCCTCCAATCGTTTTCGACTATTAAAAAGGCACTAGTCCTTTAATTTCCAATCGAATGAGCCTGTTTTGAAGTTTCTACGACAACGCCTTCTATAAAAACCTTATATGCCCCCAGGGCATAACTTAAAACCCTTGCCCTGAGGGTTGTGGGGGAGTGTCCTCCTCAAAAATATATTTTCTATCTGGAAATCAACTACGCTGAACAAAATGGCTATCTAAAATTTTTTATTGGATGTGTTTTGGGAAATGATGGGCGTGGGGGGGGGATAGTTACACTCCAATCACTTTCGATTATTAAAAAGGGCACTAGCTCTTTAATTTCCAATCGATTGAGCCTGTTTTGAAGTTTCTACGACAACGCCTTCTATAAAAATCTTATATGCCCCCAGGGCATAACTTAAAACCCTTGCCCTGAGGGTTGTGGGGGAGTATCCTCCTCAAAAATATATTTTCTATCTGGAAATCAACTACGCTGAACAAAATGCCTATCTCAAAATTTTGATTGGATGTGTTTGGGGGAATGATGGGCGTGGGGGGGGGGCTAGTTGCCCTCCAATCATTTTTGACTATTAAAAAGAGCACTAGAACTCTCAATTTCCAATCGAATGATCCCCCGTTGAAGTTTCTACGACGACCCCTTCCATATGAAGTGCCTCTGGGAAAAAAAAAAATAAATAATAATAAATAATAAAACATTGGAGCCGTATGGCCTTTACTATAGGCAAAGCTATAGCGTTGCCTTTGATTTATACCCTTAGCTACGACCTGAGGGTTTTGGGGGAGTATCCTCCTCAAAAATATATTTTCTATCTGGAAATCAACTACGCTGAACAAAATGCCTATCTCAAAATTTTGATTGGATGTGTTTGGGGGAATGATGGGCGTGGGGGGGGGGGGCTAGTTGCCCTCCAATCATTTTTGACTATTAAAAAGGGCACTAGAACTCTCAATTTCCAATCGAATGATCCCCCGTTGAAGTTTCTACGACGACCCCTTCCATATGAAGTGCCTCTGGGAAAAAAAAATAAATAAATAATAATAAATAATAAAACATTGGAGCCGTATGGCCTTTACTATAGGCAACGCTATAGCGTTGCCTCTGATTTATACCCTTAGCTACGACTTAAAAAATTTCCAAGACCTGCAAAACAAGCGAACAAATGGATCTTTTTGCGTTTTACTAATAATAAATAAAACTCGTATGTCTCAGTCCGGTCACTCACAATTTGTGATGCATCTCTATTCTCACCAAGTTTTTGAAGCCCAAACTTTAGAAAAAATTGTTTTCCTCATTTGGCCTTAAGCGCCTGACTATGAATCAAATGTACTACCATCAGAATCAAAGCTATGAGGTCTCGCAGCAAGGTACATTTTTCTATCGCTTGTTGCATTCTATCGCGAAATAGTTGTGCAGAACAGCTACAATATGTAATTAATTGCATGAGGGACATGATTCTAGAAGCCAACGGCTAGAGCATGAATCACCAAGTTCTCTGCAAAAGCTGTAAATGGATCCAGGTTTCTACTCATTTCCATATTTTTATTTTTAATAAGCTATTTGCCTAATTCACATAGCCGATGAAGTCTGAAGGTCTGGATTTGGATAAAGCAAAGTGACAAAACTGGTGAATTGAGTCATGTTAAAAGGTTAAAAGCTTATATCATATTTTCTTTCCTACAGACCATGGATTGACGCCTAGATCTAAGTCTGTAAATATTTTTAGATCTTACCCAAGGAAGGTGAGGGCAGTTTTACGCACGCATCAAATTTTGAATGATTCTGCCTTTTAAAGATATATCTAAAAAAATGTTATAAACCGTGAGCAAAAAGAAGATCTTTCATCTATGGTCAGGCTTACAGAGTTGACAGACCTTCAAGTTTTCAAATCTTTCTTTTTTCATGTTCTTTTTTTAAATGCTCTTGATCTTTTGAAAATTTAGGTGGAAAATTTATCACTTCCCATGGAATTGATGCAATGGTTTTTGTTTATTATTATTATTATTCTTTACTTTTCCACCTAACCCTTTGTATGAACACTTCTGTTTTTGGGGTAGTTTCATCAGCTAATTGTTATACGTTTTTACAAGCATTTTAATCTTATGTATCTGTTGCATTTATATATTGCGCTTATAAAGTTAAGTATCTTATGTTGAAAGGTGTAAGGGATTAAACTGCCCTTAAAATGCTCTACAATTAGCATTCTATTAAACGCATGTTGAAGAAATTTTATGTAATTCTTTCTGCAAGAAAGCCTCGTTACAATAAACTATAACCTGCAACGATGCCACTGAGATACTTGATACTACTACTCAGAGCCAGGGGGAGAGGGGCAACCAGGTCATCTGCCCCCGGCACCGCAGCTCGGGGTGGGGCTGTGGGTGGGAGATTGCCCACTTTGATCAAATTTTTTACTTTGATTCGGCTTTTTTTGCTTATATTTGAGTCAGGAGGGGAGCTCTATAATTAAATGTCCCCTGGGCACCACCAAACCTTGAAACGGCTCTGCCACTACTGCTACTAACAACTCATTGTTGCACTATGCCACACGAGGCTGATGCAGTTGTGAAAGCTCCTCATCCACGTAAATCCACTACCGGCATAGCATTAGAAGCTAATATTCTTTTGTTTTTAGAATTTCATAGCTCCTGGTGAGTTGGATCCTCTTAATAGACGCTTGAGTTCTCAGAAGAAACCTGATGTTGTTGTCCAAGTTGTTACCATTGTTGAAGACAATAAAATCAAAGAAAAATTGAAGAAACATGATATTGACGTGGAGACTATTGAAGAAGCAAAACCTATAAGGATTGAACCTGCACGGACTTTGTCCCACCTTTATACTTTTCTGGGTGAGTTAACGTCATGACCAACAAGGGGTTATCCTTCCGAAATAAATTGTTATCTTAGGACCATTAAACCGAATTTCCGATTTCTTGTAAAGTAATGACAGTGTTTGTCTTTCAGTAGACGACTAACTACTTGTCTGTTGTGTTCTAACGTAGACAGGTTATCGATTCTGGTGAGCTACAAGCGTAAAACAGGACAAAACACGTAATTCAAACGGTTTAATCAAGTATCACAGTAGACATTAATAATAAGCACAGTTCTCATCGAGACTTAGGCGTTTGCTAATATGACAATAGTGATATTATTGATAATATTGCTTGATCTATCTCTCAAATATTTTTTACTATTGATTGCAGTGTTTTTTTATTAAATCTTTCTCTTGTGGAAGGAATATTCCTTATTTTTTTTATATTTAACATTTGAGAGTTGCAATTTTAAATCGAGCCTCCCATCCGCCCTCACGAACTACGAAAAAACTCCCTATTAAATACTGATTATCTTTTAAACTTTTAATATTGTCCTAGGTTGGTTTATATAGACCATACTCATTCCTAATGAATTCAATTATAGGTTCTGACTGAGGCACTCGTCAAAAAAAAACCTTCATTTTCTAAATACCATATAATATTCAAAAACTGTTGAAGTCAGCATTTGAAGTTTCGGAGATATTTCTTAATCTACACTGTATTTTGAGCAAAGGATGAAATGGTTTAAATGCTGTTGAGAATGCTCCTTCCCAGACGTTTAAAATAATTAATACAGCTTGGCTCCTTTTCAAATAAATTAATAAAACAGTCAACTTCTTACTTCGTTTTGAGCGTTATAGCTTCATTAGATGTTCTTCTATAGGCACTTCCAACTCAATCCAAGTTCCATTCACGATTTCATTAAATTACTTGAAATATCGACTATTCTCATCCATTTTTCAACATGGTCTGCGTATTTTTTTAACGGTCTGCCACTTCTGCGTCCAAAAATTAAGACGTGCCGAAACTGACTTAAGAAAAAGCGAAATTTGAAACTAATTTTAACCGACTAAGCAAAGTGAAATTTCAAACTACTTTCCCAACAATATTATATGGAGTTAGGCAAATAAATATATAGTAAAAATTTGATTAAGAAACTGATGAAACTGCATAATCAGATGTTAAGTAAGCTTGTTCCGAGAACTCAGGGGAGATCTTGGACGGTTAGTGATAACATTTGTGTGTACATGAAGGATGACAGATTGCCGAAGATTGTTCTTTTCGGATAACCATCTAGGGCTAAATGGAAAGCAGATCGTCCTCGTCCGGGTGGGAGGACATCATAAAGAAGATTTAAAGGAAATGGGAACTTCGTGGGACGGTGTACAAAGGGAGACTTTGAATAAATTGGGATGGAGGAGGAGCGTGCGTACTGTGTTGGCCTCAGGTGGATTGGTGCTGCGGTGAGTTGTTAGTAGTAGCAGTAGTGTCTATGTATAACAATCTCTAATAGAAGATATCTCAAGTTATCAGCTGAGACATCTTTGTTCAATGTGAAGTAACAATGTGAATCAAAATTTCTTTTTGCAAATTTTTGATTATTACATAGGAGCATTTATCTAATGTCAAGGGAGAAGCTATTAGAACTCCAATGGAAAAATAATCTTCTTAAATTGATTGAGATGGAACCATGTGTTAATTTATGACTAATAACTAATTGTAATAATGTCAAACTGTCCAAACAATTTGTTTATTCTTAGTTTAAAATAATAACAGTAAACTATAAAAATTTACACTACGAATATAGTTAATATTCAAGAAAATATTTTAAAATTTTATTTAAATGCTGCAAATCCGTCGTCTTTAATGGCTCCTTGATTACAAAAATAAATGGATAACTAAGAGATCGAAGTTTAGTACTGTCCAAATAAGTTACTCATAAATATAGTATGCTTGCGAAATTATCGATGAAATTGCTTATGGATAATTGTATGGAATTTTTGCTATTGTTAGACAAATAAAATTATTATTAAAAAATTGATAAAAATCACCTTTGCTATTTCCTCATTAGAAACAACTTTGATTATTTGCAGATAGACTATCATTGCCAATCCTGAGCAAACACATTTTATTGTTATTACTCGTTTTTAAGGCTTATGTTCTGTGCAAGTTACTGTTCTGTTATTGTTCCTTAGTCCCATGATATGATTGTGTTAGCGTAAGACAAAATTTCGCCTATCTTTTGGTAGCTCAGATTTAGCTTTAGAATTATTTTTCACAATTCACTTTGCATGTCTTCTTAAATAAAAAAATACATTAAAAGGTTGATGAAAAGTGTGAAAATGGAAACAAATATCCTATTTTCGAAAGGATCTCAGATCATTCTGTGAGAAAAGATATACTAATATCATAATTATGGGCTGGTGAATGATAAATTGAAAATAATGAATCGAATGATATAAGTGACATAAGTAGCTTATCCTTTCGAAGCAAGTTACAGGTTTGGGCTTGTCACAAAATCGCATGTTTCACAGGCAAAATAAACTTTAAGAGTTAAATTTTAAACATATCTTTGTGTTTCTGTAATATCGTGTTATCGGTAAGGTTATATATATATATATAATATATATATATATATATATATTATATATATATATATATATATATATATAGTATATATATATATATATATATATATATCTATATTATATATATATATTATATATATATATACATATATATATATATATATATATATGTATATATATATATATATATATATATATATATATATAATATATATATATATATATATATATATATATATATATATATATCTATATTATTACATATATATATATATATATATATATATATCTATATATATATATATATATATATATAATATATATCTATCTATATATTGTATATCTATATACATATATATACATATATAATATATCTATACACATAATTATATATATATATATATACCCATTTAGAGCTGGGTCGACTCTGGCTAAGCTTACAGAGTCACACCACACACCCAAACCAAATAACTGGCCACGCCAGGGGTCGAACCCGTGCCCCTTGGACAAAGAATTCTCAACCCAGTGTACGTCCACTTAGCCAGGACATATATATATATATATATATATATATATATATATATATATATATATATATATATATATATATATATATATATATATATATATATATATATATATAATATATATATATATATATATATATATATATATATATATATATATATATATATATATATATATATATATATATATATATATATATATATATATATATATATAATATGTATATATATATATATACATATGTATATATATATAGTACCGAGAGCCCCTGGCTCCGGCCCTCGGCACGCAGCAGGCTTGTATATATTTGATTCTCTAATTACGCATTAGCATAATCATCGCGTCACTTTTCAGTTTTAAGTCATGAGATGTCAAATCAGTGATTTCAATTGAAATAAGAAATTCTAGCTTGAGTTCAATTCGTTCCTTTCTGTAAATACGTCAAAGAATCATCCATTTTATTGGATCTGTTTTCTCCTGGAACTCGTTGTGATTCTTATTGCTGCTTCTCTACCGCTGATTTCGTTTACGATTCGATGTGATGATCTCTGTCGCTTTTCTTCTAACCATAGATTTCTTTGTCCATTATTTTCACTTGGGATTCGTCGTAATAGGTGTTGTCGCATTTCTTCTAGCTGCAGATCTGTTGCGCTTCATTTTCGTCCATCATTACCTCAGAAATTTTCCATTGACTTTTGCTTTAGCTGTTCGGATTCATTCAAATTATCTGTAATTTGTACGACGTCATAGATACCAAAAACTTCTTTCCAAGCTTTTCCCTAGTCATTATACTTCTGCTTTAATTGAGTTGTTATATAACTCAGTATCAACCAGTAATGTTCCAATTACGTATTGGCATAATTATCGTTTTATTCTTTAGTTTCGAGTCATAGGGTGCAAAAATCAGCAATTTCAGTTGAATTAAGAAATTCTGGCGTTAATTCAATTCCCCCTTACTGTTTATCCTGTACAGACGCTAAAATTACACGTTACTATTTCTATTGAAATTTCAAAATATCTAAATGACACAATAGCAAATTATCGTGTTATTCAATACTTTAAGTCACATTTTAGTTTGCAATTCAATGTGTTTTTTTCTGTTTCTAGTTTTATGCCTTTTTCTTAAGCTGTCCAAGTCATTTGTTGTCTTGTGTAATTTTGCACGTGTCATAGATACTATAAACCAACTCTTCCTCCCTGTTTATCATTCACAGACTCATAC
Organism: Artemia sinica; assembly: GCA_027921565.1. Lineage (NCBI taxonomy): Eukaryota > Metazoa > Arthropoda > Branchiopoda > Anostraca > Artemiidae > Artemia > Artemia sinica. The sequence goes on from CM051265.1 coordinate 52,055,825, forward strand.
ACGCTAAACTAACACGTCTTTTCATTCCGTTGAAATTTTACCTTATCTTCTAACCTCAGATTTCGTTGTGTAACGTTTTCATTTGCAGTTCAATGCTAGTTTTGCTGTTTCTTGTTCCATGCCGTTTTCTTAAGCTGTTTGGAGTTATTTGTCATCTTTTGTAATTTTGCAAGCGTCATAAGTACTAAAAAAGATTCGACCACTCCTGTGAAAAAAATAATGTAATTTGTGCCCTTGAATGTATATAAATGTGACGTCACCAGCATGTTTTTTTTTGGCATGTCCTTTCCTGTTTATCCATCATAGACGCCAAAATAACTTCAGTCTATTCCAGGGTGGCTAAGAAATTCAGGCGTGAATTAATTTTGTCCTTCACGTGTATCTTTGCAGACGCTAAAATTACACTTCTTCATTCTAGGATGAAAAATCAGCAATTTTGATTGAATTAAGTAATTCTGGCGTGAATTCAATTCCTCTTTCCTGTTCATCCTTCACAGATTCACGCTAGCTAAACTAAAACATTCCGTCATTCCATTGTTATTTTGCTTTGTCTTCTAACAGAATATTTCGTTATGCAACATTTTCGTTTGCAATTCAATGTGACTTGCTGTTTCTTGTTCCATGCCTTTTTCTTTAGCTGTTAAAGTAATTTATGATGTTGTGTAATTTTGCATACGTCGTAGATACTAAAAACGATAAGACCACTCCTGTAGGGAAAATTATGTAATTTTTGCTCTTGAAAAGTACGATGTCAAATGATGTCACTCACATGATTTTTTCTGTTTTTTCCAAAAATGAGGCTCTAAACGAATTGTTTCAAACTCGTGGCATGTCTATATCAACTTGTCCGCCTATTGTGTTACGAACGATGACCGGAATTAGTAGAAAATATAAAAAAAAAATGAGCTAAAAGAATACCATTTAAACACTGATATTACAGTGTTAACAACTGGTGATCACGCAACTGACAAACATTTAAAAGACCACAATGGCTATAAAAACTAAACTAATAAAATTAGCACATTTTCGAAAATTTGAATTGCTATGCTCTAAATTATATCGGAAAACATTGCAATCTGGTGATGAACGGTAAGAACGCTGCATTGGAATTTCTTATCGTAAATATTCTTTTGGCTATCCACTTGTAACTGGAACAAGAATTTTCTCTTGTGGCCCTGTTACCAATTGCTTCCACTATCTCAAATTGATGGATGTTTCTTCGAAAGACAATTGGTCTCCCCAAAAAATCTAAGTTCCTAAAATCTAAATTATCATGAAACTTCATTAAAACTTCTTGGATTGGCTTTGAAGATTGCCCCTGTTGGTGTATTTTGACGAATTCCAAGGTAAAAATTTGACAACAGTGGCCTACTGTTGTTGGCCAGAAGTACATGATTAAACTTCTATCAGCTCAAGTGAATTTTGGATTAAATTCTTCGCTTTTCATTTACTTCATGCCAGGAACGATTAACCGAAGTAAAGTGTGTTTTAGTTTTGAGTTGATCATATTAAAATATATAAATAACTCTTAATAACTGAATAATCTCACTAAATAATCTTGTCTCTTTGCTGGTAGCTAAGTAATAACGATAATAATAAATTTATTGTAAGCCAAAAAATAGGCCATACAGCACAGTATTCTTAAAGTCACTTCACAAGAAAAATAACATAAATATCTAACTTCTCCCCCCCCCCAGCAAAAAAGGTCAAGTTTCACTCATTGATGTCAACGCTTCATTTACTTACTTACATAACTGCCTGATTGTCTTTTTTACAGTCGTCTGCAGGATCCCCGGAAACGCCAAGTTATCACCCTCAAAATACTTTCCCCTTAAAAAGGAAAGCTGCTAGCACTCGGCGAGAATATGGGCCACATCATTAATACCTAGGTTACATCTAGGGCAAGAGTAATCCCCATCTGCATCTGGGGCCTTCCCTTTTCTTTCAAATACTTTTTTTCTATTTTTTAGTGGCAGGCAATTCGCTCGAATCCGAAACCAAGTCCTTAGTGTCTCCGCCGGTAATCCTGGTTAAAAATAATATTCAACTCCAAATATCTCTTTTACTCGGGAATAAAACTTCAATATCTCAGATGTTTTAACTGCCTGGGTCCACATTTGGACTTCTTGGTCTTTTATTCTTTCTTTAATCTTAGCCAAAAACGGCTCATCCTGATCTGAGGGTCCTAGCCCCTTATTCCAAATATAAGATAATCCTACCCCATCTAAAACATTTTTTATTTGATACGGCCACGATCTTTTACGTTTCGAGCGTAGCATCTCCACATAAGCTGCTTTTGCTAACCTATCTTCTGGCAGACTTAGAACTTTTAGCCAGTACCGGATCATCTGTGCTAATCTACTCATTCTCAGCGAAAACATTCCTAGGTCACCTTTTATTGCCTGATTGTGGGTCGTTACGTGAAGACCAATTAATCTTGTAAACTGTTGCGGCTGAATTGATTCCAATTGTGCTTCCAGGTCATGCCCCCAGATTTCAGCTCCGCAATGGATAGTAGGTAAAACTTTAGAATTAAAAACATATTTATGCATTTTTAGATCTTTGATACTTGAAAGCCTTGAATTACGTAAAATGGCAGCTGAAACTGGTTTCCCTCTCTTAATCATCTCTTTTACATGATCCTTCCATCCTCCTTTTGCTGAAAGTGTTTTTCCCAAATATTCAAAATTTTCGCTCTCTTTTACTTTTTCACCTTTATAATAAATTTCTAATTTTTGATTATGTTTATTCACCTGAATTCCTCTAAAATCACAATCTCAGTCTTTTTGATATTCAACACTAGTTTCTTTCTACCTCAATATTCTTCTAATATACTCAATCAGATCTGGAGCTCTTCTGGTGACTTACCTATCAGCACCGCATCATCAGCAAAAAGCAACAGAGATGATGTCAGGTTCCCTAGTGACACCATAGGGGCCCATACCTTTTTAAAATGGTCAACAATATCATTTATATACAACGTGAACAACCTAGGCGAAATACTGCTACCCTGTTTTACTCCTTTTTAATTTTAAATGGCGACGATAATCCCTTCCCTTAAACTTTCACAATACCAAATGTCTTTCTATACATATCAGCTAATATCCTAACAAAAAGTCTTGGTAGGCCTACCTTTAACAGTTCTAGGCACAGGAGAATCCTATTAATACTGTCGAAGGCCTTTTCTAGATCTAAAATTGCAACGTAAAACCTATTTTCCCCCTTTGCATATTTCTCTACAAACGCCTGTAGAACTAAAACCCTATCAATAGCATTATATCCATCTCGAAACCCTGCCCGCTCCTCCTTCAAAATCCCATGTTTTTTTTAACCAACGAGCTAATCTAGAATCTAGTATTATTTCTAATATTTTGCTAAGACTAGATTCTAAAGATATCGGTCGATAATTACTGTGATACGCTGGGTCTCCTTTTTTGAATAGTGGCAAAATCAAGGATGTTTTCCACGGCGAGGGCCATTTTCCAGAAGCCAAAACTGAGTTGAAGATAGCCAGGAAGATGGGCATAAATAGAAGTCTGAATTGTTTCAAGATCTTTGTTGGGACTCCATCGCTACCAGGTGCTGATCCACCTTCCATGGCGCTTATGCATTCTTCGATTTCTTCTTTCGATGCGGGTTTTATCAGTTCATAATCATGTTCTTTTAGTGGAAGGCTGATCTCCTTCTCTGTATTCGATAATTTGTTGCTGAACCAGCAATCGAACGAATAGTCTTCCTGGACCGCGTCGTTGTAGTATGTCGGCCATGTTTTCGGGTCAGGTACTTTTGGCTGGGCTAGGGAGGCCTCTTGTTTTATTCTTCTCCAGAAAGACCGTATATCACTCTTTTCATAAAACTGGATCATCTCCTCCTTACCTTTTTGAATAGCCAGTCTCTTCTTCTGTTTTAAAAGGTGTTTATACTCCCGGCGAACATTTTTAAATCTGGCTACTATTCTAAGCCTATTTTCCTCTTTTTCTTCTTCCCTCAAAATCTCCAATTCTTTAATAAATTCTAATTTTTTAATTCTACATTCCTAATAAAAAAAAAAATGCAATCCTTGCAACCTCTTTTATTTCCTAGAACTGGGCCTGCTATTTCATGTAAAAATATCCGTGAACTCTTCTATCAATCTATCTTGGTTATTTACCTTCTCTAATTCACTTCGACTTATAGCTACATCATCCTCTGAAAACGCTTCACTTAATTTAACTTTTTCCTCTGTAGACCATTCCCTAGGTATCTGACGTCTAACTTTTTCATTAGATATCTGATTTTCTCTTGAAATATCCCTCCTATGGGGCGCAATCCTTGATCTGATTTCTAAAAATACCGGTAGATGGTCCGATCCAATTAGCTTAAGCTCATCCACATTAAGGTCATTCGGGTCCCAGCGAATATCCACCAAAACATAATCAATTAAGCTTGCTTTACCCCCAGATACACATGTAAACTCACCCAGACTTTTATCCTTTCCAAATCTTCATTTCCAATCATCAAACCCGATTCTGCGCATAGTGTCAGCAACCTTCTTCCCCATTGGTTTATTCTTCTTTTTTCATCCCTGCTAGCTCTGGGAATCCTGTAAACGGTTGGGACTGCTGACGGAATACCTGGAATAATTAACACATCTTTTAATTCAACTTCATCACTAGTATAAGCATTAAAATCACCCTTAATATCAATCTATCTTTTTCAAATTGGGCTCTTTTTTCTTCAATTTCTGTTTCCAACAAATTCCACGTATCTTCCTTTCGGTACGAGCTATTTTGAGGAGGAATGTAAATCGATCATATTACAATGCACAGTCCATCTAAACATTCTAATTTAATCCAAATAACATATTATGATTTATTTTTCAGCTTTGTATAACTTTTGAAAGACTCATCTTTGATCAACACTACAAGGCCTCCGAAATAAAGATTGTTCGAAGCTAGCTCTCGCGATGCACTTTCCGCATCAAAACCTCTTACTTTTGGAGTTTCACTGGGCAATGTCGGGTTTCTACTAATGCTGCAAAGTCAAAAATTGACAACTCACTTTCCACAGAACTTAACTTATTTTTGTACCATGTACATTCCAAGATACAAACTTCAGGGTTTGTGTATGGTCATGCCGATCCTATTGGGCTTCGTAATCACTCGGGGGGAGGGGGGGGGGAGCTAACCGGTAATAATCGTTGCTCCTAGGCCTATCAATACCCCTGTACTGCCAAGGTTGATTTCTCTGTAGCTGCCTGAACGGGGTTATGTATTGTCTGAAACTTGGTGGCCAATTATCACCAGTAACCTAGCTTGTGGATTGCACGTCGTTTCTTTTTCGTACATTTCTAACGGCGCGACTGTAAGTATTGTCGACGGGGCTAATCTCGCTGCTCTTACGACCTTTCCCTGTTCCTACTGGTTTCGGCAAGTTGCTGTTTCTTTCAACTATCGTGTTCGTGTCACTTTCATTACCAGATAAATCCGACTGCTTTGAAGGGCAATTTTGCACTGAGCTCTGGTACTGAATGCTTTCATTCACATTAGCGGCATTTGTGCCCCTGATCTCTGAGTTACTTTGCGCTGGGTTAATAGGGGGCCTAATTTGGTGGCTTACATTCATTTCTTTTATTTTTTGATATTCACGGTCGTATGTGTACGTGTTACCTTTAATGATAAGCCTATCGCCTTTGAGCCGTGCATTTTGACCTTTTCCAAGGGCTTGGGATAGCATTGGCTTTAAATTTTGTCTAGCCTCGCGTTGATACGAATTGTAGTCCGGAGCAACCCCTATGTCGTTCTCTTTCAATACAAAACTTTTCCTGAGAACCGCCTTTCGGATTTCCAAGTTGTGCCACTTAACTATTACAGGCCCTGATTTCAGGCGGAAAGCATCCTTTCTGTCCCTCCGAGAAAGCTGTAGGTTCGGGAAGCACCAGCTAAGAAACTCGCATAGCTCATCCTTCAAACTTGACTGGGACGGACCCCAAAAAATATTTGCCTATTGAAGTATAAATTAAACCCAAAACGAACAGAAATCAAACAGTTCGTGGTAACGAACTCTCAGTAAGGAGCGACCCGGCTCAATAGTAACCAAAACTCTAAAAAACGAAATTTTGATACCAATAGGTACATCAAAATATTTAGATTTTCATGCTAATTTCAAATATATAAGTTTCATCAAGTTTAGTCTTACCCATCAAAAGTTACGCGCCTGAGAAAAATTTCCGTATTTTCGAGAAAAGGGAGAAACAACCCCTAAAAGTCATAGAACTTTAATAAAAATCACACCATCAGATTCAGCGTATCAGATAACCCTGCTATAGAAGTTTCAAGCTTCTATCTGCAAAAATTTGGAATTTTGTATTTTTTGCCAGAAGAAAGGTCACTGATGCGTCTTTATTTGTTTTTATTTATTATTTTTTTTTTTCCTAGGGGTGATCGTATCGATCCAATAATCCTAGAGTATCATGAGAAGGCTCATTCGAACGGAAATTAAAAGTTTTAGTGCCCTTTTAAAGTGACAAAGAAAACGGAGGGCAACTTGGTCCCCTCCCACGCTCATTTTTTTCACAGAGTCACTCAATCGAAATTTCGAGATAGCCATTTTGTTCAGCATATTCGAAAATCTAATAAATATGTCTTTGAGGATGATTTCATCCCCCAGAATTCCCGGGGGAAGGGCTGCAAGTTATGAACTTTGCCCATTGTTTACATATAGTATTGGTTATTGGGAAGTACACAGATGTTTTCAGGGTTTTTTTTTCTGGTTGGGGGGGGGAGGGAGTCAGAGAAGGGGGTTACGGGGGAGGATCTTTCCATGGAGGATGTTTCTTGGGGGAAGGGACATTTCTAAGAAGGGGGCGCCGGATTTCCCAGCATTATTTCAAAAACGATCAGAAATTAAATTCAAAAAACAAGTTTTTTCAACTGAAAGTAAGGACCAACATTAAAGCTTAAAACGAACAGAAATTATTACATATATGAGGGGGTTCGTCCCCTAGTCAATACCTCACTCTTTATGCTAAAGTTTTTTTAGTACTTTCAAAAGAGCTATCTATTCTAATTAACCGGCCTTTGTGATTCAGGGTTAGTGATTCGAACAAAATTCGAACTTTAGAGTAAAGAGTATTGATTCAGAGTTCAAAGTGAACGGACCTCTCATAAATTGGATATTTTATTATCATTGTCAAACCAGTTAAGCTTTTTCATTGAATTATAATCTCAGTGAAGTTAGTTAGATTTCGCAATACCCAAGTGAGGTATTCCAGTTTGGCAATAATAAAGATTATTATTCATCATTCAATGCTCTCGTCAGAATAAGATGTAGTTAAGACCTCTGTGTGGCGTGAATTTATGTGACAATATTATATCAAGGATTATTGATATATTTGTGATTAGATGGGACGTAAAAGGAAAAATGCTAAGCATGAAGGCATGGACAGTTCATTTGGCACCTCAGGACTCAGTTCTAGCTCGAAACCGGAAATATCGATACTAGCTGCGGATTTTAAGCAAATTCTTGATGTTGTGAAAGAAAATGGAAATAAGTTGGACAATATCAACAATCAATTAGGAACTCTTACCGCAAGGGTGGATAACTTGGAAAAAGAACAATCGCTACAAACGAATAAGATAAACAATACTGAATCGAAAATTGGAAAGATTGAGAATGAAACCTCTAGCCTCAAAATGCAAATAAAAACTTGCACGGATGAAATAATGGAATTAAGAAGGAAAAATGAAGATTATATGTTTCGGATTGTGAGAATGGAAGCTGCAAAGCTAGAAAATAATGTCATCATATGGAACGCAGCTTGTAAGGATAATAACCACGCTCAAGTTCTATTCACAGAGGTAGTTCGTCACGGGCTGGAAATGCCCGAAGTAAATTTCACAGTTACTCATTATGATAGCAACCGTAAATTTTTGAAGGTGACACTGAATAAAAAAGACGATAAGTTTGCCATATTGAAGAACGCTAGCAAGCTTAAGGATAAGACATTCCCTGGAAACAACAGCAACCTGTTCATCAGTGATGATGTCCCAACTGAAATCCGTAAATTGCGAAAGCTGCTTCTAGTGAAACGTGACAAATTACGAAAAGATCATGGATGTGATGCCTGGATATCGAAGGGGTTTCAGCCGAATCTGCTAGTGAAAAGACCAGACGGCTCGATTACCAAATACACATTCAATGATGCCATACCGGAGATTGACGATTTTCATAAAAATTTTCCATCGCCCGAAGGGAAGTGCCTGTTATATTCCCTGTCGATGTTCAAATGTCGTAATGTCGTGGGTTGCAGTAATAGTTCATGTGCCCAAGTAATATGAATGAAAACATTTAAATTGAAAGTGTTTTTTTATGTTTAGTTTATATAAGGTGTATTATTATTATTATTTTTTTTTTTTTTTCCTTTTTATTTTTGTTTATAGCCACATAGAGGTTAAATTAAAAGTTGCGCAGATTAGTCGTACTGAGGGAAAACGACTTGGAATGGAGATTATTTTTTTTTGTTTTTTTAATTGTTATTTTTTATTATGGTTTGCTGGTCTTTTGGGGCATGGTGTGGTTTCTCTTAACGTGGGATTAATATTTGATAATGGATAGAGATAATCGTGAAATTCCATCGTCAAGGTTAAAAGAATTTGAGCGGAATTCTCTTTCATTTCAGTCAATTTTTCAAACTATTGTAGCTGGTGATGATGAAGATACTTCTAGTAATTTTGATATCCCAAAAAATCAATATATATTTATGAATGAGCTGGTAAGAAAAAATGTAAATACAAGTAGGATGTCGTTTTGGAATTGCCGGGGTTGGAGGACTGCGCAGGATGTGATTGAAACTTTTTTGTCGGATTCAGATACAGATATATTAGGCCTATGTGAAACTTTTTTAGATGATTTTTCAATTGAAAATATACATGTAAAAGATTACCAATTTTTTCACATCGGTCGGAAAAGACAAAAACAAGGGGGTCTAGGTGTTTTGATTAAAAATTGCATACCAGCACGTATAAGGATTGATTTTTTGCCAATGAATATTGAAATGATTTTTGAATCTTGTGTAGTTGAATGCTCTTTTCCAAATAATCGGAAGTTTTTAATTGCAGTTATTTACCGTACTCCGTCATCCAGCCAGATAGAATTTAAAAATTATTTTGAAAGTATGTTGGATAAATTAGCTAGTCTTAATACTCCTTATTTAGTTATGGGTGATTTTAATATTGATTTAATGAAACTCCTATCTGCAGATCAGAATAGAATAGATAGAAATATTTTGCAGTTTTTGGAGGGCCCACTATCTTATGGACTAAACCCCGTATGTTTTGTGCCCTCTAGAATAGCTGATACATCATTTTCACTTATTGATAATATTTTTTCACCTTATAGTGCTGTTAATACATTTATTATTCCTGATGATTCATCTGACCACTGTATAATTATGTCTGATTTTCTTATAAATTTTCCGCATAATAAAAAAAATCAAACCAAGCGTAGAGATTTTTCACATAAAAATGTGTTAAGGTTAAAAGAAGGGCTTGGTGATGTTGATTGGAGTCCTGTAATTGATGAGAAGGATCCGAACCAATCATTAGATAAATTTTATTATATTATGAATGAAAAGCTTGATCTTTTTTGCCCATATAAGAGCCCGAGAGGAAAGAAACTTACCCCAAAAAAACCTTGGATAAATGAATCACTTTTGAGATCTATTAATGAGAAAAATCGTTTATATAAAATTAGAATAAAATATCCCACGGAAATAAATATAACGCGTTTTAAAAATTATAAGAATATGCTGGTAAGGATCCTTAGAGTAAGTGAAAGACTTTATTATGAAAAATCTTTTCGAAATTCAGATTCCCCTAGAAAAACTTGGAGTTTGATTAATGATAAAATTGGAAGAAATAAAAAGTTGTTACACCCTGAAGTGTTATTTGATATTAATGGTAAAGAATTTAGAGGACCACAAGCTGTTGCTAAGAAGTTTAGTGAATATTTTGCTAGTATTGGATCATCTGTTGTTTCAGGAGAAGTTGACCTTTCTTCCCCAAGGTCGCATAAAAAATATCTACCGCCCACTGAAGATACGAGCATATTTATGGCCCCGGTTACTTTTGCAGAATTTCAAAAGGTCATTAAGAATTTAAAAAATGGTAATTCATTGGGATATGATGAACTTTCAACTAATTTGCTAAAAAATATTGCAGGTGTAATTTTTGAACCATTGCTTCATATTTTAAATTTATGTATTTTCTCAGGTACATTTCCTAAAAGATGGAAAATTGCACGTGTAATACCATTGCATAAAAAAGGAGATAAATCTGATACAAATAATTATCGTCCTATTGCAATTTTATCACCATTGTCTAAAGTATTGGAAAAAATTTTAAAAGGAAGGATTACTAATTATCTAGATAAAATAAATTTTTTTACCAAATATCAGTTTGGATTTAGGGCAGGCCATTCGACGGAACAAGCAGTTGCAGCTCTTGTATTAGAAATAAATGACTGCTTAGATAGTAATTATCATGTATCTACTGTTTTTTATGATGTTAAAAAAGCATTTGACACTTTAAACCATGAAATTCTTTTTGATAAAATGGAAAATTCCGGTATAAGAGGGAAAGGACTAGAAATAATAAGATCATACCTTTATGGACGTAAAATCGTGGTAGATGTTGATGGACATTTGTCTAGTTTAAATGATCTTGATGATATTGGTGTCCCACAAGGATCGGTATTAGGTCCGCTTTTATTTTTGATGTATATTAATGATCTTCCACGATGTTTGCAGGGAAATAATGGTCTTGCAATTTTATTTGCAGATGACACAGCTGTTTCTGTTAAAGCGAAGGATTCATCTACATTGATTCAAAATTTGTTTAACACTGTTAGTTCAGTTAATCGATGGTTTGTTTCTAATTATTTAGTACCGAATTTTAAGAAGACTGAATTTATGGTTTTTGGTCATTCAAAACGTGCTACTAAAAAAATTTCATGTCAGGAGCTTCAAGTTGGTGAGCATAAAATACGTAGAGTTCAATCGTATCGTTATTTAGGAGTTTTTATTGATCCCCTTTTGTCATTTCAAACTCATATTGATCATTTAAGGGTGAAACTTTCGCAAAATATTGGGTCTATGTATCGTTTGCAACATGTTTTTCCATTTTCAATTTTAAAAATAATTTATCATTCTTTGATTGCTCCTTATTTAAATTATTGCACAATTATTTATTTAAATACTTTTTGGACGCATATAAAACCCCTACAGATCCTTCAAAATAAAGCAGTGAGAATACTTGGAAATTTTTTACATCGTCCATCAAAACTTAGAGATGCATCGGAAAATGAAACATTATTTCTTTTCTTGAATTTATTAGATCTGAAACATATAAGAGAACTTAATATATCAATATGGCATTTTAAAATACAAGATCCTAGTAGTTATTTTTATGAAAAATCTCTGTTGATTCTGCCCCCTCCTTCGGCTCTTAGGTGTTCTGGAACATATCGAATTCCCTTTGTTAATTGTGAAAGATCTAGATTTTCAATTAGATACCAAATACCATTTATTTCAAATAAATATAGGCTGAAAGATAGAATTCAAATTGAGGCATCATTTCGGACAAATATCAGTTCTAAGGAAGAAAATATTAAAATTATGTATTGACCTGTGATGGTGGAATAGAAATTTTTTTTTATTATTATTATTATTTTTTTTTGTTTATATTTGTTACCCATGTTGGGATAGCCTTCCGTGCCTCACTTGTCCAGCGTTTGTTTTCTTTATGTTTGTTATGTTTTTTGTTTTTTTCTTTAACCAGGTTTTTTTTTTTTTTTTTTCTCTCTTTTGTTATGATGAGGAAATGTTTTTTTGTTTTGTTTTTTTGTTTTTTACCCAATTTTACGAGCTTTGCTCTCTGTTGGGGGTATATGTTTTTTGTTATGTTGATTTAATCAAATAAACAGTTAAACAGTTAAACAGAGCGAGGTATTGACGAGGGGGCGAAATACCTAATATACGTAATAAAAACATACGAATATAGAAGTTCGTTACGTAGGTTAATTCATAAGTTACGTCAGAACAAAATTTCGAGAAAGCCATTTAGCCAAAAAAAAGTAAAATTAATATGCAAATTTTGTTTTTATTATTCATGTACGGTGACCCAAAATCAAAGCTGCATTAATTCAAAAACGTTCAGAAATTAAATAAAAAAAAAAAAGTTTTTTTTTAACTGAAAGTAAGGAGTGACATTAAAACTTAAAACGAACAGAAATTATTCCGTACGGTATATGAAATTACTAATGTTTACACCATTGTTTACACGTTCTGATGCTCACTGTCTCGCATTTGCAGGTAATTCTCATTGCCGCTTATTCTTGAACCGCATACTCCCTTGTTCTCGCTGTGGCATATTTTTCAGCCGCATATTTCTTTGATTTTCCCTTTTGTTTTTGAGCATTTAATTCTTCCTGTAGCTTATCTTCGAACCATATGTTTCTTTGCTCTTTACTTTTGTTTTTGACTCGTTGTAACTGCTGCTGACGGAAGTATTCTAACTGTATATACTTGTTCTTCATTATTGTTTATCATTGCTTTAAACATTTTTTATTTTCCCCAGATACCACCAACCCTATGAACAGCTACACTTAAGTACAGTTACAATTAAGCTAAATTACCTGCTCCTATTTTGTGTCTGACTCCAAGATCCTTCTCCGTGATTAAATTTTTCAAACTTACAAAATTCACCCTGTCTTCTTGGCTAATTTCGTTGTGATTCCAAAACATTCAGAATGCGAAGTTTCATTACATTTTTCGATAACTTTTCACTCTGATTTCTTGTACCTAGCATTCAGAAACAGATGCTTCTGAATGCTATGTTATGTTTATATATTATGTTTATTGGGACGGTAGAGTAGACGTTCTACATACTTTTTTTTTTCAAGGAATGGTGATGAAGGTATGGGGTGAGGTACCCAAAATTAGAAGGGAATAACCACATTCAAGACATATTATATTTATATCATGGGCAGCGCGCTAGCGCTGCCTAAGTAAAGAACGATGTGGGCACAATGTGTTTTTTTTTTTTTTTTCTCCATACCCGGGCACTTCATATCGAAGGAGTCGTCGTAGAAACTTCGAAAAGGGCTCATTCGATTGGAAATTGGGGTGGCTAGTGCCCTTTTTGATAGTCGGGTGGGGGGGCAGCTAGCCCCCCCCCCACGCCCATCATTCCCCCAAACACATCCAATCAAAACTTTGAGATAGGCATTTTGTTCAGCGTAGTTGATTTCCAGATGGAAAATATGTATTTTAGGAGGAAACTCCCCCACAACCCTCAGGGCAAGGGTTTTAAGTTATGCCCTGGTGGCATATAAGGTTTTTATAGAAGGCGTTGTTGTAGAAACTTCAAAACAAGCTTATTCGATTGGAAATTCAAAGGGCTAGTACCCTTTTTAATAGTCGAAAGTGATTGGAGGGCAACTAGCCCCCCACCCCACGCCCATCATTCCCCCAAATACATCCAATCAAAATTTTGAGATAGCCATTTTGTTCAGCGTAGTTGATTTCCACATAGAAAATATGTTTTTGAGGAGGAAACTCCCCCACAACCCTCAGGGCAAGGGTTTTAAGTTATGCCCTGGGGGCATATAAGGTTTTTATAGAAGGCGTTGTTGTAGAAACTTCAAAACAGGCTCATTCGATTGGAAATTCAAAGGGCTGGTACCCTTTTTAATAGTCGAAAGTGATTGGAGGGCAACTAGCCCTCCCATCAAAATTTGCGCTTTACTGAAAATGTTTTTACTTTTATAAATTTAATAAATTAAATAATATTAACATTTTGATTACTAAATATCAGTATATGTGTATTAAACTGACAATGCACATTCATTTGTATTTTTTCAGTAAAGTGCAAATTTTGTTCTGGTCTTGGGAAGGCATAGGGGTTTTGTGCCTAACTTATGTTAATTTCTGCTCGTTTTGGGTTTGACTTGGTTATTTATTGTAATTTCTGTTCGTTTTGGGTTTCATTTATTCATCAATGCTGATTTGTGGTAGTTTCACGCTTGGTAGATTATTTGATTCTATTTTTGCTCATTTTTTGTTTAATGGAGTTCTTTACTTATATTTGAAAAACTTATTTTGTGGAAAATGTTTTTTAATTAATTGTTGTTCAAATCTACAAAGAAGGTAAATGAACAAATAGGTAAAATTTCCAAACATGATTTTTTTGGGTTTCAAACGAATTCAGTTTCTAGCCCAAATGCAGCGAGATTTAAAACATTATAGCCCAAAAACCCGTTTTGCGGGGTTTTAGTAACTTGTCCCGAGAAGCTGAAAATTTTATAGCCCAATTGGCGGGAAATAGCCCAACCTGGCAACACTGATCACATTTGTCTAGATATACTTTTAATATTTAAGAAATCTACCTTGTATTGTCTAGGATGAACACAAAGAAGGCTTGATGAACGGAAAAATTGGAAGTTATTTTGAAATTTTAACAATAACATTAAAATACTCTTTTTATTATGTTTCCTGTGTGTATGGTAAATGATATAAGACATTTGCTAGGTCTGCTTTTGTAGACCTAATTAAGGGAAGACTCTTTGTAAGGTATAGTTGTCCCTGGTATAGTTGAAGTTGATGGTCTCAACTTAGTGGGGAGATTCAGTGGAAGAGCTATTAATATAGTTTTGAAGCTCAAAGGAATGCTGGAAATCTTTAACAACAACAAGGTCCCATTAAAAACTGTACTAATTTCTGGTGTAATACTACAATTTGACTAAAAAAATTTCACATGTAGTTGTTACTAAATTCTTCATTGTGCCTCGTATGTTAGTTGGAAACTGATTAAAACTTTAGAGGACTTGTATGGATTGTGGAAATTTGCACGGGATAATTATATTTTTCATCCACTATTTTAACACATAAATCCAACGTCGTTTGCCCAAATTTTGGAATACTACTGAACGTCGTGTAAAGTGTTAATTGGTTAAGACTTAGGCTCGGTTTTAAAGGGGACATGAAAGAAAAAAAAGTTACTGCGATATTGGAAACTTTCCAAGAGAGATATCCTCTTCCTGCTCGCGTGCTGGTATTCTGTTGTGTCCCTAGCAATAACGTATGATTGTCGAATTCTTTGGAAAATGTTCTCTGACACCTGGTGAAATATTACGTTTGCATTGTTCCCCCTAATTAGAAAGGGCTTTAGACACCCCTGGCTAACAATATCTCAATCTTTTCATCCTGATCTTTGATCGGAAATTTCATTTCATCTTCCCAAAAATCCAGCCATTTACCGCACTTTTCCAGATTGCAAGTGGAAGCACTACTGTTACCATGCTTATAAAACGTGAATTTTGCTTAAGTAAGACGATGTAGCGAAGATTTAGTAGTTTCGATACTATGTATGTAATCAAACAGACAAAGAATTTCACTGTTGTTAATGTTTTCTATTAACATGTAAAAGTATTTTTCAGACTGAAAATCAGAAGATTTATTCAAATTATGGACATTTTTTGCCATAAGTAGCAAATTTTGTGAATGCGTTTTCGTTTCTGGATTTTGTTACAGATATTATTAATTTTCGCTTCTTGGAATCCATTTTTTTTTCGCATAAATTTTTGATCTTGCGTTTTATCTTTTTCAGGGAACAGCAAGAAATTAGGTTTGACGGGACGAAAGTCAAGAGATGTGGGTATATTAAGTAGCAGTAAATTATATACCTTGCAAGGACAAGAATTTGCATTCACTCCTCAGGTATATTGGTTTTCTTCTAATTATTCTCTTCTCTTTTTTTGATGATTCGGACCCGAAGATTTCCGTTTAGTTGAATTTGAAACATACTCTCCCTAAGGGAATAAGTTCCACCTACGTGACTCTGCTGAGAAAAAAATGTTGTGAATGCAGGTTTTGTATTTGTGGTTAAATTTTATTTTGCTTCAAACTAAAAGGCATATCTCATATTTTTGTGATTTTACTAGTTGAATGGAAGCACATTTCGGAAGCTTTTTACTAAACAGTTCTTTTTGTGGGTTTTTAGTACGAAAAGAAATGTGGAAATTGTAGTGTGAAGCTAAATAGTGTGACCTCAGTTTTTATTGCAATGCGATGCGGTAGTTTACATTAGAGTAGTCTTTGAGCCAAGTATACTGAATTATTTTGTCAAAATAATGGCTTATCTGTCCTGCCTCCTATGCATTGGGTAAGATGATATGTAGTACAAAAAATCTTGAAAGTCAAGCTTTACCCAGTGTTACAGAATTGTTGTTTTTTCCAAAGCTTTGTTTCTTTGTCTGAAACTTTGGTGAAGTTACTATGATTCTACAAATGAGCATAGTGTATAAGGATCAACAGAAGCTATTCAATGACTACAAAGACCCAAGAGCTATTCCATTACACAAGAGACAAGAAAATTCCGAGAAATGAGGGCTTTTTTCAAATACGAGTGATAAGTTATATACGAATACATACATATTCGAATATTAAACCTATGTATCATAGACATAGACATATTAATTGACACACTCGACATAACACTAAAATTGAGATGTTTAAAAAGCACATAAGAGTTGCACAAACACGAACTACAATTCCTTTATGCTGTTAAACAGACGTATAAAAAAGGATAAAAAGAATGCTGATACTGCGGTGTGCGGCAGTAAACTGAGGCAGTAAAGTCTTAATTAAGAAAGCTCTGTAATATTGAACTAAACCCCAACTAGAACCTTTTAACAGATCCTTAGCGTCATTACTCCAAGAAAATTCGACTAAGAACATAGCTAAGTCTGCTTTAGCATTTGAGTACATACAATCATTGCTCAGGGCGTGTGTGTGAACTGATACTAATGTTATAAAGCTAATCAAATTTATTATTTTAGCTAACGGATCAGCGTCATTTTTACATTGCCTCTGACTATGAGCTTATGATTGACACGTTTAAAAGTGAGCTGTACTTTCTAAAATCGAGCTGGCAGAATATGTTGGGGAGACCTCTGGTGTGTATTGTGATTCGTGAAACTCATTTGGACCAGGGAAATATTCCAGTAGCCTTGATTTCTACTTTGAAGAAACTTAAAAGTGGATACATCAACGGTACAAGGTATGTTAGTTCCAAACTATCAAGTTTCTTAGGTGTAGGTTTAAAACTTGTGACAAGAACGGAAATAGTAACATCTCATTTTTTATGGTAGTAAAGATAGTAAGCCTTAAAGAACTAAACAGAGTAGCTACCAAGGTAATATCTACAACTAAAATAAAGGTAAACAATCTTTTTTAAGGAGTATAGTTGTAAGATAAACAACCGCTTACTGGACAGACTTTCTTTAATATCGTAAAGATAAGTTGTCGAGCTAGGTGATTGAAACTTTCAGTCTTTCAGGATTTGATATTTGAGCTGACCTCAGAAAGATTTATTTACCTACTTCTATTGCTTTCTTTAATATATGAAAGAAAGTTTGTCAGGAAAATGATTGTTTAATCTATTGATTGGGTTTAGCTTTTATGAAAATATTAGTGAGCCTAGGCCTTTAAATGATGGCTAAGTTAAACTTTTCTGACATAAGCTACAGAGGTATTTTAATTCAAACATTTTTAATTGAATAGAAAAAAAATTATTTTCATCCGTATCTTTTGTTACCTTGTTTTTTTTTTCAATTATGTCCCCACAAAAATACTCCACAAAACGAAACAAAATAATTGTTTAATTTGTTCTGTTCTATTCGAAAATATTCGTTTTATTTTCTTGAAACCCAAATATTAGTTTTTGGAAACTGAAATTTCACATTGTCGGTAAATTTTATTTCCTATGTTTATATAACAGAAATTATCCATAACTGTTAGAAAAGAAACTTGGAAAATTTCTTCAATATTGTAACTATACAAATTGTAAACTCCAATGTTAAAGGTCGTGTAACCTTTATCTTTTTTTTCTGGAAATTTTATTGTGATTGTGATTTTATTGTGAGTCTGCCTGAAAATAACTCGTTGTTTCTATTTTTTCAGGGTCACTCTTGGAAACTTTCGCGATTTCATAAGTACCACTTGTTTAACAAATCTCAGTTTTCTTGGAAGCCAAGAAGAAGGCATTCCAGAACGTAAGTATTAAATTATGCGTTTGTAACAAGCCATTCTTTCTCTATTCTTTTCTATTCTTCAGAGCCATTCTTTCTCGTGGAAAAGCCGATCAGCAAAAATTGTCAATGGGTTGTTGTTCTCAAATGTAGTTGTTACTAAATTCGTCATTTTGCCTCGTATACTAGTAGAAAACAGACTAAAACTTTAGAGAACTTGTATAGTTCATGGAAAATTGCACGGGGTAGTTATTATTTTTATCCCCAATTTTAACACATAAATCCAATGTCGTTTGCCAAAATATTTGAATAGTCACTGGGCGTCGTGTGAAGTGTTAATTGATTAAGACATAGGCTCGGTTATAATGGGGGCGTGAAAGAATAAAGTTACTGCGATATTGGAAACTTTCCATGAGAGAAATCCTCTTCCTGCTCGCGTTCTGGTGTGCTGTTGTGTCCCATCATATGATGGGACTATATCATATGATTATCGAATTATTTGTAACAAGCCATTCTTTCTTTATGTATCATTGTTCTCCAATAGCCATGGTTCTTAGGATATAAAAGTGCCAAAACCAGTGTAAGCTAATGGATTCTCTTGCATTACGCCAGCTTTAAATAGAAGAATTGAGCATGTCTATTCACTACAATAGTTTTAGGCTAATACGAGCACGTCACTATATAAATAAGACAAAAAACAAACAGCAACAGTGAAAATGCAAAGCAGCAAGTGCTACTTCAAGGTTAACTCATTTAGATATAAAGAAATGCCGAGCAATAAAAGCACTGGTTAATATGAAGAATAAAATATTGCACAAATGTATTTCGGTATCTTCAAGTGGCCAAAGGGATTCTCTTTAAGCAAGATTCTACTGGCATTTCCTGTAGTTAGCCTAGTATAGCATTAATTTCCAGGTTGTCCTGGTAGGAAGAAGAAGGTGATGGTGAAAGTTAGACCGTTGGCCTTTTAGCTCAAGGTTCATAGTGAGTTAAGGCTATCTCACTTCTGAAGAATTCGGATGAAATTGATTTAGGCCATCCTGAATTTGTGAAGGAAGGACGAAGAATCATTGCTAAAGCTTTTTTTGATATTTCGGTTTGTAGGATCTTTGTTGAGGCACAGTTGTTTAAAGGAAGGAGTGTATTTAAGTGAGAGGTGAATACAAAGAAACTATTAACCAATGCACACAAAATCTGATAAGAAGGACGAAGAATCATTGCTAAAGCTTTTTTTGATATTTCGGTTTGTAGGATCTTTGTTGAGGCACAGTTGTTTAAAGGAAGGAGTGTATTTAAGTGAGAGGTGAATACAAAGACACTAAAAACGAATGCACACAAAATCTGATAAGAAGGACGAAGAATCATTGCTAAAGCTTTTTTGGATATTTCGGGTTGTAGGATCTTTGTTGAGGCACAGTTGTTAAAAGGAAGGAATGTGTTTAAGTGAGAGGTGAATACAAAGACAAGTAAAAACTAATGCACACAAAATCTTTTAAGCTAAGAAAACAACTTTAACGGAAAATTCCCGGAGTTAGCTACGAGTGTATTTTAGGTAAGTGAGAATGGAACATAGGTCAGCATGTAACCTAGCTCCTAAGAACTCTGCGGTCGTTTTGTTCTTCTTGAGGGGTGTACGTTATATAGGTCTAAGGGTACTTTATAACTACTCAGTGCATGCTTGACGTCTCAATGATGTAAGGAGTCAAAGCTAAATTCTGGGGTATGTATGCTAATAAGTCTCCAAGCTAAATGGTTATTTCATCTGCCATTTTAAAGTAATTGTGGTAATTGCCCTGTGAATATACCGTTGAAAATCATTTTGAAAATATTTTTGGGTCTTGGTAGACCAATGAAATATTGGATAACCGCTTACCAGACAGGTAACTGGGTTCCCGTGTAACTTAAACCCATTCACCTCAGTCCATTTAATTCACCCTTGTTCAACTCAACTCCCATTCAGCTCAACCCCCGTTTAATAGTACCCCTATTAAGCTGAATGGTTGAGCTAAGTGGGGCTATATTGAAAGAAGGTTCAGTTAAAATGGCTTGAATTCGATGGTGACTGAGTTCAATGGGGGTGAGTTAAATGGGTAGAGTTGAACGGGGTTGAATTGTGCGCACAACAAAAAACTGCTTAGTGGTCTCAGAGTATCGATGTGCAGGTAGATTTTAGGTTTCGTATAGAAAAATTGAATATTGTTGATTATCAGACGTTTTGAAATATCTGTAAAAGTAGCTGCTACAAACAATCCTTTAGACTCAAGATGGTCTAAAATAATGTAAAAAAAAAATGGGACAAGATAATGAGCAACACTGAGTTCCATTCTGAAACAAACTTATTTGGTCTTGCATTAACTTTTATATCTATATAAAGCAAATCGTCGAGAAAATATTTAAATACATTGGGAAAAGGTTGGCTATTTTGAGTAAGCTTTTGTTCACAAGTTTCACTTGACCAGTTTTTTTCATGAGTGTAAGGATTAGAAACACGATTAAAATTCTTTAGTAAAATTTAGTAAGATTAATTAAAAATTTAGTAAAATGTATGCATTGGGTAAATGTTTATTTTGGCTTTTCTCTATCTTGAGTCATAAAGTTAGTAATACATTATTTACGGCCCTTTGACTGCACAGGTTTATGGATCATTGCTCTTTTTTTAGTAGCATTGCTTTTAATAATAATAATGCTATATATTTAAACTTATATGCAGTTTTTTCTGCTTAGAGATTCTCTAATTTTTATTGGTGAAGTTTTATTCATTGCAAATAACTTTCAATTACTTCCTTTTGTTTATAACGTAGCGCCTATTCCCTGTATGAAGTTGAGATTACATCACTTCACAAAGGTAAATTTAATGGTTTTTAAGCCATAGTCACAACTGTGATCCGTGTTGTGGTAGGTTTTAGAGAAGCTGATTCTCGGGGCTGATGGCTACCTGATATTTCCTAGACTGGTAATATTACTAACGACGTGTATGGAATTTATTAGCTATACACCCTAAGTATCTTGTTTTACACTGCCTACGGTATGGCATTCTGATTTAAAAAATAAAATATAAGCATTTGTTAAAAAACAAATTCTTAATTATTAATAAATGATTGTAGAAGTTCATTTCACATGCATATAAATTATCTGAAGGTGACCGCTCTAACCTGGTGAAAAGCAAAAAGTTACTAATTAGAATAAGTATACCAATTGATTTTTCCTAATTGGAGGCTGGGAAATCTTAAATCCTCGCATTTGTTTGTAATTAACAAGAGGGTCACATAAACACAACAGCTAAATGTCCATATAATACTAGCAAATAAAAAAAAACAACATAAATTACCGCTTACTTCAAAATGGGTCACGATGAATAATCTAATATAAAATCATTGCCGGTCCTGTTCTCAAAGATATCTAAATTTTATATCAAAAGATACCGCATTCTTTTCGCTTCATCTTCATAAAGCAGGAGGTCCGTGAATGCAAAAGGCAGGTTCTTTCACCTTTTTATTGCACCTGCTGCAGAACTGGGATATAATTATGACGAATTAAGGAAAGAGGTAAATCAGGAGTCATACACTTGCAGCAACAATGTAATCACTAATAAATTTGTCTCTTCTTTAGGATCGCAATGGATAGCTTGAATATTATTCTAGTATGAGGAGGAGGGAGAACAGAATTCAGGATTACAATGAAAGTGTTGGGTATTTTAGCCATGGAGCAGAGGCACTTGAGGGTAATGGTCTTCTCACAATATGGCTGGCAATCAAACAAGACATGCTGGATTGTTTTATCTGTTGAGAAGCAGATACGACATAGTTAAGATTGATGTAACCTCCATTTAAATAACACACTGTTGGAAAGAAGGGCACGCAATCTAAGTCGGAAATATAGCACAATATGCAGTCTTGTGTGGAAGGCTGATGGTATCTGTTTTTGGTGACTTAATTTGGATCTTTGCCTAATTGTATCCCTTGTATTGAGGTCAGAGGAAGGGCTTTGGTTTAAGGGAGAGGCCTTGGTTGCTAGTGAACTCACAGTTTCATCATATTTGATGCCTTTATAGCAGGGGACATGCTGAAAATATATCCGATTACCTTTAGCCTGAAGGTTCAATAGCTGTTTTCTAATATTATATAGGTGCTTATCATGAGCAATTCTGTTTATATTTTGGAGTAGCTGTTTTGCAGATTGGCAGTCAGTTAAACAGAGGTTACTTTCAGACTCTAAGCAATAATTCACAAGAACACCTGGAGTAAGGTAAGTGGCAAACAAGTCAGAAGACAGAATGGAGGATCCCAATGTAAGAGGAGAATAAAGATTAAGGTCCAGGGATAGAATGCATGCAGCTGCTCCAGCTTTCTCACCGTGGACATATCCATTTGTATATATTTTCATGTGATTAGAGTAATGTTTCAATATCGGTTCAGCAAAGATATTCTGCACCACATGATTGGGAATCGGGTTTTTATTTATAGGAATAAGATCAGATTGACAATATAGCGGGCACATTTCATTGGGAGGGGTTTCAGTAAAGGGATATGCGTAAGGGGAATGGTGACATCAATTTATGACCTCCAATCGAAACTGACTCGAAGATTAGTTGGCGTTGGGGCAGACCGACTTTAGTGCAAAAGTGTGTTCATATACACCATGCTTGTTTTCATGTGCTTGGATTTTTAAGATGTATTTATTCCTTTGAAATGAGGCTCTTTCTCGTAGGAACATCAATCCAGACAACACCTTTAATTTGGACAGCAGAGTAGGCCTATGCTTGTACAGTCATAGCTATTAGCTATTAGCTATAGCCATAGCTATTCGAATGACAGAATTTTGTAAAGATGCAAAGATCTTAACAGTAGATGGGGGACCAATGGAGAAAAATTGGATCCCGTATTCTAATTTTGATCGGATATGTAATTTGTAAAAACCACGATGTCACGCCCATTTAGGTGACACGCCCATTTACTTCCAGCTAGTTTTTTTTTTGTAAAGTCTCTAAATGGCACTAGATTTCAAAGAATTAGTTTGTTCATATTATACCACTTTGGAGTCTATCCTTAAGCCAAGTTGCCTCACAGAATTGCAATTTGTCACTTTGAAACTGTTTGCTTTTTTGAACTTTTATTGCCATGCCCAAGACTCAGCGTTGTCATTTGATGTCTTCATTTCTGAAAACCGCGTGAACTGTGTGTATTTTTTCCAAAATACATTAGTTTGAGTGTCGTGAAAAAAAATTCTATTTTTTCGGTTTCAGGATATAATGGTTGTTATATTAATTTCAAGCTACCCGAATTCAGACAGTATTCAACATTTGATACTTCCTTTATGCTACACCCTGTGATTGAGGCCTACTTAAGGTCATAATTGACTAAAAGGTTATACGTACACGGTCTTGTAACAATAATAAAATAGTCACAAATTGGAAACATATCATTGTTGAAAACGTTGCTTTATACCAATAGCAATTATCAAGTAATCTGTTGGCAATGCAATCGATTTACTTTAGCAAAAAGAACTAATGGTACCTTTTTTTAGTAAATAATTTTGTCGTGATCTCAGATCACGGATTAATTGCTTGCATAGATATGCTATTATGCCAAAAGCTTTAAATTGGACAAAATGCACAGTTTGTGAATAGCATATATGTTTAGCAAAAATATTAGGCGGAACATAAATTTGTCCTCTAAGTACCATTGTGCCTTAAGGATATGGGGGAATTCAGGGTACGTGTATAATATCTAAACCAATCTACGGTAGACTAATGTCTACTCGTAGGAAAAGATAGGACTTTAGACTTGTTCATAATCATTTCTGTAAATAAGTGTGTTAGGTGAACACACTCCACCAAATGTACCACAGATACCTACTAAATGCAAAGGCGTAGGAGGATCCAAGGTCTGAGGTGAAGCCTACAAGTCCATCAATCTCTGGTTTTGTGTTGTTTAGGTATATGTGAATTATGCCGAAGTTTCATAATATTACACGTGTGCAGCGTTCAGGACTCAGCGTTCATGTTTTTGAAGACTATAATCTGATTTTTTTTTTTTTTAGATTTGAATCCTGAAGTAGAAAGGTATTTATCTCAGCGAATTCAAAGATCAACCAAACCTCGTTTGCTTTCGAAATTTCCCCAGACTAAGCCTCATCGAAAAATAACTCCAACTCAGCCGAAATCCATGGCAAGAAAATTATCGTTTCGAGGATCTATTAGAAGATCAAGAAATATTGCAATTGAAGGAGGTAATTTTATTATGCTCTAGAACAAACCTGGTTCGAATGGGCGACCTAACCCTTACCCTAAGGCCTACTAAGTATTGCTTACCATTTCGTATTGTTCATTAATCCTCACCCAGCGAGACTTCATTTAGCATAAAAAGGGTATTCAGTTAAGGCAAGTAATCTTTGACCTAGCAGTAGTAAAGTAATTTTTTGAACCGATCCTTCCTAACTTTACCTTTTATGGGAGTAAATCCTCTCCATGACTCAAAGCCCGCAAGATGACTCTTTCCACTACTAATAGCAACAAGATATTACCGAACCGAGCCACCTGAGGCCAACACAGCTTCACCCCATTCGCCTCTTAGGAGATCAGCTAATAGTTTTCGAAAGCTCAGTTTGGGTTTTGGCTCATTAATAAGTGGTGGTAGTTGAAATTTATTAGTTTGCAAGGAAATTCCAGTTGATCAGTGTAACTTTCAGTTAGTTCCTTGCTTTTTTTCCTTTTTCAGTCCTTTTCTTAACTCATTTCTTCCTCATCCTGTTTTTAACTTAGTAGGCATTTTGTAGAAAAATTTCAAAAGGAAATTGGTATGTAGGGGCAAAATGCCATCATTGTATTTATCTGTTGAAAATATACGTAGAAATAAAAAACCGTGTAAAATTTGTCGTCCGGAAACCATGTGATATCGATATATTCAGTTAGACGGGAAATGAGTCCAATTGCAATTGCAATAACCAAAAAAATAAACTACGACTTAAAAAAGGAATACGGAATTAATCAAAGTCTACAATCGACCTTGGACAGGAATTTTTAATGAGAAACTTCAATGAACATTTCTTCAAAAAATATGAAGTGGCTCTTCGTATTTTAATTTAATTAAGTTCAATTTTTGTTTTGAAATGAGCAAGGTTTTTTTTTTTTTTTTTTTTTTTTTTTTTTTTTTTTTTTTTTTTTTTTTTTTTTTTTGAGCCACCAAAACTAGTTCCGATTTATACAATCTGAAAACAGGTCTAGTCAAAAGAGTTGATAAAGGAGTGGATTAAAATACAAAGTTTGAAGCTGAACTGACCAGCCTTGACGAAATTTTAGGAAAATAATGAGAAGTAAAGAAAAATATGTCAGTGATAATTTGTGTTTGTAAGCAATAAGCCGTCCTCGGCATAAATGAAGAAAAAAAAAACTAAAATAACTATAAGTGGATTGAAGCTACCATATATAGGCGTAACTTAATCGTACATTTGTCCCTTTTTATTTCCTGGATTTTAGTTCTCCTTTGTACCACTCGTTTTTGATTTTGGTAATTGTGTTTATTTCTTACTGGTTTCAGTTTCTTGTTTTTAATTTCTGTTCTTTC
Source organism: Artemia sinica (assembly GCA_027921565.1). Classification (NCBI taxonomy): domain Eukaryota; kingdom Metazoa; phylum Arthropoda; class Branchiopoda; order Anostraca; family Artemiidae; genus Artemia; species Artemia sinica. The sequence goes on from CM051265.1 coordinate 52,081,453, forward strand.
TTCTTGATGTTTGCAGAGGATGCCTTGTTAAGTATGCAAGCTAAATGTTTGTGGCTTTTTGTTGTTTTTTTCTGTCAGTTTTATTGGCCTCAGAGAACTTTTTTTTTAGTTCATCTTTATATTTTTTTTTAGAGGGTAGTTTTAAATTTTTCGATAAAAGATATATGTAAGTTGTTTTTTGTCTTTTTTTTCGTGTCACATCCTGGAAAAAAAATATGCTCAGCTGTATTAATAGGATAATGTTGCAGAGAGAGAGAGAGAGAGAGAGAGATAGAGAGGAGAGAGAGAGAGAGAGAGAGAGAGAGTGAGAGAGAGAGAGAGAGAGAGAGAGAGAGAGAGAGAGAGAGAGAGAGAGAGAGAGAGAGAGAGAGAGAGAGAGAGAGAGAGGAGAGGGAGTGAGAGAGAAATATCAAAACCCAGAAGCAAACGAAGGAGAACAATAATGCCAGTATTAATCTTTCCGTGTTCGATTGCACCAAATTATCGCCGAATAGAGCGTTAGAAAGAGATGCAATGTTCTAGATTATGTATCACATTCCAAGGAATGTTCACTTTGCCTAATTCGTCCCAAATTAAGACCTGCTGAGAAAAATAAATGCTGTGCCTTTTAACGAATAAAGTTGTTTAGAAATTAATTTCCCAAATTGGGTTTTCTGCTTTTATTTGCTAACATAATCATCGTTTTCATCTAGAAGGGAGTAGTGGACATAGAACTGCTGAAGAAGGAAGTAAAGCGTCAACCCCTATCACCACTTCTCCCTTGCCGTCAGAGGAAGGAGAGACGTTTCAATTTCAAAAAGCATCACGTTCACCTTCCCCAGAAAATGAGGACTGGCAGCCTATAACAAGGCATCGCACTCAATCTGATGCCCAGTTCCAGGACACAGAGTTTGATGATTTATTAAGGATATTGCATAGTTCAGAAAGCCTCGAAGAGCAAGGGGATATTATCCACTATTTAGTGGTTGAATTTGGCCTGGATCAGGATACAGGTGATATAATTTTCAATGAATGTTCTTTTCACCAAAAAATGAGATTATTGACATAATGACATGATAATCATTGACGTACTTGTCAATAAATTGAAGTAAAAATCCTCTATTTAATGGATAAATTGGTCTGGATTAGACTACAGGTGATATAATAAGTTGGTAATTTTTTTACTCGTTAGAAACTGACACAATTAAGTGATGATAATTGACAAACTGGCATTATAATCTGCTATTTTTTGGTTAAATTTCGTCTGGATGAGGAAACATGTGATGTGTTTTTGATAAAATATTTTGTCTCCCATTACAATTTGACATATTTGACATAATAATAATTAACAAATTTACATAATCATCCTGTTTTTTAGTGGTTGAATTTCTTCTGGATCAGCATACAGGTGGTATAATTTTAAATTAAATAATTTTGTCGCCTATTACAAAGTGACACATAATTTGATATAATGGAATAAGAAGTGGAAAACGAATATGATATAAAAACGAAAAATATTGTTAATCATGTTAAAATGAGAACAAAATAATTATAATAAAACAGAAAAAAACTGAAGGAAATGATAGTTGCAAAAACAAATATTGAAATGCGAAAAAACTAAATATGAAAACGCTGTGACGACAAATCAGGGAGAACGTCACTTAGGTTACTTTTGTTGCTGTTCTTTTCTCTGTTGTCATTTTTTTCCTTAATTCGTGTTAACTTTCGTGTAACTAGGCAAAGTACCAAAATTTAATTATTCAGCAAATAAGTAACGTGAAGCCTACGTTTGAACTGAAAGGTATTTTTTGCAAAGCAATCTCTCGTGTTTCTAAGAAGACCGGGATGTGGCCAATTGATAATTATTCATAGAGTTTATCTCCAGTCATAACAGGAACTTGAGACTCATAATAATAAAGGAGATTACTAGTTTCTAATCCGTGGCTAAACTGGATTAAGTTACTTAAGATTTATGTTTAATATGTTCAGTTTAAAAAAAGAAGAGTTTTTCTTGACAGGAATTGTCTAGAATCTGTTAAATTGTGATATAATTATAACAATTTAATTAACTATGGAATTACTTTTGATCTTTCAATTATTGGATTAATTTGGTATATCCTGCTGGGAATAGTTCTCAGGAAGAGCTGTAACCCTGTCTGGTAGATTTTACCATTACACGCAAGACTGTTTTCTAGGTGCGTGACACAGATGATTGCATATTAAATTTTCGGGTTTGAAGTACACTCCACATTTTTTCAAGACTAGATTAATCTATAATGTATTACGGTAATTACTTGACTAAAAAAAAAAAAAAAAAAAAAAAAAAAAAAAAAAAAAAAAAAAAAAAAAAAAAAAAAAAAAAAAAAAAAACTGTCTTCCTACTTAGTAACTGAAAAATGAGCACTTGAACAAGGTCTAGACCCGACTCATCCATCCAGTTCCCAGGACAAACAGTATATCCAATCCAACAATCTGAAAATCAAGTCCAAAATATAGCAAAATCAGCATTAATAAGTATACTTCAATGTTCCAAAACCAAGCTATAGCACCTTAAATCTACAAAGTCATTATATTCCTAAGGTGATCACCACATATCGGGGCTCATCAGATGAAAACTCATTGCCTAAATGGGTTTCGGCGCTTAAATTTCATTACCCAGGCAATATGAGCGCGCCATGCCATACTCTGGCATACCCCTATGTAGTGACACCTATGGAATAAACATAAACAAAATTCAAAATATCTAAAAAATATATAAAAAAAATATACCCCAGAAAAATTATTTCAAACATCCTTAACCAACCTTCAAATAACACTGAGAGCCGAACCTTCAGCCGATTTAAATACAAATATATAAATAGCACTAGCCCTCCCCCCGGAACAATTTCACTCTCACTCAAATTCTAAGAATTAAATTCCGAATATCACACCTTAATCTTTACCACATGTGTCGCAATCTGGCCTAAACCACAGGGAAGATAAGCCAGATTCCTTCAACAAGTTACCGTAAAATATCATTCAAGATATCTTGATAACTTTTATTATACTTTTGTAAAAGCTGATTATACTTAAAACAAAGCTTTTTAAATTGCCAAGCAAGTTTATTGGCGGAAAAACCTCTTACGATTAGCTTCTTGCTAAGTAACATACATCTATTTCTAAAATCGATGTAATTAGTACAACTTCTTGCATATCTAAATAGTTGGGAAAAATGCGATGAATATGTTATATTCGAATGAATATTACTTTTTGGAAATGGAAAATTGACTATTTCAAAATTAAAATCGTCTGTTTTATTATATATTTTAAAAGTTATTGTATTATTAGGTGCCACATTAATCTCTAAATCTAGAAAATGGTCATATTTGCCATTTCCATTACTGGATTCCAGCTTTAACTCTGGTGGATATATTTTACTTGAAATCTCTAAAAAATTTGAACAATTTATCACCAGAAGGTCATCTAAATATCTTTTATTATTTGAGAGCAAATACTTTATGTTACTTGGATTCTTTTTATCCATCATATAATCATATTCTAAATAATTTAAAAATAGGTCCGCTATAACTGGACTGGCATTACCCCCCATAGGAATTCCATTACTTTGATTATATAGATTACCATTAAATTTTATATAAGTATTAAATAGAACAAATTCGAGTAGATCAAAAATCATATCTAGGCTATAACATCTTGAGCTAGTGGTACTATTAAAATAATTAGTCCATCTCGCCTTCTTATTATATGTATCAATTTTTAAAAACGGCAAATTAGACAAAAGAAAAGCTTTCTTAATAATCTTTTTCAAATTTATAAATACTAAATTAATGGGTAAATTTGTATATAATGTAGTGAAATCAAACGAGTCCACTCTTTTGGCTGAAACTAAAGCAAGAGAGTCTATTACTTGCAGCGAATTATTAACACTCCAGTATGGATTAAACTTAGAAAATTTTTTAATTCCCGAGCAATATGCCTCAAATTTATTTTTCATTTCTCATAAAATACACGACAGGTCAGTAGCCGCAAATCTGGTCGGGCACCTTGCTGCACCCGCAATAAAGCGTGGTTTCGGGGGATTTTTATGAAATTTTGCCGTCCAATATAAAAACGGAAAATTTTTATCATTATCATTAACCTTAATATTAAATTTTTTTAAAAGTATATCCTCTATTCCAATCAATAGACTGTTATCAACATCTTGAACCTTTTTATATGTATTTGTTGTACTAAGCTCCTTTGTTAAAACATCACAATAAAGCTTCTGACAAATTATTGCAAAATTATTATTCGCTTTATCAATGGGTACAATTACAAAATATAAATGAAGAAAACTATTAAGATTTAATCAGATTGATTCTATAGGAAATTATGTCCCCCTGCCCTGCCGCATTAATGCCAAACAATTGTTTTCAGCATATTCATGATGTCACATAAACCTTTTCTTTTCTCCACTGCTTATTTTGTTTAATAATGATAAAATAAAGAAAAAAAATTGTCTTACAGTTGAGAATTAGAGGGAGCAGACATATAAAGTAGTTTTTGAGCATCTGCTGTTTATTCTCACGTTTTTTTTATAGAACTTGGGAGCAGGGATGTTATAAAGAGTTACTTTCAGTAGGGTCCTCATTAGCGGGGAAGGAGGGATTTGTCGAACAGAAAATATTCATTTAATACTTATGTGTATTTAGTACAGTGGTTTAATACCTGACTATAGTAAAAAAAAACAAAAAAACAGAACATGTTTTAAAAGTATCAGTTTCCCCAGATTAATGGGACCCCCCCCCTCTCCGATCTCTGGTTGAGCTTAAGTTTTAATTAGTGTTTGAGGGTGTTAGGATCTTTATATTGTTATTACTGTCACCATTATTACATTACAATATTGTTGGAATGTGTCCAAGGCTTCAAAGCTAAGAATATAGTTAATGCAATCAAATTATTTGTCCTAGGTGGTGTTGAATACGGTAACCCTATATTGGTAAGAGACCTTTTGAAAGAACTGTATGAAAAAGCTTGTCAACAGAGGTCATGGAGCATTGTCAGACATAGTGCAGGTATGTTTTAGCATTCCGCATATTTTGCAGAAAGTAAAAAAGTAAAACTGGTTCTTTTTGTTACTTAGCTGCTAATTAATTGGGTAGATGCTGGTCATGAACTTTAAGTAATTTCTTTTAATTTATAGGTTCAGTTGTGTACGAAAAACAGTAAATATCAGTGCTCTTCATGAACCTTAGATGTTGTTGGTAGATGCTGTTCATGAATCTTATGTAATTTCTTTTAATTTAAAGGCTCAGTTGTGTATGAAAAACAGTAAATATCAGTGCTCTTCATGAACCTTAGATGTTGTTGGTAGATGCTGTTCATGAATCTTATGTAATTTCTTTTAATTTAAAGGCTCAGTTGTGTATGAAAAACAGTAAATATCAGTGCTCTTCATGAACCTTAGATGTTGTTGGTAGATGCTGTTCATGAATCTTATGTAATTTCTTTTAATTTAAAGGCTCAGTTGTGTATGAAAAACAGTAAATATCAGTGCTCTTCATGAACCTTAGATGTTGTTGGTAGATGCTGTTCATGAATCTTATGTAATTTCTTTAATTTAAAGGCTCAGTTGTGTATGAAAAACAGTAAATATCAGTGCTCTTCATGAACCTTAGATGTTGTTGGTAGATGCTGTTCATGAATCTTATGTAATTTCTTTTAATTTAAAGGCTCAGTTGTGTATGAAAAACAGTAAATATCAGTGCTCTTCATGAACCTTAGATGTTGTTGGTAGATGCTGTTCATGAATCTTATGTAATTTCTTTTAATTTAAAGGCTCAGTTGTGTATGAAAAACAGTAAATATCAGTGCTCTTCATGAACCTTAGATGTTGTTGGTAGATACTGTTCATGAATCTTATGTAATTTCTTTTAATTTAAAGGCTCAGTTGTGTATGAAAAACAGTAAATATCAGTGCTCTTCATGAACCTTAGATGTTGTTGGTAGATGCTGTTCATTAATCTTATGTAATTTCTTTTAATTTAAAGTCTCAGTTATGTATGAAAAACAGTAAATATCAGTGCTCTTCATGAACCTTAGTTGTTGTTGGTAGATTCTGTTCATGAATCTTATGTAATTTCTTTTAATTTAAAGGCTCAGTTATGTATGAAAAACAGTAAATATCAGTGCTCTTCATGAACCTTAGATGTTGTTGGTAGATGCTGTTCATGAATCTTATGTAATTTCTTTTAATTTAAAGGCTCAGTTGTGTATGAAAAACAGTAATTGTCAGTGCTCTTCATGAACCTTAGATGTTGTTGGTAGATGCTGTTCATGAATCTTATGTAATTTCTTTTAATTTAAAGGCTCAGTTGTGTATGAAAAACAGTAAATATCAGTGCTCTTCATGAACCTTAGATGTTGTTGGTAGATGCTGTTCATGAATCTTATGTAATTTCTTTTAATTTAAAGGCTCAGTTGTGTATGAAAAACAGTAAATATCAGTGCTCTTCATGAACCTTAGATGTTGTTGGTAGATTCTGTTCATGAGCCTTATGTAGTTTCTTTTAATTTAAAGGTTCAGTTATGTATGATTCTTTTTGTGTTTTTTTTTTTTTTTTTTTTTTTTTTTTTTTTTTTTTTTTTTTGAGCTAGAGTGCAGAAGACGACATTGGTGAACAGAGCTCTATTTTATCTAACCCGGAAAATGGGTTTTCGCCCATTAATTGATCAATTTTTTACTTTGCTTCAATGTGGATGACTTCATACAAATGACTGTAATACAGTATTAAAGCTGTGTTATTATAATGGTAGAAGAATTAAAAATATTTATTAGAGTTTTTAAAATGAGCGAAAAAAATGTATGCTGAAGAAAGGGTGAGTACTCCATGTTCTCGAGTTTCTGTTTGCAAAAAAGATTTTCGTGGTTTGCAATTACAAATAACCAGAATTTCGAAATACTCCTATCTAAAACTAAAAGAAAAAAAAAGAAGAGTTACTTCACAAATTGTCGGTGCTACGTATTATAAAAAGAAAAACGCGAAACATGGCTTGTATATAATTCTTTGTTTTTATTGTTTCGTACGTCACGACAATGCTATTTTGTTACTTAAAACTCATGCAGATAATTTATATATTACAATCGGCATATAGACTAAGCCAAGCAGTTTGAAAAAGTGAGAATTTGTGATTGTTACTTAATAGTCCCAAAATGTATGATAAAAAACTTACAAAGGACATATTTTTTTTTATAGAATATTCTAAATGCTACAAAAGATAGTAAAATTTCATGACTCCCGATTTTAGGTGTACTGCGAAAACCTGTTGAGGATTTAACAAAAGCTGTGACAGATCTTCTTGTACACCAGAAACAGCTGACCGTTGGAATGCCTCCTAGCAATGAGAAAACTATCACAGCCCCTCTGCCCTCTTTTGAGCTCAGGAAACTTATTCACGATGCATACGGGGAAGACGAAAGTACGGCAATGCTTACTCAGGTAATCAAATCAGAATTATTTTTTTTCTTTAAGACTTTCCATTAGTTTACATCCAACTTTTTTTTTTTTAATTAAGCGCAATGTTCCTCTCTTTGTTTCTCATTTTATCGTTGTCGTTACTTTTTCATTCCTCTGTTATGTTTTTTTATTGTTATTTTTTTCCATTTTTATTATGTTTTGCTTTTTAATCAAATGAGTGAACTGTTCTCGTTTTTTTTGTCCCATCTTGTTGTTGACGTTACTTGCTGATTCCTCTATTATGTCTTTTTCTGTTGTTACTATGTTGTTTTTTTTTTTGTTTCTTTTTAGGAGCTGATTCTCTACTTGGCAATGTTTATAAGAACTGAACCAGAGTTGTTCTCTGAAATGCTCCGGTTACGTATAGGACTTATAATTCAGGTAAGTAAAGTATTCATTACTTTTTATGGTCTACAGTAAAACAGCAAAGAGGAAAAACCTAGATTAACTGCTATTGCTTATTTTTGCAAGAGGATTTTGTTTAAAGGAGACCTTGCAGTTACACATAATCTATCTGAAAAAATTAGCAATGCTTATTATGTCTAAAACGATTTATTTCGAGCTATTTCACATTCTAAACTTTAACATGGGGTTACGTTCTGTTAGAATAAAAATTGACAGTAATTGATTAGAACTGGACAGAACTAAGCGTAGAACTGGAATCCATAGAAAAATAAGGGTTCCCATTGGCTATAGTTTGTACCCTTAATTGGAGACAGTATAGGCCAGTATAAAATACTAGGCAAACAACCTATTGCAAGGAGAATACAGAAGGGGATATTTAACCCTGTCCATGACCCCTAAAGAAAAACTGAAAAACATTTAGAAAACTTAGAAAAATATTTCAAATATCCTGAGAATTTGAGTAGTATGTCCAAGTTCTGATTTGACCCCACCGTCTATATCTATAATAAAAAAAAACCGTTCAAATAGTTTTGAGACGATTTTTAGTTGGATGATGATAGTCTACCAAAGGTTATGAATTTTGGCAATCTAGATAGGACCAGATGGAAACTAGTAAGTCCTTGGGTGATTTGGGAAGCCGTTTTATAATAAGATTGAAAGGAAGTGGGAAGTGGGAGAGAGCAAGCGTGAACCTCTAAATTCAGTTGGGAGGAAGAGGAATAGGGGTAGTTATGGTGGCTTCAGGGGGCTTTATGCTATTAGGAATTTTTAGTAGGGATTAGTAGTCATTTAGAAACCACACTTTAAATAAAGAGGATCACTAAGTGAACACAAATTGGAAGATGCGTCGGCAGTAGCTTCAACATATACAAATACAATGATTAATAACTACAACCTCGGTTTTTTCTATTAAATTAGAATTTTGATTGATGGAAGACATGATTGGCATGGAGACACACCGCATGTTTGATGGTTGTTTTTTGTTATTCGGAGTTGTCTTGGGATTATTTTTTTATTAGAGTTTAACTTCCTGCCATGTCAGACTTAGCATTCGTGTAAATATTAATTTTTTTATTAATGAATTTAGGTAGTTTGGTATGTTATATGAGCAGGAAAAAGATGGTTCTTGACTAAGCAGTTAAACTAGAAATATTTTAATCTGCACTGAGATAATATACGTCACCATAGAAAAATATCGCATGTAAAAGAAATTTACAACAGTTACATAAGTGGGTATATCTTTGTTACAAAAATAAGAAAATTTGAGGGATAATGAAAAGGCAGCAGTTTCTTTAAAATAGAGTATTTCATTTTCAACTGTCAAATAGAGAAGAAGAATGTTAAATTGTCAAGAGACAGGGTTCTTTACGTGAAAGACAAATCATAAAACAGTTTTCATGCTCTTGTTAATAGTTAATGATTGATTTTAGGTCATGGCTTCCGAGTTGGCAAGATCTTTGAATTGTCAGAGCGAAGATGTTTCTGAATTGCTTCTAAATCTCTCACCATTTGAGATGAAAAAATTACTTTACCATATATTAAGTGGAAAAGAGTTCACAATGGCTAGCTCTGGTGAGACTTTTTTCTTGTATATATACCTTGGCATGCATAGATTTTGGGCTAATTATTGTCTTACAGTTTTTTATTTATCAACAAATTTATCGTTATCATTTATAGCAACGAAATTGGAAATTTGAATTTATAGTGGTGAAATTCAGAAGGGGATGGGAAGACCATCACAATCGTTTCTCAATAGAGCATTATGTTATATATTTCTCTCTCTCTTACCTCTTTATTTTCTTTTTTTTTTTGTTTTTTTTTGCCAATAATTATACAAGGTTCATTATTGTTTTTTAAAAACAAAATTTTGAAGGTTATATTCTACTAATTTGCGTTAATTTTTATTAATCATTTTTATGTTTGATAGAATTCTTTTTGTTAATTTTTAACATTTGTCTTGCAGTCTTGTTTCTATTCTGTTCTCTTTTACTTTGACTTAAAAAGCGATTTCGGCTCTATTAGCTTATGATAGTCTTTTGAAAATAAATATTGTATTATCTTAGGACACATTCCCAAGATTCTAGTTTTAACTGCCTCCTTCCGCAAAATCGTAAAGAAATGCCGTAAAAATACTTTTTTCTGCTAGATCTTTTTCTTGCATCCCTGTTTTAAATTAAAAAACGAATAGAAATTATTACGGATATGTGGTGAGCTGCCCCCCCTCGATACCTCGCTCTTTTCGTAAAAGTTTTTTTAGAACTTTGAAAATATATGACTTGGGATCTGTTAGGTTTCTAGAAACAGGGTTGCTGCGGCTTGCTCTGGTAAGGTTTTCTGGGGGGGGGGGCTATTGTCCCATATTCCCCTCTATAATGGATTTTATGCTATTGATTGTGGTTACTTTTGACTCTGTTTGTTAATAAAGCGGGATGGTTGATTCCCAGTGTGTATAGAAGATATAATATTAACCATTTGTTTGACATTTCTTGAGTAGCAGTTTACAAATATACAGATGAGATTGAATATTTTGCAGTGCATTCAACAACGAATTTTCTTTGCTAGTTAGTGAAGCACTCTTAAAAATACTTTCTGCCGTATAAGACGTTGAAATCAATCGAGTCGAAATCTTATAGCAGCAAAGATCTAAAAAGCGTTCGAAGCTTAGCTAATAGTTTCTAGCCGTAGAATAGCAAAAAAATTAGCCAAAAACAAGTTCAACGAGTTGGAAGACTGGCTTAAAAGAATATTTTCCCGAAAATTCTAATTATTGATTATCTTAAACTTTTGCTGAAAATAATTGAATTGATTTTTTTTAAAACACTGCTAAATGACGACTAAACCTCGTTCACGACATTAATCTCTGCAAGGTCACAATACAAGCACAATCTAAATTTTTAAAATATATTCTTTGCTTAGCTATCGCTGCATTTAACATTGGATTGGACTATTTGATGGAATCTTCTTCTATTTTGTTCAATCTTTACAAGAGATCAACTATTCAAATTTTTTGAATTTATCAATTATTTTAAGTCTATTTGCTGTAAAAAGGGTTTGAAATCTCATTAAAAATCTAGCCCTGTCACGATTGACTGAGGGTGGTGTATATTTTCCATTTAAGCCAAAGTAAAAGAAGAGCTTTTGTTTCTGAATGACTTTAAATTCGTGCAGGATGATAGAGGAAAACACCAAGAATTCTTATAGCTTTATTTTATATTAACTGGAGAGGTTTAAAATGAATAGGGAGTGTTTAAAGTAAATAATAGGACCGTTTCTTAGTTATGATTCTCTTAATGAATGACAAAGAATTTTAATAGTTTAAAAAGGGAAAGCATAATTTATTCGATGTAAACAATCGAAAATGTAAACAAACTATACAAAAAATGTGGTTCAATACCGCTCTCTAGGGCTATAATGAAAGAAAGGTTGAGGTGGCTAGGGCACGTTGTGCGGATGAAGGATGACAGATTGTCGAAGATTGTTCTTTTCGGCCAACCGTCTAGGGCTAAATGGAAAGCAGGTCGTCCTCGTCTGGGGTGGGAGGACGTCATAGAGAAAGATTTAAAGGAAATGGGAACTTCATGGGTGGGCGTAAAAAGGGAGGCTTTGAATAGATCGGGATGGAGGAGGAGCGTGCGTAGCTGTGTTGGCCTCAGACGGCTTGGTGCTGCGGTGGTTGTTAGTAGTAGTAGTAGTAAACAATCTAAATTTTGGGCTAGTTTTATATGCAGCTAAACAGAATGACTGGAGAAAGATAAAACTCTTCAAGAATAATTCCCAAATATCTATATCTCTTAACCCTTCCAATTTTACGTCCAGAAATAAGTAGCTCATCAATTCCAATTTTAACGGTCTCTTGCTTAGATCTCCCCAAAACCATAAATTCCGTCTTAGATAAAATTGGGCCAAACAATTACGAGAAAACGACGGGATACCTAAAGTCAGGTCAGTCATTAAATTCTCAATCAAAAATGAAGGGACTTTAGCTTCAACAGATACCACTGTATCATCCGCCAACATAACTGCTATGCTATTCATATGGCATAAACAATTAGGCAGATCATTTATATAAATTAAAAATAATGGCTTAGATTTCACAATTTTGTAAATATGATTCATTAAATCCATTACTTTTCCACAAAATCCTGAATTATTCATTTTTCAAAAGAAATAGAATGATTTAAAATCTCTTTTGTATCATAAAATTTGCATGATGCACGGTATCATAATATTATTCATCATTAAATGAATCATCGATTTTAAGCAAAAGAGATGCAATTACTTGTTCCGTTGAATGACCTGATTTAAATTCAAAATCCCTTTTGGTTAAAAAAAAAAACTGTTTTTATCCAAATAAGTTAAAATAATTTTTTGTACAATCAAATTTTCTGAAATATGTGACAATAGGTAAAGGATTGCAATAGGCCTGTAATTAAAATTAGTTTTATTACCGTTTTCGTACACTGGGGTAATTCTGACGTTGTTCCATTTAGTATGAAAAAAACATGCTACTAAAAACAAATTTAAAATATGGACAAACGGTACATGAATTACAGATGCAAGGTTTTTAAAAAGGTTCGGTGAAAGTCCATCTAAAATTAGTGAATTGCCTAGCTTTAAATTTATTCAAGTTTTTTAGACTTCTTTAAAACTAACCGAGGCCAAGAACATACTTATATACTCTGATGAAGGCAAATAATTCTCAGATGAATGGGAATGAGACGAAGCAAGGTCACGAGTAACATTAGAACCATTGCAAGCAAAATGCGCACTGAAAGATTCCGCAACAGATTCTTGCCCCTTCAACCAATACCCTTATCTGTTATAGTCTGGGTGGAAATTCTTACAATTATTTCTAATCTTTATATTAAATTAAATCCCACGTTTTTTTTAGATGAAATCGCTATCCTAAAAGCATTCAAAATATTTTTTTCATTTATTCTAAGAATTTTCACCGGTATATTTTGTAAGTTTTAAATCATATAATATTATCATTTGATGGATGTTTCATTCTTAATACATTATGGATATTCTTAAATGGTCATAGATACTTCATGAACTAACAGAATTTGTTATCAATTGCCTACAAAAGGTTTTATGAGCACGTGATTAAAAAGGTTTTAAGCCTGAAAATGAAAGCTCGTATAGTTTTCCATTTGATAATCTGTTCCAAAGGGTTTTTGCTTTTTCCTTGCTCATCGTTGTTTGATTTTGCTGTTTTACCTTTATACTGTTCCAATCTATTTGTTTCAGAGTCTATCTTTGAAATTTAACCCCAAATAACATATGTGGAAGAGGAAGGGCAAATATTTCTTGGTGAAACCGAGTGGGAGTTAGAGCCTAGGGAATAGCCTCACCATGCCTCCAAAATACTACTACTACTAACAACTCACCACAGCACCAAGCCGTCTGAGGCCAACACAGCTACGCACGCTCCTCCTCCATCCAAATCTATTAAACTCCTCCGTCTTAACATCCCATTTGGGAAAGTTCCCATTTCCCTTAAATCTTTCTTTATGATATCCTCCCACCCCAACCGCGGACGACCTGCTTTCCGTTTAGCCCTTGATGGTTGGTCGAAAAGGACAATTTTCGGCGATCTGTCATCCTTCATCCGTAGAAGGTGCCCAAGCCATCTCAACCTTTCTCTCATTATAGCCCTAGAAAGCAGGATTGAACCATATACTTTTCGTACAGCCTACTGTTTGAAACACGGTAATTCAGCCAGGTACCCAGAACAATCGGTAAGCAATTTCTCTGGAAAACATCTAGCAAATCTTCATCCGCTTTTCGGAGTGCCCATGCTTCAGAACATATTTGACAACTGTCATCACTGTAGCCTCCAATATTATAATCTTACTTTGCAGACTTATCTTTCTATTCTTCCAAACTTTTTTCAACAGTGAAAAAACACCCTCAGTCGTGAACTGCAAAATATTGTACTTAAAATCTTTCTTAATTGGAGAATACTGCTATGGGAGATGATAATCTCTGATGTATCAATCTGTGGTGCAGATAGAAATTGTCCTTTTTTAATCGTACGGAAAAAAAAAATACAAGAAGAAAAAAAGTATAAGCAAGAAGCCTCTTCTCGACAGATTTAGAACCTATAAAAATTAATGACAGAATATGGTAAGACAAGGTCAATCTCAACTATTACTAATAATTATAATTTATTTGTAACCTACTGTAAAATAAGTGTAAATAGTGGAGTAACACACACGAAAAAGAAAAGATATGCAACTGCATAAGCACACATATACATAAACACATGTATACAAATACAGGAATGTATAAACACATACTAACTTTCTTATGAAAATATTCTACATTAAAAAAGAGCAAATCAAAACAATTGTACAAAAGTATGGAGAGGCCTCTTATTTAAATGTGGAATTGAAATTATTATATTACGCGAATATATCAGTTGTACTAACATTCAAATAACATTACGGATCCTATACCAACAAGACCAATATATTAAGTATTTAAAATAATGGAAATATAATGTCCTAATGTGATGCATATCACTAGCGTTAAAAAATGGCCCTATGCCTAACAAAAAAAGAATGTAATGGTCACAGAAAGTTGAATAAGAGTCTAGCCAAGGCCTTACAAGAGTGGCGGTCAGGATTTGCAACAATTTAAGCATAAACTCCTTTAAGTTTATTCTTTGTGTCTAAAATTGCAGTAGGACGGATAGCTGATATTGAAGAGCAAATAATAATCCCAAGCCAACGCAGCATAGGAACTAGCTTAACTGAAAAGGAACCACAATTCAGATCACTGCTTCGATGTTTAGCGTTAAAACTAAGTTTTCACGCATCTTGCCGTTAAGAATAAGGGTATTTTGTTCAAACAGCTTAGAAACAAACTAGGTCTACTTAGCTAGGCTAAAATTTTTAACGGCGAATAAGTAGTAGATTATCTGCGTATGTGATGTATGATGAATTTGTTTGGCCCGTAAAACACGACGGAAAAAATATGAGATAACATAGGATGTAAGTATTAAAAAGTTATAGTGTTTTCCATTAAAATTGGGACATTACCGAAAAAAGTGCCTCGTGGCCGGAATCGAACATATGAATTTTAATACCGAAAACGAAGGGCAAATCCAACAGATGAATTCACTCCAAGCTAGGTAAGAGAATACCATAGTTTTCTTTAACAAACCGAGTCAGAAGCTTCTGAATCATCTAACATGTACAAATGTGCTTCAGATCCATCTTGTTGTGCTTGAATGAATAAAGAAGTAAGAATTCGATGTGCATGTTGGCATCCATGTATGGTTGAAACCCAAAAACAAGGCCTTGCGAGATACTCGAAGGTGCAATATCTTAGGAATGGCTAAGGGTATTAAAACTTTCAGGACATGTTGAGGGGGATTTTGGACTAAAGCACAAGACACTTGGTGCGTCCAAGGTTGTTAAAAGGGTGTCTGTGATATGTCAGGAACAGCGAAGGGAATGAGGTTGAATATTTCAGGGTATTTGATCGATTAATTTTCGTCTATATTCAAGGTTATAACATGATGATTGTCAGAATTGTATCAGCCACATAGAAACCAAAAATTTTTGTAGACTTTCAATCTATTCATTTGAAAAATATTTCACGTATCCATTCATCCAAAGTTCTATAGAAAAACCATTACTAGATTTCGTTGCAAAATTTTGTCCAAAATTTACTAGTAAGCCAAAATCTTGATTGTTAAGAAGAAACACCAAAATAAGCTTTAGAAATTTTTCTTTCATTAACATTTAAAAAAAAAACTACAAAAATAATAAACGAACAAAAAATAATGTTTAAAACTGTTTCCGCACAAGAAATTTTTCAAAGAAAATCAAAGAGTTAGATTAAAACTAAGACAAGCAGAATAAAAGTCAAATATAAATCGATTAAATGAAAACCAAACACAAAGACAAATTACAATAATTAACCAAGGCAAAATTAAAATAAACAGAAACTACCACAGACAGGAGTAGGGCCAAGGGCCCCAATGCCTGAACACAGTTAAATCGAATTAAGTAAAGAGATGACTGACCATTCCGTGACTAATTGATGCGTAATGCTTTTTATTTTAAAGTGATATAGGAAAAAATTCTTTTGTAAAGAAAACTGGGAATGGATTGTATCTTTAAAGGAACTGGATAAATCAGGTTCTATATAAGACCTTTTTAATTGAATGTAAAACATCGTAACGTTTGTGCTTTAGTTTTGTAGTAATCAAAGACAGGTCTAGAGAAACCATGTTGAGAGGTAAAGATTAATAATGATAGTATTTAAGATACACTGCTTAAATAATATTTAGGATCTAGATAATAATAATCTAATAATAGTATTTAAATAGATTTGTGTAATATATGATAATGTTTTAAGATTTAGTAACATACAGTAAAACTAACGAAATACTATATCTTTAAGTCACATAAATAGAAATATGTAAACAAAGGTATTCCGTTAAATATTTTACATTTTTACTATGATTCCTTCTTACCTTTTAAGTCATTTTAGTTTGTGCTGAATCTGCTAAAAATTTAGTCTAGCAGAAGTTCAATGAAATTGAACAATGACTCAGTAAATAAGTCGGAAACCTAGATTGTTTATCTTTTCAAAAGAGTGTCAATGATAAATAAAAACTGGTTATAAATAATGGTCCGGAATCAAAATCGTTTCTTCGACTCTGTTTAATCAAGGACAGAAAAATAAAAGCTTTAATAAAAAATGAGCAGCCTGTTCAGCGGAATCGCATTTTAGATGATGTATTCAGAAAAACTTTTTACCACGACGTGAATCTTGATCAATCTATCCTTGAGGGATACCACCTTTGATTTAAGATAAATAGTGCTACATTGGATATTTGCATTACATTCACATTATGTTTCCTTATATAAAAGAAATAAATAATGATTGAACAAATAAATCTGAAAAGAAGATTGTGCTTATAAAAAAATGTCATATACTAAATTGTTGGCAGCCAATTATCTGGAACCAGAATGTAGAATGGAATCCAGATTAATTTTTTGATTCGGTTTAAACAACAACATAAACATAAATGAAGAATGAGTAGCCTATTGCGCTGAATCTCATTTTAGACGGTTTTTCAGGGAAGAAGATAAAGGTAGACCCTTACTATAATCTTATTGTCAAAGTGAACAAAGCCATAGATAAAATAAGATTTATTGCAAAAAGTCTCTGGGCCATAACAACACATAATACAGTCTACAAACAAAGCTCAGGAACAAAATACAACTTTAGATAATAAAAATCAAAAAAAAATAATGGTCTCCACTATTTTTCATATATCTATCTAAATCATTAACAAACAAGGAGAAGAGCTTAGGCGATAAAGTACATCCTTGTTTCACACCCACATGAGACGTAACCAGCATAGAAAAATTTCCCATAACCTTCACAACAAATTTCACCCTCCGACACATATCTGCTATTATTGCTACATAGCAAGACGGCAAACCTATTTCTAAGACCTTCACTTAATAACCTCCTATTTACCGAATCAAAAGCACTTTTCAGGTCTAAAAAGGCTACGAATAGCCGACCAGTTTTTCCTCTAGCATATTTCCTTCTCAATACATCCAAAGTAAAAATATGGTCAAGAGTGCTGAATATCGATCTGAATCCCGCTTGTATCGGGCTAAGTATTTCCTCCTTATCTAACCAATCTCTTAGCCTAAATTCCAGAACCTTACAAAACAATTTACTTACCACATTCCCCATAAAGATAGACCTAAAGTTTTCGTGTGACTTCCTATTACCTTTCTTAAAAAGAGCCACTGCTACAGAAATGTCCTATGAGCGAGGCCAACAAGCTTTCTCTACTACAAACGAGAAAATTGCAGCCAACATGGGTATTAAAGTTGTCCTTCCTAACCTCGGGCCTTTGTAGATATACCATCTACATTCTTCTTCATAAGGTTAATGCTGGATTTCTGCTAAATGTAATGTACTCTTCAGTCTGATTTCTCTTCTTTTTTGTTGAAACTTTAATTAATTATATCATGGTCAACTTCATATCCCATTTTTAACTCAATTGTAGAAGTCTGAAAAGTGGAAGGGGAAGTAGTGGAAAAGTCTATCGTTAGCTATTGAACAGATTAACGCTGAAGAATCTATGGTCATCGAGTATTAGTCCTTAATCAATGAAAGTGTATTTCCTCGACAAGCCGATAAAACATAAAACATATTTTTTTTTTCTCTTCTTTTTATTAAATTAATTATATTACTAGCCAAGGTCGAGGTGCATGAAAATCCTAATGCTGTTGTCAAATATAAGCAATTGAAAATCTTATCCCTCATTTTCAGTTAAATTGAATGTAAGGACATTTGGATTGATTGTGGTAAGTTTTGTTTCTTAATTTATGTTTTTATTTTCTTTGTAGCTCATAGTGGCAACTTTTCAATAGTCAGCTGCAAATCGTTAAAGATTAGTACAAAGGTAAGATTTATTTTCTCATTTCTCACTTTAAAAAAGATGATTTGAATTAATAATTCAAGCCATTTACCCCTCTCCCGCACCTATTATTTTTAGTTTAATTTCTTTTATCGTTGCGTTTTGAAACAACTTTTTACGTAATTAATTAAAAAAACGAAAAAGGAAGTTTTTCAAAGAAAAGTAAAGAGCCTAAATTTTGGACGAACAGAAATAAAACTCTCTGATAGTTCAATCTTAAAACGACAAGATATTACTATCAAAGAATAAATGAAACCGAAAACCGGTAGAAATTAAAGTAAAGCATTATATCAAACATAAAAATAAAAGATACTGTTATGGATGAATAAATAAATCCCAAAAATGAGTCAAAATTAGATTTTATAATCAACTTAAAACGAACAAAAATTACTAAAAAGTGGATTTTGGTTGCTAACCCCCCCCCTTCCCCCTCGGCTAGCCGTAAGAGTTCTGATCCCTACTGCATCTTTTGCGTTTTATTGAAAACCATATGTATTTTGAACAGCGTGGTTTATTTTTTCCAAAGATCAAGGAAAAATAAAAAAAAAAACACTATAATAATCAAGATGGCTGACAAGAACTAATGAAAATAAACTGAATGTTTAATATATAATGAGCCAAAATCCTGTTTGGAGTAGTTATTAAACCTTTTGACTATTTTGAATAAAAGAGATATTTCAAACTTTTATTCAGTATTGAGGTGTGAGGCATCCAGAAAGGGTGTTGAGAGGGGATTGGGGCATGGTTGCCCTTTGATCAGTTTCTAACTTCTTTATCTATGTGCCCAGAAAGTTTCAATTTAATAACCTCAGCCGTTCCTGAGGTGAGCCGGCGTATTCCCCCCCCCCTCCTGCATATCCCCGGGAAAATTTTCCTGCGGAAAATCCCCCCGGTGGAGAATCCCCCTCCGTCCGATAATTCCCACCCATATTCGCCCTGGATAATTGTAAATGTTCACTAGAAGGGAAATTGAAAGTTATTTATTGGTGTTAAAGTGTATGTACCAATACTTGAAAATTGGTTGGTAGCTTCCCGCTTTCTCCCTTTTCTGCTTGAGAATTCAAATATAGGATCATAAGTAAAATGTTAAGCAAAATTTGATTATTCGGTCAAAATTTTGGATGAACAGTAATTATGTTGAATAAATTCTCAATAGTAATTTTACTGAAGAAATTTGAGTGAACCGAAACGGGTACTACTGTTCATGTGGATGAAAGTTCTGCGTAACTTGGTCTTCTACGTGGCTGAAGCCATCACGACCTCCACAATTGCGTTCTCTGATGTTTAAATACTTTTTTTTTAATATATATATAAACATTTTTTTTTAGGAAAAGAGGAAAATTACCATTTAAAATCGCTGAAAACAAAGCTCCTCGTAGTGCTTGTTACCGACCATCCCCCAAGAATTTCCTGGCAAGGCCCATGGTGCCCTGCCTCGTCTTTCCCCCCTTTGTGCCAGTAGAAACGTGAATGCAATGTTTATTCAGGTACAGTAATTATACCTTTGGGGATGATACCCCCCCACACACACACACAGCCCTCTGGGCAAGGACTGTAAGTTAGGCAATTCGTTCATGGTTTGCATATAGTATACAATCACTTTTGACTCTTAAAAAGGGCACTAGAACTTAATTTCCCATCGAATTAGCTCCTTTTATAGTTTCAATGATATTGCTAGCTATTATAGAGCGGCGCTGCCTATTATATTGCTTATGTGCCCTTTTGAAAACCTGCATGCATATAGTGTTTTCGTTTAATTGTAACTCCCTCTAAAAATTCCCTGAGAGTTTCACCTTAATACCTATAGCGTCATTAGTTACAGTAACTGTAGTGTCAGTATTAATAGTATACACATAGTACCTTCTGGCTAGTTCAAAATCGGCCACAACTTACCCTTAAAGGTGTAACTTAATAATATAAGCTGTTCTTGAGACTTTTGCTTTGTCACCTTTATGAAAATCTATATACTCGTAGCTTGTTATGATTTAGTTCAGCATACGCCTAAATATTCCTTGAGTATTAACAACTTAGACAACAAATTATTGTTCGTCGAAAATTTACAAGTATTGGTACATACACTTTAAGAGCAATGAATAACTTTCAGTTTCCCTTCTAATGAACATCTGGAATATCCAGGGGGAATTATCTGGGGGGGGGGATTTTTCACGGGCGAGACAAACCAGTGTAGTAGGAGAAAAATAAGTTTTGACCAGGAAAAAATTGGTACAGAAATGGTTTCTTCACCATCCGGACCGGAAAAAAATGCTTAACAACATATCAAAAATATAAATCTCTAGCTCGATGCAAAATTGTTATTTTTTAATGTTTTTTTATTTATTGTCTCAAAAACCTGGAAAAAAAATTAAAAACTTAAACTATAATGTTTTACACGTCTTTTTAGATCAGCTTTTGGCTCTGAATTCATTTCTGATACTCGTTTCGTTACCTGACCAAAAGAAAAATATTTATCAGCAAAAAAAAAAAAAAAAGGGGAAAAAAAAACTGTGTCTTTGGGGAAAAAAACTCTTACCAGCGTTTATCAAGGTCTACTACGGAATAAGTTTGTCGTTCTTGTAGTCTATTTGGCTATGTAAACGAAAGGCTTAGAAAAAAAAAGACTAAACAACAATAAACAGGAATGACGAAACACCTTAGCGCCGAACACCATGAGACAAGGTAGGTTCTAACTTAATGTGTTCAGAGAAAAACTTTTATCTTATTTTTCAAAAATATAAAAATTGTACATCATCAAAATGTAGGAACTAGATTTTTCATCATCACAGTTAACTGTTATTCTTCTTCACTAAGTTCTTCTTCTTGAAATTTCGAATTGTTGCACGAGCTTCCCTTACAGGTACGGCAGGCTATAGTACACTCAAGTCCGTTTTTCTTACAGGTGCACTTTTCACTATCACAGCCGTCAATACGACACGAGCATTTGATAATTTTCAGCAGCTGAGACGGAGCGGCAGGGAGATCTGTTTTTATTGGCGCAAAAACTTCGTTATCCTGCAGTTTCCATCCCAGGCGTAAAGGGTCTACTGGGTTCCCGAGCCAGATTTGAACTTGGCAGTAGACACGTAGCGATTGGTACTTCGCTGCTGCCTGAGTCGGTGGCAGTTCTTTTGGATGCACGAAAGTGGTGGCAGTGCTCAATTTTCTGTGAAAATTAGCTTTCTGGCAGTGTCCAGGTTCGAAACATCAGGGCAACCGTACAGTATCAACAATGCTCGCTCTCTTGCTGCCACAATATCGTCAAGCGATGCGAGCTTGTCGCCAAATATAGCAGCGCTGTCCCTGAAACTCTTGTTGGAAAGTAGCAGCTGAACGGCTTTGCCCTTTCCTATTCCGTAAAGGTGAGAGGTTGTGTCACAACCCAGCACGGCATGACAGAACGGTATCAGATTGCTGACATCTGTTCCTAGCTTCTGCTTCATCTCACTAATATCCCAAGCTGAACTAGTACCGCCAAACTTAGCTTCAGGTGAGAAATATAAACGCCCGGAACGCGAATCTGATCGACTGATCAGAAGAACCAAGATGCCAGTATCATCAGCAACCACGATTGTGTCTGTAAGACTAGCAGCTTCTACGGCTTTTTCTACAATCAGAACGTCGGCGTCTCCTTCCGAGTGGAAAATTCGGAAACCAACGGCTTCCAAATGGTTGCCGAGCAGCTTCAGGAAACGTCCTTTGTTTGTCTTACATGAAAGAAACTCTTCTTTCTTCATGCAGAGGGTCATCTCTTCGGTCAAAAAGACTTGGCGGCCAACCATCCTTGCTCGACGTAAATGTGTAGCATCTTTGATTGCTGGACCACCTTCATATCTGTCAAACACAACGATCGCACTAGGGTACCTTGCTTGTACGTAATGGATGTATGAAGCAAAGATGACCTTGAAGGTTGACCTTACCTTCCATGGAACTCGATGTAGAAGAGAACCACCATCCAAGACGATGTTACACGCAGAAGCAGGTCTTGAGGGTGACTGAGTCTCAATCCCGCAAGCCTGAAAGATCGCTTTTGCAAGCTCTGGCTTATTTGCTTTTCTCATAAGGCCATCGCTTTCGAAAAGAGAAGGAGGAATCGTACAAAGTTGGTACTTGAAGTATTCTTCTCGGAGGTCAGTTCGTTGGGCTACTATTATAAACCGCTAGAAAAGGAGTGCCGGATCTATGTGCGCTACCACAGAGGACCCCGCCTTTTTGGTATTCATTAGGGTCACTTGGTCTTTTTTCTTGAAGACTTGCTCCTTCAAGGTTTTTCCCGTCATCTTACTTAGAATCAACTTTCCAGCCACATCGGCCTCGTCAACATTAACATCTTGGGAAGAAGTTATGCCGTTGGCAATGTTTCTAAGCTGATTGTCACCTCTGAACGGAGAAGATTCTCCGAAGTATCCGACGAGCTTCTGGAGCTTCTTGCAAGGTTCGTCGTCTCTCGTTCTCAATTTTCGACAGGTATATTTTGTTTGTGAAAGTTTTTCTGCAAGCAACATGGACTTGGTTCCCTGCCTCGACAGAGACGCTGGTACCTCTCGTTTTGCTAGCTTCATTGATCGCCGTAGCTTCTTTTTCTGCCAGTACCGACGATTCTGAGGTGTCTATTGAACGTTCA
>CM051265.1:52106915-52546915 GCA_027921565.1 Artemia sinica
AAAAGGCTAAGATGGCTAGGCCACTTTTTACAGATGAAAGGTGATATATTGCCAAAAATCATGCTTTTTGGCCATTCATCCCACGAAAAGTGGGTTTGGCATGGACGCACTACTTGTCATATGTGAGATAAATATGGTTGTCTAGTGTGCGATGGATGGGTAATGACATTAAGAAAGAACATCCACCTACTCCAATTTCGAGTAATCCTAAATATGTATGTAATTACAGAGATAATAACGTTTTTCTTCAAAGCGTAATTTCACCGAACAAGATTTACGTATTGCAAATCTCGTCACTTTTGTAAATTTTTCTGTACCTTTTGTTGAAATGGGAAATGTTTAGGTTTTATACATTGATATTTTTTGTTTTTCATGTTCCCTTTTCAATTGATTTTATTTTTGATATTGTCTTTCATTACAAAAGCACGTAGAAGTGGCTCTTTAGACATTGTGCTAGATAAATAACTGACTAAATTTGGAAACTCAGGTATCTTATATAAGAGGAATGACATAATATGATGTCATGACGTACACAACGTCATTGTAATTTTTACTACATGACGTCATTTGCACAAAACCAAAATTAAGCCTCTTCACGAATTTTATCGTACTTCTGACCTATCTAGATTGTTTTTTTTTTTGTTTATGTGAGCATATCTCAAGATACTAATTTTTCCGAAAACATATGGAGCCGTTTTCGATATATATATATATATATATATATATATATATATATATATATATATATATATATATATATATATATATATCTTGTGCCTTTGTTTTGATAGGTTTAGTCTCTTCAGGATCAGGATCAAGCTTCTTGAGGACAGCCTTACTGAGAACATCTACTTGGTCTTTTCTATAAATTAGGGGCTAAATGTCGCTCTTTGAAATAAACTATTAAGAGCTATTTTTGTTATTTTTTTTTGTGGAGTTGTCCCATTTCTTTGAACCAAGTTTAGGCCTTTCTAACTGGAAGGCCCAAATTTGAATCATAGAAACGTATTTGCTGCGTTCAGTAAAGGCATCTCTATGGCTCTTTTGCCTGTCTGAACGGGGAAAAGTATATATTAATGTGTGCATGGTCCGATTTGTCCGGAAGCATTACAAGGAACCTGCTGGGTCCTGAGGCCAGGGAAAAAGGTTCAATCGGTTTCTGATGCTCAGTCCACGACTGATTTGTATGTATGTAATTTCCACTATCGCTTGTCTTCTAACTATAGACTAGTAGAAACTCCTTTTCAACCTTATACCCAAAATGTTTTTGACCTGCATTTAAAGCCTTAATTATAGAGCAAAACATATCTCACATAAATAAAATGACAGGGGCAATTGAATTGACCCAATGGTCCTACATAAGCAGGAGATGTCTTATTCATGACATCCTGTGGAATTCTGATTATGAATAAATTATGGAGAATTTGCAAAAAAAAAATCCGTCGATCATTTAGAATCAAACCTATAGAGCTTCAATCAACGTATTTAACAATTTCAATCTTATAAATGATTTTTTACCTAAGGACAAGCGGGAGGAATTGAGTTCACACCAGAATCTCTTGATTCCACTGAAATTAATGATTTACTGTTCCATGACATAAAATTGCAGAATTACAAGGTAATTATGCTAATACTTAATTTAGATGCTTCAAATTGAAACGCCTGGTTGTTACTGGATAATGTAATAACATAATTAAAAAAATACGTATAATAATGAAAAGGCTGTAAAAGAAGTTTACCTTAATTTCCGGTTGACATGTATGCTGTTCACGCGCAAGAATCACATTATACTAGCCGGCAGCGTACTGAGTACCAGAGACCAAGCAAAGCTTAATCTCCTCTGTTAAGAATCTACCCACTTTAAGAGAGGAATAATTTTATTTTATTTTTTTTACTCATAAACAGCTCAGAAGTTTTTCTGAAATTTGGGAAAATCACACTTTGTATCATGAAAACGATCTATATAGGTCACGACTTTGGGAAAAATCGCTTAATGCCTTAATATTTGGAAACCATTTTTCAAATGAATGACCTAACTAGGGTAATCATAATAAATCTGTGGCCCAAAAAGAGCAGTAAAGTGCTCATTCATAACCCCATGCAAAATTCCCAATAAGAATAAATTGCATAAAATAGGATAAGGTAGGAGAAAGTACCATAGAATGTTTCCAGTCGATCATTCTGAGTTAAACTTATATTGTCATTCATTATGATCAAACAGTTCGTGGTAACCAAAGTATAAACACATACTGAACAAGTATTGACAAAACTCTCCAAAAGTGACCCCGCGTACCTCAGCGCCTCTAGAGGAGAAATATTGTACTACTTAATCGCTCCGAACCAATAAATTAAATTTAATACAGTTTTTACGGAACAAGTATAATCCCCTACGGAACTTGAAAAATTTCGGCGCCAGGTTCGCATAGGTATGGAATCGTCTCCGGAGACGCGGACAAAGGGTCACTTTTTTGTGTGGAGAGGATAGGTTTTGTCAGTACTTGTTGTATGTGTTTATAGTTTGGTGGTAACGAACTGTAGGTAAGAAGCGACCCGGCTCAATGGTAACCGAAACTCTAAAAAACGGAATTTTTATACCAATAAATACATCGAAAGAATCAAATTTTAATGCTGATTTCAAATATATAAGTTTCATCTAGTTTAGTCTTACCCATCGAAAGTTACGCGCCTGAGAAAATTTGGCTGATTTTAGAAAAAGGGGGAAAGACCCCCTAGAAGCTATAGAACCTTAATGAAAATCAATCATCATATTCACCGTTTCAGAGAACCCTATTGTAGAGTTTTCAAGCACCTATCTACAAAAATGTGGAATTTTGCATTTTTTTGCCAGAAGAAAGATCATGGATGCGTGTTTATTTATTTATTTTTTTTTTTTTTCCAGGGGTGATCGTATCGACCCAGTGGTCCTAGAATATTGTGGGAGGGCTCATTGGAATGGAAATTAAAAGTTCTAGTGCCCTTTTTAAGTGACCAAAAAAATGGAGGGCAACTAGGCCCCCTCTCACGCTTATTTTTTTTCCCAAAGTCACCCGATCAAAATTTTGAGATGGCCATTTTGTTCAGCATGGTCGAAAATATGATAAAAATGTCTTTTAGGATGACTTAATCCCCCGAAGTCCCCGGGGGGAAGGGCTGAAAGTTATGAACTTTACTCAATGTTAACATATAGTATCGGTTATTGGGAAGTATACAGACGTTTTCAGGGGGGATTTTTTCTGGTAGGTGGGGGGGAGGTCGGGGGTTATATGGGAGGATCTTTCCATGAAGGAAGTTTTCATGGGGGAAGGGACATTGCTATGAAGGGGGCGCCGGATTTCCCAGCATTATTAAAGAAAAATATCAGAAATTAAATAAAAAAACAAAACAAGTTTTTCAACTGATCAACTGATTGTGATTATGGGGTCATTTTTAAAGAATTGGAAAAAAATTGAACTTTAGCTTAAAGAGCAAGCTATTGACTAGGGGGCGAACACCCTAATATACGTGTTAAAAATGTGTGAATATAGAAGTTCATTACGTAAGTTAATTCGTAAGTTATGTATATTTATTACTAATAAAAACGTTCGTAAATAAAATTAAACAAGTTTCGAGAAAGCCATTTAACCAAATAAAAGTAAAATTAATATGCAAATTTTGTTTTAATTATTCATGTACGGTGAGTCAAAATCAAAACCTGCATTAATTCAAAAACGTTCAAAAATTAAATTAAAAAAAACAAGTTTTTTATAACTGAAAGTAAGGAACGACGTTAAAACTTAAAACGAACGGAAATTATTCCATATATGAAGGGGGCTGTCCCCTCCTCAACGCCTCGCTCTTTACGCTAAAGTTTGACTTTCTCACAACTTTATTTTTTTAAACAATAAAAAAACTTTAGCGTAAAGAGCGAGGCGTTGAGGAGGGGAGAGTCCCGTTCATATACGGAATAATTTCTGTTCGTTTTAAGTTTTAACGTCGTTCCTTACTTTCAGTTAAAAAAACTTGTTTTTTTATTTAATTAGAACATAGAGCCAGAGCCATAGCTGCAATTATTGTAGTTTGTTTTCCAAATTAACGCTGTTTAATAACGTTCTTTTAATAGTCATTGGAAATTAAACAATGTTAGCAAGGGAAAGCAAATCAAATACTGGTCCTGTGGTGGCTCAGTGGGTTTGACCTAAGCTTTGCAATACGGGAACTAGAATTGAACCCGGCTGTGGCAACACACTGCAGGGCCCTTAGTAGTCAAGAAGGGTCGTTAATCCGATTACTTATTTACTTACAAATAATACACTGTGCAAGACGCTAGGACTAGGAAATTCAACAACCTTAAAGAGATCCTACTTGTTTAAATTTGAACAAACTGAAAAATAAATAAAGATCTAGAAATCCAGCATGTTTGTTTCCCATTGAAAATTCAATATAAGAGGCTATCCAATTAGTGTAATCTCCAACAAGTTGAAAATTCAATTCCAATTATGTGTTGTATTGTCATTTTCTTGGAATTCCACAGATTTTCAACTGACAAAATTCCAATTTTTCTTTATATATACATGCTACAAATAATTTCTCTTGAGTTTCAAACACATCTTTTTTTTAAATAAAAAGTCAAATAAAGGCTGATGGAGGTTGGCCTAACCCGATTTATACAAGATAATATATTGTCGTATTTTAATGGGGGTCTTCGTTTACTTCTATTACAAATTTCTTATTGCCTTAATTTTCATTCTATTGTCGAACAAAAGCAAAACAGACTCCAAAATAAGCATTAAAAAATGTCAAAAGCACAACGATTGTTAGAAACATATAGGCAGTTCGGTACCTGCTGCGCATTTTGAATTTTTACTCTGTCAGGCTAACTATATATGACCCGAGTTCCACTCTATTACATTCCACCTGACCATCTTGTTGCATACCTTGGATCTCATCAAATTATTTTGAGAATTGATTTCTTCGTTGTGTTTTTCAAGAATTTCCTGCAATGACAGACCATGAAACCCTCTTTTTGCCCTGAGGTAACGAGGCATATAAGAGCGTCCTTCTAATATCTGTTATTTTTCTATAGCATTTAATACCAGTAGCAAACATTTTTCTTTTCATCTCGAAGTACATCAATTGCATGCAGCACATGCAGCACATTGAAGTGCTGCTCTTGAAACATAGTCATTAAAATGATTTTTTATTAGTTTGTCAGGTAAGATTTAAAAGAAAAATTGCATCGGTTTCTTACTAGACATTTATTTCTAAGACGTTTTTGATAATTGCTCTAACTCCTAAGTCTTTCTGTCAGTTAATGTGTGCATAACTATCATTTACAACAATAAACTGGGTGTTTTTCTTTTATAATGTCACGGTTTTCTAAGATTAGATGGTACAAAAATAATTCCATTCCATTAGAATTAATTTTTACAAGAGTTCCATATGCCTTTGAACAGACTTTTGAAGCGTTAACACCATCTTGGGGCTTGAAAAACTGTAAGGCATTGGCACATTCTTTTACTACTAGAACCACAATTATACAGTTTCTCGATTTCAGTAATATTATATTTCCTTATGTTTTCAAGTTCAATGTGCGTTAAAATATCTTTTATTTCCGTAGCGCATATAAAGGATCATTGTGTTTTGCTTGTACTTTTGATGAATACCTGGAGATGTGTATTATTTGACCAGTCTATTACTGCATGTTCGTTATCTCGGAAGATGAGGTCTGTATTTGTTTTAAATGTTTCCCCGTTTCGACTCTTCCAGTAATTCAGAAATGATTCTTGAAATTTATCTTTAAAACTGCTATTGACTAGATGGTCTCCATGTTTTTAAGCATTTCGGACGCTTCGCAATGCTCAAGGGACCGCTGGAAAAATGTCAGGCATTGGCAGTTTTCTCTTGGATTTGCCATGCATTCATGTGATTTTT
Source organism: Artemia sinica (assembly GCA_027921565.1). Classification (NCBI taxonomy): domain Eukaryota; kingdom Metazoa; phylum Arthropoda; class Branchiopoda; order Anostraca; family Artemiidae; genus Artemia; species Artemia sinica. The sequence continues at coordinate 52,112,826 of CM051265.1, forward strand.
GGACTTCTTGATTGTAGCATTTTTTTTAGCTCTGTTAAGTTGACCTTTGAATGCTCATCTTTTATTTTTAAAACGTATATGAAAGGTCCTTCCTTTTTTTTTTTTTTTTTTTTTTTTTTTTCATTTTGAATGTTGACCAGGTCTTGTGTATTATAAGACCAGTTTATTTTTGCATGTTCGTTATCTCCGAAGATGAGGTCTGTATTTCCTATAAATGTTTCCCTGTTTCCCTGTTTCCCTGTTTTGACTCTCCCAGTAACCCAAGAATGATTCCTCTAACTTATCTAGTCCTGGGGGGAAAATGATGTAATTTATGCTCTTGAAATCCACAAAATATGATGCCACTTACGTTAATTGTTTTTCAAAATTAAGGCTCTAAACGACTTTTCTCAGGCCAAAAAACCCAAAAGTGTCAACAACAAAAAAACATGGAGCAGTTTTCAAGAAAAGAAATACATACAAAAACACATATATGCATACGTACGTACAGAGTTGTTCGTTTAAAGAGAATAGAAACAATATAATTATAGAGCCCTAGAGCCCAAATAACTGCTTTATAGTGACGATTTTTTTTCTATTTTTTGTCAAACATTGACAAAATGTATATTTGATATTGAATATATGCGTTTGTTCGTTTTCTTTAAATTGTAGATTTTAAATGTCAAAGGGACATATTAAACTGAAATGATTTTATTTTAGTGTCCTGGTATTATGGTTCAAGGACGCATTTTACCGCAAGGATTGACACAAGAGGTAAGTTTTTCCCACTTAACCGAAAAAAATTCACTCGCTTTTAATTTCATCGGGTGTAAGGAATAATTGTCTTCTTCCATTCCTGGAAGAAAACAGTGATTCCGTCTCTTCTAGTCCCAGACCTATTGTCCCCATCCTTAATTTTGGGCCTGCTCGTCTCTTTCATTTCTCTTAAAATCATAGTCTGAAGTCGAAGAAGCAAAAATAACCAAAGTATACTTTCTTATGAGAAGTTCAAAATTCTTTGCAGCATTGCGGTAGAGAATTTGCAATAGTAATAACATGAAATTAGTTGATTCCTTAAAATCATTTTGCAAGCATCAGCGTCTCAAAGACAAATGGCCCATCAGCGAATTCTCCCAGGGGACTAGCCAGCATCGAGAGCTATTGGAAATCTGTGGTTTTGCCACAGATTGTCAATATGATTGAAAAGCCAGTGAAATTTTACGTCTTTTAAAGTATCGAATCCCCTTAACCAAATATCTTAAACCCTTGTAACCTCCTTCAGTTTACTAGAATATTTCACGAATAATTGAATTTGTATCTACAATTCAAAGATACCAAGAACAATATACCTCGCTCAAGGTTTATTTGACTAAATTTCAGATCTTCTTACTACTACTACTACTACTAACACTCACCGCAGTACCAAGACGCCTGAAGCCAACACAGCTGCGCATGCTCCTTCTCCATCCCAATCTATTTAAAGCCTCCCTCTTTACACCCCCTCAGGAAGTTCCCAATTCTCATAAATCTTTCTTTATGACATTCTACTACCCCAACCGCGGACGACCTGGTTTCCTTTTATCCCTAGACAGTTGGCCGAAAAGGACAACCTTCGGCAATCTGTCATCCTTCATCCGCAGAACGTGTCCTAGCCATCTCAAGCTTTTTCTCATTATAGCCCTAGAAAGCGGGATTGAACCACACTTTTCGTAGAGCCTACAAGGGGAAAGTTAAAGAGAGATGCAAAATAAAACCTATATTTAATGTCACCTCTTAACAAAATATTGTTGACTTCTATAGTTTCTTTGCCGAAGTCGGAAAAGATCTTTTTGTAAGATCCATGGTGTGTATTTTTAAAACCTAAAAATAACTATGAATTAATTTAAAGTAACAAGTTTTTCTGATATAAGTAAAGAGTGAAGTTTATGCAAAATATATCTGAAGCACTGTTTGTAGTGATCTGGCGCGATATATTTCCCTATTTTGTAGAATTCTGGAAAACTAGTGCTTTACTGAAAACACAAAACTGACGCAATAAAGAGGGTGGGGAGCTGAAAAAATCTTTAGTAGTCAGCGTAAAATATAAGTCTAATTTATAAAGCTATAAATAAATCTTTTACCACCCATGAAATCAATAAGTCTCCTAAACAGTTCTAATTTCTTTATAACTCGAGCAAGTTTAGTTTTTAGGAAAGCGCTAATTTCTAGAACTTTGTAAATATAGGAAGATATTGCGAGCCAGATTATTTGAAATTATTTTTTAGATGTATATTGCATAAACTGTGACGCAATAATTGTTGTTCGTCTTAAGCTTCAACTCTGCTCTTAGCTATTATCAGAAAACTTCTTTTTTTTAATTGATTACAACATAAATTGATTAGTCCTTCTTATCTTGAGTAACGAGTAACTGTTGTTCCTTTCTTTTCTTAAAGCTTTATTTTCCTGTGCTAAATTTTACTCCGTGCGGTGTATTTATTCTAACCAATATTCTAGAGACGGACTGATTGATTGATTTAGGAGTGAGTATTGTGAGTCGTTAAAACCAATTTTGGTTCGTATGTTTTGTGTTTGGACAAGTGTTGGTATGTGTCAGGAATTATGATGAGTTTTAGAGACTAAGTGTGAAATTCATTCAAGTTCCCTGTAAAATATATAAATCGGAGAATTGTTGATTAATTGGTTGGTGGGGATGGAGAAGGGGAAGGATTAAGAGGTTTTCCTTTTTTCTCTGAGGAAGTGTATTAATAATTGATGTGCATTATTTTGGTCGCCCCAAACACGCTAATTTGAGTCAGGACTTATTTTGAATGTGAGTGGCAATGTTTATTTCTATTCTGATCGTATTATATGGAGATTTAACTGTTGTGTGTTTTTCTTGTGATCCATTTGTCAGTTAAAAAAAATAATAATAATAATCTTTGTTTCAACTTTGTTTTAGATGACTTCTGGAGAGCTGAAATTCGCCTTGCAAGTTGAAAGTGTTTTGAATACGATTCCACAGCCCGAGTTTCGGCAGCTAGTAGTGGAAGCGTTAATGGTATTAACGCTAATAGCTGAATACTCGATAGTTCCCAGCTTGGGTGAACCACTATGCGTAGCAAGTATCGTCTATACAGCTAACAGAATCTTTCTCGAAGATCAGGTTAGTTGACCCTCCCAGTTTTAGCAAATAGGAAGAATATTTTCAGGATATGATGAATCGTCTTTAAATTGTAGGACAAGATATGGAAAAGAATGGGAAAATTTTGGGTAATTCCAAAATCAAGGAAGATTTGTTTTGTGAGCAGGGGTTAGTTCTACGTATGGAAGGAATTTAAGAGGAGGGTATTAGTGTTAGTGATATATACGAGAATAATATTGGTGCGGTTAAGGAAGGAAGTGATGTTAGTATTGGGTTTAGAATCAGTAGTAAATCAGGGTTACGTTTATATGGATTACCTTGACGGACTTTGTCCAAAGGAACCCGGCAAGGCTCTCGGAGAACCTGTAGCCAAAAGACTTGCGAAACAGTCAATCAAGTGGATAGCTTCACTTACCTGGACAGTACTATCAGTAAAGATGGTGGATGCATTGAAGATGTAAAAAGTAGATAAACCATGGTCCAGAGTGTTTCTCGCACTTGAAAATAGCCTGGGAGAATAAAGAGATGGGTATATGAGCTAAGATTAGAATATTGGAAGCCATGGAAGTGACAGAGGTCAAGTATGGCTCTTAGCTAGGTGCACTTCAAAACGCCGAGGACGATTTTTCAAATGTTTTTCAGATCAATTGCCGAAGGATAGTCCTGGGTACTTATTTACCTGACCCTATAATTAAACAATCAGGAGTACGAAAAATCAGAAAAATCAGCAGTGCCGAAGGATAGTCCTGGGTGCTTATTTAACTGACCCTATAATTAAACAATCAGCAGTACGAAACATATTGTCATTAAAAATATTGGAAATCACTATAGAATTGCATATTTTGTGCGGTCAAGTATTTAAAAATAAGTATTTCTTCTTAAGCGATTCTGTTTTAATACATATCGTAATTTTGAAACTTAATTTCTAGTTTTAAAGTGATCTTATCATGTGACCACAGTTTAAATAATTGCGGTTGTTATACAGTTTCAATGTATAGAAATTAGGTATGAAAAAAGGTAAAAGTACATGCATTTTTCAAAATTGAAGTCAGTGCTTTAATCATTGGAAATCACATTACTGCGTGGGATCTTTCAGGACATTCTTGTTTTTTCAATCTTGTTCTTTTGAAATACGTTATTTAATGCTAAAATGGAATTCCAGTTGTAATACTTATCATTGAGTTCTAGAATATAAATTTTGATCTCGATTTAATGAAAGTGAAGCTCTACAAATATATTAAATTTAATTTGCAAACGCTCAATAGTTGTGTGTGGATCACCCAAGGAAAAGCATTCGGCGGTCCTTAGACTACTTTTCCAAAAACCCAAAGGATTTCCCATATCTGCAAACAAGCATTTTAAATATTAAATTAAGTATTTGGTACTCGTTGAAACATTTGTTTGAGCATGAAATAATTAGTACTTGGACAAATATACCTAATTAGCGCTGAAATTCTTACTTAAGTGCTCGTAAAAAAGCTTCAGTCATGTTTTTTATATGTATTTACTATTGAGAGTTAAGTGAATGGACGCTTATTATAAAGCTGATGACTTTATAGATTTTTGGATGATTTTCATTTCCTAATTAGTTAGGTTCAAGCCATCTTAATTGCAAGTTGAAGTGTGTAATATAGGTTTTGCTTTACTGTCAAAATTCAAAGCTAAATGCTAAAGCATTATCGATGTGCAATGAAATTAGGGTCTTTTCTAAGAACTAACCCCCCTATCTCTCTTTATCTCTCTCTCTTGCCGTATATGTTTCCATTTTGAGGAAGTTCAAATTATTTATCATTTGTATCAGATTCTTCTTTTGGTTAACATGTACCAATGTGGACCATTTAAGTTAATATTTGCTAACACTTTCTATTTCTAGGTACAAGTTGAAGGTGATGCAACTCTTTGTTGTGCAAAACCTCAGAAGGAATTAACTTCATCTGGCGAACTTGTATGTGGCGGCGCAGCTTGGATCTGTCAGCATTTTTACGATAGCGCACCTAGCGGGAGCTACGGGACGATGACATATTTAATTAGATCTATTGCAACTAGTCTCAATTGCTTTCCTCTTGACGGAGAGATAAACTGTTCAGTCATGTGATTTTTGTCACTTAGTTTTAATTTTTGTTTCTTTAAATTTTAATTAGTCATATCAAATAGATTTATTGGATGTTTAATTTAATTTTTTATGTGATTTTATTTTTAATGGATTGTTTCTTCTTCATTAAAGTTTTAATTAATCATTTGTTGTTAATATACCTTGTGTAACTCTAGGATGAGGCTTTAAGGATGACGCTTACTAGTGTGGCAAATATAAGAACCGTATGCTCAGTTTTCTGTTTGTTTTTGTTTTTTTGAAGTTTTAGAGATGTAATATCAATACAAATGGAAGTACCACTAATACTATGCATCGCAGGAGACTAAACGAAAACATTCCTGTGGAAGAGTTCCCTTATAAAGTTGATTTTTATGCCAAATACAGTTCATCTTCCTAAGAACATGCCGTCGTTAGAATTTTGGGGGTTTGATCCTTGTCCAAAACTATATCTGAAAGCGTATTTTCTACACCTGAAGCCTGGCTGGATAAGCCACTAGAATCTGCGATTTTATACGTAACAGTGCAGAATAAATGTAGAAAAGAAAACCCGAATAAATCTTGTTGCATTAAAATGCGATGCATTTAAACGTTTTCTGCAAATGCTTCAATGTCCTCTGCTGAACACCATAAAAAATCACTTTTAAAAACATTTTGATTTATATAAGTTATACAAGGTAAGAATATGCTGTCTTTCGCCTAATAAAGGTTATGAAAGTTAGACTTCAAAGAAACTATTGGTTCAAGACTTTCTAATTTCTTTAATAATTGTAAGATCAACAGCTTTAGAAATAGTAGCTATTCGTTCGATCGGTTCTTCAGGGCACCATATTCTACCTACTTAACTATTTCTTTATCCTTTTTTTTTGGGCCAAATAATCGTATCACTTTTTTTTTTCTTTTTTGGATGCGTTTTATCAGAGGCAACGCTACAGCGTTGCTTATAGTAAAAGGCCATACGGCTCCAATGTTTTATTATTTATTTATTATTATTTTTTTCCAGAGTCACTTCATATGGCAGGGGTCGTCGCATAAACTTCGGAAGGGCTCATTCGATTGGAAATCGAGAGTTCTAGTGCCTTTGCTAAGAGTCAAAAAGTATCTGAGGGCAACTATCCCCCCCAGCCCTTTTTTCCCAAATACATCCGATAAAAAAGTTGAGATAGCCATTTTGTTGAAAATATTCAAAGATCATATAAAAAAACTCCGGTGTCGACACATAGGCGTTGTAAATTATGCCCTGGGGGCATATTTGGTTCTTATGGAAGGGATGCTTGTATAAACTTCAGAGAGGGCTCATTTGATTGGAAATTGAAAGTTCTAGTTCACTTTTAAAGGGTCAAAAGAAAGGGCAACCACCCCCCCCCCCCCCACACACACACACACGCCCTTTTTCCCAAATGCATCTGATAAAAAATTTGAGATAGCCATTTTGGTAAAAATAGTTCAAAGATCATATAAAAAAAAAACTCCGGTGTTGACACAACCCCCCAAGGTCCGGGGGGCTGGTGTTGTAAATTATGCTCTGAGGGCATATATGGTTCTTATGGAACGGATGCTCGTATAAACTTCGTATAAGAGGGCTCATTTGCTTGGAAATTGAAAGTTTTAGTTCACTTTTTAAGAGTCAAAAGAGATCGGAAGGCAACTAGCCCCCCGCCCCTCCACCCCTTTTTACCCTCAAACCCATTCGATAAAAACATTGATAGCCATTTTTTTAAATAGTTCAATGATTATATAACAAAACTTCGGGATCGACACAACCCCCCAGGGCCCGAGGGCAGGCGTTGTAAGTTATGCCCTGGGGGCATATATGGTTCTTATAGAAGGGATGCTCGTAAAAACTCCAGAGAGGGCTCATTTGATTGGAAATTGAAAGTTCTAGTTCAGTTTTTGAGATTCAAAAGAGATTGGAGGGCAACTAGCCCGCCCCCACGCCCCTTTTTTCTCAATTGCATCCAATAAAAATTTTGAGACGGCCATTTTGTTAAAAATAATTGAAAAGTCAGATAACAAAAACTCAGGTGTCAACACAACCCCCCAGGGCCCGGGCCAGGCGTTGTAAGTTCTGCCCTGGGGGCATATATGATTGCTATGAAAGGGATGCTCGCATAAACTTCAGAGAGGGCTCATTTGATTGGAAATCGAAAGTTCGAGTCCACTTTTTATCGGAGGCAACGCTTTGCCTATAGTAAAGGTCATACGGCTGCAATGTTTTATTATTTATTTATTTTTTCCCAGAGGCACTTTGTATGAAGGGGGTCGTCGTATAAACTTCAAAGGGGAATCAATCGATTGAAAATCGCGAGTTCTAGTTCCCTTTTCAAGAATCAAAAGTGATCGGAGTGCAACTAAAACCCCAGTGTCGACACAAGCCCCAGGGCCCGGGGGCAGGCGTTGTAAGTTATGCCCTGGGGGTGAAAGGGAGATGATAGAATAATGCTTCTTTTTCAAGGCTAAACTTAATGATGTGCATGCTTTTTTAATAAGTGAGGGAATACGTACTTTCAGTGTCGAATAAAGTAGTACATATATTCATGCAAATTAAATATAAGAAGGTTTTTTTTTACAAACGATGTTTTTCAACTAAAAGTAAAGTGCTGCAACATTAAATAAAAGGTGAGCAGAAATAAAGTCGAATAATTTTCAAGCGCAAAATATGTTTTATTGTAAACTTAATTATGTACATGCTTTTTTAATAAGTGAGGGAATACGTACTTTCATTGTTGAATAAAGTAGTACATATAGTCATGCAAATTAAATATAAGAAGGTTTTTTTTTCACAAAGGATGTTTTTCAACTAAAATTAAAGTGCTGCTACATTAAATCAAAGATGAGCAGAAATAAAGTCGAATAATTGTTCAAGCGCAAAATATGTTATATTGTTCTGATCTTACACTCTTATTTCTTCCGATTATGTTTTGTTCATCATACTTTATTCACCTTAGCATATTTTTATAATTTTTCCGGACCAACAGAGTCTGATAAGGGTCCATCTTAAGGGATTGACCATTATAGAGTTGAAGCTTTGACGGTCCCTTTCAAATTTATTTAATTTACGCCTTTTTTCAGCTATAATAAAGTTTGGTGTGATTGACACAGAATATATTGGACTGAAATATTCCTCGACTGGCGTTATTTTCGAAGCAGCTTTCTTATTACTAGATGAACAACGTCGTGAAATTTATAGCTATAAATGGAACGTCAAATACAATATGTTTAAGTATGATAAAAAAAAAAGATGGTGCCCAGCATTAAATTTTATAAATCGAAACGGCTTTTACGACAAAATCATAAGACCATGTAATGAAAATGGCTATGAAATAAAACATGTACAAGAGGAAATTCAGGAAATATGCAGTTTTTTCAGTGTGCAAGCTGTTTATGCTAAGGGAAACGTGCCGATTGATAAGCTCTTACTAGGAAAATGTGATAAAGACATGCCATTATTCAACTTAGAAGACTTCAAATGTGAGAAATACCAGCATTCAGTACATGATCCTGAAGATGAAGTTAGGTATTTCGCTCAATGGGTACCTGAAAAGATACCTGACACGGAAAAATGCATCAGATAACCAAAGACCTAAACTTTTGCTCCTTCTATCAGAAGGATCAAGCAATAAACATATTTAAGCTTAACATTTCCTTTACTATTAGGTCTGTTACCAGAAGCAATCACTCAGCTAGTTTTAGAACAGTTTAACTGCCTCAGATTTGAAGGCACGTATCATTGCACTGAACACAAAGTGAGATACTTTGCACAGTGGATACCTGAGCAATTACCTAAGAGTGCTAAATGTATTCGATATGTAAGAACTCTGCTAAAAGCGGTATTATTGAACCATAATTTATGGATGAGTAATAGTGTCATTTAAATATTGCTTTTTCAAATATGTAAACAATCCAGTCTGGAAAAGGCTACATTAAGATGCAGTAATTTCAGTTTTTACTATGCAGCTCAGTATCCCCGTTCAGTATCACTTCTTCCCCGTTCAGAACGAAAAAATTCATAACCAATTCGTCGTGCTTCCATTTCGTCAGACATTTTTTCCATACCCTTTGCTTTAACTGTTCAGATTCATTCATCACTTTTTACTATGCAGCTTGGAATGATGAGTAACACTTCCCCGTCTTTTCTTAAGTGTAGTTTTCGGTTTTCGACGGTCAGCACTTGCATAAAGGAAAGGCTCCACTTTCCAATATAAGGCTTTTAATTCAATGTTAGGTTCGATAGCACTTGGTGGAGGTTTTTTGCTTGCCAGTTAGGGGATTCTCGAAAGCTTCTAGATGCAAACTCAAGCTTCATCCGAAAAATGCCAAGTGTTGTGTCAAATAGAGGTATATTGTTCAAAATTGCAATAGCTTCTAGTGCTTCCTTCTCCGATTTCATGCCAATATATCCAGCCATAACATCTGTCTTTGTTGAACTGGGAAAATGCACGAAATCTGGCCGAGGCAGATTTTTAAATTTGAACGTATCCCTTATCATCGGTGCCGTAACGAAATCAGGGACACTATAGATTAATATTGTGTCTGTAACTACGCTTTGCCTAGACCTTTTTCTGAAAATAAATGAAGTAAATGTTTTCTTCTTCCCTCTAAGATGATCAGAAAAAGAATCGCTAGACAGAAATTGGTCGTTCATAATTGAAATTTCCAGGCTCTTACTAAAGAACCGCTTTGCATTCAGAGAAGTGGCAGCATTTCTAGCACCTTGCTCGTCAGCCATCTCCACAACTGCTTTGTCACAATCCTCAACAATCCAAACACGCTTAACATGGCCATAGAGGCTGAACACGTTAAATAAATGATCGTTATTTATTCCTACATCTAAACCTTGTATCCATAAACATGCTGATCTCGGCAAAGATTTTCCAATTGAGGCTAGAATTGATTCTGATTTCTTGTTCGGCTTTAAACGCATTTTACGACGCTTCCTTTTCTTGTCCGTTACATTGGTAACAGTGATTTTTGGTCTATCTGATTTTTTATTCAGGTTCCTTTCTGCTTTTCTTGGATTTACTTTCATTTTCCTTTTTATATAACTTAGCAGCTATAACAACTTGCTTTGAAAATTATTTAAACATGCATGAACTTGTATTATTTATGCTCAGCTGATATTGATCTAAAAACATCATAACTTTTAAATACTTCGGCTTTGATGTCTAAGACTTCCGTTTGTCAAAAACAATGTATGGGAGAATATTTTTGCATCTGGCGTTTTACTTCTATGGACAAAGCATATGTAAAATTAGGTGAAAATACTATTCAAAGTACGAAAAGGTATATAGAGTTCAAGCGTCGTCATTAAAAGAAGAAAAAAAGGAGTGCGTTTTGACCTGTGTTTTATTATAGCATAGAAAACATGTCCAAATACCAGTTGAACTTCCATCCACCAAAATCCAACGTATGCTGATTTATTTATTTGTCTTTTCAGAGATTTTGAAATAAACGCAAAGAACATGAAATTGTAACCGAATATTTTCGAGACCAAGAAAATCATGATCTCACAAGAAAGTTTGGATTTGAAAAAAGAACACAAAAACTGGAAATGTTACGTTAGGGTGACAATGGCATTTGAATGAATAATTTCGTGTTTCTAAACGATTTTCAAAAGATAGCACTATATAAATGTTTCAAAGGAATAAGATTGTAAAGTTTGTTTTATGAAAGCTGATATATTAGGATGTAGTTAAGTCAGTAGATGCGTTTGTGTGTCCACAAGGGCCATAAATATAAATAGACTAATCAGTTATATGTAAGCAATGTGGAACGGAAGAATTAATAACACATCCATCAAAATGCCGTAATCCATTTGCAATATATGACGTGATCATTTTAAAAGAGAATGGAAACCCGGCATTCGAACCCTAGAGTGAAGAAAGGCTCATTTGCAAGGACTAAGGGCGTCACAATTGCATATATACTAGACAAAAGCTGCCGCTCAAACAAAACGGAGACTATTATCAAGGGCCGGGGGCCCTACCTGCTTGCGATCTTTCCTAAGCAGAGCGAGGACCATTAGAAACCCATAAAGGATACTCTTTACTCTAAAAAATATAGACTATATGGTATATATATTTACTCTCTGTAACCGAGGAAGTATATGTATTATTTATGTTTTTTTTTCGCGACAACGGCTTGATAATTTTTTCTGAAAACTAGCACACTGACACTTTCTGGCTAAAAAAAAACAAAACAAACAAAGCAATCTAGATAGATGAAAAGTTTGGGATAATTCACTGAGAGTCTTAGTTTTAGAAACATATTTCTTATGTGAATGACGTCACATTTATTTGTATTTCAAGAGCAAACAATGTATGATAGTATTGCAGTGACATCATGTGCTAATATTAGGTAAAAAAAACTTTCCGAAACAGAAGTTTTCTAAAGAAAAGTAGAGGTCATATTAAACTTAAGATCAAAAGAAATAGAAACCTACAATAACTCGAGTCAAGACGAAATCTTGGAAGAGGCCCAATGTGACAAGGGTGCCAATGATCAAAATCTTGGGGGGAGGCCAATGTGACAAAGGTGCCAATTATTGACCAAACCGACAAATTCATTCTAAAAAAAAGTACTAAAAAAAACAATGAATGAAGATGCCAGAAAAAATCTTTCGGGGGATCCTGGGTTCCCCCTGGATCTGCCACTGTAAATAATGAGCGACTGGGACAAATAGTAACCAAAACACTAAAAACGAAACTTCGTCAGTAACACAGTTTATATAATTATCCAGTATGATCTTTCCCTTTCTCACCCATTATAAAAACCCGGACCAAGGTGCGAGTGCTCCAGAGAACGTTTTTGCAGATAGAACGTTTTTGATACAAGTCAGACTGTGATCTAATCGGAAACAAGTGGAAACCCGGTATTACGAATAATGCACTTTGTTGGAAACAATCGGAAACAGACTAACCCGCTAATGCAGAAAGAAGTGGGAGGAGCTTTTTGTTCGCACCGAGAACGAAGACCAGAAATGATCTGCGATAAGCTTACTGGATAATTATATGAACTGTGGTCAGTAATAAACATATAAAAAGAATTGACGTTCTATCCTGATTTCAGTTTATAATTCCAGTTGAATTTTTTTTTCAACTGAAAGTAAGAAGCAACATTAAAACTTGAAATGAACACAAATTATTTTGTATATAAGGGAAGCCACCTCCTCCTCAATACTTTGCTATTTACACTAAGTTTGACTTTGTATCCCAATTTTTTAAGAACGAATCTTGAGCCCCAAGGGCCGTTTAGTTAGAATAAGAAGCTTTTTTAAAGTAAAAAAAAAACTGTAGCGTGAAGAGCGAGGGACTGAGGAGGGGGCATCCCCCCTCAAATATGGAATAAATTTTGTTTCTTATAAGTTATAATGTTGCTCCCTACTTTCTGTTGAAAAAATTGTTTTTTTCTCATTCATTTTTAAGATCTATCTCATATCATTTGCCGTAATTTTTCATTCCATCTCTATGCTCTAGTTTTCAGTGTATTTCCCTGGAAAATTCTAGTTTTTTTATTTTAATCTTGGATTAAGGACTATCACTTTCTGTCTTTCAAGTGACTCAGTATGTCGCAAAGCACCAAAATATTTGAAATTTAGAGAATCACAGTATCCTTTTCGTAAACTTTTCCTTCCTTCATTAAACGACCTCACAATGTCACGTATTAAAAATAGATTTGAGCTACCAGAATCTATGATAGTATTGAAAGAGCCACAACAGTTTTAATTTGTTTCGAATTTTGCATGATAAAAACTGGAGGGGGGAGGTACCTTCAATAGCTTTTTGAACGCAGATAAAAACTTTAGCTCAGATCAACGATTCTAAGTTAAAGATGTTTCTACGAAGCCGTGAGTTGAAAGTATATTCTTGAACCTTTACAAACATGGCCATATTTTGCTTATTTTATTGCCCACAGTTCAACTTTACGAAAAAAGATGAAAAATAAAACAGGTAAAACCAATGCAAAAGCAGTAAATTCCGTAAACGAATAACTTATTCAAGGCCAGAAACAGATTTTACTTTCTTAGTTCAAATCACTGTATATATAATAGTTGGTTTCCTTTTTCTTTTTTGTTGTGCTCCACTATAATCTTTTTGTAGATGGTGGGTAATTAAATTATTATTATTATTAATAGGCAGTATGATCTTTCCCTATCTCACCCATTATAAAAACCCGGACCGAGGTGCGAGTGCGTCAGAGAACGTAAAAACATAAGCGACATTAGATCTTTTCACGGGTAGACAAGTCAAATTTCTCTTGAATGAGAAACTTAGCTTCAACGTTGGAACACTAAATTTTGAAGAAACTAATTTTAAATTAATAAATTTCAATACATGTATGAAAATCGGTAATTTGTAGTGCAATGTTATTATTAGATGTTTTTAAGAATTAAAAGTAGGTTTCAAAGTCTCAAGTTGGTTTCAAAGACATTTTGAGAAAGTTTCTGCCAAAATACGCGTTCCAGGGTAATTGGACCGCTGATGGCAGATCAAATGAGAGGAGCTGTTTGTACGCGCTAAAGCAAGAATAAGTGGGAGAAGCTGTTTGTTTGCACCGAGAATGAAGAGCCAGAAATTATCAGCAGTAAAATTACTGCTAATTATATATACAGTGGTTCTAATTAAGCCGATTGAGCAAAACTACGAAAATGCAAAGTTAACAATTTCCGCATTTTACCATATACGTTCTAGAAAATTCGCTTGGATTTCGGAAAGTAGAGAGGAATACAATAAAATTTCCTGCTAAATTCAACCAAATCCTCGATTTTTTTTCAAATTTGCGGTAGAATCTTAGATTTTGATTCGGTTTTAACTAAATTTAATAAATAGACATATCCCTACGAAACCTCCTTTGCAGAATATACAAATTGTACTACTGAATTTTGGATCGTTTCTATCGGATTAAGAATTGGTGTTGAAATTGAATCGAAATTTTGGACTCTTAGTCTCTTTTTTTTCTCGGATTCAGTGTAATTTGAAACTTTTTGTCCAAATTTCACCAAATCTAACAAATGTGGGGTTGCCCCCTCCCCCCGTTGCAGGGCCCCTACCCGCATTAATGGAGAAAGAAAGCGAAATCCACTTGCATTGTGGCCTTTATTGTTAAAGCCTTGTCTTAGTTAAGGCCTCCAAACTGGGCCTAATTCAAATACGATAAGGCATCTGAAAGAAGTAGTTGTCTGTTTCTTTCCCTCTCCCCCCCAAACAGAGTCTGAACTTCTTCTGTGTTCTGCCGCACACAAAAATAAAAGATGCTTTACTATTTTGACACAAACACTGGGTTCAAGGTATGATACTGTGATTACTTAGTTTTATTGAGAAAAACAACAGGTATCACGGAAACACGGAGGAAAGTGAACACTGCCGTTTATTGAAAAGCAGGAGACTAAAAGCCTAAAATAAGACTTTTGATCCTACAGATTTTTGAGCGTTGTTGCTTGTGTCGCGTTTTCCTCAAACTTGCGCGTGTCATTATGTAGTACGTGCCCTTGGACTTCTAAAGGGCTTCCGCAGACTTCTCTGTTGATTCGGAATTGAACGTCGTGTGTTCCTCAAACTTAAGCGTGTCATTATGTAGTACGTGTCCGTGGGCTTCCAAAGGGCTTCGGTAGACTTCTCTATTGATTCGGATATGAACGACGTCACTCGGGGTCTTCTGAAAAGATTTGAAACTCCTCCCTAAAATATCAGCGTCAGCCGGCGTCAAGCCGAAATTTTTCGGTGGCACGCTGCAGCAGGCTGCTGTTTCTCCCAAAAGTCAGCTATTCGCCACCGAAAAGAAAACCAGCACGGTGTCTACTCCTTACCGCTTACCTTTTGTAATTTAAAAATGCTTTTGGAGTATTTACCTGCTCTTCATGTTTTCTCATTCAAAAAAATAAAAAACATAAATAACAGGCGAAAATCTCCAATGTGTTTTATACTACCCTTCCCTTTCGCTAAATTTTAAATCCAAATGAGAATATCATATATATTTACACTGCTAGTTCACATTCATTACAATCATATTGCTAATGATGACCATGATCAACAGGGCTTTTTGTAAACTTTGACACTTGGTCATAGGCAATTGTAAGAACTGTTAAAGCAAGTCCGTATTTGAATCCTCGAAAAAAGAGAGACGATGCTTGCTGAAGTGGGGTTTTGAACCCTGGTTTTCTTTCATATCTCCAAACTTCGTTCCTGAAACATGAAAATAAGAGTTAATAAGTCTAGTCATAGATTAATTCTTGAATATTCTAAGTCTGAAATCATTAACGATCAGATCCATCCCCGTCTCAAAATTGCTTGTGTCCTGACAAATAAGATATATTTTCTGCTCTAAAAAGGGATATAGCAAGACTATTATCATTCCCAACCCAAGTAGTTTTGCAAACCAAGAACATTTTTTCCCAGTAGTAACAGCATAGTCCTTTTTCCATTTCAACAATTTAATCTTTGTGAACTTTAGAAAATAACTGAGTGTTTTAACATGTCAGTAAAATAGGGGATTTTTCAGAAACCACGGAATTTTTTTTAGATTTTTAAAAACATTCCAGTATCAATTCTTATTGCAGAGCCAAAACTCTCATTTTAGATTTGAACGCATTTGTGGAAGATTTATATGTTTCTCAGTATAAAACCAAGTTCAGTGTTTACTCTGTCCTATGCACAGACTCTCAATTGTTCCACACCAACAAATGAAGCACATACTAAAGAGTATGCAAAACATATAAGAGTGAAAACTGGCGCTAGTATCGAAAAGAAAAATCACCCGTGCCATCTGGGATTCGGTGGTTTTGCTCCTTTAGCTTGCTCTAAACTGCTACATACTTGTTTCTCAGGTGCTTTAAAATGTATTAAAGAGCAAAGAAAGCAGAATTTTCTTACCAGTAGACCTAGCAGCTTAAAATTAACTAGCCTAATTAGCCTGCAATTTTTTTTTTAAAGCTTATCCTTGGCTTAATTTGTGCACATAGAATTTTGAATCAGAATGATTCTTGGAAAACAAAGAAAAATGAGGATTAATTGTATCACTAACCATCGTCTCTTCATACTTTTTAATGAAGTCGTCAGACGTTATGCTCTATGTTGTGCTAGTGGTTTAAAGTTTCTACTCTTAAAAGTTTCCCAATTGCTTGTTTGTATTTTTGGCACTATAAATAACAATATACCCCCTCTCAGAGTTGATAAAATTGCTCCCTGTTTACAAAAGAACAGAATTTTAGGTGTTTTTAAATTTGTTATGGTGCTTGTTTTTAGCTGTTATAGGAGGCAGATTTTTTAGGTGTCCTCTTTCTTTAGTGAACTAAATCAGAGAATTCTTCCTATCAAAAGTACTTGGGTCAGGAGCCTAAATCATCACAATTTGACTACTTAAAATTAAAAACATTTTCTAAAAAAAAAAAACCTTATTACTAGATTATGACTGTAATAAATTAAGTAAATAAACGTTAATACTATTATATTATTTAAATTAAGAAATAAAGGTTTTTTTATATATTTCAGCAGTTTCAGCCTTAAAGTATCCTGGATAAAATAAAAGTAATCACCTAGTTGAGAAAGCTAATGTTTCCAAACCACTGACGGAATTAAGGCACTGAATTACTGAAATTGCAACTACTTTATTGAATTTGTTTTAAAAAGATGAAGTTCACTTTCATAATGAATTTGGATCAAGGCTTCACACAATCTGAACTTACTTACAATAATGCAAACGTCACACAATGGCCTTGTTTATATCACCATATGGACAAAAAAGAATCGATTAACCTACTTCAGAAGAATTTTTACTTCGAACCAATGTATTCTAAAATATATTCAGTGAAAAATCCTGTCAGAACATTTATGACTAATTAGACAATTAGAATATTACTATAATTAGAAATTCTAACAGCACAGCAATGGTGAGGAAATGGAGTGGAAACCTCCTTCATCTAAAAAATTAAAAAGCAAAATTATGAAAAAATAGTACTGTGAAACAAATAGATACAGAAACACATCCTCATTTTATGCTAATTGCAAATAAATATTATTTATTAAATTCCGACTTAAAAGACGTTAGTTTAAGTATATATGCATACTTTAAAAAAAAAAGAAAGAGAAAGACATTCCTCAAAAGACAGGCATTTGGATTACAATCATACCCTAAAATCTGGCATGCATGAGAGAATTAAATTGGGGGGGGGGATCAGTCCTTTGTCAAAAGGTATATGAAATTTATGTTGTAAGGGCAACAGATATGATTTTTTTTTTCAGGAGTTATCAGTTTGAACCAATAGACTTAAAATGTTGGAAGGGAATTCATTCAAAGGAATTTAGGTTTCTAATACTCTTTTCTAATTTCTCTAGTACTGTTTCGCGCCTTTTTGTGCTACAGAGTACCAATTTTGTTAAATAAGACGATGATAAAATATTTGCCAGTACACGAGGATCATTCGATTTCGAAACATCAAACAGCTCTAAATGAATAGGAAATTAGTTGCTGCATATTTATATTTAGGATTGCAAAGAAACACACTAGCCTCTAACGACAGAAGTTTTACAGCAGTAGCATTGCAAGACTACAAAATTGTACTTCTAGGTTTGGATTTACACGATTTGTTAGAATAATTTTATTAAAACCTTCTTCTAGGCACCACAGAACTACTATAATCCTCCAAATCTGTCTTTTTACTAAAACATTTTATGGTCAGACCAAAACATTGAAGCCTGTGCTAGCCTTGCTCTTTAACAATCACAATTAAAGAGACCAATAACAAATAAGCTGATGTAGTTACAGAGGAAAATTTGAGCAGAGGGGAGGGGAGTTTTTCTGTATTCCCTCCTTTTCCAAAATAATTCCGTTTCACATTCTTTTTGTGTACGTGTGTCTTTGGCCATGTTGATCTTTAACCCTCTCATGGCACAAATTATGTTCCTGGTGAGCTAAAAGCCTGAAACCCCTGTTTTAAGTTCATTTTGGCCTTTATTTGAAAGGTGTATGGCGAGAAAAATTTTAGGTTTGCCTTACCATGACTTACCAGTCATGCACTTATAAATAAATATTTAAAAGGTATAATAAAAATATCACAGGAATATAAATGCACTAATTCATACAAAAATTAAAGAAAATTAATATGTTAAATTAATGGCCAATGGTATCATATTGAACATCTTTAACAGGAAGTGCTGTTTTCAGACTTTTCTTAGATATTGGGGTTGTAAGCAGTTTCTTTTTCTTTCAGCCATTGAAATGGCATGCATATTCTGTCCAGGAATTTTCATGGCAACATCAAACATATGAAATGGCCCTTGAAGGGTCGATTTCTTGGATTGGACACATACCCTGTAGATGCAAAAAAAAGGAAAAAGTTTGTGAACTCAACCCAAAATTTCATTATACCTGGCAACTACTTTAGGGTGCGTGACTTATACATAGCTTCTTTCTTTCTTCTTCCTTTAATACAAATGATTTTGTTTGTCTGTGCTGATAAAAGTAGATGCTAGTATAACAGGTTTGTTATCATACCATATTGTTATTATAATGTTACCCTCTAAGATGGTCATGGAGCAAAAGCTCCCTCTGCTGGTCTCTTTCAACTTGTCACCATCCAAAGGACAGGCATACATTCTGGCCAAGGTTCCAATACCCCCAAGCCTAATTACAACCAAGTTCATATAAATACTATAATATATAAATACTGACTATGACATTCCAAAAGTGTAAAGACTTATTTACCTAATCCAAGGGTCTTTAAGTCCTTGAGAAGCCAGGGCACGTTGAAGCTGGACAAGTTCAGGTGCATTTTCTACCTTGTATTGCCTCCAATCAGGGATCTTGAATTCACCATGATTGCCTCCTCCCATTGTAAATATTGATCTACAAAGTACAATTTTATCACAAGCTAAAACACATGCATTTGTCTTGTAAATTCCAGAATAAACACTTGAAAAAAAAGACACAACATAGCAATTTTGAAAGGTTGAAAATGATTCAGAAGCAACAGAGAAAAAGATTCAGAATTTTTTGGCTAGTGTAAAGATTACTTCAAATAAAACACATAAGAAGAGAGACTCCAAAAGGAGGATGAGCTTTAAATAGGGATGCAATAATCATTGGTCTTAAGAAGGAAATTAGTTAGTATAGAAAAATTTGCCTAACCACCTAGGTGGCTGATATAAATCCCTGTGTATTCAATGTATAAAATAGAAGCTAAACATAAAATAGTACAGTTAATATATAGAGAAAAAATCCCTAATAATAAATCATATAGGACAACAGTTTCCTAGTCAGCTAGTTAGACATAATAAATGATACTGTAATTAAAATTCCTGGATTACCCAGCCAGTGGGCTAGGCCGAACAATGTGGATCCTAAATAAATTTGTTCACTAGTTGAGTATTAAAATATCACCTATGCATATGTATACATGGGAGCTTAAATTAAGGCCCCCCTGGCACAAACTCATTTGGGCATTAGCCTTTTAGGAAAAGAGCTTTTTGTGCCTTATTTTTTTGCCAAACCAATATTCTATTGCACATTGATGACCTCTGTGCCCAGCATCTTAAATATAATAATTTTAATCTAATTAACAGGCACAAATTGTGGTCCTCTTTTTAGAGGACCCACTCCATAAACAAAATTATTTTTTTTTATTACTGCCCCTCTTGTCCACAGAACTTGTAGATGTAAATTTCAAGCAATTGGAAAAAAGGGTCCATTGTCCTTTTTATGCCCTATTTTGTGGTAGCTAAAAAATGTATTCTATCTTTCCTAATCATTTGAGTTGCAAGTCAAGGATTTTATTTTTACTTATCATTTGAGCCACGTGTCAAGGATATGAGTATGTAAGATTAAACCAGTGAAAAAAAAACTTTTAAAGGATCAATACCCCCAAAATATAAATTAGTTTTAGCACATCAAGAATTCCTTGACAACAAAAAACCATGGTTGTAAGTTTCAAGGCAGTAGGAAAAAAACTGTTTGGCTTTGGAGTCTCAACCAATACAACAAAATGAAATAATTTTAATAGCAATATCACCCAAATCAGTCTAAAATGACCAGTCAGTCTGTCTGCTTCATTGCCCTCTGTCCCAAACATTTTGGCTAGTAATGATTCTCATTATAAAGACAGTCCCAGAAATAGTATCATTTTACCACTTCTACTCTCCAGAAGGAAACACTAAAAAATTCAAAGAACTACTTTAAAGATGCTAAAGTACTTATGATAATTATATCATTCCTAAAAGCAATTCACTTTACTTTACTTCACCCCCCTTGAGTAGACAGATGATGACATGGAGGTAAATAGCTTGAAGTATATTGCTGAAGTTCTCAACAAGCAATTTGCATCAGTTTTTCCACGTGAACCAGATGGTTCTCTTCCTTATAGCCAGCCTTTTGACATATCTAAGCTAATGCCCCTTATCTAACTCTCTCCTCAGTCAACCAGTGTGACTTGAAGTGCTAAATCTCAACAAATCCACTGGTCTTGATAATTTGCATTCAAGACTACTGAAGGAGCTAGCCAAAGAAATTGTACTACCCTTTACTGTTACTTGACTTGAGAAAGGTACCCAAAGACTGGAAGCTGCTCATATCACTCCAATATTCAAAAAAGGTGAATGCACCAAAGCCAGAAACTACAGACCAATCAGTCTTACTTCAGCAGTGACTAAAACCCTTGAGCAGATTGTGAATGCTGAAATTCCAACAAATCTACTCACTATTAATATTCTGTCTGCTCACCAGCATACTTTTCAGTCAGGGAAATCAGTTGTGACCAATCTTTTCAGTTTTTGCTTACTTGGCTAAGGCCTTTGTCAAAATATCCACAATTATCTCAGATTAAAGCATATGGTAGCAGGTACCCATATCAACTTTTTGACAGGACTCAACAAGTTAGACTCTTCTCAGCCAACTGTGACAAGGTTTTACCAGTAGCATGTGATATTGTAAGCAGATTCCCCCAAGGCAAAGTTTTGGATCCTACCATATTTCTCCTATAGCCTACATAAAAAATATATTGAATAGAAAATGACACCACTTTCTATGCTGTTTAGACCTGTGACCTTCTTAACATCTCAACATGAGCACAGGATTGGCTACTGAGTTCAACATCCCAAAGTAGTGTCCTTCACTTTGACAGCAATAACCCATGCATCATACAACATGTCTGATGCCAATTCATAGTAAAATTCAGTACCTAAGACAATTCCCAAAGAAAGAAATCTAGCAGTACTGATAGATGAACAACTAAAATTTACTGGAAACTGGCAACAAGACATCTCAAGAGCAAATTCAAGCCTCAGTCTCCTCAAACACACATAACTTGCTGCTCCAGCAGTCTTTCTAAGGCTATAGACAGGCCAATTTTAAATTTTAGTGCATGTCTCAGCTCCCCTTCCTATGAGAATGATACCAGCCTAATTGAGTAGGTTCAGAGGTGTGCCACAAAGTGCAATTTGACCAACTTGATGGAAGTGATGAGAGACTTGAGAGCTAAGCCATGGCTAATTCAGGTAAAGCCAAGACAGATAAGTCTCTGTGAGAGGCAAAGCTGGCATAACTTTTTCAGAGTTGTATAAAAATAATTAATTTGACTTGTTGATGATAGTCAATCATCCATCCTAGGGCAGAACTAAGGTAGACAGGCAAAGAGTTAGAGTAGTTCAAATATTATATCAGTACTGTGAGCCATTTGAAGGGAATTGGAGACCCAAAAATGATTCAAAGATTTATGACCAACCATATCCACAGGACTTGCAGGCAAGCTGGCAATTGAGACGGGAGATCATGGCCTGCTTTATCTCCCATAAACAAGAGACTAGAGTGCCTGCAGCTGCCAACAGTTGTTTTCAGGTGCCACTATTTTTACATGATGCCAGTCTACAATTATGATGCACAACCAAATACCCCCCCCCCCCTTTACCAAGTGTTCAAGCCAACAACATAAAAGAGGCCATTCACATAAGCTGTCAAAACATCATGCTAATAAATGAACAAAGGAATATTTATTCTATGAGTGGATTATCACCAATTGGAATAGTCTTTAAGCTTAAATGGTGGTTGTACCCACAGTCATATCCTTTATCCTTTAAGTCCAGACTTGACAAGGGATAGTCTTGTGCCTTGATTAGATATAATCAAGTGCCTTAATTTAGCAAACTATTTAGCTAGTCTAAGGACTGTGTGAATAGGCTACAATCATTTATAGTATGGTAGCCACATAGTTGATTAGGAAATTGGATAAGGCTTCAGAAGAAGACATACAAGAACATAAAGAGAGACAATTTTATAGCCTACTTTTGTTTGTTTTAGATTTTGTCCCTACTCTCCAACTAACAATCTCATATTATCCTAGAGTATATTTTGAAAAAATGGTGGAATTCTTACTTTATAATATGCAGCAAGTATCAATAAATAAGCTGGTAAATTTTTACCAAATCATATAATTGACTTACAAATAAAGTGAATATACCACTCAATGCCTTTTTTTATACTCTTTACAAATATAATAATCATTTTGGTCAGAAATGAATTTTAGCCCTCACCCCTATATATACAAATTCAAGGTATATATTTGCACATTAGGGATGGGGGGGGTTAGTTTTACCCCTCATTTACATCAGAAATGAAATTCACCCCCACCCCCCTAATGCGCAAATATAGGTAAATATATACCAAATCATATTATTGAGTTAGGAATAAAGTGAATACACTATTCAATCATTTCTATCGGAAATGAATTTTAGCCCACCCTATATATGCCAATTCAGGGTATATATTTCTAAATTAGGGGGGTGGGGGTAAAGTTTAAAATTACCTCCCATTCATATCAGAAACTAAATTTGCCCCCACCCCCTACTGTAGAAATATATACCCTGAATTGGCATATATAGGGGGGGGGGGGCTGAAATTCATTTCCAATAGAAATGATTATTATATTCATAATCAGCATAAAAAAAAGCATTGAATGGTGTATTCACTTTATTCGTAACTCAATAATATGATTTGATACATATTTACCCAAATATATACCCTGAATTGGTATAAATAGGGGTGGGGGTAAAATTCATTTCCAACCAAAATGTTTATTATATTTGTACAAGAGCAGATCAATACATACCAAATCATATTATTGAGTTTCAAATAAAGTGAATACACCATTTGATGCCTTTTTTATGCTGATTACAAATATAATAAGCATTTCTATCAGAAATGAATTTCAGCCCCCCCCCCCCCAGATAGCCTAGGCTATACCTAACCTAACCCTGAATTGGCATATATAGAGGGGGGGGGGCTGAAATTCATTTCCAATAAAAATGCTTGGTATTTATTTAGCCTTGGCCCCCTCATAAGGAGACATGTTAAGAAAACAATTCTTACTTTAAAATATGTATAATGATCCTAGTTCTTATATTATCCAAGGGGAGAACCTTTAACATCAAGTCTTTCCTCTAAAAATCTTCAAAAGAGAAAAAGTTTCCAAATATCACCACGTTTTCAATTCAATGCTTAAGTCTTTTTAAATTGCCGCCTAATAAGTTCTTTTATAGATAGCGTTCATGCTGGTCTTTTTATTTATTTTTTTTTTAAATAGCAGTGGCAAAGGGCGAATAGCAGTGGCGTAAATACAAAATATTAATAGAAGTGGCAAAAGGCAAATAGCAGTGGCAAAGGGTGAATAGCAGTGGCGTAAATACAAAATATTAATAGCAGTGGTTAGGTTAGGTTTTGTTAAGTGGCGTTTTTTGTTAATGGCATGATTTATAACAGAATTCACAATTTCTATAATCTCAATATACCACTACTTTTTCTTTAAACACGTTTTTTGACACATGTGTTAAAACATGTGCTAAATGCTATCTATAAAACAACTTATTTGGCAGCAGTTTACAGTGGCAATTTCAAAAGACTTAAGCATTGAATTAAAAACATGGTGATATTTGGGAACTTTTTCACTTTTGAGGATTTTTAGAGGAAAGACTTGATGATAAAGGTTCTCCCCTTGGATAATATAAGAACTAGGATCATTATACATATTTTAAAGTAAGAATTGTTTTCTTAACATGTCTCCTTATGAGGGGGCCAAGGCTAAATAAATACCAAATGCTTATTATATTTGTAATCAGCATAAAAAAAGGCATTGAATGGTGTATTCACTTTAGTCCTAACTCAATAATATGATTTGGTATATATTCACCCAAGAGCATAAAAAAGGCACTGATTGGCACATTCACTTTATTTGTAAGTCAATAATGTGATTTGGTAAAAATTTACCAATAAGCCTAATGTTTTCCTGTTTTTTCTCTATTTCATTGAAACTTCAGTTAGTTTTCATCTATTAGCCAATTAGGCTATGTTTGTTTTTTCTACATAACCTAGGGCTATGTGAAATCAATAAAGGGGGGCTGGAAATGAACTGTCTAAATGCCAACAAAACCACAAGAATGAACATATAATCAGCAATTTAAAAATGTCACTCTTTTTGTTCTAGCATGTCTCTATCTGAAGAGCATCTATTCTAGACCACTAACGAAAGTTTATTTATATAATACACTTAACTACGAAGAAGATGTTCAAGTTATACATCAAACTGCAGAAAATAAACTCAAATAAGAAAACAACCTGAAAAATTAATCTATTTAAAATTAACGCGTAAGTATAATGCAGCGTTAAAATAAAATAAACTTCTTAAGTTATCGGGAAATATCCGAATTTTCAGCTGTAAGCGGCATTGCCAAAATTTAAATTTTGAAAACGTGACTCATATATGTATGGATCAGTCTCTTTTGAGAATCCATCCAGAAACATGGATACGGATAGTAACAAAGAAAATGCTCCAGAGAGTAGCTGGCCACGGAATGATCGGCCTTTAGATAAGGGGGTTATAGGTAATGCATCTATTTACGTCGCCTGGTTTCAAGAAAGTTGAAAAAAAGGCTCTTATAAGGTAGGCCTAGGTTAAACTACCTAGGTTAGACTAGGCTGTTCTTACTATTTTAGACGGTAAAATTCGGTAAATTTTTCGTTATTCATGTTATTTATTTATGAATAAAGTAAACATACCACTCAATGCCCTCTCCAAATATAAAAATCATTTATTGTCAGAAATGAATTTTACCCCCACCCCTATAGCCTATATACAAATTCAGGGTATATATTTGCACATTGGGGGGGGGGAAGTTTGGCAAAATTCTACTTTAGCTACTTTTGGCTATCTTGGAAAGGGGTTAGGCTAAAAAAATAAAACTTTCAGGGATGGATCTATTGGCTGAAGTATGTCCCAAGAAGGTATTTTGAAGGATAAATATATACCAAATCATATTATTGAGTTAGGAATAAAGTGAACACACAATTTGATGCCTTTTTTATGCTGTTTACAAATATAATAATCATTTCTATTGGGGAAGGTACCCAATGGATATTCTTAAAAAAAATTACATTCTATAGAATGTAAAAATAATATCCAACTACACTTAGTATCAAGATAAAACATCATTCTAGTCAGATAATAACATTTTTAAGACTCTTACACCTTTACCTACCTAGCTGAATATTTGACTGTCTATGCAATATACAGAATATCTACCTAGTTGGATATAATGTAGCTTAGTATTTCTGATATATATCCAACTAGGCAGATAAGAAGATTCTTTAAGTAGTTTAGGGTTAATATCCAACTAACCAGATAAATTGTTTCTCTTTGGCACAGCATGAACATCTAACTAGGTGGATAATACCAAGTCTTAACACTCCTGATAGGCTAGGCTATATATCCAACTAGGAGGATAGTAAATTCTATTAGGCTATGCAGTTTTGGGATAATATCCAACTAGCCAGATAAATTGTTACTCTTAGCCAGAGACAATATCTATCTAGTTGGATAATAATGTTCCTTAGTGTTTCTGATAAATATCCAACTAGGCAGATAAAAAGATTCTCTAAGCAGTTTGGGGTTAATATCCAACTAGCCAGATAATTCATTTCTCTTAGGCACAGCATGGACATCTAACTAGGTGGATAATAACAAGTCTTAATGCTCCTGATATATATCCAACTAGGAGGATAAGTAAATTCCATTAGGCTATGCAGTTTTGCAATAATATCCAACTAGCCAGATAAATTGTTTCTCTTAGGCACAGCAAGAATATCTAACTAGGTGGATAATGCTGAGTCTTGGATCTTCTGATATATCCACCAAATTAGATGTTCATGCTATGTCTAAGAGAAAAAATTGTCTGACTAGTTGGATATTATCACTAGTTTGTATGAAGAATTTACTTATCTGTCTAGTTAGATATATATCAGAAGCATTAAGTTAAAGTATTATCCACCTAGTTAGAGATATTAAGTTGGCTCTTATGCTTTATTGTATTTGGCTAGCAAGATAAAGCTATTTTTCTTTAAAATTTTAATTATTTTCCTAGTTGAATAATTTTTTATTTGCTTAAAAGGATTTTTCAGATAGCTAACTAGTTGGATAATTTTGGCAATAACTAAGTGTGGTTGGATATTATTTTTACATTCTATAGAATAGAAATTTTTAGGTATTATCCATTGGGTATACTCCCCCTATATATGCCAATTCAGGGTATATATTTCTACATTAGGGGGGTGGGGGTAAAGTTTAAACTTACCTACCATTTACATCAGAAACCTAGTTTGCCCCCCCCCCCTCCTAATGTAGAAATATATACCCTGAATTGGCATATATGGGGGGGGGGCTGAAATTCATTTCCAATAGAAATGATTATTATATTTGTAATCAGCATAAAAAAAGGCATCAAATGGTGTGTTCACTTTATTCCTAACTCAATAATATGATTTGGTATATAGCCTATTTACCTTTAGAAGTACTGGTAAATATTTACCAAATCATATTGTTGACTTACAAATAAAGTGAATATACCACTCAATGCCTTTCTTATGCTCTTTCCAAATATAATAATCACTTTTGTCAGAAATAAATTTTACCCCCACCCTTATATATACCAATTCAGGGTATATATTTGTACATTAGGGGGGGCAGGGGCAAATTTTATTTCTGATGTAAATGGGAGGTAAGTTTAAATTTTTCCCCCATCCCATAATGTGCAAATTTATACCCTGAATTGGTATAGAGGGGTGGTGGTAAAATTCATTTCCAACAAAAATGGCTATTATATTTGGAAAGAGCATAAAAAAGAGGAATTGAGTGGTATATTCACTTTATTTGTAGTTTGATAATATGATTTGGTAAACATTTACTGAAGTACCTACCTCCACTCCTTCTCCCTCTAGAGGGTCCTGAAATTTGCCTACATAACAGGTCTATACCTATTGAAATTTTGACAAAACAGCATTTTACCTTAATTTTGACTTATCAGTTTCTTTTTCTCTGGTTTTAGTTCTGAAAATATAATTCCTGTTATTTGAGTAGAATTTAAACCATATCAATGTTTTTTTTGTTTTTTTTTTTCAAAATTTAGGAATTGTATTTACACATCTTTAAAAACTTATAAATCAGGATTGAGCAAAGTTGTAAAGCTGAAAACAGTTTTGTTGTACTCTTTTTTGTGGTTTCACTTTTATAATACACAGATTTTTAACGGTCATCAAAGGTCAAGACCCTCTAGAGGGAGAAGAAGTGGAGATAGGTACTTGTAAATGCCTTCCCAGGACACACTTCAGCCTGTAGACCCATCCCTGAAAGTTTCATGTCCCTAACCTAACCCCTTTCCAAGATAGCATTTCCCCCTTCCCCTCTCTTTTACATAAGAAATAAAATTTACCCCCACCCCCCTAATGTACTAATATATACTTTCAATTGGTATATAGCCTATAGGGGCATGGGCATAGGAGGGCAGCTGCCCCCCTAGAACTTAAAATTACGTCCAATATTAACAAGAGCTTTTCTTATGTTCGAGTTTTTTGTTGGATGTTACCTGGTAGATGGTTAAAAAGCTGGAAACAAACAGAAATTTCCAAACATCATTTGCAATATCAACATTTACGTTTTGATCTTCAATATTTATTTTTGGTCTGATATATAGATAGGAGACTGGCCCACAATTGGCTGATTTTGACTTGTTTAATTCTCTATGAGTTGATTCAAGCGATAAGAAGTTGCTGAGCATGACAAAGCAAAAGTAACTCATTCAATACCATCCTTGAAAAGACAATTACAAACACTCCGCCATTTCTTCACCTCCTCACTTAGCACAAAGTCTCTTGCTCCAGTCTTCTTCCAAAAGAGGACCTTAAGTTCTTCAGTTGCTACTTTTTGATAATGATAATATTGTGAACAGAATTCCCTTTATTGCTCTTCAGCTCAATCAGAATGTAATCACCAGCCTTGACTTTCTCAGTGTCAAATTAGAAGTTGCTGGTTGGGGGCTCATCTTCAATGTCTATGCTGGGGTCTGAAGAGTTGTTGTATACAGGATCATCTATGTCAGAATCGTCACTCTAACTGTAACTCTTGTTGTGAGAGAGACACCTTTTGCTTTTTAGTTTTTTCACTTCTCTGAGTTTCTTCCATTCCAGGACTAGGGCTTTTTGGCAGATACAGCTTTTATCCTAGCAGTAATGCATTCTTTCGTGGGGGTGTCAGTGAGCTGTGACTTTTTCATATTTTTTTCCTGTTGATTTTTCATGTTGAGCCTTTTGGAAAGGGGTTTGCATGGTGGATCTCTTTAACAAATCATCTGTTGACCTTTGCTTCTCATTTAGAGACAGAACCTTGCTGTGTCTGTTTCAGGGTTTATATTAAAGGAGTCTAAATGTCGCACAGGACTTGCGCTGAGCATAGAAACTTCTCTCGCAAGTGCTTCTTTAGATGTGGTAGGCATTCTGTCTGAGACATATGACAAGAAGAACTGATAATCCCTGAAAACATATCTAATTGTGGGGTAGACACCACTTGCTCTGACTCCACTGATTATATTCTCAGGAGTGAAAGCCTTTGGATATGCTTTCCCCAGCAGGTCAGCAATATTATTCACTGATATAGCTTTACATTTGTTGGCAGTCATAAAACTTGCAGCTTCCTGGTTGTAGTGGTCCTTAAGGCGCCCCATCACTATCATTTCCAGAGGTTGTAGTTTTTGAGTAGTGTGTGGAAGGACAGTTAAAAGGACAACACTATTATTTTTTAGCTAGATCAAGCAATTCAATAGTGTATCAGCTGATCTAGTGCTCTAATTTCAGAGGTACAGATGACTGTTTGGAGGGTTTAACTTGATGGATAAAATGCTGCAAGTTAAGCAAAGAATGAGAGGCAGTCATCCAGCCAGAAGTATTTTCTGAGCTGATTGTGATGGTTCCTGGCAAAGCTCCCCTGAGTAAAATTTCCAGACACTGTTTCTGTGGGGAAATAAGTAGAGGAAGGACTGTGTTCCCAACGCATTAACACCAGTACAAATCGTGGTCAACTGACCTATTTCTGCTGACGTGACCTTCCATTCTTACTTCTTGCCTCGCTGTGCAATGATTTTACCAGGCTTGTGGATGTTTCCAGACCTGATTCGTCAAAATTTCAAATGTCTTGTGGTCTGAACATGTGTTTATATAGGCCTCACTCTAGGTGGTTAAAGAAATCTCCTACACTGTGACGGTTGAAAGCAGTTGTCTGTCATAGGCTTGTACTTTCTGGTGTTCTTACTGATAGAGTTTTAAGGCAATCCATAAAACCACGGTACCAATCTTTACCTGTAATTCCTCCACTGCCTTTGCAGTTCTGTTATCTGGTACTTTTATACTCTTAATAATGGCATAAGTGTATGCAAATTTACACACTTCTAGGGGAACACAGTCAAAAGCATATCAGCTTTTGTTTTCAAGTATGTTTTTAGTCTTTTTTCTTGTTCCTCTGTAAATATTTATCATGTGTTGTAACAGGGTGTAAGGAAACTTAGGTCCAGGCTTTTTAGAGGGATATTCAGCTTCTCAACTTTTTTTTATGTAGTCTTGCAGCGTTCCTCTTGGGACAGCCATGACACTTCTAGAGAATCCAACTGACTTCTTGTAGAATAAGACAGAAAAAATTGCTGTTTTATTTTCTTCTGGATTACAGCCACCTTTCTTTCTTTTCTCTTCTGTTTTACTTTTAAGCATTTTATCTTGAATGAAATTTAACAGGAAAAAATGGACCTTCAGTTCACCTACTGTCCTGACAGGATTAAACAACACCAGAATTAACAGAGTTTTGGGTTTTAAGCTTGCCTTCAACCTTTACATATGCTGTTTACACAGCTTTTACAAGCATAGCCCACTTTTGGACACCTTGGTACAGCATGCTGAATTTACTCCAGGTATTGTGGCCAAACATGGGAGTTTGCTATCCTGCAGGATGAAAAAATACTAACAGCAAACTGGTGAAGATGCCGTGTCTCGGAAGCTGTCGAAAACAGGCAAATAATAAGAGGATACAATGTGAGTTTACAACTCGAGTTTTCTAGTACCGTATTCATTATTAGGCGTAGGCTTTCAGACAAAATTGAACAAAATTCCAGAGTTAATCACCTTAAAACCTGATCCAATCTGATATTTTTGGCAAAAGTATTAATTAAGGTCAGACATTTTAAAAACATACACTGCCATCTGTCAGAGCTTTTAAAATCCATCAGAAGCCCCATAGGTTCTTTTATTGAAACTGTTTGCTTTGGCTAAACGTGGGCCAGTCTCCCCTATACCAATTTTGATGTTTAATTTTGCCCCACTGTAAACTTTTCAATTGAGTTCTTAGAAGAAGCTGTTATATAAACATGATGTGATTTGTGTAAAATCGCTTTTGTGGTTTTATGTTTGCTGGAAGTTGGATAGTGGTTCTCTTATATTATACTGTTTTGCAGGAAAAGTAGAACATGGAAAATGTTAAAGGCTGAGTTGTAGCAAACTATAGAATGACTAGTTTCTAAAGACCTATATTCAAAGGACCTCGGGAAGTATTAGTAAGACCCCTCCCCCATCCATCACAGAAGCGGCTGCCCCCCTCTACAAAAGATGCTGCCTACGCCCATCCATAGGGGTGGAGGTAAAATTCATTTCCAACAAAAATGATTATTATATTTGGAAAGAGCATAAAAACATTGAGTGGTATGTTTACTTTATTCATAAGTCAATGATATGAATAATAAAAAATTTACCTAAAATTCTACTTTAGCTACTTTTGGCTATCTTAGAAAGGGGCTAGGTTAGGAAAATGAAACTTTCCTGCCTCCACTCCTTCTCCCTCTAGAGGGTTAAAAATTTAAAATCAGTTTTGCTGCAACAAAATTTTCAAGGGGTTTCAGGCTCTTTTCTAAAACTCCTACAAATTTGTTTCCCAAATAATATTTAACTAATAAAACCAAGAAAAATAATATTTACCATTCCTGAATCAGCTACAAATAGAACTATTTCCCATTAGCCATTTATTATGAGTATATATCAGGAATGGATTAGGGTACTAAGTTAGAACTTTCAGGGAATGCTTAAAGGGGAAGAACAATTGACCAAAAGGCACACTATGAACATACAGGTTATCAAAAGGGCATATCAGTAATAGCATAGCAATGGGTAAGTATATTAGGTTGAAACTTCCAGGGCTTGATCAGGGGATGTTCAACCAACCAAAAGACAAAATTTTAATGCTACTACTGTTTCTAGTGCTAGTGCTATTACTGTTAATGCTACTACTAGTACTCCTACTATTACTGTGACCACTATTATAACTATGGTTAAGAGTATGAAGGTGAAATCTTGAGGGAATATTCAGGGGGGGGGGGTTAAAGTGAATCAGAACATGCCATCCGCATGAAGGTTGTCAAAAGAGCAAGTGATGCTGCTACTATTACTACTGTTACTACTCTCACTACTGCTAAAGATAAGGGTATTATGGCAAAAATTTTAGGGAATGTTGAAACAGTGTAGGTCTAAATCAAAACACGTTATGCACATACAGGTTGTCAAAAGGATGCGTCAACAATGCCTTGGAAATGGTTTATTGTATTCATTTGAAACTTTCAGTGTGTGTTGAGCAGGATGTTGAAAAAAACCAAAGGTGCTATGTATACACTGCTACTAATTTTACTACTTCTTCTGCAGCTATTGCTATTACTGAAGCTAAGAGAATTAAGGTGAAGCTTTCAAGAAATGTTTTGGCAGATGTTAAACTAAATCAAAATGACCTTGAACTAATCAATTGGCACTGTGTATATACTACTACAACTACTGCTATAACTAATGAGACTAAGGGTATTAAGGTGAAAGTTTTAGGGAATATTTAGCAGGAGTTTCATTTAACCAAAAGAAACTATATGCAGGCTTGTTTCTGAAAGGATGTATAATCAATAGCATAGGGAGTGCAGCATTATCATAGAAACTTTTGAAGGAGCTCATTTGATTGTAAATTAAAAGTTCCAGTGCTCTTTTTAAGAGACAAAAGTGATTGAAGGGGCAAACAGCTTTCCTCCCAAGCCCATTAACTCTCCAATGAATCTCATCAAAATTTTGTGATAGCTATTTTGTTCAGCATAGTTTAAAGGTCCAGTAGCTATGTTTCTGGAGATGTTTAACCCCTCATAGTCCTCTGAGTAAGGGCTATAAGTTTTGTAGTTTGCACATTGCTTATATATAGTAGGCTATTTGTTATTGGACAGGGGGCATGTTTGACGTGTGCATTAAAGTGAAGGGTTTGAGGGTTTAAAGTGACATGTCTTGTGCATACTGGTTGTCAAGAGGGGGAAATCCAGAAATAACTGAGGGTATTAAGTTAGAACTTTGAGGGGGTTGGTCAATTAACCAAGGCATGTTGAGGGAGATGTTGAACTACCCAAAAGACATCAGTTGAATGTTACCACTATTGCTAATATTACAACTGTGCAATATCTTTGGTTTAAATTAATGGTTTAATGGAAACCCAAGCAAGCACCTACAACAAAAAGCATATATAAACAATCAAGCAATTGTAAGCACAGCACTAATCATATATAAGCAAGCAAGAAATTACAAGCACAGGCAGTGCACTTAATAAGCAGGGCGTCAAGCATAGCATGTCAATATTCCTCATCCTCCTTCTTTTGATAACTTCAAAGGTTGAGCCTGGTGGGTGGCTTTGTGATTTGGCCAGAACGCGTGGTGTTGCGTAGCGGCTGTCTTGGTCATTGGGTTAGGTATGGAGGGGATCATGGAGGAGACTCTGCCATGGCAGCATCTGCTATTGGGGTATTAAATCTTTTGGTGGGTGTTGTTGCAGCACGAGGTAGTGTTGGGAACTTTGTGGGACTTGATTGGGCGTTATGTGGATGTTTGATTCCTATTTGAGCTTGAGGAGATGCGTGGGGTTGGTCTCCAGGCATGCTGGGTTCCAGGGATGTTGCTTCAAAATGCGGCTTGGTGGGCATACCTTGGTTTCTTTTCTGATCTGTTGCCTGTTTCGTCTGTAGATCTTTCCATTCTCTGTTTGAAGAATGTAGGATTGTGGTGCATATTCATACTTTTCCAGGATCAGTGCTTTCTGCCACCTAGCATTGGGGTCGAGCTTTACCCAGACAGTCTGATCCTTGAGCAGTGGTTTTAGGTCATTTGAGTGTCTATTATACGATTCACTTTGTAGTTTCTGTTGTCTTTCTCTGGCTTGTTGGAAAGATGAAGGTGGAATGACCTTGGAATCTAAGTGTTTGGGAAGAACTGGTAAGATGGATCTGAGTTGTCGGCTCATCAGTAAGTGTGCTGGTGAGGCTAGCCCATCGACTGGCATGTTACAGTACTCCAGCATGGCCAAGTATGGATCAGACTGGTGTTCTATGGCTTTGGACATGATCCGTTTTGCTGTATGTACTGATTTTTTGCTAAATCCATTTGACTGTGGATAGTTTGAGCTTGACATTTTCTGGTCAATGCTCCATTTGTCTACGAATTCTCTTAATTCCTTTGACGAAAACTGAGTCCTGTTGTCTGATGTCAGTATTTTTGGGATTCCATGTCTGGCAAAGTGGGCCTTCAGCTTGGTGATCACTTGCTGTGATGTGCTAGTTGTTAATTTATTGACTTCGATGAACCTGCTGTAATAGTCAGCAGTGACTAAATACTGAGATCCCATGAATTCGAAAATATCAATTCCAACATGTTCATATGGATGGGTGGGGATTTTGGATGTTATCATACTCTGTTTGGCTTGGTTTTGTGCCATAGTACCACAAGTATTGCAGCTGCCAATCATGTACTCAATATTTTTTTTAATGTTTGGCCAGAACACTACCATCCTGGCTCGTTCTTTGGTTTTGACCATTCCTAGATGGGAAGTGTGTAGTTGGTTTAAAATGTCATTCTGAAGTGTTTCTGGGATTATGATTCTGTCGCCCTTCAGAATCACGCCATCCATGTATGTTAGTTCATCCCTGTGATTCCAAAACTTGAGTATTGCAGTGTTGCATTCATCGCAATAATCTGGCCATCCCTCAGCAATGGTCTTGACCAACACTTGTAGGTTTGGGTCTATCCTTGTTTGCTCTATGATTTGTTTGATCATGTTGTTGTGAATCAGGACAGATTTGAGAAAACTTAGAACTCAGGGTCATGCTGTGTGTCTGGATCTGTTTCAGGCAAGTGTAATCTGGAAAGGGCATCTGCAACCGGAATCTCAGAGCCAGGGCAATATATGACTTGTATGTTGTAGTTCTGAACCTCAATCATCATTATTTGAAGTCGTGTGGAGCCTTGGATATTGGCTTCTTAAGTATGGACTCGAGAGGCTTGTGGTCGGTGGTTATGGTGGCTGTCCTTCCATATATATATTGGCAAAAGTATTTGCAAGCATATGTTACGGCTAGCATTCATTTCTCAATCTGTGAATACTGTTTTTCTGCTCCACTGAGGGAGCAGGATCCAAAGGCAACTGTTTTGCTGTTGATGACTAGTTGGGCTTCTAACTCATGTTGAGAGGCATCTACTATGACTTCCACATGTCTGCTCTTATGGTCAAAGTATGAGAGGTTCTTGCAGATTGAGGCTTGGATTTGCTTCCTTGCATTACCATGTTGGGTTTTCCAGTTGTAAGTCTTGGATTTAGACAGTTCGTGCAGAGGGTGGTTTAAAGTTGAGAGGTTTGGGATGTATCTTGCTAAATAGTTGTACATGCCAAGGAGTACCTGTAGCTGTTCGTGTGATTCTGGTGCTGGCATGTTTGCAAATTGCATTTGTCTTCTCTGGATCTGCTTTGATCCCTTCAGTGGTCAGCAAGTGCCCAAAGTATGGAATTCTTACAGCATTAAAAATACATTTATCTTGGTTGAACCTTGCTCCCTTTTCTCTTGCTTGTTGTAATACTAGCCTCAACTTGGCGTCATGATTTTCTGTATTTGCTGCAGTTCCAGCAATATCATCTATTATGAGTCCAATATCGAGTTCCTCAAAGACTTCCTCCATCTTCTGTTGGAACTCGTCCTGTGCCGACTTGACTCCAAATGGATATTGCTTACAGCGATATCTGCCAAACGTAGTGCTAAAGGTGGTTAGTAGAGATGACTCCTCATCTAGCTCCATGGACCAGTATCCATGTCTTGCATCCAATTTGAAAAATGTATTAGTTCCTGAACATTTTGCTGCAACATCATCAAATGATGGTATTGGGTGGTAAGGATGCTGCACCCATTTGTTTAGATCAACGGGATCTAAACAAATCCTGAGAGATCCATTTGGATTTTGACGACTACCATTGAGTTCACCCATTCAGTTGGTGTTGTCATCGTCTCAATGATGCCCTTGAATTCAAGGCGATCAAGTTCTTCCTTGAGTTTTTCTTGCAGGGCAAATGGGACTCTTTTTGGTGGTTGTACTGTTGGTACAGCTCCTTCTTTCAAGTGGATTTTATACTTTCCTGGGAGTTTTCCTACACCTTCAAAAACATCTCCATATTTGTCAAGTATTCTGGCTGTTTTGGGTTTCACTGTGGGTGCAGGTTTGTTATGTACATTCAGAATGAATTTGATCAAGTTTATATTCTGACTTGTCTCTCTGCTAAGGATTGGCTTTTGATCAGTGTTGACCACATGAAACTGGTGAACCTGTTTCTCGCATTCTTTGTAGCAGATGCATAGCTCTACAAGTCCCAAAACCTGTAATCTTTCTCCATAGTAGCTTGTGAGAATGTCTTTTGTTGGTTGTAAACAAGGTTTAGGTACCATGCTATTATAGTCACTGACTGGAAGAACGTTTGCTTCTGCACCTGTGTCTGTCTTGAAGACTAAGTCTAGTTTCTGATCAACAATTCTTATTACAGCATCTGGCCCATCTGCACGTTTCAGTAACCTGCAGTTGACAGTGTTGATCATGAACTCACTTGCATTTGTGTTTGCCTCTTGTTGGCTTATTTCATCCACAACTTTGATTTTACATATTTTGGCAAAGTGATTCAGTTTGTTCCATTTTGAACATGTTTTGCCCCTGGCTGGGCAGTTGTGGTTCTTGGTATAAGGTGCACCACAGAAATAGCATTCCTTGTTGTTGTACTCTTTCTTCAGGGCATCTATGTCTTGTTTCATCACAGGCACTGAAGCCTTATTAGCAGCTGTCATTTGCGCTTGGGTTTTTCTGTACAGGTTCAATGGTGCAACAAGTCTCTTGCTCTGGCAAGGGTTAATGTCCCTCCTTCACTTAGCAATTTCTCTCTAATCCTGTCACTTCTAACTCCAAAGACAAGGCGATCTCTTATTAGGTCATCTCTACTAGTACCAAAGTCACAGTCATAAGTAATTAACTTGAGATCGGTCACATATTGTTCGATATTTTCATTACCCTGGTCTCGCTTGTAGAAAGTAAATCTTGTCACTATGGGGTTTGATATGGGTTCAACATGAGCTCCAAATTTATTAAGGCAAGTTTGAACCCTGTTTGTTTCAGCATTGGTTAGAGTCCATGTGCTGAAAATGTCTCTTCCTTTATCACCTACCCATATCAATAAATATGAGCACTGGACAGCCTAGGATTTGCCTTCCAATGGTCCAGAAGACATTAATTCACAGTGTTGTCTGAACCTTTTCCAGGCCGATTTAAGGTTTACTGATGACCAGTCCGAAGACGGATGTGGTGTACTATCCATGATTACTGTTTTACTTCTGACACCATGCAATATCTTTGGTTTAGATTAATGGTTTAATGGAAACCCAAGCAAGCACCTACAACAAAAAGCATATATAAACAATCAAGCAATTGTAAGCACAGTACTAATCATATATAAGCAAGCAAGAAATTACAAGCACAGGCAGTGCACTTAATAAGATAAGATAGATAAGATATTTATTTCAAAAAGATCACTATCACAAGCCCACAAAGGGCCGAATTCGGACTTCGGAGTCGACAATATAAATGGTTGCACTAAAACTGGCAAAAATGAAACAACAACAACGAAATAGAAAAATCATAATGAACAATCATTTAACAGTCAATAATTAAAACTGTAAAAAGTCAATTAAAAAGTTAAAAAGATAAAAACTGGTCAAACTAAACTTACACAAATACGAATCGGAAAAAGAATTAGAACGGACATAAAAAAAGGAAGGGGGGGGGGAATAAGCGAATATACACAGAAAAAAAGAGCAAGACATAAATGCATATAAATTAAAAGGGACACTAAGAAAGTGTCAATAATCCAACTACAGTAAGTCAATAAAAGGGTTAAAAAATAAAAACTAGTCAAGAAGGGGGGGGGACAAGAAAGAGGGAAAAAAAGAAACTATTGGGACATTTTATTCATTTTTCCTGTAATAAAGGGGACAAAAGTTCTTTGTATCTCAAAGTACCGCAGTGAATGGGGGACAAAACAGGGATGGGATCAGAAACAGCTCGAGGCGGCCGTAATCTGGATGGGGAGTGACGTTTGGGGAAAATACTTGCCGTCCGAGGGTTTGTTATGGCATTTTTTGCAAAACGGAGGCACAAATTATTTCTTCGTCTCTCGAGGGTCTCTAGGTTTGAAATATTTAACAAGTGCAAATATGGTATCATGCCCTCTTTAAAAATAATTCTTAGAGCTCTCCTTTGGTCATTTTCAATTTTTTGTGTTGCTTCATTAGAGAGGCCAGGGTGCCACACAGGACAAGCGTACTCTAATATGGGACGCACAAAAGAAATGTATACTTGTAGTAAATGTGATTGGGGGCAAATGAATTTATTTAAAAGTTTAAGGAGGGAAAGCGAGGAGTTTGCTTGTCGTAGGATATTATTTATATGGGCATCCCATTTCAAATTAGAAGAAATTGTAACACCAAGGAGTTTAAGAGATGTGATGGAGGTTTCAGGAGGAATAGGAGCATGAAAAAGGGGAGGGGATTTAAGGAAACTTACTGAGACTATTGCGGATTTAGAAGGGTTAACTGTCATGTCAAGGGAAGAGGCCTCACAGGCAATATCTTGGAGTATGCCCATTGGGTTGCTAAAGATGTTTTTATGACATATCTCTAAAACTGTCAAGTCATCGACAAATTTCCATCTATTGTCATAAAGGGTTGAAAGGCTGTTAATCATAAGAGAAAAAAGGAGAGGGCCTAGAATAGTCCCCTGAGGAATGCCATCAAATATGGGGAGATGATCTGAGAAACAATTTAGATATTTAACTGCTTGAGATCTATTAGAAAGAAAAGAGGCAACGAGCTTAACAAGGAAAGTTTCAATGTGGAATTCATTTATAAGTTTATCTATGAGTAAATTGTGGTTAATCAAATCAAAAGCTTTTTGAAGATCAATAGAAATTAGATTAAGCCAAGTGTTAGGTTTTTCAAGTAATTTACCCATGGTATCAACAAGATGGATCAGGTAATGAGAGGTTGACGTGGATTTGAGATTACCAAACTGTCTAAGATCAATAATAATAAGCAGGGCGTCAAGCATATTATGTCAATGTTCTTTAAACTGCTATGTCTACTACCTGTAAAGATGTTAAGGGTATTAAGTTGAAACTTCTAGGGGGGGGGGG
The DNA here is from genome assembly GCA_027921565.1 of Artemia sinica. Taxonomy (NCBI): domain Eukaryota; kingdom Metazoa; phylum Arthropoda; class Branchiopoda; order Anostraca; family Artemiidae; genus Artemia; species Artemia sinica. The sequence goes on from CM051265.1 coordinate 52,151,910, forward strand.
GGGTTGAAGTAAATCAAAACACACTGCTTGCACACAGGCTGCCAGAAGGATGTATAAGAAATTTCTTTGGGATAACTCAGAGTATGGAGTTAAAACTTTCAGTGTATATTGAGAGGAATATTGAAATAACCAAAAGGCACTCTGTGCATGCTACTACTACTATCACTATGACTACTTTTACTAAGGTTAAGGGCAGGAAGTTGAAACCTTCGTGGAGGTCTTCCTTGTAGGTCTTCAACAGGGTGTATTGGAGTTATTACAAAAACAGATTAAAGTATTAAGTTGAAAATATCAGGGTATGATGTGAATACCCTTACTGCTTACTGTTAATGTTCCCACTGTTATCATTAATACTACTCTTATTGTTTCTACTATTACTTCTGCTCAGGAGCTAATCTCCAGCATTTTTATTGGGGGGGGGGCAAGAAGGGTCCATATCTGGATAGTCAAGGGGCATGGGATGTATGATATTTTTTTCTCCGCATTATTGGAGGGGCGAAGCTGCCCCCCTTGCCACCCATCAAATGACGCCCCTGCTTCTGCTAGGGTATAGATTAACCCTAGACACTACTAGATGATGATACTTATTTTTACAATCAATAATAGCGTTCTTATATACTCTGATTTCTTGTATCTGTCCTGCCAGTCTTCTGTATACAATAATGTAATCAATAAGGGGTGGCCGTCTTACAATCATATGAGTACCATGTTAATTTATGGGCCATTTTATGTCCAAATACTGTATAGGTTATAACTATATTGTTATACTTACAAAATTGCAGCTGTCTATAATACTGTTAGTCATTTGTGAGATATTGTAGAGATGCCCGTTTGACAATTTGGTTGCACGTAATGTTTTATGATATAGTTTACTACCTTTATCAACAATTTTGTGAAATTTTCAACTTAATACCCTTTGTCGCCTCCGAGATATTGCACCAGCATACACACAGTGCCTTTGATTCAGTTTTAAAGCAACATTAGTTTTAAAGCATAATGGGTAAATTGCATAACTGTGGGGGAATTGACTTACCCAATATCTCTAGAGGTGTATTTACTGGACCATTCAGCTATGTTGATCAAAATAACTGTCTCAAAATTTTGATTGGCAGGGTTTGGAAAATTATGGGCTAAAGAGGAGGGCTGCTTGCCCTCGAATCACTTTTGGCTCTTAAAAAGGGCACTGCAGTCTTTTCATTTGATTAAAATTCCCCCTAAACGTTCCCTAGAAGTTTTGCCTTAGTGTCATTAGCTACTATGAGTTTTAGTGATTAATTTGACAGTTAAATATGCCTCATACCTTTTTATACAGGTTTAGACATCGATACATACACACATTGTGCAGATTATTTCCTTTGTGAACGAAATATACGCAGTAAACAATGTGTCAAAAAGTAAAAGGGGACGCGGTCTACCAGGGGATGCGCCGAAGGAGGTACTTGTCTAGAATCTGGGTACACACGCGAGAAGTGAAGTTTTGTTAATGCTAATGAAATACTACAAAATAGGATGAAAATATAATAATTTAGAAACAAATTTGGGCTATATATATGCACATTAGGGGGGTTGGGGGTAAAGAATAGCATATGTTAAATACGTAACCTAATCTAACCTAACCTAAGCTACCTTTTACTCCCCCTAAACCCTAAAAACTAAAGTTTAAATCTTTGTCACGGAGTGAGTAACATCTCACAAATCTGTTTTTCAATAGCGGCTTTGAGATTTCAATGCGGTCTTTCTTTCCTGTGTACCCAGATTCTAGACAAGTATTCCGAAAAGAATAGTCCGCTTACCCCAAAAAAGCGTCTAGGGCCGGCCCTGCATATATCTAATTTAACCCTAATAATAAAAAAAGAGAAATTACACAAAGATTTCCTTCCATATTACTTGATAGGTTTTCGGGTATTTACCTAAATGTTTTGTTCGCAGAAAAATCTCGCTAGATCAATTTGTGGCTTAAAATTTGACTTTTTTTTTTAATCCTTGTAATTACTGCAAATTCTTGACCAGCCCGAAACCAACGCTTCTTTTCGCTGCCCTCTCCCCCAAAGACAGGTGATTGAGAAAATAATTGAGAGATCCAACAGCTATGCTTCCGGGAATGACGTGACCCTCTACAGCCCTTGGAGCAAGAGTTGTAAGTTATGTAAGTTGCACGTTGTTTACATATTGGTTTTGTTACTGGGAGAGGGAGAATGTTTCATTGTGGGCCACCAAAAAGGCCAATGGTATTAAGAAGATACTTTCGAGGAATGCTGACGGTATGTTGAACTAAATCAAAACACAATGTACATGCAGGTTGTCAAAAGGGTGCATCGTAAGTAGCCATGGTAGGAGTAAGAGTTGTTGTTATAAGAGTTTTTGTGGCAAGTGGAGTAGCGATAACGGCTGCAATAGCTTCGGTACGAGTTATTACCACGACTAGGAATAAATGTGACGGGAATCAGGACTAGTAATTGTGGTAGAGGTAACAGCACTAGCAGTCATGGTAGACTACCATTTGGGACAGGTTTTCTTATGTAAGTTCGTTTTGTGGATAACGCCAGTCTTGGTAAGAGTTCAATAATTAAGTTCAGCGTAAAAACTTCAACAGACTGCTTCTAAGTATATTTCCCAAAAAAATTACTTTAAAAGGTTGATTTGGATTCTTAGAATGTTGGAAGGATCCTCAGCTGTTCTTATGTAATTAATTATCTGTTTAACATGCTGCTAAGTACCTGGTGAAGGTTTTGTCTCGAATATATGATCATTAGTTGCCCAATCTGGCACATGATTGACATTTTATATGAGGATTAGACAAAAACCGACTTGAAATAGTTTGCTATTGAAAACTGCTACCAGTTTTTTTCGACCTTATATATATATATATATATATATATATATATATATATATATATATATATATATATATATATATATATATATATATATATATATATATATATATATATATATATATATAATATATATATATATATATATATATATATATATATATATGTATATATATATATATATATATATATATTATATATATATATATATATATATATATATATATATATATATATATATATATATATATATATATAATATTTTATCGTTAGCCTATTATTGAGCCTCCATACGAAAAAAAAAGTCCTGCGCATGTAAGCTGCGTTCCTTGTCTGGCAAATACATTCTACAGAAGTGTTTATAATATAATTAATTAAAAATTTTTGACCGGGGCGGGAGTCGGGCTTATCTAATCTTTGAACTACTTTAAAAACCCTTGCATAAAAACCTTAAATGTCCTTAGGGCATAACATAAAACACTTGTCCCCCAGCTCTGGGAGGTTGTGATGACCCTGGATTTTGTTATCTGATCTTTTGACTTATTTTAAAAAAATGGCTATCTCAAAATTTGATCTGATGAATTTGGGGTAAAGAGAGTGGGGGGGGGGCTAGTTGCCCTCCGGTTCCTTTTGACTCTTAAAAAGGGAACTAGAGCTTTCAATTTCGAACAGAATGAGCACCCTCCGAATTTTGTTCGACCATTCCTTCCATAACAACCTTGTATGACCCGGGGCATAATTTACAGCCCTTGCCCCCGGGTTCTGAGGGGTTGCGTAAACCCCGGAGTGCTTGTTTTATGATCATCGGTGTATTTTGGACAAAATGAACATCTCGAACATGCGATCGGACGCATTTGGAAAAAAGAGGGTTGGGGGGGGGTAGTTGATATCGGATATCTTTTGACTCTCAGAAAGAGAACTAGAGCTCTCAATTTCCAGTCATTTGAATCCCCTCCGAAGTTTAGAAATCATAACTAAATTATTGCGCTGTGACCTCTTTGCGCTTACGTAATTATTTCATATTTAAAGAGTCTAAATCAAACTATAGAGTGTAGGATTAAACAATTTTGTTACAGTTAAATCATAGGCAGCGTTACATAGCGCAGCCTAAGTAAAGAACGATGTTGACACGATGTATTATTTATTTTTTTTTTTTTTTTTGGTTGGTTGGTCTTAGACCAGGGTACTTCGTATTTAAGGAGTTGTAGAAACTTCGAAAAGGGCTCATTCGATTGGAAATTGGAATGGCTTGTGCCCTTTTTAATAGTCGATAGTGATTGGAAGGCAACTAACACCCCTCTCATGCCCACCATTTCCCAAAACACATCCAATAAAAATTTGATATAGCCATTTTGTTCAACGGAGTTGAAAGTTCTGGAAATAAGGTCATTGAGGATGACAAACCCCCCAGAGCCCTCAGTTATGCCCTGGGGGCATATAAGGTTTTTTATAGAAAGCGTTGTCGTAAAAACATCAAAAAGGGCTCATTTAATTGGAAATTGAAATGGCTAGTGCCCTTATTAATAGTTGAAAGTGATTGGAGGGCAACTAACCCCCCCTCTCACGCCCACCATTTCCCCACTCATGCAAACAAAACTTCGAGATGTCCATTTTTTTCAACGCAGTTGAAAGATTTGGAAATTAGGTCTTTGAGGATGATAACCCCCTCAGAGCCCTCAGGGCAAGGGTTGTAAGCTATGCTCTGGGGCATATAAGGTTTTTATAGAAAGCGTTGTCATAGAAACTTCAAAAAGGGCTCATTTCATTGGAAATTGAAAGGGCTACTGCCCTTTTTAATAGTCGAAAGTGATTGGAGGGTAGCTAACCCCCTCTCACGCCCACCGTTTTCCTAAACACATCCAACCATAATTTTGAGACAACCATTTTGTTCAACGTAGTTGAAAGTTCTGGAAATTATATTTTTGAGGATGATACCCCCCCACACCCCTCAGAGCAAGGGTTGTAAGCTATACCCTTGGGGCATACAAGGTTTTTATAGAAAGCGTTGTCGTAGAAACTTCAAAAAGGGCTCATTCTATTAGAAATTGAAAGGGCTAGTGCCCTTTTTGACAGTAGAAAGTGATTAGAGGGCAACTAACCCCCCTCTCATGCCCATTATTTCCCCAAACGCATCCAATCAAATTTTGAGACAGCCATTTTTTTCAACGTAGTTGAGAGTTAACGAAATTAGGTCTTTAAGGATGACACCCCCCCCCCCCCCCACACACACAAAACCCTCAGGGTAAGGTTGTAAATTATGCCCTGAGGGCATATAAAGTATTTACAGAAAGCGGTGTTGTAAAAACTTAAAAAAGGGCTCATAAATAGGAAATTGAGAGAGCTATTGCTCTTTTAAATAGTCAAAAGTGATTGAAGGGCAACAACCCCCCCCCCTTCTCACGCCCACCATTTCCCCAAACACATCGAATAATTTTTTTTAAGATAACCATTTTGTTCAACGTAGTTTAAAGTTCTGGAAATTAGGTCTTTGAGGATGACAACCTCTCCCCCCTCCCCACAACTCTCAGGGTAAGGGTTGTTAGTTATGCCCTGGGGATATATGAGGTTTTTATAGAAAGTGTTGTTTGAGAAACTTCAAAAAGACCTCATTTGATTGGAAACTGAAAGAGCTAGTGCCCTTTTTAATAGTCGAAAGAGGTTGGGGGACAACTAACCCCCTCTCACGCCCACCATTTTCCCGAACACATTCAATCGAAATTTTGAGATAGCCATTTTGTTCAACAAGTTTGAAAGGTCCAGAAATTATGTTTTTGAGGGTGACAACCCCCCCCCCCCCCCCACAGCCCCCAGGGCAAAGGTTGTAAGTTATGCCCTGGGAGCATATAAGGTTTTTACAGAAAGCAATGTCGTAGGAACTTCAAAGAGGCCTCATTCAATTGAGAATTGAGATGGCTAGTACCCTTATTAATAGTCAAAAGCGATTGGAGGGCGAATGCCCCCCCACACTCATCATTTCCCCAAACACTTCCGATCAACATTTTGATACAACCATTTTGTTGAACGTAGTTGAAGGGTCCAGAAATTACGTTTTTGCGCATGACCACCCCCCCCCCCAAAGCCCTCAGGGCTAAGGTTGTAAGTTATGCCCTGGGGGCATATAGGCATGTCTGCAATTTTTAGAAATCCGACGATAATGGGAATTAAAAACCTAAAAATGCATAAAAGAACATTTAATACAAAAATTTTACCAGTATTAGAATATGGAGCGGAGATTTGGGGCGGAGAAGCGGCACAGAAGTTGGAGTCCCTCCAGCTCCAGTATTATAAAAGACTGTTTGGATTACATCAGACAACTCATTCACAGGTTCTGAAAGGTGATATGGGCCTGTTTTCGTTAAAACTACGTAGGTCTATTTTGATGCTTAGATTTTGGTTCAAGATCATTAGGTGTAATGAAGACAGACTAGTAAGTGCTGCTTATTATCAGATGTTGAGCTAAGTTTGGGAGGAAAGTTTGGGAATGACTTACTTATGGAATGACGGTCTTGGTTCCCCTGATCTACTAACAAATTTAGTAAGCCAGGTACGATTTATCTTAGAGGGTCAAGAAATTCAGTATTGGCAAGGGCTGGTTTTAAATTCTGCTACATTGAATCAATATAATCAGGTTAAACCTAGTTTTGGAGAGGAAATTTATTTTAAATTCAATTTACCGGCTATGATTTTATGTCGATGGATTCAGCTTAGGGCGAATTGCCTTCCAATCCAGAGCAGACAAATGGTGTTCGACAGGGGGATAGTACATCCTGACGGTCGGTATGTGTGTCCTCTTTGTAGCGATGAGGACGAAGATTTGGACCATTTTCTCCGAAAGTGCCCGGTGCTCTCTGATTTAAGGGAAAATTACTTACATGGGATTGTTTTGCTGCTTCCTAATATATTACAAAGTAGTAATCCAACCACAATATTTCGTATTGGTGCGTACATAGAGAAGGGATTAGAAAGAAGGAAATGTTTTTACAATTAATTATTATTAATTATATGGAATTAAAGTTATTTTTTTTAGTATTTTACCAGAAGGTATTTTTCGCTATGTATCATGTTAATGTGTGTTTAGTAATTTGCTCTGTTGTAATTTTTCTATTTTTCATCATTTTTGTGTGTATATGGCTCTTGGGCTTTTGAAATACACGATCTATCTATCCATCTATAAGGCTTTTATAGAATGTATTGTCGCAGAAACTTCAAAAAGGGCACATTCAATTGGGAATTGAGATGGCTAGTGCCCTTATTAATAGTCGAAAGCAATCGGAGGGTGAATGCCACCCCCCACGCCCATCATTTCCCCAAACACTTCTGATCAACATTTTGATGTAGTCATTTTGTTGAACGTAGTTGAAGGGTCCGGAAATTATATTTTGAGTATGACACCTCCCCCCCTCCATAGCCCTCAGTGTTAGGATTGTAAGTTATGCCCTGGGGGCACATAATGTTTTTTATAGAAAGCGATATCGTAAGTAGGGAGCCAGGTATGTTTGTAGTATTCTAATGCTTGTTTCATTTATTTTGCCCTTGTAAAATAGCCTAGACAATAAAAAATAAATTGTTGTTATTTATCGGTTCTTTGCTAAAGATAAATTGGAATATTATTTGCAAAAGGCTCTTTTCAGTATGCAGGCGCATTTATCAGTTTGGGGCTTAAAGATGTGAAAGTAGGGCTTAAAGATGTGAAAATTGCCCTTGGGCCCATGTTATCCTCTTTCTTCAAGTCAAAAATTATTTATGTTTGTTGCATAGCATTCAATGTAATTTTTTAAACCTCACTCATGCAACCTATTAAAAGTCTGTGTTTCAATAAATTTGTAAATCACCTTCTGTAATTGATGGTTTTGAATTTGTTAGGCATCTTTAAGAGCCAGTGCCCTCTTTCCATCTGTATTCTTTTCGTTTTCGGCTGTTTGTGGTTCTGTTTTTTATGTATTATTTTTAACACATGTTTTTCTGCAAGTGCTTTAAGTTACTCGAACATCACATCGTATAATCACTGTAGCAACTTTTTTTCACTCCTTGTAGGTTTAAAGCATGACGGAAGTGCCATCAAAAATGAAGATATTGAGAGTGTCAAAAAAGAGTCGGTCAGTACGTCTAAGCTGCAAGGAATATTAAGCTCCGGTATTTATTTATTTATATTCTTGTCACCCGTAAGGCCTATCACTAGAGCTAGAGAGCTTCAGTCTGAAGTTCTAAATCTTAGAAAAGTGGCCGAAGTCTCTGGTTGCTTATACAATTACTTTGAAATTTTCATGCTTTCTTCCTTATCTATGGTAATTGCATTATTCTAAGGGTCCAGCAGTTTCTATGGTAGGCTATGCTAGCAGATTTGAGCAGATAAGTTTTTCGAAAACGTTACATTTTTGGAAATTTCGCGTTCCCGAATAATTCATTTGATTTAAAATAAGTCATAGGCAGTGCAATAAAGCTGCCTAAGTAAACAGTAAGTGGGCACAATTTTTTTTTTTTTACTGGTGCACTTCGTGTAGAAGGAGTTGTCGTAGATATTTTGAAATGAACTGTGCACCTTGTAGGATTCAAAAGTGATTCTAGGGCAGCCAGCCCCCTCCCACGCCCATTAATTTCCCAAACACATCCAATCAAATTTTGTGGTAGCCATATTTTGTTCAGCCATAGTTAAAAGGTCCAGTGACTATGTCTCTGGGGATGTCAACCCCCCCCCCCCAAGATCTCGGGGCAATAGCTTCGAGTTATGCAATTCACACATTGTTTACATATAACATTTTTATTGGGAAAAGGGGCATGTTTGACCTTTAGCGTCCGAAAAGACCAAAGGCATTCAGATGAAGCTTTCAGGGAATCTTGAAGAAAGAGTGTTAACCTAAATCAAATCGTGTTATTTTCATACAGGTTGTCAAAAAAGCATGAAATGACTGAGGGTATTATGTTGGAATTTTCAAGGAATTATGAGAGGATGGTTAATTGACCAAAAAGGCAAAATTTGCACTCTACTACTACTATTATTACTACCACTACTACTGCTACTACAACTACCGCTTCTGTAGCAACTATTATTAAGGCTGAGGACATTGAGATGAAAATTTGGGGAAATGTTGGGGAGAAAGCAAACCAAATCAAAACGTGCTATGTACATACAGATTGTCAAAAGGGTGCATCAGCAATATCTTTAGGACGGTGTAGCGTATCGAGCTGAAACATTCAGGACATTATGAGGAAGTTGTTGAATTGACCAAAAGGAAAAACGTGCATACTACTACTGCTACCACTGATACTGCCATTACTAATATAACACTACTACTGCTGCTACTACTACTAATAAGATGCTATATTACTATGGCTAAGTGTATGGAGGTGAAAATTAAAAGAATCTTGTGGGGAAAGTTGAACCAAATCTAAACACATTCTGTATGCAGTTTGTCTAAAGAGTGTGTTCCAGGAACAGCTTAGGGTATTAAGTTGGAACTTTCAGGGAATGCTTAGGGGGAAGATCAGTTGACCAAATGGCAATATGTGCACGCTACTGCTAATACTACAGCTGCTACTACTCCTATTCCAACTACTACTCCTATATCAACTAATACTAAAGCTAAGAGTATAAGGTGAAAAGTTTATGAAATATTGACGGCGATGTCAAACAAAATTTTAATATACTATGGGCATACAGGTTATCAAAAGGGTAAATCGGTAATATCATAGCAACGGCTTGTAGAATTAAGTTAAAATTTCCTGGACTTAATGAGGCGGATGTTCACCTAACCAAAAGGCAATATGTGTTTATTACTGCTGCTGCTAGTACTACTACTAATTATAATAGCAGCGTTTATTAGTGTTTATAATGTTAATTATAGCGTTTGTTTATAATGTTTAGTGTTTATAATATTTGTATATAATATAAGTCTTTATTACTGCTGCTGCTAGTACTAGTGCTACCGATATTACTACTAATTACAATAATTATAAAATTTCAGGGAATAATGATTAAAAGGTTGAACTGAATCGAAACTCACTATGTGCAGGCAGGCTGCCAAAAAGGCCTAACCGCAATATCTTACGAGTGGATTGGAGTATGAAGTTGAAAACTTACAGGGCTTTTGCAGGGGATTTTGAACTAACCAAAAGGCAATATTTACATGCTACTGCTGCTACTAGTGCATAAAGATTGTTAAAAGGACGTATCATCAATATATTTAGAACGGCTTAGCGTATCAAGCTGAAAAATCAGGGTATGATGGGGAGGATGTTCAGTTGACCAAAAGTCTTACATTAATGAAAAAATAGAAGGACTAATCCATTTGAAACTAAAACTTTTTCGCCTTGGAAAGAAAGAGGAAGCCTTAACCCTCCGTAAACAAATTAAGAAAGAAATACGTCGTGCTGCTTCTCGTTATGGTAAGAATAAATTAAATTACTTAAAACAGGGCAAAACTCAGCAATGGTTTAAGATAGTGAAAGAAATAGGGGGTCGGTCGTGCAAGAACCTTGATTTTTTTCTGGATGAACCGCCTGAACAGACAGCAAATGAGTTTAATAAACACCTAGCTAGCATTGTGCAAGCGTTCCACCCTCTCTCGGAAAATCAGCTAATCCCTGAAACTCCAAAAGATAAAATCCCGGAAATTTCGGCTAAGCAAATAATAGAAAAAATACAGAAACTGAAAAAAACTAGTATTTGTCCCATTGATATCCCGATTGATCTAATAAAAGCATTCCTTGATAAACTACCAACACCCCTTGTTAGTATTTTTAATGATATTAGTAATTCCAGATGTTACCCGTCGTGCTGGAAGCTGGGCTATATTACTCCAATCCGAAAGAAGGGAGGCGTGAACGATTTTACTGGAGTTTGACCAATCACCTTAACCCCAGTTTTTTTCAAAAATATATGAGAGTTTCTTAGCTAATTGTTTAAAGGCAGAGATTCTTGAACCTATTGACTTACAAAGATTTGGAAACCTGAAGGAAACATCTACTTCCCACTATCTTGTTATTCTTCTTGACACCGTTTTTAAAAATCTTGAAAACCCTGATATTTGGTTGAATATTTTATTAATTGATCTCCAGAAAGCGTTCGACCTAATTGACCACAATATCCTCTTAAATAAACTGCTGACGGAGTTTCAAGCGAGTCCCTTTCTAGTTAAAATTTTTGCCTCCTTTTTAACAAAGCTTTTTCAAGTGCTTAAATATAAAAATGTTTATTCCGGTCCTCTTCCTATCGTTTGTGGGATGCCCCAGGGAACTCTGACGGGTCCCATTTTATTCTTATGATGGTTAATTAGTCTTTTATTTTATTGTTATCTATTTATTTTATTATTTTTTTTTACTTTTTAACTAAGTTTGACTCATCATATTTTTTTTTATATATTTTCATTAATTTTATTGTTTTCTATTTCGTTTTTATTTTTGACTTTCTAATTAAGTGTTGACTTTTTCTCATGTATTTTTTTTTACAATGAATTATGTTTGACGTGAACGTCACGTTCTTTTCTATATTGATTATTATATTTATATATATTATATATCATTATATTTCTATATATTTTATTATATATATTATATATTATATATATTATATATATATATATATATAATATTATTATATATATATATGTCTAGTGCCTTTTAGATATATATAGTGCTTTTTTTTTTTATGTAAATTCAAATTCGGCAAACATGCTGTGAAAGAAATTTTTAAAATAAAATTCTATTCTTTTCTAAAAGGCAGTATTTGCATACCAACTCTGCTTTTAATGCTACTACTACTCTGCTACTACTACTACTAATACAACACTACTGCTACTGCAGAACTACTATAATAATAGTCCTACCACGCGTATAAAGGTGAAAATTTATGAGAATACTGAAGGCAAAGTTGGACTAAATGAAAACATACTGTGTGTGTGTGGGTTGTAAAAAGAACATTTTTCTGGAAAAGTTAGATTATTAAGTTGGACTTTCAGGAACTGCTTAGGGAAAGATCTTTTGACCTCCAACTACTACTTTTATATCAACTACAACCAAATCTAAGAATATAAGATAAAAATTTTAGGAAATGTGGAGGGGAATTTCGAACTAAATTAGAATGCACTATGGGTATACAGATGCAGGTTGTCAAAGTGCTGTATCAGCAGTAACTCAAGAACAGCTTAGAATACTAGGTTAAAACTCCTAGGGCATGTATGCTAATAAAAACTATGCTAAACTAATCAAGTTATCAAGTTTAGATTTACCCATCAAAAGTTGCGAGCCTGAGAATATTTGCCTTATTTTCGATAAAAGGGGGAATCGCCCCCTAAAAGTCATAGAATCTTAAAGAAAATGACACCATCAGTGTCTTCTCAGGGGTGATTGTATCGACTCAGTGGTCCTAGAATATTGCGAGAGGGCTCATTCGAACGTAAATTAAAAGTTCTAGTGACATTTTTTAAGTGACCAAAAAATTGGAGTGCAACTAGGCACCCTCCCACCCTCATTTTTTCCCAAAGTTGCCTGATCAAAATTTCGAGATAGCCATTTTATTCAGCATAGTTGAAAAATATAATTGCAAAATCCCCCAAAGTCCCCGAGGGAAGGGCTGCAAGTTGTGAACTTGCCCATTGTTTACATATAGTATTGGTTATTGGGAAGTATACAGACGTTTTCAGGGTGATTTTTTTTTTCTTGTGAGGGGAGGGGGTCGAGGGTAGAAAGTTACTTGGGAGTACCTTTCCATGGAGGAATTTTCCATGAAGGGGGCGCCGGATTTCCCAGCATTATTTAAAAAACGATCAGAAATAAAGTTTTAAAAAACAACTTTTTTCGACTGAAAGTAAGGAGCAACATTAAAACTTAAAATGAACAGATATTATTATATATATGAGGCGGCTTGACTCTCCTCAATAGCTGGCTCTTGCGCTAAAGTTTTTTTTGTTTTGTTTTTTAACTTTTAAAAGAGGTTATTATTCTAATTAAACAGCTTTTGTGATTCAGGAGTCATTCTTAAATAACTGGAACAAAAATCAAATTTAGGTTATTATAAGGTTATTATTAGTGCAAATTCCGTTTTAATTATTCACGTACGGTGAGCGATCTTCAAAACCTGAAGTATTAGAAAAACATTCAAAAATTAAATAAAAAAAACAAGTTTTTTAAAATAAAGTAAGGAGCGACATTAGAACTTAAAAAGAACAGAAATTATTCCGTATATGAAAAGGGCAGTCCCCTCCTCAACGCTCCGATCTTTACGCTAAAGTTTTGATCTCTTTCTCACAACTATACTTTTTAAACAATAAAAACTTTAGCGTAAAGAGCGGGGCGTTGAGGAGGGACGGCCTTGTTCATGTACGGAATAATTTCTGTTTGTTTAAGTTTTAATGTCACTCCTTACTTTCAGTTAAAAAATACTTTTTTTTTTCTTTTAATTTCTCAAGGAGAGGAATGTTTTTTCAATAATATTTCATTATTTTGAGGTATTTTTTACCTTAAAGTATTATTTTGCGGATAATAAATTAGGCTAGACATTAGTTTTACAAGCTAATGTTGAAGTAAATAAATAAATTAGGCTAGATATTAGTTTTACATTAGTTTTACAAGCTAATGTTGAAGTAAATCAATAAAACAGGCTACACATTAGTTTTACATTAGTTTTTACACTAGTTTTACAGGCTAATGTTGAAGTAAATCAATAAATTCGGCTAGACGTTAGTTTTACAAGCTAATGTTGAGTTATATTAAATAAGAAAACCAAAAAGTCTTCTGTATAACTTTTTTCATACTTCCCTATAATAATTTGATATTTAAAAAGTCATACAGAAGACTATACCATTTTCCATGCTTAAAGGAAACATAATATTTTTAATTAATTTCATTTTCATGTTCCTGGCCTCCCCCAGGCCATTCAGCGTGTCCCCAGGGGGTGACAGGGGAACGCTCTACAGATATGTAGGGTATCTCCATAGGAGGCACGGGCCAAGGGGGGACATTGTCCCTGGGGGTCCATAATTGAAACTGGGGCACCCTCGCCCGGGGTCATAAATACAGGCGGAGGAGGGAGAAGGCCCCTCAAATGTACACTCAAAAGGGCCCACTGGTTTGTCCACAAGTCCCATGGGTTGCAAACCTTCTCCCAGTAATGGGTTAAATTGCATGGTGATGCAGAACGCCATCGCGGGAGTATCCTCTATAGGAGGACAACTGCGGCAGGGCGTAAGATCCAGATCTATGGACAACGGCTTCTGCAAAGGGCTGCCTCGACCTTTTCGGGGTACCTGCAAGACTGCGGACCTTGCGGTCAACTTTATTCCCACTTGAGGAGTGGCGCCCCTCGAGGCCTAGTAAACGACACAGCATTCGCACGGGATTCTGACTAATGGACAATTTTTCTGGGCTTGGTATGTTTTGATGGGCGTCTTTGGGCTGAAAAACCTCTTCCTAGCTAATTTATCTATTGTGGGTTGTCTCCCCAATGTAGCATAATATTTGTAGGCATGAATATATAATGAGTCGGAGGTAATAGGCTTGAGACTGTCTGTGCAGGATTTCGACTCTTGTTGATAGAAGATCATCGCCAAGTGCTGAAAACCATGTTGTGACCAAGATGGGGCCAGGATTGCACAAAGCCTCCATTCATAGAGGTCCCAGGGACTTCTTGCTGTCCGGTTCTAAGCCGGCTTAAGCACTTCGGTGTAGACTTGAGAAGATATGTGATCCCCGTCCTGCACTGGTATCCGGGATCATTGCTTTTCCTGAGGCGAAAATAATTTCAGTGATTTAAAGAACATGAAAATTGGAACTTGGAATGTTACGACATTAAAAAATTACTATCGTATCGACATTTTGACTGACGAATTCAGACGATTCGAACTGGATTTATTAGGAATTTCAGAAACTCATATCCCAGGGGTAGGAAGCATGAAATTAGGTGATATAGAATTTGTTTACTCAGGCAGGAAGGATGGGGTACATAGACAGGGACTAGGGCTCATGATGAATAAGGAAGCTGCTAATTCTTGTTTAGGATTGGAAGGTATTAATAATAGAATACTAATTGCTCATTTTATGACTAGAAAGTTCAGGGTATCAGCTATTGTAGTATACGCCCCTGTAGAACCGACTGACGGAGATACTAGTTACTCAGATGAATTTTACTTACACTTACAGGAGAAAATAGACAGGGTCCCAGGTAGAAATTTGATGTTATTACTGGGAGATTTTAACGCCCAGGTTGGTAGAAATAGGGATAGGATGGTATCCCAGCCTAGGTAAATTTGGTGTAGGAAAAGAAAACAGTAATGGATACAGACTTTTGCAATTTTGTAGGTATAACAATCTAGTTATAACCAATACGGTGTTTGGTCATAAAATGGCTCATAAGTTAACATGGTATTCACGTGACGGTAAGACAGTAAACCTTATTGATTATTTTGTAGGTATAACAACCGAAGACTGGCAGGATCAATACAAGATACTAGGGTATATAGGAGTGCCGTTATTGATGTTAAAAGTAAAGATCACCATCTAGTAGTGTCAAGGGTTAATTTAAAGCTGAAATATCGGAAGGGTAACTACCTCCCGGGAAGTTATGATGTTAGTAGACTTCAGGATCAGAATTTGAGAGAAACTTTCCAGGAACAGTTGAATACTAAACTTAAGAGTTTAAAATTTGTTAATGTGGAAGATGGTTGGAATAATTTTAGAAAACTAATTTGTGAAGTTGCTGAAGGTGTATTAGGGAAGAAGGCTAGAACTGCAGCTAAGAATATTAGTGAAAAAGCTTTATGTTTAATAGAAAGGAGAAAGGACTTGTACAAGAATTATCTGAGTGATAGATCGTATGAAAACAAAAGAAATATAAAGAAAGTGGAGAAAGCATTAAAATATTAAATAAGGAGGTGTGAAGTGGAGGCCATGGATAAAATTGCCGAGGATCTGGAAGATGCAGCTAGACGGCATAATAGTAAAATATTGTACTGGCACGTTAACAAATTGAGAGGGAGTAGTCAATCCGGACTTGGCCCAGTTAAAGATAGGAATGGGGTCGCAATTAGCGATAAGGAAAAAACTAAAGAGAGATGGGTCGAACATTTTGAGAATTTGCTTAACCGAGATAGAGTTGCATGAAAAAATATAGAGGAAAACGAAAAAGTTTGTGATACCTTGGAGGTGAAGGAAGATTTGTTTTGTGAGGAGGGATTAGCAACAGTACTAAAAGGATTAAAGAATAATAAGGCTCAAGGTGCTGATAGGGTGGTAAATGAGTTTCTTAAATATGGTGGCTCTGAAGTTAGAAATAAGTTACTGAAGATTATGAATATGATTTTTGAAAAACGGGAAGTACCTAACGATTTTAGGAAAACTTTAATTAAGCCACTTTATAAGAAAGGTGATAAAAGTGAGTGTGGTAATTATTGAGGCATTAGTCTGGTCTCTGTAGGTAGTAAATTACTTAGTAATATGATACTTTTTAGACTGAGAGATGCCGTAGACAAAGTTTTAAGAGAAGAGCAGTGCGGTTTTAGAAAAGGTAGAAGATTTGTCGACCAAATTTTCACTCTTAGGCTAATAATTGAGAAGTGCCTGAGTTTTCAAACACCTTTGGTCCTCAGTTTTATAGATTATGAGCAAGCGTTCGATTCTGTTGATAGAAGAGCTTTAGTAAAGGTTTTATCCTTGTATGGTATACCAGACAAATACATTAAAGTGATTAGTGCTATGTACGAGAATAACACTGCTGCGGTTAAGGTAGGAAATGAGGTTAGCACCTGGTTTTGTATTAAATCAGGAGTTAAGCAGGGTTGTGTTCTATCTCCCTTTGTATGGATTATTTTGATGGACTTTGTTTTAAGGAGCACAGGAAAGGCAATGGGAGACCACGGAATCAAATGGGGAGGAAAAAGTCTCCTGGACTTGGATTATGCTGATGATTTAAGCATCCTAGATGAAAGTGTGAGCAAAATGAATGAAGTTTTAGAGGTTTTGCGTCAACACAACTGCTGCCATCTATAATCGAGTCTAACGGGACAGGGTCAATGACACCTTTTTTCAAGGTCAATCAGGGGATGTTTCTAAGCCTATTGACGCGGAACGAAGTTTGCACATGCGCACTGAGAATACTAACGGTACAATGCTATTGATCCACGAAGGGGACAGGATTTCTGGGAAATTGATTACATAATCGACGGGGATGTTTCTAAGTGTATTGATCTACGAAGGGGACAGATTTCTGGGAAATTGATTTGCATAATCGAAGGGGACTAGATTTCTGGGAAATTGATTGCATACTTGAAGGGGACTAGATTTCTGGGAAATTGATTACATAATCGACGGGGATGTTTCTAACTGTATTGATCCACTAACGGGACAGGATTGCAGTGAATATAAGGAAGGATTTTTGCTATAGTTGTTATTAGTGTGTGAATAGAATTCAAGGAGTGGGAACAGTTTGACTTTACTCGTTTATTAGGATATATTTGTAATAATGAGTGGAATGTTTACACTATTAGAAGTTGATAGTGGAGTTGGTAGCAATGATATAAGAGCACCAAACATTGCGGTGGAAATCACGAGAGGATCACGGCTTTGTCTGGAATGGGATGAAGTATATGCAAGATATGTGATTTCTTTGAGCAAATTTAAAATGAAGGATCAATTATGCTTCGCTGCAAAAGTTGATATAGCGCATGTGAATAGACTTCAAAGTGCTTTAAAGGCAATAGTGAAGCATATCAAAGACAATAAGCTATATCGCTAATTGTACATGTGTAATACATATTATTGTTGTAATTATACAATAAAATTGTTTCGAAATCGAAAATGTCCCTTTCTTTTTGTTAGAATGTTAGATTATCGAATATTCTTGAAGTAGAACGAATCATAGTCAGTCTAGAGTCAGCAGTGAGAGTGATAGGATTAAAAAATGAATAAATTTGAGAAAGAGAGAATTAGATCGAATCTTGTGATTATGGAAAAACATTTGATTCTGGATGACGATTTTCTCGAGTTATCCCTTCAACGGAAGATATTCTCACAGGGAACACTTGACAATATAATGAAAACTGATTCTCCCCCATTGGACTATTGATATGAAGCTTTTACGATGTGACTCAAATGCTTATACTCAATTTATTGATATATTAATTGAAACAAAGCAGAATAATATTGTGGATATGCTTTTGAAAATATTGCCATAGATTCAATGTCGATGGCTCCCCCTTCGAAAGAGGTAACGTCACAGAGTTACTCCTCTCCCCATTCCCCTCTGAATTTATGGAACGAGGATCAGTTTCTTTTTAGCTGTGAGAGAGTTGACATCGGAAACCAAAAAATGTTCTATACATGTCCACTATGCATGTACATTTGGCAATTGGTCATCATGTGAGAATTGTACAATTATTGATGACTATAATGAAAAGTACAAATTATGCAATCCTTGTAAATTACATAGAGGATATGCAGTGCAAATTAAAGGATGTAATTCATGTCTTGAAGAGATTTGTGACTCTCACCCTAGAGGACTTCTATGCTCCAATTGTCACTATGACAAATGTGATCAGTGGGAGAATACTTACCCCGTTATGATTCGAAAGAACCCCAAACGTGATTTTAGTTTATTTCTACGAGATTGGTATCGTCGTGGATTTAAATTATTTTGGGAGGTAGAATTAGGTCTACAATTCAACTGTTGGGGTAACAAGACAATTTGGTTTCTACGTAATGGTTGTGACGACACTGCCTATTATGACTATAAACCTAGCGATTTTTATTTGTCAGTTACCGAATGTGATTCATCATTTGAAAACACTGCATGTGATATTGCTTCAAATAGACAGATTGAAACACGTGAATTTCACAATATGAATGCAAATAGTATCATTGACTATACAAAGAGATATGACAAGAGTGAAGTTGCATTATACTGTAGAAAATGTGACCCTGACTTTGCAGTCAATCAAGATCAATATACAGTGAATTCAAATGATCTACCTGCATTAGTGGTTCACGACAGTTGCCTATACACCGAAGAAGAAGAAATATAAGTGAAGAATAAAGACTTTGTTATTGTGTATATATATTTTTCATTTATTAATAAACAAATTCACATACATTTTTTAAGCACTTTACTCGTAGGACACTAAAATCAATATTACACAGGTCTTAGAGGATATTTTCCACCATAAAGTCGTTCAGGCGTGGATTGTCTACATAAATGTTGAGAAACTGCTTGTAAGTATAGCCGCGACATCTGAACACGAAATATAGTAGTGCATGAAAGCCACATGTCTTACTCGTCAGATCCTGCACTCTCTTCCGTTTTGAGTAATAGTTTTCCCACTACTCTCAATATAGTTGCTGATGTGTGGAGTGTAGAAAGTATAGTGTAGACCAAGAGGATCAACAAATTCAATCGTCTTCATTGTTTGAAAGATGCACAACCAATGGCCAGTATTCACAGTCGACAGACTGCTATTAACAATGATTAGAGTATTGTTGGCACTTTGAATTTTTCCAAGAAAGTCCGAGGGTAGACAATAGGATCTGTATTTGGACATGTAGGGGTCCATATTATATACATTGATTATTTGACTGGTGTTCATGGTGCAAGGTCTAGTAGAACACTGCCTTCGGGAGTGATTTCCCAATAGGTTTCAAATTGATTTAGCGAGATTAGTGCAATACTCTCAGCTAATGGGTCGGCAAATGTACACTCTAAACGCACACTCCCCGTTCGTACTATACTCATATCCTGGGTGCCAGACAAACCCAATACAATGATACCATGTGTTTTAGCAAAAATTTCTTCGGTTATACCATTTTCAAATAGTTGTGAATCATGATCTAGGGTTTACATGGTCAACTCATACAATGTCCTATAGGATTTATCAAAGATAGATTGTAGAGTGGGATTCCTTTTATTTTGCAGACAAGAGATGAAAGCCCAAACATTTCAAATTTATTTGGGCATCCAGTGCACGATCCTATTGCACTAGCGCTTTTTACAAATGCCAAGGCTAATTTTGACAGAATTTCGCCATTGATAAAGGATGAGTCGGTGAAGGTACGTGAGCCTGTGGCAATATGACGTTGATTGGTGATTGTATGAGGAACAAGTAGTTTAATATTATTTCCACTGGCTCTTAGTTTTTCCACTGACAAAGCAACAGAACTCATAACCTGCTGTTTGCGTACATGTAGTATTGCCGAGGTGAGGGAGAGAGTTACATCAGGATTGGCAGCAAGTTCTTTTCGTAAAATGAAATTGGATGGAGCAAGCGTCAATTTTATTTCCATAGAACCTTTTGCACATGAGGATTAACAAATTCGCTACCGCGATCCGATTGAATTTTTCTATAGCAATCCTGTTCAAGAATACTTTCTAAAGCATGAGCAACTTCAACACCTCTCTTTGATCGCAATGGAATGGCATAGGCATAGCGACTAAAGACACTGATTGCCACTAGATTATATTTGTAGGGTGTATAGTGACGCCGTTGAATCGCGTTTAAAGTTAAAAGATCAGTTTGCATTATATGCAGAGGGAAAATGTTTTAGTTTGTTGATATTGTTTGCCACGAAGCCTACGATTCCGATGCAGTGTGTAACTCGGTTCATTTTCTAGATACTCTTTTGCTTTTTTTAATGTGCTACCATCTATGTCAGAGGCAACTTTAGAAAGCGTTGTGGGGGAACTTAGACTTCCCGCTTCACCAATATTTTCATAAACATGTTTTAAAACTTCATCCATTTTGAACGCAAACACTTAGTGTAATGTCCACTCCCCTTTTGCACACTGGAGGGTGAATCAATACGTCTTCGCTTTTGTCTAGCAGCCACCGTTGTTGGTGTTATAAAATCATTGCTGCCGCTGCTGCTGCTGCTAGTATTTTCCAAGATTAAATTAAAATCTTCTTCGTTTTTAAATGGTGTTGGCGTTGTTGGAGGACTATATTCTCTTAGTTTCTTTAGAATTTGCTTATTGCCAATAAGACTTTTGGGGAAGTTTGATGCATTTAGAAATGTTTATAGATTATTGTCAAATAATAAAAGTACTTCACGATTCGTAACCATATCACAAATTAAATCAACTAGATTATAACTTTTTCCCTGAATTATAATTCGTTTCCCTGTGCTATCGACCTTAACTTGATGATCATCACCACCACTTTTCAACATGAGATATGATAATACTCTTTTACTCTGTTCTCGATAGGTCACTGGCAATAGGTTTCCAATTGATGTCACTATAGAATTCAATTCCTTCTCCTTTGATTGCACTGCTGAATCTTGAGATGTTTCCTGTTTAGGGGGATCTTTGACGGTGACTGCGGGTCTCTCACGATAAGGTCTATGTTTGTCCACACGTCGCAATGCATCTTGAAGTAAAACTAGCTTTTTATCATCGGCAATATTTTCGTCATTAATGAATTTGCTTAGATTGTCTTCAAAATGCTCCTCGGGTGACAGGACAAGTTCAATTGGGGTCAATTTATAGGTTTTTGCCATCTAGAGAAAACTGTTTACAAGTCCTACAATTATTGGTAGTAAAAGTGTAAAAAAGCTACCGCCCGCTTGAAGGAGACGTTTTCTTTTAAAAAAATTTTCCTTTGTTTTTGCAAGCCAAGGCACGTACAGTGGAACGATGTTGCTTTGTCATTTGTCTAACACCTTCTGGCAAGTGTACATTGCCCTCAGTTAAATTTAAACAAAGTTCAGGTATTAGATTAATGAAATCATTGCCAACACCATGTTTGAGTATGGCCTTCCTGATTGGAGGTTTTGAAGTGCCTAAAACGGAAAATAAATGCCGTTGTTCGTGTAGTTTCTTCAGTGTCATGATGGCAACTAATAGCCTTTTCTACTGTTCACCGGAAGATATAGAGTAATCTCTTTGTCAAAAATATCTGTGACTACACGTAGATCCTCGGGTTTATTCTGATTAAGATCTAGCAAAATGTAACTTTAGGGCTTATTTGTCGCCTGACTGTACGCTGACAGCAGAAATTTTGGAGCGCCTGGATATATTTGCTTATTGGGAGATATTAGCGAGCTAGACTCACGAACAACTCGGTAGATAATATAGATGGTGCGATTCAAAGCAAGGGTTCTCATGCATTTGCTCTGATGAAACAGATTGTGTAGAAATAGGGTTATGGAAATGTGTTCCTGATGAGAGCAAAAGGTAAACAGCTGTAGCATTTCCTGTGAGAACTGTTCAATTGATTCAGCCAAATCATCAATAATCAGTCATGAGTTTGGATCAAAACTATTGAAACCATCAAGTCCCCGTACGAATTGTATTGACATGGATGTGGCAATAGCTTTTATTTGATCGTAGGACTCCTGCCAAATACTATAGCAATAATAAATTTTCTTTGGTTTTTCCAAAAATATTTTATTACAATTTTGAATTATTTTAGCTAAAAGTGTCGTTTTCCCAGACATTGATGGACCACACAGAAACGATCTGAATGGTGTGTTAAATTGGTACATACTGCTGTTGACAACAGTCGGACTACAACTAACTGTAAACCATACTTGTCCAATGAATAAATAATAATTTCCCCATAGATCTATCTAGTAAAAGAACAACAAAAACAATATTTCTTTCATTTATTAACATCACCACTTTTCTGTACAGCATGAATAGCACACACTGTTTGTTCAACAAGAACAATAGCAACAATATTTCTTTCATTTATTAACATCAACACTTTTCTGTACAGCATGAATAGCACACACTGTTTGTTCAACAAGAACAATAGCAACAATATTTCTTTCATTTATTAACAAAAACACTTTTTTTGTACAGCAAGAACAACAATATTTATTAACAACAGCACTATTGTACAACAATAGCATTTTTCATTTATTGACAAAAACACTTTTTTTTGTACTGCAAGAACAACAATAGTACATTCATTTATTAACAACACCACTGTTCTACAACAATAACATTTTTCATTTATTGACAAAAACACTTTTTTTATAGCAAGAACAATAATAGTACACACTATTTGCTCAACAACAAAAAGAACAACATTTTTCACTTATTGACATCATATTTTGTACAACTTAAAATCTGCCGCACGAATAGCAATAGCACACACTATTTGTAAAACACTAGCATGAAGAAACAACATTTTATCACTTATTGACAAAACTTAAAATAGCACACACTATTTGTACAACAATAAAAACAACATTTTTACTTATTGACATAAAAAAAGAAAATTACAACACGAACAATATCAGCACAGTTGAACACTAAGAAAATATGAGAAACCTGACAATTGACAACATTTAAAAGATACCCCCCCCCCTAAGGGCCCCCACCCCCCGGGGCCGCGGGTCGGACCAAGGGCCGAAGGCCGGCCGTGGGTGGGACCCCCACCCACTTCCCCCCCCCCGGGGTCGCTGTGCAAAAACTGTATACAATAGCTGCTGCAGGTTAGGCTTGGTTGTACTATTTGAGCATTTAAGTTAATTTATGGATTTGCTGCCTCCATAAAAAAAATATTGACCACAATTTGCTTTTAGGGTAAGGTTAGGTTATGTTAATTTATCCAGACCGAGTTGGTTGCGATAGTCTACACATTCAACCCGGTCTGAAATTCGATAGTGGCCGTGGGGGAGTACATTTACACCATTCTCGAGCACAAAGACCTTGTCAGATATACATGACATGGCATTCTTTTCAACTCTAAGAGTGTAGTTTCTATACTGTAGAGAGCGAATTGCTAGCACCTTTGCTCTCGGCACTAGACAACTATCTACACAGTTTCTGTAGACACTCATGTTGAAATTATTTTTTACAAAATGTGTAGGCACCCCTTTACACGCTTGCTTTACATCTTTGTCGTTTGTTTCTACACGATAAATTTTAGGACCGGGGAACACCCCATTGGATATTAAATCGCTCCCCGTCTCTGATTTAAACATTAGTAGTAGATTGGGAGCTTGATGTTTTACCAACTCGGGGTAGAGGGACGCATTTCAGCTAGTGAAATCCATCCGCGAGCTGATGTGCACCCGTTTTTCTAAATCATTTAATAAATCCCCGGTTTTAACTTTTAACTGCAGAGAATCTGTGTCTCCATAATAAACTTGGACATCCCCCTCCCTTGGCCATTATACCTTGCACACATTGTAAAAAAACGACAACATGAGCTTTTTGGAAATTTCCAGTACTAAACTACCTCCCGCTATATTCTTTTTCAGTACTACATTTCTCTTTCTCCTGTGTAGAAGAACCCTGTTCGACTCTATGCTCGTGAATGTTGTAAAATTGGGGTCGGCAATAATTCGTGCACATTCTTGGGGGCATGTTACGACGTCACAACGGGATCTGTTTCTTACGCTTTCACACATTTTGCCAAACGCTGAATTTAAAATGAGCTTGTACATTTCCTTTTCAACTTCACTTTTTGCCTGAGAGCGTTTACCGACAAAGGTGTCGATAAACGTCTTCAAGTATGGTTTCTGAACGAATTGCAGGACCCTATGTATTTTTGTGATCTTGAAACCATTGTTCACCATCCATTGCAAAAGCAAATTGTGAACAACAATATTTTGTTTGGGGCCTAGATCTGCAATGAGTTTCTGCTTGGAGGGGGTCCAGTGCATGCCCATATCATCGACCAAAGATCGATTGTATGGGGTCAGCGAGTCCTTGGTCACAGGTCTATTGACACAAGGGAATACAAAATCTTTGACAGAATCATGAAGTTCCAATGGTATGTGCCCGTCAATTTCAAAGAACCATCCTTGTGGCTCTTTGTCCTCGACGGTGTGAATATCGGGGATCTCACAAGGATTCTCAAGCCATTTATAATTTCCACACGGCAAACAGTAGTGAGACATTGCCGAGGGGTACAATGAGTTCATGTCAAGGAAAACTGCATTAGAATTTACACCAGTGTCTTGTCCACTTGGATCTGTTGTTAAAACGCGATCTCCATGAAAAACATACCCCTCCCTCATCGATCTTTCTACAAAAAGGTGTTGATCCACATCAGTGATCAACCCTATTTCCTCCCTACTAATTTTTAAAATCAAGTCCAACACCAAATGTGATGTGGAAAAATAGTAGCCAATATCTAGTCCAAACTCTGAATAAATTTGATCTGTGTTTTTACAGACAATATCTAATAGAGTGAGCACGTCACTGGTCAAATACAGTTTACAATAATCCCACCCATTTTTACAATTACCCTTATCCCAAACCCTCTCGGCAAATTCATATTCCTCAGCAGTGCATTCACTGTTGGTAAGTGAATTATAGAAAGCTTCAATTGGAGGTAGTTTCTCCTCGCTTAACCGTGTGCCAGAGCAGTAATAGTCATATGCATATATGCCCTCACAGGTCAGTAGGTCAGACATTTCACTGTCTGGAAAGCTCTGTTTAAGCAAAGGAAAACTATCAAAATTGTCGCTTTTCTGCACTTGAATCAATTGACTCAAAGCCTTGGGGAAGAACCTAAAAGAGTCTAAAAACCGGATTTTATTCCAGCACGTATGCCCATTATCCTCCGCCTGCCATTTCAATTCTAGAAGCACCAGCTTCTAAGCTGATTTGGGGATAATATTGTAGGTAAATGTATTGTTTACCCATGGACTATCTACTTCCCCTCCCTCCCTGTACATACGTGCCAAAGCCGTTAAAATAAATTTTAAATCGTAATTTGAATTGTGAATGAAAACCGGTATAAAAAACTGCTGGCTTACATTCACATTGCATGATTGATGTGCTACACCACGAAAATTTTTACCCCCTGATGATATTTGCTGCCACAAGTGATTATGATCTCTCACTTTCCCCTTCCCCCCTCTTTTCCCCCTAGTTCCTTTCCACTTAGTCCCCTCTTCAAATTTCCCCTTACAAACCCAGCATATTTTATATTTTTAATCGCCAGACGATCTTCTGCGGACAACAACTTTGGTTAATGAGTATTTCTCAAACGAAAAATAGCTCCATTTGCAGTGACAATTAATTTAGTTAATGCCTTGATCATGCACTCATTCTCATCCAACGTCTCGACCATTTCTAACAATTGCATTGTGTTAGAGTTGTCTTTTTGCGCGTGGGCATAGGAAACCCCAATAGCTTGATGTTCTTTGGTTTGATTCGGAAATCAATGATTGTTCACATCCACTAGCCTAGCTTCACAATCCAAAGCGATCTTATTGCTCTGAAGGAGCGTATTTTGAAAAATTTTAAATCTTAAAATGGCCCTCTCACCTGAAACTGTTTCCACTTATTGATAGCCATGCCGCCTACAATGCTTCATGTGATTTTTTAACTTTAACTCACTACGAAATCGGGACAGGCATGTTGGACAGTAGAAACGAACACCCTCCCCGCCCCTTTTTACCCTCCCCCAGAAGTCTACTAATGTCTGTAACAGGATTAAAATGGCTAATTGAATTGGTTTCACTAGGTGGTGTATCTACAACCAAACCCAGTGCTTCACCAATTCAATCGACGGGCCCCTTACTGGGAACAACACCCCCTTTTTATTAGAACGTGCTCTATCCTCAAATTCAGTTTCATATTGGATCACAGTAACGTCGATATTTAAATGGGCATTGGCCCTTTCGAAAATATCAATTGACCTGAGCGTTACTGGAAATTTTCCCTCTTAACAAGATAAATCTACAGAGGGAAAATCAGACCCCTCCTTCCCATGTACAGCCCAGTATTCCAAATTTTTCTTTGAAGCGTCACGTGTTAAGAGGTTTGAAAGCTGATATGAGGAAAGCGTACATGAAACATATTTGGCCTGTTTCAAAACAGATTCGTTGAACGCCCTGACATCCTTCTAAATCGGGATGATATTTTAAAACTATAGACCTTTCCCCATATGCCCCAGCTCTTAAAATAAAATCTTTTAAATTTACAAATATTAACGCTTAAATTTTCAATAAATAAAACTACGGAACCACTACCATTTTCATTATAATTTTCGAGATGCGTAATAATATGGTCTATCCACTGCATAAAAACTGTTTCATAATTTTCCAAATGAGGATAGACCACCAACATCTCGGTGTGTACATAATGATCGTACATCTCGCTTTTGCCCTCGTTCAAACAAAATATCTTTAAAACAATTGAAGCCTTAATAGAGTCCCTACCCCCTCCCCACAACTGAAATCATAAGATATTTTTTAATGATGTTAATGTAAAATTAAAGATGAACACAGTTCAAACAGGAAAGACATCTTTAAAAATGGTTTCAATCGTTAGTACAACATTGACAGCAGAAAAATATTATTTAAACGTGATAATGATCTATTACAATGTTCATGGCACAATTTTTTTTTCATTTGACTGCACCAGACATCATCTCCCCAACGGCCACAATTTCACCACAGACATTTTTTATTTGAAACAGAAAGCTCAAATCGCTTCTGTATACTCTGGAATTAAAATGTCCCCATAGGAAAAAAAATTGCAAGATTAAACTGCGTGAGAGCTAATTTAACTTTTATTTTTTCATGATCGGGTTTTAGGAAAACCTTCCACAGACTCTTCATAGAGGTGTATTAAAAATGAAGGACAGGATAACAAAGGACATGGATTTTTCATTTGAACATGATTCATACTCAAGAATTTTTCTCGTTTCTGCTAATGACATGTGAAATTCCATCAAAAATTGAACCCCATAAAAGGCTTACCTGAACACTTTCTTACATTTGATAATCCCTTTTTCACGAAATTTCCATGTATAGGACTACTGTAACTTCAGATATTTAGTCGAAATTATGCCTTCTTTCTGGGCTCAAAAATTCAGCTTCTACTATTATATCTAAAAAGAATTTGATTAGTCAATTAATACACTAGACTATGACACTTAAAAAGAAACATTGATAAATACAAAACTCCAATTTGAAAAACCAATGTCTAATGCACTTGTTACTCCAACAGGGCTAATTATGAGTAAATAATCGTGCCAGGACAGCACAACCCTTTTTTCGTCTCGTTTTCTTTCCAAAATACAACGACAGAGAGAAGCCAATGCTAATTTAACTACCAAATGACATGTGACAACGGAAAAGGGGAAATAGAAATTCTGAAAGATACAAATTGTTAGACTGTTTTACTTCATTCCCAACAATCATGCTAAACTACAACTATAGCCAGATTACAGGAGGACAATTCATAAGTTGACGCAACTTGTTAGTTTGTTAGTTGATGCATCGTATAATAAAATGAAATAAAACTTGCTGCCAATTGGTTAGAATGAACATATTAATCGATCATTGTTCTTACTACCATACAAAATCAAAATACATTCCTTGTAAAAAAAAAAAAACTAGTTTAGACCAACTGCACTTTGCACAGAAACATATGGATAATAATGGTGCGTATTCGATTTTGAGTCAGGACTAAACAAAAAGGAGACGATTTGAAGTTGTTCAGACTTCGTCAGTTGACACAGCAGTCAATAGTAATATAGAATGTTTCAAATCTAAACTCTGTATAGTGTATTTTGATTCTGGAGGCTTACACAATAGGTAAATGTAAAAACATAATAACATTGTACCAATATAGTATAATAATTCTTAAAACAACATACAACTGCTGAATACATAATAGATATTGTATGATAAAAGGAAACGATATAATAAAATTGATAACAGCAAAAAATATAACAGCAGCAAATAGATAGCATAGCATATAGCCAACTAAGTTACAGACAGGAGGAACTGAACAAGAAGACGAGACCTTGTTTCTATTATAATGTTTTGCTCATGTTTACAAATTTAGGTTTATCTTGTTTAGTTTTTGTTTTGATAGACTATTTGTTTCTAAACAATTTAGAATTCTTGCCTTATTCACACACTATCCGAGTTAGATGGTTTGACTGTTTGAGTTTGAAAGTGAATTTGGTTTGCCGAGAACAAGCCACAGAAATTTCCTGAAATAGTTTTGTCTTCAAACCTTGTGACTAAGTTCACAATTTCTAAATTGTCTAATTAAGTAAAAATTAAAAACAATAATCCAATCATTCTTATAGCGAATCCTCAGTACTTAATCTGCTGAACATCATATACCCCGAGTCTTGTCCTTTCTTGTCCGAGTCTTATCTAAATTTAGTAGAAAAATATAGAATTTCAATGTCTTTTGAAGTTTGAAATATGAGTAAATAATCAGCCAGAAAAAAGTTAGTTATTAAGATATTAATCTTTTCTTAAGAACTCCGAAATTATCTCGAAGGGGAGGGGGGAATAACAAGGAGCAGAGAAAGAACATTTTAATTTCAGATCTTATTTTCTTGGCTTTAGACTATTTTGAGTGCCAGAGAAAGTTCAACAAAGTATTTACAAAATGCAGTACTGAATAAACACAATGAATGTTAATAGAAGCACCATTTGATATTTCTTTAAAGGTCTGGACACGTACTATTTTGAGAAGTTTCGGTGGTGAGGGGGGGGGGTCAAAAATAACCTGTAGCAATTTCATTTTAAGGAAATTTTTTGCTATTTTGTTCACAGTTTACCAGTTTTTACTCTTAGGATGGTAAAATGCCACCTTTCCATCTCAAAAAGGATCCTTTACAGCGACATACCAAAAGGCTATTTTTTGTGGCGGGCTGTAAACACAGACGAAGGGTAATTAATGCAGACGTCCAAAAGGTTTATCCTGCAATGTTTATAACAAGGTATCAGTTATTATACGTGCCTTAAGGTTACTCGTGATAGGGTATATATTTGAGGACTATGTATTGATTGCTCTGTATATTGAGCAATCGAATTATTGAAAGTATCAATTCATGATTATTAAAGAATAGTTATTAGGCAGTCATAGGTTTAAAACTAATAGATAATTTCGAAAAAATGTGCGATTGCTTTATTAATTATATTTAATGCTCTTGGATTTCTATCCAAGGTTTCAAATGTTCTAAATCAGCTTGCTTTTAACACGCGATGGACATTTTTTGAAGGAACTGAAAACATACGAGCATAAGCACCAAATTTATGGGTAACCAGCAAATTGCTCAGTTGGACATCCGTATTGTATACTTCTTATCTGTGGCTGCACGCAGTGCAATGCATTTGTTGAGATGAAGTGATATTTTGGCAGCATTAAATTGAAGAGAAAGTAATTTGCTTTGTCTGTTCCCTTTAACTGAGCCATCCATCAATCTGAGCGATGTCATATAAAATGACTACGAACCATAGTCAGGCAAAATCAAGCTCAGCAGGTATTCTATGCAATTAGAAATAAGCTTGTTAAAATTAATGCCAATACCTAAGTATTAGCATCATATTTTGTTGCACAGTAAAATTATGGCCCAGACTTTTCATAAAATTACCTAAGAAGTAAAGGAATCAAGTTCTATATATTGTTTTACAAGATTCATTCTGAAATCGTCTTGTCATCTAGGCTTAGTTATTTTATCTTTTGTTGTTGTTTTTTCCAACTTGTGATTGTGCTTCCCGTTACTTAATAGCAAGAAGTGGAACATAACTTTCTTAAATAAATTCTTACCAGGCGTGATGAATTTTAAACAATAGCCTTTCGGGAAGTATTATATCGAATAATTCCCAATTAGTTTCAAACTTGGACATCAAAGCCATTTCCCAATGGCTCAACGGAAACAAAAAAACATGGAGATGAATTCCATTCATTGCAAAAACCCATTCTTAGCTAATTCCTCGCATGTTGCATCAACCTTTCTCTGATTACACCCGAACAGAATGACGATATTCCATTTATCCCATATATTTCCCTGTAATTGTAAAAGTAAAAAAAACTGGTGTAATATTAAAACTGGTTGCTAGGTTTGGTTAAGTGCTAACTTACAGAAGCATAATTCGTCCCCTGAGAGCGGTTTTGCGTAACTAAGGTTTTCAAAATTCCGAGAAAAACGACTTTGAAAATTTGACCTTTGCTGGAACTTACACGGTACAACCGATTTTCTTTGCAAATACATCAAAAAAAGAGAAAAAATAACAAGGAAGGCCTCCCCAAAATGAGATGGAAAAGGCAAGGTTTTCATTGTCGAAACTTGAAATGAAATACAGATACGACAATCCGCCCTTAACGAAATGGGAGTAAACTTAGATACAATAAAATGGTATGGGCTGCCTATTCTTTTCACCATTAAGATACGACAAACGAGTTCTGATGCAGCAATACTATTTGAAAAAGTAAAAAAATTACAAAAAACGTCAGAAACGTTTATTTTTTGTTGAGTTTCTTTGCCGGCCGCTGTTTTGCTTCAGTGGAATCCTCCTCTGGAAAGGGATCTCGCGTAGACGGAGAGGCTTCCAAACGTTCAGCATCCCCCTTGGCCTTGCAGTACTGTTCAATCTTGGTTTCAAAATACTCCTTGTCTTGGTTGGGGATGAACTTCAAGAGATACTTGACATCTTTGATTTTCGCCTCGGGTAGATCAATCTTTTTGCCACAAAGTTTGGGCAAAACAAGACGTTCAACAACACGGACAGCCGAAGTGTTGGGACACTTTTTAACCGAAGTACATTCTTGTGATATAGTAGTCATTTGCAAGTCTCCAGAGAAGGAGGAAGTTTTGAACCAAAATCTCTTAGCGTTATCCTGACGGAACTCAAGTTGTTTTACCTTTGAATACGGTACCAATGAGTACTTGTACAGCTTTGCTGGCTTTTGAAAGTCAAAAAACTTTGACTGGGTCATTTGCAGGACATTAAAAGGATATATCCTTCTTACTTTCAGTAACTTCCTCACCAGATCTAGTGGGGAAAACAAATCAAGATGCTTTAGCCCCCGCTCAATAGTGCTATGTATAGCATCAACCTCCTGTATACTTGAATGACCTGGTTCACAATACTTCATAACCACTTGTTCTAAGCGCGGAAATTTTCTTAGAACATCTTGGATGGCGAAGCTTATAATTGAGTTTCGGTTCTGGGACACGCAGGAGTCCGAACAAGTAATTAACTGACAGATATCAGGGTAAGTATCAAGGACTTTTTCCAGTATGGCCACTAGTCCACTAGCTATTTCGTTTTCTCCACGTCCAGCCTCAAACTCGGACCAAATGCAACAGTATACATCATTGATTTTCTCTCCAGTCCTTCTCTGGAATGAAAGAATTGCCGTGAGGTTGAATGTAGTTATCTTCCTTTTATAGAAAAATGAAGAAAAATTACCCCAGGGCAGCGGAAAAACATTCTCCAGATCAAAACAAAGAAGGGGAATAGATAGGTTTGACCTGTCCACGTCACGTTCAATCTTGGTCTCAATTTTGCTTTTCACACGAGCCTCAAACTTGTCTTTTACTTCCTGATCCATTTCAATTCGGTTTTCTTCACTTACCCATTTTTCCTCGCATATATCAGATCGATCTGTTTTCGGAATATGAAATGAAAAATTAAACTGCGTGTTGAAGATCTCACGATACTTGAACTCACTAACATCATTTCTTGCTAGTTCTCTGCAGCATTCGCCTCCAAGTGATTTGCCTCCAAGAACTTTCTGGTAGACTTGGCTCGAGTATAATGCGATTCAACGCACGGGAAAGATTCAATATGCTTATTCACTAGTTCATTGTCCTCGTTACTAGTTTTGTTTCGAGGTACCTGTACTGCCTTTGGATTTGGCACTCCTGTTGTAGCAATATTTGAATGTGCTTAGTAAACTCTTCTCTCTGAAATATCAAGAGTAGCCAAATAAAATGTCTTGCAAATCCGGACTGTTTTCGTGTTAACGACAAAATAATATTGCAGTGTGCAACTCCTGCGCGTCTCCGCTTTCTTCTTGGTTGGAACAGTCTTAGTTGTTTTCAAGTAAAGCATTTTCTTCATATCCTTACTTAGTCTCCAGAAATCATCAAAAATCTTTTGTCTCTCTTCAGAGGCAATAGCCTGACTGCAATTATAATGACAATCCTTATTACAAACAACATCCTTCACTTTCTTCTCTTTCCCATGAGTTTTCTGGTTGTTAGGATTCATATATACAGTACCAGATTTTACTGCTGCCTTGATCTTTGTCTTAACCCAGTTCTTCCTATCTGAAATTCGTTTTCTAGTCTTTTTACGTGAATTAGGATGATCCACTGTATTGCTTTGACTATTTAGATCTGGCTCGATTGTTTCTTGTACAGGTTCAGCATTATTGGGAATCTCGAGGTGCTCCTAATTTTCTGTTTCCACTGAACCTGTTATGGCACTTGAACTAGAACTACGGCCAACACTGACATTAACCTCTGAAAAGTGATCATAATCCACATTTTCTTGAAGAGCCTCAGCTACTTCCTGATCAGATTCTCGAAAATATAGTTCTGAAAGGCTGCTTGCATCTAGTTCAGGTCGATAGAGAGGACAACTGCCTTTTTCTCAATCAGAAGATAGATCTTCCTCACTAGAAAAAACAAACAAAAAACTATAGCTTAAAACTTGAGTACACCAGTCATAAAAGTTCAAGGAGGCACACTTGTGCCTCTTTAAAGAGGCGACCCACCACAATGTTAAGCGATTTCCGGTCCTAGCGGTCGCAGAGAGACGGCGGTGATCGCATTTTGTAGCTTAAGCTCAAACTAAGAAACATGCAAAATTTCAATTCCCTCTGACTTTATCTTCATGGGGGAGAGTGGGCCGGAAGTTTCGACCCTCCCACCACAGCCCCCCTTTAACGTTGTCCGATCGGGCTGAAATTTAGAGGATAAGCTTTCCTAGGGCTGGGAGCTTATCCTCAAAATTTCAGCTCAATCCGATCACTCCTTTTCTGTTTTCCAAAAACCAAATATAGCCACTTAATGTTCATTAAGTTTTTTTTTTTATCTGACACGCCTACAGGCCACAGTTGGCAACAGATCTGGGTGAATGAGGACTCATTCGAATCGGAATTCGACCTTTTAGGGCCTTTTAGTATTTTCAGACCGAAAAAAATATCCTCCGAATTTAAATTTACGAAAAACCTCGTTTTCCTATAAGAGCCCATGTTAATTTTTGAAATTCCTAAAAGCATAGTATTTCATTATTAAATTAGATCAAAATAGTCTTCTTAACCTGACAAGACCGAACTGCAAGCTTCCAAAAATTCCAGCTCTTTCCCAGAATTTTTTTTTTGTCGAAAAACGAAAATCTTGCTTTGTATTTACTTTGTATTTACAGAAATTTTTCGGTACTTTTTAAACACATCTTTCGATCTTTTTCAAAGCTTACAGATTCTATCTCATAAAATCCCTAAAACAGTATTAAAAGTGGAGTTTATAGTCCGTCTAGGGAGGGGGGATCTTCGTAATATTGTAATTGCAACACGCAGTAAAGGAGAAGCCCTCAAAGATCATTTCTGTAGTTAGATGGTTGTCAAGCTCCTGTATGTTGTGTGGGGGTCAGATCACTTAGATCTTTAAGGGTGTGTCCAAGCTTGATGGCTGAAGCTACAGGAAGATCCAGAGCTGTAAATTGCTTAACAGACAGGCTGCTGCATTACAAGGAAACACTACCAAAATATGACCATAGCCAAGATTTATTCTGACCACTGATATGCACCAAAAATCATAACAAATCAGTTAGCCTATTAAATAGGCTACCTGATTTGTAGCTTATTTAATATTTTGTTCCAAGAGTATATCAAATTTTGATATACTCTTGGAACAAAATATTAGTCAATTCCACAAAAATGAGGTACCTGGATTCCTGCAAATATTGTGCAGCTTGTGCGGATGTATACAATGTCCGTTTGGGCCTCATTGTGAATCTTCAACCAAATCTTTTCATCTTCACAAGTATACGTTGACGGAGTTACGACAAAAATGCCCATGTAATTTTCCCATATGAGGTACGACAAAACCGCTCTTAACAAAATGGCAAAATGTGAGATAGGATAAACGAGAAATCTAAAATTGGGGCACTTCTAGCTGAGCTACAACAAAATGGTCGACGGAATCGGATAGAGCAAAAAATTTCACGTTAGATGGCAGTCCTAACTCCACTTCCCGAAAAAGTCGCAGATACGACAAAACCGCTCTCAGGGGACGAATTGTAATAATTATCTTGTAATATGACCATATCCCATATATTTCCTTGTAATTAGGATTTCGTACTCTAAAGAGACAAAAGAACCCTATTCCTGCTCATAGATATATATATATATATAAATATATATATATATATATATATATATATATATTATATATATATATATATATATATATATATATATATATATATATATATATATAATATATATATATATATATATATATATATATATATATATATATATATATATATACATATATATATATATGTATATATGTATATATATGTATATATATATATATATACATATATATATATATATATATACATATATATATACATATATATATATATATATATGTATATATATATATATATATATATATATATATATATATATATATATATATATATATATATATGTATATATATATATATATATATATATATATATATATATATATATATATATATATATATATATATATATATATATATATATATAAAATATATATAAACAACTGCTGAAAGAGAAGGAAGAGAGGGCCAACCATAGAAAAGAGATAGCCACACTAAATAATTGGAGAGTGCTTTTTTATCCTTCAGGGGCGAGGAGACACTAAGGTAATCTAACCCCAAGGATGGTTGATAAGTAATTCATACTTTGAGTAATGTCTGAAAACATCAAGTATTTGAATATAATTTAATTCTCATGAACGGCGGAATTCATGAGCTGTTTATTTTCATCTCAAAATCTGACAAAGACGTATAAAAACACAACATAAAACAGTTTGACATCAATTCAATACAGTTTTATTTTCTGAAGAAGAAAGAAAGGGTAGGTCATACATAATTTCTAAGACCACAGCAACAAAAAGTAACAAGACATATCTTTATTTTGACATTGAAGAAGATAATTTACACGAAAATTTACTTCTGTAGGCAAAAATAGCCCGAATTGCAGTTATAATTAGTTAAGTTGGAATTATATATTGAAGCTGTGTAATTTTAAGCTATAATTCACTGAATAATATGATTAGCTGTTTAACAAACCAATTAATTTTTCAAACTCTTCACTACATTATATAAAATTTTCATTTATAGAAAAATTAGCTTTATTTAAGAGAGGCTGATTTTTGGAAGAAATAGAAGCTTATATTTTACTATAAGAATAAACGAGAAAACTTTTTGTTTAAAGAATTTCAAGCCCTAAAAATAAAATTATTTTTCTGATTTGAGACTTGGTTCAAATTACACTTTTTTCGTGTCTAATGCTGTCTACGTAAAAATTATTACAATAAATACTCAGCCTTAAAGATTCACAAAGAGAGCAAATCATAGGCAGCGCAATAGCACAATTCTTATTTCGAGCTGAATGTTCTTATTTCTCATAATATCGAAAAAATCATAGCCAAGATTATTGAACAAAACAACAAATGAATGTGGATTGACAGTTTAATATATACATATGCTGATATTTATTCCTTTTTCGTTTTGGGTTTTATTTATTAATGGTTTTTTTTTGTAGTTTTGCGCTTGGAATATTATTTGACTTTGTCTCTGCTCATTTTCTGCTTAATTTAGCTCTTTAATTATCTTTGAAACCCTTATTTCATACATTTTTCTTTATAAATTAGCCTTAAAAAAGAGATATTTATTGTTTCTTTAATATATAACAGAAATCACCTTAAAATCACCTTAAACTCTTAAAATCACAACAACTGAAGGTCAGTAAATAATTCCTTTGTTTTTTTGTTAAACACGACTGCGGGCGGGGCCCCCAACCCCCGGGGCCACGGGGCCGAAAGCCGGCCACGGGTGGGACCCCCACTCCCCCAGGTTAGGTTAGGTTACCTAACATTTCTAGGGTTAGGTTAGGTTAGGCTACCTAACATTTCTAGGTTAACTTACACTAGGTTAAGTGGCGCGCCCCTTAACCTAGTGTAAGTTAACCTATAAATGTTAGGTAACCTAACCTAACCCTAGAAATGTTAGGTAACCTAACCTAACCTGGGGGGTGGGGGTTTCCACCCGTTGCCGGCTTTCAGCCCCGGGGGTGGGGGGGCCCCGCCCGATGTCGTGTTTAACAAAAAAAACAAAGGAATTAATTACTGACCTTCAGTTGTTGTGATTTTAAGAGTTCCACTTTTATTTCAGCCAATCGTGTTTAACAAAAAAAAACAAATGCATTATTTACTGACCTTCAATTGTGATTTTAAAAGTTCCGCTTTTGTTTCAACCAATCGTGTTTAACAAAAAAAACAAAGGAATTAATTACTGACCTTCAGTTGTTGTGATTTTAAAAGTTCCACTTTTGTTTCAGCCAATCGTGTTTAACAAAAAAACAAAGGAATTATTTACTGACCTTCAGTTGTTGTGATTTTAAGAGTTCCGCTTTTATTTCAGCCAATCGTGTTTAACAAAAAAAAACAAATTAATTATTTACTGACCTTCAGTTGTTGTGATTTTAAGAGTTCCGCTTTTTATTTCAGCCAATCGTGTTTAACATAAAAAGAAAGGAATTATTTACTAACCTTTAGTTGTGATTTTAAAAGTTCCGCTTTTGTTTCAGCCAATCGTGTTTAACAAAGAAACAAAGGAATTATTTACTGACCTTCAGTTGTTGTGATTTTAGAAGTTCCGCTTTTGTTTTCAGCCAATCGTGTTTAACAAAAAAAACAAAGGAATTATTTACTGACCTTCAGTTGTTGTGATTTTAAGAGTTCCGCTTTTGTTTCAGCCAATCGTGTTTAACAAAAAAAAACAAAGGAATTATTTACTGACCTACAGTTGTGATTTTAAAAGTTCCGCTTTTTTTTCAGCCAATCGTGTTTAACAAAAAAAAACAAAGGAATTATTTACTGACCTTCAGTTGTTGTGATTTTAAAAGTTCTGCTTTTGTTTCAGCCAATCGTGTTTAACATAAAAAAAAAGGAATTATTTACTAACCTTCAGTTGTTGTGATTTTAAAAGTTCCGCTTTTGTTTCAGCCAATCGTGTTTAACAAAAAAAAAACAAAAGCAATTATTTACTGACCTTCAGTTGTGATTTTAAGAGTTCCGCTTTTGTTTCAGTCAATCGTGTTTAACAAAAAAAAAAACAAAAGGTAAGTCCCTGATTGACCTAGAAAGAGACACATTATCCTGTCCCGTTAGAATCGATAATTCCCCGTCGATTATGCAAATCAGTTTCCCATAAATCTGTCCCCTTCGTAGATCAATACACTTAGAAACATCCCCGTCGATTATGTAATCAATTTCCCAGAAATCCTGTCCCCTTCGTGGATCAATAACATTGTACCGTTATTATTCTAAGTGCGCATGTGCAAACTTCGTTCCGCGTCAATAGGCTTAGAAACATCCCCTGATTGACCTTGAAAAAAGGTGTCATTGACCCTGTCCCGTTAGACTCGATTATAGATGGCAGCAGTTGTGTTCGTTCCGCGGTAATACCTGGCTCCCTACTTACGATAACTCTTTCTATAAAAACATTATATGCCCCCAGTGCATAACATACAATCCTAACCCTGGGGGCTATGGAGGGTGGGGGGGGTGTCATACTCAAAATATAATTTCCGGACACTTCAACTACGTTCAAAAAAATGGCTACATCAAAATGTTGATCAGAAGTGTTTGGGGAAATGATGGTCATGGGGGGTGGCATTCACCCTCCGATTGCTTTCGACTATTAATAAGGGCACTAGCCATCTCAATTCCCAATTGAATGTGCCCTTTTTGAAGTTTATGTGACAACAAATTCTATAAAAGCCTTATATGCCCCCAGGGCATAACTTACAACCTTAGCCCTGAGGGCTTTGGGGGGGGTGTGTCATGCGCAAAAACGTAATTTCTGGACCCTTCAACTACGTTCAACAAAATGGTTGTATCAAAATGTTGATCGGAAGTGTTTGGGGAAATGATGGGTGTGGGGGGGGGGCATTCGCCCTCCAATCGCTTTTGACTATTAATAAGGGCACTAGCCATCTCAATTCCCAATTGAATGAGGCCTCTTTGAAGTTCATACGACAATTCTTTCTGTAAAAACCTTATATGCTCCCAGGGCATAACTTACAACCTTTGCCCTGGGGGCTGTGGGGGGGGGGTTGTCATCCTCAAAAACATAATTTCTGGACCTTTCAAACTTGTTGAACAAAATGGCTATCTAAAAATTTCGATTGAATGTGTTCGGGAAAATGGTGGGCGTGAGAGGGGGTTAGTTGTCCCCCAATCTCTTTCGACTATTAAAAAGGGCACTAGCTCTTTCAATTTCCAATCAAATGAGCTCTTTTTGAAGTTTCTAAAACAACACTTTCTATAAAAATCTCATATATCCCCAGGGCATAACTAACAACCCTTACCCTAAGAGTTGTGGGGAGGGGGGAGGTTGTCATCCCCAAAGACCTAATTTCCAGAACTTTAAACTACGTTGAACAAAATGGTTATCTTAAAAAAAATTATTGGATGTGTTTGGGGAAATGGTGGGCGTGAGAGGGGGGGGGGTTGTTGCCCTTCAATCACTTTCGACTATTTAAAAAGAGCACTAGCTCTCTCAATTTCCAATCGAATGAGCCCGTTTTAAGTTTCTACAACCCCGCTTTCTGTAAATACTTTATATGCCCTCAGGGCATAATTTACACCCTTACCCTGAGGGTTTTGTGTGGGGTCGTGTCATCCTTAAAGACCTAATTTCGTTAACTCTCAACTACGTTGAAAAAAATGGCTGTCTCAAAATTTTGATTGGATTGTGTTTGGGGAAATAATGGGCATGGGAGGGAGGTTAGTTGCCCTCTAATCACTTTCTACTGTCAAAAAGGGCACTAGCCCTTTCAATTTCTAATAGAATGAGCCCTTTTTGAAATTTCTACGACAACGCTTTCTATAAAAACCTTGTATGCCCCAAGGGTATAGCTTACAACCCTTGCTCTGAGGGTGTGGGGGGGGGGTATCATCCTCAAAAATATAATTTCCAGAACTTTCAACTACGTTGAACAAAATGGTTGTCTCAAAATTATGGTTGGATGTGTTTGGGAAAATGGTGGGCGTGAGAGGGGGTTAGGTACCCTCCAATCACTTTCGACTATTAAAAAGGGTAGTAGCCCTTTCAATTTCCAATCAAATGAGCCCTTTTTGAAGTTTCTATGACAACGCTTTCTATAAAAACCTTATGTGCCCCAGAGCATAGCTTACAACCCTTGCCCTGAGGGCTCTGAGGGGGTTATCATCCTCAAAGACCTAATTTCCAAAACTTTCAACTGCGTTGAACAAAATGGACATCTCGAAGTTTTGTTTGCGTGGGGGGAAATGTGTGGGGAAATGGTGGGCGTGAGAGGGGGGTTAGTTGCCCTCCAATAACTTTCAACTATTAATAAGGGCACTAGCCATTTCAATTTCCAATTAAATGATCCCTTTTTGATGTTTTTACGACAACGCTTTCTATAAAACCCTTATATGCCCCCAGGGCATAACTGAGGGCTCTGGGGGGTTTGTCATCCTCAATGACCTTATTTCCAGAACTTTCAACTCCGTTGAACAAAATGGCTATATCAAAATTTTTATTGGATGTGTTTTGGGAAATGGTGGGCATGAGAGGGGTGTTAGTTGCCCTCCAATCACTTTCGACTATTAAAAAGGGCACTAGCCCTCTGAATTTCCAATTAAATGAGCCTTTTTTGGAAGTATCTACGACAACGCTTTGAATAAAAACCTTATATTCCCCAGGGCATAAATTAGAACCCTTGCCCTGAGGACTTTGGGGGAAGTGTCCCCCTCAAAGACATATTTTATAGATTTTTCAACTACGTTGAACAAAATAGCTGTCTCAACATTTTGATGGGATGTGTTTGGCGAAATGGTGGGCGTGGAAGGGGTGTTAGTTGCCTTCCAATCACTATCGACTATTAAAAAGGGCACAAGCCATTCCAATTTCCAATCGAATGAGCCCTTTTCGAAGTTTCTACAACTACTTAAATACGAAGTACCCTGGTCTAAGACCAACCAACCAAAAAAAATAAATAAATAATACATTGTGCCAACATCGTTCTTTACTTAGGCTGCGCTATGTAACGCTGCCTATGATTTAACTGTAACAAAATTGTTTAATCCTACACTCTATAGTTTGATTTAGACTCTTTAAATATGAAATAATTATGTAAGCGCAAAGAGGTCACAGCGCAATAATTTAGTTATGATTTCTAAACTTCGGAGGGGATTCAAATGGCTGGAAATTGAGAGTTCTAGTTCTCTTTCTGAGAGTCAAAAGATATCCGTTATCAACTACCCCCCAACCCTCTTTTTTCCAAATGCGTCCGATCGCATGTTCGAGATGTTCATTTTGTCCAAAATAGACCGATGATCATAAAACAAGCACTCCGGGGTTTACGCAACCCCTCAGACCCCGGGGGCAAGGTCTGTAAATTATGCCCCGGGACATTCAAGGTTGTTATGGAAGGAATGGTCGAACAAAATTCGGAGGGGGCTCATTCTGTTCGAAATTGAAAGCTCTAGTTCCCTTTTTAAGAGTCAAAAGGAACCGGAGGGCAACTAGCCCCCCCCCCGCTCTCTTTACCCCAAATTCATCAGATCAAATTTTGAGATAGCCATTTTGTTAAAATAAGTCAAAAGATCAGATAATAAAAATCCAGGGTCATCACAACCTTCCAGAGCTGGGGGACAAGTGTTTTATGTTATGCCCTTGGGACATTTAAGGTTTTTATGCAAGGGTTTTTAAAGTAGTTCAAAGATTAGATAAGCCCGACTCCCGCCCCGGTCAAAAATTTTTAATTAATTATATTATAAACACTTCTGTAGAATGTATTTGCCAGACAAGGAACGCTAAGTTCGAAAAAAACTGGTAGCAGTTTTCAATAGCAAACTATTTCAAGTCGGTTTTTGTCTAATCCTCATATAAAATGTCAATCATGTGCCAGATTGGGCAACTAATGATCATATATTCGAGACAAAACCTTCACCAGCTACTTAGCAGCATGTTACACGGATAATTAATTACATAAGAACAGCTGAGGATCCTTCCAACATTCTAAGAATCCAAATCAACCTTTTAAAGTAATTTTTTTGGGAAATATACTTGGAAGCAGTCTGTTGAAGTTTTTACGCTGAACTTAATTATTGAACTCGTACCAAGACTGGCGTTATCCACAAAACGAACTTACATAAGAAAACCTGTCCCAAATGGTAGTCTACCATGACTGCTAGTGCTGTTACCTCTACCACAACTACTAGTCCTGATTCCCGTCACGTTTATTCCTAGTCGTGGTAATAACCCGTACCGAAGCTATTGCAGCCGTTATCGCTACTCCACTTGCCACAAAAACTCTTATAACAACAACTCCTACTCCTACCATGGCTACTTACGATGCACCCTTTTGACAACCTGCATGTACATTGTGTTTTGATTTAGTTCAACATACCCGTCAGCATTCCCCGAAAGTATCTTCTTAATACCATTGGCCTTTTTGGTGGCCCACAATGAAACATTCTCCCTCTCCCAGTAACAAAACCAATATGTAAACAACGTGCAACTTACATAACTTACAACTCTTGCTCCAAGGGCTGTAGAGGGTCACGTCATTCCCGGAAGCAATGCTGTTGAATCTCTCAATTATTTTCTCAATCACCTGTCTTTGGGGGAGAGGGCAGCGAAAAGAAGCGTTGGTTTCGGGCTGGTCAAGAATTTGCAGTAATTACAAGGATTAAAAAAAAAGTCAAATTTTAAGCCACAAATTGATCTAGAGAGATTTTTCTGCGAACAAAACATTTAGGTAAATACCCGAAAACCTATCAAGTAATATGGAAGGAAATCTTTGTGTAATTTCTCTTTTTTTATTATTAGGGTTAAATTAGATATATGCAGGGCCGGCCCTAGACGCTTTTTTGGGGTAAGCGGACTATTCTTTTCGGAATACTTGTCTACAATCTGGGTACACACGAAAGAAAGACCGCATTGAAATCTCAAAGCCGCTATTGACAAACAGATTTGTGAGATGTTACTCACTCCGTGACAAAGATTTAAACTTTAGTTTTTAGGGTTTAGGGGGAGTAAAAGGTAGGTTAGGTTAGATTAGGTTACGTATTTAATATATGCTATGCTTTACCCCCAACCCCCCTAATGTGCATATATATAGCCCAAATTTGTTTCTAAACTATTATATTTTCATCCTATTTTGTAGTATTTCATTAGCATTAACAAAACTTCACTTCTCGCGTTTGTACCCAGATTCTAGACAAGTACCTCCTTCGGCGCATCCCCTGGTAGACCGCGTCCCCTTTTACTTTTTGACACATTGTTAGCTGCGTATATTTCGTTCACAAAGGAA
Source organism: Artemia sinica (assembly GCA_027921565.1). NCBI lineage: Eukaryota > Metazoa > Arthropoda > Branchiopoda > Anostraca > Artemiidae > Artemia > Artemia sinica. The sequence goes on from CM051265.1 coordinate 52,195,023, forward strand.
ATAATCTGCACAATGTGTGTATGTATCGATGTCTAAACCTGTATAAAAAGGTATGAGGCATATTTAGCTGTCAAATTAATCACTAAAACTCATTTAAGTTGATAAGCATTAAATGGCGTTATAGGTTAGAGATTTGTTTGGAACCAGGTGGATTTTGTGACATCACACTGCCGGTTCGTATTCCCTCGTACTTCCAGAGAAATCCTAACTAAACTATTGCGCTGTGACCTCTTTGCGCTCACGTAATTATTTCATATTTAAAGAGTCTTAATCAAACCATTGAGTATGTAGAATTAAACAATTTTGTTACAGTTAAATCATAGGCAGCGTTATATAGCGCAGCCTAAGTAAAGAACGATGTTGGCACAATGTATTATTTTTTTTTTTTTTGGTTGGTTGGTTGGTTGGTCTTAGACCAGGGTACTTCGTATTTAAGGAGTTGTAGAAACTTCGAAAAGGGCTCATTCGATTGGAAATTGGAATGGCTTGTGCCCTTTTTAATAGTCGATAGTGATTGGAAGGCAACTAACACCCTTCCACGCCCACCATTTCGCCAAACACATCCCATCAAACTTTTGAGACAGCTATTTTGTTCAACGTAGTTGAAAAATCTAGAAATTATGTCTTTGAGGGCGACACTTCCCCCACAGTCCTCAGGGCAAGGGTTTTAATTTATGCCCTGGGGGAATATAAGGTTTTTATTCAAAGCGTTGTCGTAGATACTTCCAAAAAGGGATCATTTAATTGGAAATTCAGAGGGCTAGTGCCCTTTTTAATAGTCGAAAGTGATTGGAGGGCAACTAACCCTCCTCTTATGCCCACCATTTCCCAAAACACATCCAATAAAAATTTCTATATAGCCATTTTGTTCAACGTAGTTGAAAGTTCTGGAAATAAGGTCATTGAGGATGACAAACCCCCCAAAGCTCCAGTTATGCCCTGGGTCATTTCGGACCAGATTGTCCGAAATGAGCCTCTGGGCTTTAGAAGACTTAGGGGACGTTAACCCTATTCCTTTTTGTGATCGTTTCTATTCTTTTTAATTTTGACTTGGTTACTCATTGGTCACTCCACTTCATTTTCTGTATAGTGGGTCAAAAATAAATTATTATCATTATTATTATTATTTGTGTTCATTTTGGTTCTCACTTATTCATTGTTTGTAATTTTTTCTCGTTTTAAGTTTTCATTATTATATGACTCTATTTCTGCTCATCTTGGGTTTAATATAGCTCTTTAATTTTCTTTCAAAATCTAAATTTTTGATATTTTTTTTTCTAATATTACTAAAAATGTGGTTCGTAAAATTAAAGGACTTTAAATACGGTAATAGCCTGTAATATCTTCATTAATATGAAAATGACTTAACTTTATATAGATCTAAGAACAAGGGGGCGGGGGGATAAAACCGTCAAGATCCCGAAGTGGAATTTGTAATGTGTTTATTTTTCCCAGAGGGGGTAATGTCCTCTTGCTGGCGTCCATGTGCTGGTTGATGTGACAAGGTGTATGTTTCTGTCTTCCTCTTTGGTTTCTCTCTGGCTTTCACTCCATTACCGCTCTGGGACGTCTATCTTCCGCCATGTATTTAAAGTGTCATGAGTAACGACATCTGCGTTGACGTGTGTTATCTGTTATTAGGGGTTAGTGCAACATAGAGTAATATGTCGGTTGCTGCTAGACTTGTCTCCCCAGTTAATCCTAATGAATGAAAAAGCTGTACATAAGCAGTTACCCTAAATATTTAACCGTTTTCAGTTCATTTGTTGAGAGGTAGTTTGGAAATCAAACACTTGCAATTAGCAGTTTCCCATATTGCTTGCCCTACAAAATACTTCCAGAAAATCACTAGCCAAATTTAAGTATAAAGAGCAAGAAACTAGAAGACGAGAAACTCTCACCTGCAGGAGAATGTCCAATTTGTTTTGAGTTTATTTTCGCTCTTTTCTCCATTTAAAACAAGCTCGTTTTTGTTTAAGCCAATGAAAAACATTTAGCATGAATATAAATATTTCCCATGATATTTAGAACTAGCTAAATAGGGATAAAAGCATGGATAACTTTTTTGGCCAATAGAGGGTGGTCTAACCTCCATAGCATCCTCCACCTCATTCCGTCCAATGGGAGTAATTAAAGTGTAGTTTCGTTTTGTCAAATGTATTATTTGCTTTGCTAATAGTTTGCATGATTAAGAACTTGTTTTAAGTATGTAAAGTCTTGGATGATTTTGTATGCTTTTCTTTCTATTTCTTTCTTTTTTTTGCAGGTGCAACTGCTATATTTTTAGTTGTCTTCGTTGCGTTGCCGGTTGCAATGCTAACCTTTGGAATCTTGCATCAACACGATTGCCCTATTCAGCCAAGAATCCCTTTGTTTCTTATAGTTGGAGGTACAATACTTTTCCCATAAATCGACCAAATATAATTTTAAAATATTAGATAAGAAAAAAATGTGTAATAGTGTAGTAAAAGGCTTAAGACCCAATCTTAATGAGGTTTTTACCAATGCCAGGAATTAGCAAGCGCGAAGTTCAACCTATGCGGTTTTTTTAGTTAATCAAAAAATTCTTTGAAAAGTCTGATTGGTCCACCCAACGCTTAATATAGCTTGTTGTAATTAATTGCAGTTACTTACTGAATAAGCGCAATTAATATGCTCTACTGAACGCTTTTTGGACATCAAAATTAGCTTTACGTGAGTAACTTTGAAATTTTAAAGAAATCTGAGGTATTTAGAGCATTAGTACAAGTATTTTAATTATATGGGGTATTTATAGGGTATTTTAGAAAGGTTACGTCAAACCATCGAATCAGATATATAGTAGTTTGGAAGCTAAAATTAAGCTTGGGTAATTCAGTTTAGGATCCATTGCCGTTTGTCTTAATTTTTATACGTCAGGGAAGTACAAATTTCAGACATATTTTCTGTGTTTCTAGTAAAGTATTCAGCCTTTTAGCAAAATGTAGCTTTTATGCGTGCACGAGCTTTTATGCGTGACAGCGTTCTTCTTTAGGTACTTTCTGTATGTCTTAAATTTAAATTCATAAAAGTGTTTCCTCCAGACCAATAGGATAGCTTGAGTTAAAATAGAGACGTTATTTTCAGTTCGCTGAAACAAAATAAAGACGAAATAACAATTCAAACACAAGATCAATTGGAATGGAATAAAAAAGTGTTTCACATTATCTCGAGAATAGGAGAAATGATTGATGTGCATCAGATTTAAAAAAAATAAAGTTTTTGGTTAAAGCATTTTAAAAGACAGTCGGTTGCACTTTAATGCACTCTTAAATGCTTTCAGCTTAGTACTCTAGGACTTTGGCGAAAAGAGCGGGATTATGGAGGGGGCAGCTTACCTCATATATGGAATAATTTCTGTTCGTTCTAAGTTTTTATGCCGCTTTTGCTTTCATTTTGAATAATTTTTTTTGTCAAATTCAAAATATAAATAGTGAAATCACGATCCTGATTTTCAGTAGAACGGCCTATTTGAACCCCCAGGCTATTTATCTGCAATCCGGCTTGTCTGTAGAAAAAGGCAGTTTTTAACCGTATAATTACAACGTGAATATTTTAAAATTAATTGAATCAAGTTTTTTTTCATTATTTAAATACAGATACCCTAAAACGTAGCTGGAACTTGATGTTCCTCAGTGCATTAGTGAACTAAGATATTTTTCCAGATTTGCCCGAAATATTCGTTAGTTGTGGAAGAAATCTAAAAACATCTACTTCTTTCATAGCAATTATAATATAAACCATTTTTTTAGGACTACCTAGTAATTTTATATACCTAAATGACAGCTTTTAATTGGCAGCTATAGTCTAATTCATTAATCATTTCTCAATAGGTGCCAGTCTTCTTGCAAGGGTCATCATTCAAATGGTTTATGTATTAATGGATGCTCGTTGCTCAACATGGCGAGAAGGATGGTTTGGCAAAACTTTTCAAGTTCTAAGTTTTGTCATTACTGCGGTGAATCTTGTTTGGTTTTGCACAGGTGAGTAAGATGTATTCCTACGTATAATTTAAGCCTCTTCTCTCTCTCTCTCCCTCTCTCTCTCGTCTCTCTCTCTCTCTCTCTCTCTCTCTCTCTCTCTCTCTCGTCTCTCTCTCTCTCTCTCTCTCTCTCTCTCTCTCTCTCTCTCTCTCTCTCTCTCTCTCTCTACCTCTCTACCTCTCTCTCTACCCCTCTCTCTCTCTCTCCCTCTACCTTTCTCTCTCTCTCTCTCTCTACCTTTCTCTCTCTCTCTCTCTCTCTCTCTCTCTCTCTCTCTCTCTCTCTCTCTCTCTCTCTCTCTCTCTCTCTCTCTCTCTCTCTCTCTCTCTCTCTCTCTCTCTCTCTCTCTCTCTCTCTCTCCTCTCTCTCTCTTCTCTCTCTCTCTCTCTCTCTCTCTCTCTCTCTCTCTCTCTCTCTCTCTCTCTGTCTCTCTCTCTCTCTCTCCTCTCTCTCTCTCTCTCTCTCTCTCTCTCTCTCTCTCTCTCTCTCTCTCCTCTCTCTCTCTCTCTCTCTCTCTCTCTCTCTCTCTCTCTCTCTCTCTCTCTCTCTCTCTCTCTCTCTCTCTCCTCTCTCTCTCTCTCTCTCTCTCTCTCTCTCTCCTCCTCTCTCTCTCTCTCTCTCTCTCTCTCTCTCTCTCTCTCTCTCTCTCTCTCTCTCTCTCTCTCTCTCTCTCTCTCTCTCTCCTCCTTCTCTATCCTTTCTCTCTACATTGTTTGTTCATTGTTCATATAAACTCATATGTCATGTTAGTTATAAATCAATCTAATTTATTTCAACTTTTCAGGGTGTGTTTTCGTCTACCGCATTGATCCACCAGAATTTCATGATGTGGAATCTCCTTTATATTGTCATCAAACTGTGTATTATCTAGCTTTTTGGTTTTTAAATGCGTGCTTTATTGCGTTTGGTGTAGGTTTATCGGTAATATTTTTTATTGCCGCGTGCGTTAATCGAAAGAACACATAGTGCTAACATGACAGGATCGTAAAATTGTGAGTGATGTTTGTACTTTTCTAGCTCAAATTAGAAAATAGTTGCCTTTAGAACTGTGTCTTGCCTTTTTTTTTACAGACTAAAGCTTTGGGTGAGGCCCAATATATACATTGTTGTAATTTTAATTATAAAACATGCACCTTTGTATCTGTCTGTCCTTTGAGGAATGATTCTTGTTCAGGGACTATGATCAGGTTGCCGCTTGCCAATAATATATCGTAATGCGATCAAGCCTAACAGTAGAGGAAAAAGTAAGGTCTTAAAACAAAAGAAATAAATGTTTGAGCCTCTCCCGTTAAGTTGGCCAAATGTCCTACGTAGCTTTTTTCGATAATTCGACACGAATTCCCTTTCTTACAAATTTAGCTTAATAGGATTTTGACCCTAGTCAGGCGAAAACTGTTTTTTTTTTGTGGAACAAAATGGCAGAAATCGACATTCTGCTGAGATACACCTTTTGTTACTTAAAAAACTAGAACTTTACACTAGAACTTTAAATTCTAGAATTTAACACTTATGTTTGAATCACCCCCTGGTATAAAAACGAAATGTCGTAGTCTTAGGCATAGGAGCTTTATATTTCTGACATACGGCTCTTGGACGTTCCAGTTTAATTTCAGAATTATCATAAAGATTACCCGTTTTTTGGAGGAAATTTTATTTTCGATAAAACCTGTAAATATTTTTGACACGTTAATGGGAAGTTTTCAGCGTAAAATATAATTGTCAGAAATAGGCTTCAACGTAGACACAGGGCCCTTGAGCTTCCTCCACTATTGAATAAATTTTTTAACGATTTTTCTCCATCTTTGTGTTTTTTCTGACAACTTCCTTTTCCCTCGTCAAGTAACTTTCTGTTTAGGACTTCGTCGGACATCTCATAATATGGTTAGTTGTGGGCTATTAATAGCTCTCTGAGAAAATGAACCTCCACTATGATCTAACGTATCTTCCGATTTCGTATGGTGACTAAATAACAAACTTTCCATTAGTTTTAAGATTAGAGAGTGTGTTCTTTTCCGCCTAAAATTAAAAAAAAAAATTTTTTAGCGTATTTCTCAAACAATGTCGCTTCAAAACCATCCGACATCTTGCTCTAAAAATTAGTATCAGTAACAAGAAACACCAATTTAAATGCTGCTCTCTTATTTTTGGCAATCCAAAAGTAAAACACATATGTGAATGAGTATTGATTAGCTGAATTAAAAATCATATTTCTCAACAAACAAACCTACCCCACTCCCAATCTGTGTGTGAGTCCTTTCTATTTATCTGATATATTCCCCTCTCTTTTTTACTGCATTCTCTTTGCATGCTGATAGATCATTCAAATGTTAGGGATTACCTGATTGTTTTACTGTTTAGTATACAAAATTAATATATTTATAGAATTTGCTGAAACAGCTTGTATATTTCCAAGTATGTCGCAACTGATCTGAAAAAATAGCACCTAGAACAAAGGATTGTTTTTGTATATATATTTTTACTCTCTGTTTTTTTTTTTTTTTTTTTTTTTTTTTTTTTTTTTTTTTTTTTTTTTTTTTTTTTTTTTTTTTTTTTTTTTTTTAAGGCAGCTACCCGGTTCTGTATAACTATAACTGGTGTAATGGAAGTCTCTAATTTACTGGTAGAAAGACAAAGAAAGAAATAAGTATGTTAAATTTATTCGTCAAAGTGTATGATGAAAGCTGTTATTTAAATGTTCTCCTGTAGTTTTTACAGCTGTTAGGCTGTGGTTGTGATCGTAACTGAATCTTATTAAAAATGTATTGTTTTGTATCGCAATGCTGTTTAGTATTCTGAGATAGTCCTAAACTCGAAAATAGACTAATATTCATGCTTCTGGTCATGTCATCCTATTATGCAATTTTTACAATTACCAATGAGTTACCAAGTTATGAGAATAGTGATGCGACGTGGTACTTCCAGAAATTGTTTTTAAATTTTTTACACAAGTTACCTTTGATATGTTGCGAGAATAAAATTCATTTTAATGGAATTCCTATTAAATTTAAAGACATTGGTCTTTTTTAAATAGAGATTACTACTTTAGCTCAGGTTTTTTGTGTAGAATTTCTTTTTAAAAACTGTTCTCTGTGACGAAATCATTTACTAAATTTAAGGATGGGCCCCCCAAAAAAATATGATGCTTCTATTAAATTAAAAGCTCATGGAATAACGTAATTCTGATTGATCAAAAAGTTTCCGAAATCTACTATAGAATATTTTTTCTACTGCCTATTTGAAGCTTCCCCACTAATTTCATATGCCTCGTAAATTGTTTTATAGTATCGTGGAATATCACTATTGCTTTTGTTGTTGCTGTTTTTTGGTGAAACCCGATCCATTCTGTAGGTTGGAAACGGTAACAAACAAGAAGTGGAATATTTTTCTCTATTGGGATCATAGGCAGCGCAATAGCACTGCCTAAGTAAAGAACGATGTTGGTACAATGTATTTCTTTTTTTTTTTGTTGGTTTTTTTCCTTAAACCAGGGCACTTCGTATCGAAGGAGTTGTCGTAGAAATTTCGAAAAGGATTCATTCGATCGGGCATCGGAAGGGCTATTTCCCTTTTTAATAGTCAAAAGTGATTGGAGGGCAACTAACCCCTCTCTCAAGCCCTTCATTTCCCCAAACACATTCAATCAAAATTTTGAAATAGGCATTCAGTTCAAGGTAGTCAAAAGGTCCGGAAATTATGTCTTTGAGGATGGCACTCCCCCACAGCCCTCAGGGCAAGGGTTGTAATTTATGCCCTGGGGCATATAAGGTTTTGATAGAAAGCGTTGTCGTAGAAAATTAAAAAACGGCTGATTCGATTCGAAATTGAAAGGGCTTGTGTCCTTTTTAATAGTAGAAAGTGATTGGAGGGCAACTAACCCCCCTCTTACGCCCACCATTCTCCCAAACATATCCAATCAAAATTTTGAGATTGCCATTTTGTTTAACGCAGTTGAAAGATCTTGAAATTATGTCTTTGAGGACGACACTCCCCCCCCCCCTCCCCCCACAGCCCTCAGGGCAAGGGTTGTAAGTTATGCCCTGGGGGCATATGAGGTTTTTCATAGAAAGCATTGTCCTAAAAACTTCAAAAGGGGCTCAATCGATTGGAAATTTAATAGTCGAAAGTGTTTGGAGGGCAACTAACCCCCCTCTCACGCCCACCATTTCCCCAAACACATCCAATCAAAATTTTGAGATAGGCATTCTGTTCAACGTAGTTGGAAAATCCAGAAACTATGTTTTTGAGGATGATACTCCCCGCACAGCCCTCAGGGCAAGGATTGTATGTTATGCCCTGGGGACATATAATTTTTTTTTGTAGAAAGTGTTGTCGTAGAAACTTCAAAAAGGGCTCATTCAATTGGAAATTGAAAGGGTTAGTGCCCTTTTTGATAGTCGAAAGTGATTGGAGGGCAACTAACCCCCCTCTCATGCCCACCATTTCCCCAAACACATCTAATCAAATTTTGAGATAGCCATTTTGTTCAACGTAGTTGAAAATTTTAGAAATTATCTCCTTGAGGATGACACACCTCTCAGTGCAAGGGTTGTAAGTTATGCCCTGGGGCTTATAATGTTTTTATAGGAAGCATTGTCGTAAGGGCTCATTCAATTGGGGATAGAATGGGCTAGTGCCCTTTTTGGTATTCGAAAGTAATCGGAGGGCAGCTAACAACTCTCCCATGCTCACTATTTTCCCAAGCACACACAATTAAAATTTTGAGATAGCCATTTTGTTCAAAGTAGTTGAAAGGTCCGGAAATTGTTTCTTTGAAGGTGACAACCCTCTCCCCCCCCCCAAAGCCCTTAGGCCAAGGGTTGTAAGTTATGCCCCGGGGGCCTATAAGGTTTATATAGAAAGTATTTTGTAAAAACTTCAAAAAGGACTCATTGGATTGGAAATGAGAGGGCTATTGCCCTTTTTAATAGTCGAAAGTAATCAGAGGGAGAATCACCCCCCCCCCCCACGCCCATCATTTCCCAAACAATTCTGATCAACAGTTTGATATGGCCATTTTGTTCAATGTAGTTGAAAGGTCTGGAAATTGTGTCTTTGAGGATGACACCCCCCCCCCCATAGCCCTCATGACAAGGGTTTTAAGTTCTGCCCTTGGGGCATATAAGGTTTTTAAAGAAAGTGTGGCAGTAGAAGCTTCAAAAAGGGATCATTCGATTGGAAATTGAGAGGACTATTACTTTTTTTTATTAGTCGAAAGTGACCAGAGGGCAAAAGACCCCTCACACCCATTATTTCCCCAAATACTTCCAATCAAAATTTTGATATAACAATTTTGTTCAAGGTATTTGACAGATCCAGAAATTATGTCTTTGAGGATAACAAATATCCCCAGCCCTCAGGGCAAGGGTTGTAAGTTATGCCCAGGGGGTATTTAAGGTTTTTATGGAAGGGATGATTGTTTAACTTTAGAAGAGGCTTATTTGATTGAAAATTGGAATGTCGAGTTCCTTTTTAAGCGTCAAAAGTGATGGATGGCATTAATCCCCCCCCCCCCCACAACCCCGCCTTTCACTAAACTCATCAGATTGAAGTTATGAAATAGCTTCGCCGCAATTAATTAAAAAAAACTTCCCACAAAATAAGTTTTTCAAAAAAAAGTAAAGAACTTCATTAAACCAAAATGAACAAAAATAAAATTATCAATAAATAAATGAAACCCAAATCAAACAGAAATTAAAATAAATAAAAGAGTCAAACTCATAACGAGCAGAAATTATTATGACTAGGGTTCAAAGCCCTATGTTTTCTAAAAGCCAGAACATAACTTGTACTGTACTGAAAAAAGTTATTTTAAACGTCTTCACTTTTATAAATTTAAGAAATCAAAAATTAATTTTGATTTTAAGGAATAAGTATCAGCATATGTATATTAAACTGACAATGTACATTTTTTTTCAGTAAATTCATTTGAATTTTTTTCAGTAAAGTATGTTGTGTTCAATGAGAGACATTTGTTTAAATCAGTTTATTGAAGCCAACCGACCTGCAACACAAAACAACAAGCGTAAGCACATAGCAAGCAATACAATGAGAGCATTACAGGCGGCACAAGCATATCATAACAAAGGTAAGCATACAACATCTTCCTTCACATACAAAATAAAAAAAAAACAAATAACAAAACAAAAAAAACAAAACTCTTCTGAAGCATCATAATCACTATCGTAAATAACCATAGTTCCATTTAGTTATTCACAGATCGAAAATCTGTCTTGGTTTTATGGGCCTTCCATATCTTGACACGCGTGGCCCAAATAGAGTCCCGTTCGTATTAGAATTCCTATTACTGTTCACTGGAACCGGATTCGGAGTTGCAAATGGTGTGGCTGGAACATCAGCATTTTCATCAACTCTAAACCTTGATGGAGTAGCAATAGTCGGACTGGTAGCGTCTAGTTTTTCAGGGGACTCAGTACCCTCAAGTAATGGACCCGGCGCAATGGACTGGCTCTCATCTGAGTCTACAAGTTCGTTTGGAATGTTAATTTCGGTTTCCCCCGGCGCAGTGAATCTAGGCTTCAAATGCACGCGATTTCGTCTGTAAGTATTTCCGTTTTCCGTTTGTACTAGATAAGATCTTGGCTCTGGCATTGACAGAACTATCCCTTTCTTCCAATGCTTATCTTCTTTTGACAGTTTCATCCAAACTGTTTTGTTTGGACTCAGCATAGCTAAGTCTTTCGCATGCCGGTCATAGTAGGTTTTCTGCCTACACTGGTTTCTTTCATGAACCCTGATGATCTCTTTTCTAGGTATTACCTTGGGACGCAGCTGGATAGTTGGTAGAATCGACCTCGGAGTCCTGCTCATGAGCAGTTGAGCCGGTGATGCAGATCCACTGATTGGAGTACTCCTGTACTCAAGGAGACCAAGATAAGGATCCGAATTGGAGTCAACTGCTTTCTGCATGATTCTTTTCGCAATGTCTACTGCCTTTTCTATATGTCCATTCGATTGTGGGAAGTTCGGGCTTGATGTACAGAGCTGGATGTCGTACAGTTGCAGAAAACTAAGGAACTCACTGGATGAGAACTGCGGCCCATTGTCTGACCGAATCTTCAACGGTATGCCATATCTAGCAAAATGTGACTTGAGTTTGGTGATGATTTCCGACGAAGTTGTGCAGTTCAACTTGTCAATCTCGATGAACCGGCTATAGTAGTCACTGGTAATGAGGTAGTTTCTGCCCTCCAATTGACAAAGGTCTACACCGATAGCTTCCCATGGGCCTTGGGGTAGTGGAGTAGAAAGCAAAGACTCTCTGGGGTTGTTTGGTGCATATTTCCCACACGATTCGCAGCTCTTTACAAACTCTTCTATTTCATGGTTCATTCCAGGCCAGAAAACCACAGTTCGCGCTCTCTGTTTGGTTTTTTCCATGCCCATGTGGGATGCATGCAGTTGCTGGAGAATGTTTGGCTGGATGGCTAAAGGAATGACAATTCGGTCAGCCTTCAAGATGATGCCATCGACAACCGCTAGCTCTTCTCTGAAATTCCAGTATGGGATAACAGGTCTTGGACAAGACTTTCTGACGACAGGCCACCCTTCCTGGATCACTTTGATGAGGGTTTGCATGACTGGATCTCGCTGATTTTCTTTTCGGATTTGCTCCATTTTTGTATCACTAACAGGTATGTGCTTAACAAACGAGTTTACATGAAATTCAATCTCATTTTGAAAATCGTCGCTTTCTTCAGATGTGTGCAGTCTTGACAGGGCATCAGCTACTGGGATATCTTTGCCTCTAATGTAGTGAACCTCCAAATCGTACGGCTGTATCTGAAGCATCATCCTTTGCAGCCTTGGTGGTGCCTGAGACAAAGGCTTTGACAGAATGGTTTCCAAAGGCTTGTGATCTGTGTACAGCTTGACTTTTCGGCCATAAATGTATTGGTGAAATTTCCGACAGCCAAACATGATTGCATACAGCTCCTTCTCGATCTGTGAGTAGCGCTGTTCTGTCTCATTCAATGCTTTTGAGGCAAATGCTACAATCTGTCCGTGAGTTAAAAGCTCTGCCCCGAGGCCATGTTTTGACGCATCTGTTTTCAACTCTACTTCCTTACTTTGAGCATCGAATGCAGCTAGGTTCTGACAAATAGAAACCTTGATCTTCTCCATCTCTGATTTGTGAGCATCTGTCCACTGGAATGTATCCTGCTTTCCTAACTCTCTTAATGAGTGGTTCAAAGTCGAAAGATTTGGAATGTAACGAGATAGGAAATTGACCATTCCTAAAAACGTCATGAGCTCCTCCTTGCTTGTAGGACATGGCATTTCCTTTATAGCCTGAACCTTCCTTGGATCCGGCTTTATGCCTTCAGCTGTGATGACATGGCCAAAATAAGGGATACTGTGAGCATCAAATATACATTTCTCCGGGTTGAATTTCACTCCTTCCTTTCTGGCCCTCTCTAGCACGCATAAAAGGTTTCTATCATGCTCGTCATCTTTACCAGATACTATTATGTCATCCACAATCACACCTAGACCTTCTAGATTGTTGAACGTTTCCTCCATTTTCTGTTGGAATATGTCCTGAGCACACACAATCCCAAAAGGCATTCTCATGTATCGATATCTTCCAAACGGTGTATTGAAAGTTGTCATCAATGACGATGGTTCTGACAGTTTGAGCATCCAATACCCAGACTTGGCATCTAGCTTAGTAAACCTGTTGTGACCATGAAGCCGTGCAGCTATGTCTTCAAAGTTGGCATGGGGTAAAAGGGTCGTTGTATAGCATTATTTAGATCCCTTGGATCTAAACACAAACGCAGAGACCCATCTTGTTTTTCAACGGTGACAATTGAGTTTACCCACTCAGTAGGAGTTGTAACTTTCTGTATAATACCCTGTTTTTCCAGCTGTTCTAACTCGCTTTTTAGCTTGTCATGAAGGGCAAATGGTATACGTCTCACTGGATGTACAGTTGGCACAGCATCTGGCTTCAGATGTATGGTGCACTCACCTTGCAGTTCGCCTATGCCAGTGAAGACGTCAGCAAAGTCTTTTTTTACCTTCTGGATGAACAGCGTTTCCTGATTTTGCTCAACAGTTCCTGCCACTTTCACAAGACCCATGTCGACGCATGCTTCATAGCCAAGTATTGGCATGGCTTTGGTTTTTACAACAAAGAATTCATATCTACCTGTGGTAGCCTTGTTGTATGTGCATGACAGCATACATATCCCGAGTACTGGGATTCTCGTACCTCCGTATGCAACAAGAATCTGCTTGGTCTCTTTCAATTCAGGTCTAGGGACAATTTTCTGAAACAGATCAACTGGAATGACATTGGCTTCTGCTCCAGTATCGATTTTGAACTTAATCTTCGATTCCTGTTTGTTCACGATGATTTCTGCAGTCGGTTGGCTTCCTTTTATATTTCCGACGGATCCCACAAAGAGTGTATTGATGAATACTTGGTCGATCTGAGATGCATTTCCACTTTCAACAGCATGCACTGGTTTGCTTCTGCAAACTCTGGCAAAGTGATTTGAGCGTCCACAACTTGAACAAATTTTTCCTTTTGCTGGGCACCTGTGATTTGGATCATATTGCCCTCCACAGAAGTAGCACTGCTTAGGCTGTGAAGCATATGCTGACTGGTGTTGCTTCCTTTTATGTAGACTATCGATCTCCTGTTTGATATTCACATTTTTTGAAACATCTGCCATTGTTGAGAGCTGTGCCTGGGTTGTCTCATGGGCTCTAGCAATTTCTATGGCTTTTGAAAGTACTAATGTACCACCTTCTGACAAAAGTTTCTCCCGAATTTTTGGTGATAAGATTCCACACACAATTCTGTCTCTCACCATATCATTAATGGTTGTTACTGGGTAATCACAGTCCTTAACCAACACGCGTATGGCTGTTATATACTGTTCCACTGATTCATGCACACTTTGGTCTCGTTTGTGAAACTTGTACCGAGCAAAGACTGGGTTGACAGATGGTGAAATATGTTCCTTGAACTTTTCTAGGTAGCAAGCAATTTTATCTGTCTCTTCTGCCTGCAATGTCCAAGTACTGTATACGTCTCGACCTTTTTCACCAAGCCACAGAAGTAGATATGCACACTGTTGCTTTTCAGTTTTTCCACTTAAAGGGCCTGTGAACATTAGCCGCACATGTTGTTCAAATTTTTTCCATGACTCATGACTGGCTGCTTCCCAGTCAAAACGAGGTGAAGGCGTAGAGTTGTCCATCTTGACTATTTTTCTGACACCATGTTGTGTTCAATGAGAGACATTTGTTTAAATCAGTTTATTGAAGCCAACCGACCTGCAACACAAAACAACAAGCGTAAGCACATATCAAGCAATACAATGAGAGTATTACAGGCGGCACAAGCATATCATAACAAAGGTAAGCATACAACAAAGTACAAACTATTTTCTGGCTTTGACAAAACATAGAAGTTTTGAACCCTAGTCATATTAAATTCTGCTCGTTTTGAGTTTGACTCTTTTATTTTATTTTAATTTCTGTTTGTTTTGGGTTTCATTTATTTATTGATAATTCTATTTTTGTTCATTTTGGTTTAATGAAGTTCTTTACTTTTTTTTGAAAAACTTATTTTGTGGAAAAAGTTTTTTTTTTAATTAATAGCGGAAAAGAGTAGGAGAGCTTGAAAAAATTTAGATTATTTTTCCAAAAAAAAACGAAAAAAATTTCATTCTGTTCTAATTAAAATGAAAGTGAAGGGAAACAAATATTGTCCTAGCTAAAAAGGCCATTGACATTAAGATTTAGCTAAAGGTACTGTTTGCTCAGCACCGAGACTTTACTAACGTCAGACCAGCATCGTCAACAAGATTTACCTGACTGGTTAACTCAGGCTAGTTAAGATGCTCGTCACATAATTTTTTTTTCTGTACAGGTAAGAATTTATAATGAAGCTCTATGACTAGAACACCTTAGCTAGATAAAAAAAACGAATAAATTGAATTTTGGTGGTGTCCCCAGAAATTAACTAAATTTATTGTAAATGGGTTTGGTGTCAGCTTAGATCTCGGTGTTCGCTAAATCTCATTGCGACTAAACCTGAGACAAACTGCTTACAGGTGATTCAAAATCTGACTCATGTAGAACATGATAGAATCTGTTTCAAAAACTGAATTGAAAGTTTTACATCTTCTATATTTTCAAGAAAAGATTCTGAAAAAAAAAAAAAAAATCAAAATTTAAACCTATTTCCTTTATTGCAAGATGTTCCACTTTGATGCTATTCATATTGGGTATATTATGAAAATTAAGTGATTTAGAAAATTAAGCTATTGTCCTGCATACCAGTTTCCCCTGGTATTCCAGGGACAATTTCTCTTAGGACAAGCTAAGGTTTTTGCTCGTTGATAGGTATGATGTTCTCATAACTAGAACTTGTATTAATTTTTCATGAAATAAAATTTTCTTCGGTGACTTCGAATTTTGAAATTTTGCTAATTTTCTACATTTCGACTTTACTAAAATGTGCTAGCTAAGATGCGCTAGCTTTAGTAAGACGAATAGCGTCGAATACTTATCTTTATATTAACCCTTAAAGAACATAAGCAAAACTTACTAGGTGTATTTTATGTGTATGCTGGATTACGTTCCAGATGTTAGAACCTTTGGGGGAAGGAGTGACAATCTGAAAAAAGCGCAGGTTATATTGAGAATCTAAGAAAGGGAGTATATAGGCCTGAAGACCCTGTTATGTATACGTGCCTGCTATCCAGATTCCAGGTTCAAAATACCAAGTTCTGATCTACTTTTTTTCAAAAATTTTCCTTTTTAAACACAAATTTTCCTTGTCACACTAGAGATTACTTATTGTTGGAAAAGCAAAAAAAAAAGTCATACAGATAGGCAAGTGT
This sequence comes from Artemia sinica, assembly GCA_027921565.1. Taxonomy (NCBI): domain Eukaryota; kingdom Metazoa; phylum Arthropoda; class Branchiopoda; order Anostraca; family Artemiidae; genus Artemia; species Artemia sinica. The sequence continues at coordinate 52,210,906 of CM051265.1, forward strand.
TAACTTCATAAGAAACGGAGCTGAAACGTATTCTTTTCCAAAATAAAATTTGTCCAGTCGCCTTTAAAAGGCCCTAGCTTCGAAGGTAAAACCACTTGAAACCAAACGTCGAAAATTTCTAAAACCTTATATATCTCTTTGATAATGTAAAGTTCTGCGTATCTTTTAAAGAGTTAGTGGTAAAAACAACTGTAAGTAAGGAGTAACTCGGCCCAATTGTAACTGAAACTCTAAAAAAACGAATTTTAATATCAATAGAAACAGCAGCAGTATGCCCATATTGCCTTTTGGTTAGTTGAACATCCCCCTTATGATGCTCAAGAATTTTCAGCTTGATACATTAAGCTGTTCCTAAGATATTACTGATGCGCCCTTTTGAGAATTTGTATGCACACAGTATGCTTTGATTTAGTTCAACATTTCCTCAAATTATCTTCTTCATATCCTCAGCCTTAGTAGTAGTTGCTACAGAAGGAGTAGTTGTAGCAGTGGTAGTAGTAGTAGCAGTAACGTTAGTAGTGGTAGCAGCGTGCAATACTTTTTTTTTTCTGTCAATTGATCATCCCCCTCATCATTCCCTGGAAGTTTCAATTGTATACCCTTAGTTAATCCTGAGCTACGCCTTTTTGACAACCTGTATGCACGTAGTTTGTTTGGATTTAGATCAACTTTTCCCTCCACATTATCTGAAATCCCCAAAGATGCAGTTTCTGGACCTTCCAACTATATTGAACAAAATGGTTATCTCAAAATTTTTATTGGATGTGTTTTGGGAGTAGGACTGGTTGCCCTCCAATCACGTTTAACAAAGAAAGGGCATGAGAACTTTCGATTCCATGTCAAATGAGTTCCTTCCGAAGCTTCTACGACAACTCCTTGTATACGAAATGCCTTAGTGAGAATAAAAAAAAACCCATACATTGTGCGAACATCACCCTTTCCTTGGGCAGCACTATTGCGCTCCCTATTATTCAAAACATATAAAATTCATTAAGATTAATATCATCAATCAGAAGCTATGAGCATGAGAAAATTCATCAGATTTTCAAAAAGGGGGAGGGACACCCCCAAAACGTCTAGTGATGTTAATGAAAATTATACTATCAGATTCAGCATATCAAAGAACCCAAGTAGTTCCAAGCTCCAATCTAGAAAATGTGGAATTAAGTATTTGTTGCCAGAGGAACGATCACGAATGCGTGTTTTTTGTTTTTGATTTTTTTTTTTTTTTTATTATTATTATTCTTGTTTTTTCTTTCCCCGAGGATGATTGCATCCAACCAATGGTCCTAGAAGATCGGAAGAGGGCTTATTCAAAAGGAATTCAAACGTTCTAGAGTTCTTTTTAAGTGACATAAAAAGATTGGAGGGCAACTGGCCCCCCTCCCACACGCCTTAGTCCCCAAAGACACGTGATGAAAGTTTTGCAATCAAAATTCTACACGGAGAGGGGACAGGGAAGGAGATTTCCTTGGCATAACTGGAAAAACGGTCAGAAATTAAAGTAAAAGTGATAATTCTTTTAAACGGCAAGTAAAGAGCAACGTTAAAACTTAAAAATAACAGAAACTATTGTCTCCCCCCCCCCTGTAGCCTATACTTCCCAATAACAAATACTATACGTAAACAATGGGAAAATTGCATGACTTATAGACCTTTCCCCAGGGACTGTGGGGGATCATGTTATCCCCCAAAACATTGTTACTGAACTTTTCAAATGTGCTGAACAAAATGGTTATCTCAAAATTGTGATCGGACGACTTTGAGGAAAATAGGGGATGGGAGGGGGCTAGTTCCCTCAAATCTTTTTGGTCACTTAAAAAAGGCACTAGAACTTTTAAATTTCGTCACAACGATCCCTTTCTCGGTTTGCTAGAATTATTGGTTCAATATGATCACCCCTGGGAAAAAGAAAATAAAAGACAAATAAACACGCATCTGTGATCTTTCTTCTTGCAAAAAAATACAAAATTCCACATTTTTGCAGATAGGAGCTTGAAATCTCTAAGTAGTACACTAAATCTAATGGTGTAATTTTCATTATTTTTTTACTTTTAGGGGATGTTTCCCCCCTTAACTTAATGAAACTTATATATTTAGAATCATTATAATAAGCCGATTCTTTTGATATATCTATTGGTATCAAAATTCTTTTGATATATCTATTGGTATCAAAATTCCGTTTTTTAGAGTTTTGGTTATTATTGAGCCGCGTGACTCCTTACTTACAGTTCCTTACCACGAACTCTTTAACCAGTATCATAGTAGTAGTATTGGACTGCTTGGTTTGCATTCTAGAATTATTGAATAGATGCGATCATCCCTGGAAAAAAAAATTCAAAACAAAACTAAAAAATAAACATGCATCCGTGATCTTTCTTCTGGCAAAAAAAAATACAAAATTCCACATTTTGGCAGGTTGGAGCTAAAAACTTGTACAAAACGGTTCTTGGATGCGCTGAATCTGATGGTGTAATTTTCATTCATATTCCTTAAGTTATAGGGGGTGTTTTCCCCCTTTTTTGAAAATAAGGCAAGTTTCCTATGCCTCGTAGCTTTTTATAGGTAACACTAAACTTAGGAATTTATATATTTGGAATCAGCATGATAACCCAAATTTTTTGATATATCTATTGATATCAAAGTTCCGCTTTTTAGAGTTTCGGTTCCTATTGAGCCACGTTGCTCCTTAATTACAGTTCGTTACCAAGAAATGTTTGATGCAATTCTTCCGTTAAATTGGCCCAAGGTAATTGACCTTGGACAAGCAGATTGTTGAACAAAATCTGCATTTATCTCTACTGAAAATTAATTTGAAAAACGTTTTCCACAAAATAAGTCTTTCAAAGAAAAGAAAAGAACTCCATTAAACTAAAAATGAGCAAAAATAAAATCAAATAATCTACCAAGCTTGAAACTATCACAAACCAGCATCGATAAATAAATGAAACCCAGAACGAATAGAAATCATAGGCAGCGCAATAGCACTGCCTAAGTAAAGAACGATGTTGGCACAATGTATTATTTTTATTTTTTTCCATACCCGGGACCTTCGTATCGAAGGAGTTGTCGTAGAAACTTCGAAAAGGGCTCATTCGATTGGAAATTAGAGTGGCTAGTGCCCTTTTAAATAGTCGGAAGTGATTGGAGGGCAACTAAACGCCCATCATTCCCCCAAACACATCCAATCAAGATTTTGAGATAGCCATTTTGTTCAGCGTAGTTGATTTCCAGATAGAAAATATGTTTTTGAGGAGGACACTCCCCCACAACGCTCAGGGCAAGGGTTTTAAGTTATGCCCTGGGGGCATATAAGAATGTTGTTGGCACAATGTATTATTTATTATTTTTTTTTTCCTTTAGACCAGGGCATTTCGTATCGAAGAAGTTGTCGTAGGAACTTGGAAAAAGGGCTCATTCAATTGGAAATTGGAGTGGCTTGTGCCCTTTTTAATAGTCAAATGTGATTGGAAGGCACCTAACACCTCTTCCACGCCCACCATTTCCCGAAACACATCCAATCAAAACTTTGAGATAGCCATTTTGTTCAGCGTAGTTGATTTCCAGATAGAAATTATGTTTTTGAGGAGGACACTCTCCCACAGTCCTCAGGGCAAGGGTTGTAAGTTATGCCCTGGGGCTTGTAAGGTTTTTTATAGAAAGCATTGTCGTAGAAACTTCAAAAAGGCTCATTCGATTGGAAATTCAAGGGCAAGTGCCCTTTTTAATAGTCGAAAGTGATTGGAGGGCAACTAATTCCCCTCTCACGCCCACCTTTTCCCTAAACACATGCAATCAAAATTTTAAGATAGTCATTTTGTTCAACGTAGTTGAAAATTCTGGAAATTAGGTCTTTGAGGATGACAAACCCCCATAGCCCTCCGGGCAAGGTTTGTAAGTTATGCCCTGGGGGTATATAAGGTTTTTATAGAACGCCTTGTCGTAGAAACTTCGAAAAGGGCTCATTCGATTGGAAATTGGAGTGGCTTGTGCCCTTTTTAATAGTCGAAAGTGATTGGAAGGCAACTAACACCCCTTCCACGCCCACCATTTCTCAAACTCATCCAATCAAGATTTTGAGATAGCCTTTTTGTTCCGCACAGTATAAAGTTCAGGAAATTATACCTTTGAACAGGGCACTCCCCCCACAGTCTTCGGGCAAGGGTTATAAGTTATAGCCTGGGGGCATATAAGGTTTTTATAGAAAGCGTTGTCGTAGAAACTTCAAAAAAGGGCTCATTCGATTGGAAATTCAAAGGTCTAGTGCCCTTTTTGATAGTCGAAATGATTTGAGGGCAACTAACCCCCTCTCACGCCCACCTTATCCCCAAACACATCCAATCGAAATTTTAAATAGAAATTTTGTTCAGCGTAGTTGGTTTCCAGATAGAAATTATGTTTTTGAGGAGGAAAATCCTCCACAGCCCTCAGGGCAAGGGTTTGTAAGTTATGCCCTGGGGTATATAAGGTTTTATAGAAAGCGTTGTCGTAGAAACTTCAAAAAAGACTCATTCGATTGGAAATTCAAAGGGCTAGTGCCCTTTTTGATAGTCGAAATGATTTGAGGGCAACTAACCCCCTCTCACGCCCACCTTATCCCCAAACACATCCAATCGAAATTTTAAATAGCCATTTTGTTCAACGTAGTTGAAAGTTCTGGAAATTAGGTCTTGGAGGATGACAACCCCCCACAGCCCTCAGGGCAAGGGTTGTAAGTTATGCCCATGGGGCATATAAGGTTTTTATAGAACGCGTTGTCGTAGAAACTTCGATTTGATTGGAAATTGAAATGGCTAGTGCCTTGTTTAATAGTCGAAAGTGATTGGAAGGCAACTAGCACCCCTTCCACGCCCACCATTTCCCCCAAAAACATCCAATCAAAATTTTGAGATAGCCATTTTGTTCCACGCAGTTTAAACTTCAGGAAATTATACCTTTGATTAAAACACTCCCCCGTAAGTCTTCAGGGCAAGGGATATAAGTTATTCCCTGGGGGCATATAAGTTTTTATTGAAATCTTTGTCGTAGAAACTTGAAAAAGGGCTAATTCGATTGGAAATTCAAAGGGCTGGTGCCCCTTTTAATAGTCTCGAAAGTGATTTGAGGGCAACTAACCCCCCTCTCACGCCCAACTTTTCCTCAAATACATCCAATAAAAATTTTTAGATAGCCATTTTATTCAACGTAGTTGAAAGTTTTGGAAATTAGGTCTTTAAGGATTAAAATCCCTCCACCCCCACAGCCCTCAGGGCAAGGGTCTTCAGTTATGCCCTGGGGACATATAAGGTTTTTATAGAAAGCGATGTTGTAAGAAACTTCAACAAGTCTCATTCAATTGGAAATTGCAAGGGCTAGTGCCCTTTTAACAGTCGAAAGTGATTGGAGGGCAACTAACCCCCCTCTCACGGCCACCTTTTCCCCAAACACATCCAATCCAAATTTTAAGATAGCCATTTTGTTCAACGTAGTTGAAAGTTCTGGAAATTAGGTCTTGGAGGATGACAACCCCCCACAGCCCTCAGGGCAAGGGTTTTAAGTTATACCCTTGGGGCATATAAGGTTTTTATAGAACGCGTTGTCGTAGAAACTTCGATTTGATTGGAAATTGAAATGGCTAGTGCCCTTTTTAATAGTCGAAAGTGATTGGAAGGCAACTAACACCCCTTCCACGCCCACCATTTCTTCAAAAACATCCAATCAAAATTTTGAGATAGCCATTTTGTTCCACGCACTTTATAGTTCAGGAAATTATACCTTTGATTAAAACACTCTCCCTACAGTCTTCAGGGCAAGGGATATAAGTTATTCCCTGGGGGCATATAAGGTTTTATAGAAAGCGTTATCGTAGAAACTTGAGAAAGGGCTAATTCGATTGGAAATTCAAAGGGCTAGTGCCCCTTTTAATAGTCTCGAAAGTGATTTGAGGGCAACTAACCCCCCTCTCACGCCCAACTTTTCCTCAAATACATCCAATAAAAATTTTTAGACAGCCATTTTATTCAACGTAATTGAAAGTTTTGGAAATTAGGTCTTTAAGGATGACAATCCCTCCACCCCCACAGCCCTCAGGGCAAGGGTCTTACGTTATGCCCTGGGGACATATAAGGTTTTTATAGAAAGCGATGTTGTAAGAAACTTCAACAAGGCTCATTCAATTGGAAATTGCAAGGACTAGTGCCCTTTTAACAGTCGAAAGTGATTGAAGGGCAACTAATCCCCTTCTCACGCCCACCATTTCCCCAAACACATCCAATCGAAATTTTGAGATATCCATTTTGTTCAACGTAGTCGAAAATTTAGGAAATTAGTTCTTTTAGGATGATAACCCCATCAGGGCATATAAGATTTATATAGAAAGTGTTGTAGAAATTTCAAAAGGGGCTCATTTGATTGGAAATTGAAATTGCCCTTTTTAATAGTCGAAAGTGAGTGGAGAATAATTAACCCCCCTCTCATGCCCACCATTTCCCCAAACACATTCAATCAAAGTTTAGACTTACAAGCCTTGCACTGAGGGCTCTGAGGGGGTTATTATCCTAAAGACTAATTTCCAGAACTATCAACTACGTTGAACAAAATGGATATCTCAAAATTTTGATTGGATGTGTTTCGGGAAATGTTGGGCGTGAGAGGGGGTTAGTTGCCCTTCAATCACTTTCAACTATTAAAAAGGGCACTAGCCCTTTCAATTTCCAAATGAATGAACCCTTTTTGAAGTTTCTACAACATCGCTTTCTATAACAACCATATATGCCCCCAGGACATAACTTACAACCCTTGCCCTCAGGCCTGTGGGAGGGGGGATTGTCATCCTTAAAGACCTAATTTCCAAAACTTTCGACAACGTTGAATAAAATGGCTATCTAAAAATTTTGATTTGATGTGTTTGAGGAAAGAATGGGCATGAGATGGGGATTAATTGCCCTCAAATCACTTTCGACTATTAGAAATAGCACTAGCCCTTTGAATTTCCAATCGAATGAGCCCTTCTTCAAGTTTCTATGACAAAGATTTCAAGAAAAACCTTATGTGTCCCCAGGGCATAACTTATAATCCTTGCCCTGAAGACTGTGGGGGGATTGTCCTGCTCAAAGGTATAATTTCCAGGACTTTCAAATGTGTGGAACAAAATGGTTATCTAAAAATTTTGAGTGGATGTGTTTGGGGAAATGGTGGGCGTGGAAGGGGTGTTAGTTGCCTTCCAATCACTTTCGACTATTAAAAAGGGCACTAGTCATTTCAATTTCCGATCGAAGGAGCCTTTTTTGAAGTTTCTACGATAACGCTTTCTGTAAAAACCTTATATGCCTCTAGGGCATAACTTACAACCATTGCCCTGAGGGTTGTGGGGGGTTTGTCATTCTCAAAGACCTAATTTCCAGAACTTTCAACTAGGTTGAACAAAATGGCTATCTCAATATTTTGACTGGATGTGTTTGGGGAAAAAGTGGGCGTGAGAGGGGGATTATTTGCCCTCCAATAACTTTCGACTATTAAAAAGGGCACTAGCCGTCTGAATTTCCAATCGAATGAGCCTTTTTTGAAGTTTCTACGACAACGCTTTCTGTAAAAACCTTATATGCCCCAGGGCATAACTTATAACCCTTGCCCTGAGGGCTGTGGGGGAGTGTCCTCGCCAAAAACATAATTTCTATCTTGAAATCAACTACGCTGAACAAAATGGCTATCTCAAAATTTAGATTGGATGTGTTTGGGGAAATGGTGGGCGTGCAAGGGGTTTTAGTTGCCTTCCAATCACTTTCGACTATTAAAAAGGGTACTATCCGCTCGAATTTCCAATTGAATGAGCCCCTTTCGAAGTTTCTACGACAACTTCTTCTATACAAAGTCCCCTGGTCTAAAGTAAAAAAAAAAAAAAATAATACATTGTGCCAACATCGTTCTTATCTCTCCCCAGGGCAAAATTTAAAACCCTTGCCCTGAGGGCTGTGGGGGTGTGTCCTCCTCAAAAATACGATTTCAATCTGAAAATCAACTGCGCTGAACAAAATTTAGATTGGATGTGTTTTGGGAAATGGTGGGCGTGGAAGGGGTGTTAGTTGCCTTCCAATCACTTTCAACTATTAAAAAGGGCACTAGCCGTTCCAATTTCAAATCGAATGAGCCCTTTTTCCAAGTTTCTACGACAACTCCTTCGATACGAAGTGCCTTGGTATGGAAAATAAATAATACATCGTGCCAACATTGTTGTTTACTTAGGCAGCAGCGCTATTGCGCTCCGTATGATTTGTAAAGGGAGTCATGTTAAATACTAGGAGTTCATAACCTCAAACATAAAACTCTTTTATTGTTCCAGTTCCAACAAGATGCCATTTAATCTCCTTCACGGTATAAAGCTGTTGGGAGGACGGGGTGGGTATATTGAAGGGATCTCGAGCCTACTTTTGTCCTCCAAGTACACGCATCAAAAACCTTATATGGCTTTGGTTCAAAATTTGTACTTTGCTGTCTTTCGTTTTTATACTAATTACAGAAATCATCTGAAATTTCAGATTTTGAACTTGGTTAATTTTTTTTACCGAATCAGTTTGTTCGTTTTCATACTTATTTTGAAATTTGGGTAAATTTCTAGGTGACACTATAATTTAGCTAGGATGAAAGTGAAAACATCAATTGGTGCCTTGTTTTATGCTCTTTCATAATTCAATAGTCGCTTCTGTCGTAAATTGAATCTTGAGCCCTTAAGGGGGTCCGAAATTATTTCGTTTTTGTAACCACACAAAGAAGTTATCAACACTAGTTAAGCTTTTGAAAAGCGGTTAATAACATATCACTAGTTTGTAAATAAGTTGTTCAAGAGTAATATATTCCAAAAATACTTATTTATAAAATTTCAAATCTCAATTATTAGGCAACTTAAATATAAACCGTTTTCCTACCGTTTCAAGTTGTTCAAATACAGTCAGCAAAAATAGCGCTGAATTTTGCGATTCGGAACTTTGCCGTCGACAATTCAGGGTATATTCCAATGCAAGGTATATATTTCCTTATTAGGGGTGGGGGGTACACTTCATAGTAAATTTGTAGTGGGCCATATAATTTAGCTAGGATGAAAGTGAAAACATCATTTGATGCTTTTTTAGGCTCTTTTATAATTCATATTAAATACCTTCGGGATCCCTTTAAGGGATCAAAAATGTAATTTGCGACAGAAGCGATTATTGAATTATGAAAGAGCATAAAATAAGGCATCAAATAATGTGTTCAATTTCATCCTAGCTTAATTATAGTGTCACTTAGATATTTACCGAAATTTGAAATATAAGGTTAAATTTGCATGAACAACTAAAGGTCTTAATTTTTAACTACCCCCCCCCCCACCAAAAAAAGTAATATTAAAAGAAAAAAATATCTCGTAAAATGTCTTGTTGGAACAAAACATTATTTTTACAGTGTTCTAATAGGAAATTGTTTGGTCCATATAGACCTAAAGAGGCGGACACACGTTACTTTTTTCGGCACCGATTTCAAAAGTTGGGTGGGAAACCGATAGCGGTACAAAACAGTGCCCTTTGCACAAGATTTTCAAAACTGAACATCATGGGCACCAATAGTCAACTGCATTTTATCAATAGATTAAAAATAGATAGATTTTTCAAGGGATTAAAAAGGTTACGCAAACTAATCCTTCTGACCTTGTTTTAACTGAAGATAATTTATTCTTGAAATCCAGTGGTAATGACACATCTTTAAAGATTGACAATGATGTTGAACTTACAAGCGGTAATTATCACCCAATGCAATCATATATTCAAAAAAATGAGTTCAGTGATCTTAAGTGTAATCAACTGAAAGTGTGCTTTAGTTTTTTAAACAGTAGATGTATGTCTAGTAATTGTAAATATCTACACATTTGTAAGTTTCATGTTTTTAGCCGTTGTATGAATAATTTTTGCAAATACCCCCATGTTGATATCTGCAAACGCTTTTCAAGTGGAAGATGCTTTGGCTGTGCAAAACATCATATCAAATTGCCCATTAAGAGTCGTAGTAGGTTCCACAAAACTGGGCCACAAAACCAACGTTTTTTAGGGCGACGCCGAAAGTATTCACGACCCCCCCCCCTCCCCTAAGTCGTGTTCCATTCAACTTTCAGTCTTATCCCCCTGCATACCCGATACAGCGCAGTATACCTCAGGAACCCATCCCTCGAAACAATCCTCCGCCCCATGTACTTACGCCTGCCCAGTCAGTCCAACCCCCACAATCACTTTACTCAATTCGGACCATCCCCAAACCCCCCCTTACTCATTTTCCTCCCAAAAATCCCCTTCCTTTCGACTCCGTTCTTCTCCGTGCGTCCAAGAAGTTACCGACCGGTTCTGGACTCCACCCGTTATTTGCCGAAACAAACCCAACCCCTCCCCTCTCAGACACCCCCCACCTTACTTCCCTCCCTCAGCATCATCTTGCCCCCCCCCAACCCCCATATAAAGATCACTCCCAATTTGACTTATTCCCAGATCACCAGGAAACCTTTCTCCCTTCCCTTGCACTTTATCCCCCCTGGCTACCCTGCCAGTATAACTCTGGTTTAAGAGTAAGCAGGCAGAATGATCCACAGGTAACACATCCATGCAAAATTTCTAAAACTTCAAATAGTAAGACGAATTCCACCGCAGTTCCATCCCAACTTAATAATATTCCCATAATATGTTCGCTGTCCTCCTTTTCTCTCAAGCCCGGTCCAGTCCCGCCTTTTAATAATGCCTCAAAACCACACCCTTACCCACAGCACCCTTCTCATAAACTTCAACCCCAAATAACTCCATCCCGAATTGAAAAAAAATCCCAATACCCAAATCGGTTTAAATTTCCAACTTTCCTACTTACCAATGCTGAGAGCCTGAATTTTGACAAAATTACCGAACTCGAGGGTATCTCTGAAATTCATAAAATTAATATTATTGCTGTGACAGAGGTTCAGTCCCAGAACCCAGATTTCCTAAAAATTAGCAATTATACTCAGTTTATAAAACTTCGCCCTCCCGACCACCCTCTCGGGAAAAAAGGGGGTGGTATATTATTTTTTGTCCGAGATAACCTCCAACCTAAACTCATCCCCACCCCCAACTTATCAGATTATGATGAAATTCTATGGCTGAGCCTTCGACCGAAAGTACTTCCCCGCCCTTTCAATTTAATTGTAACCGCCGTCTTTTATCATTCCCCTAACCAATGTATTGACCAGAAACGCAAATTTATCCAACAATTTCTTATAAGTGCTGACTTTGTGTTATCAAAGTATCCGAACGCTGGTATTTGCTTACTTGGTGATGCGAATGACCTGAGGATAGACTCTATCTGCACCTCTCTTAATATTAAACAACTGGTTAAAATATCTACAACAAAAGGTAACACCTCTCTGGATGTTATTTGTTCAAACATGAGTAAGTTTTATAACTCCCCGCAAGCACTGCCACCACTAGGAGGCAGTTACCACTATTGTCTTCTTTTTTCTCCCTCCTCAGCCATTGAACATTCCTTTACTACCTCCATTGGGGTTTGCCGTCCCCTCAGTGACGCAGGACTTTTTTCTTTTGGATCATGGCTGACCAGTGAAAGTTGGTCAGACCTTTATAATTCTAATAACCTTGATGACAAAATTTTGATTTTTCACAAAAAACTAATTGATTCCTATTCATTATGTTTCCCGGAAAAAAAAATCAGAAAGTGCTCCAGTGATAAACCTTACATAAATAATCACATAAAAACATTAATTCGTACGAAAATAAGCTTATTTAAGAGGGGTAATTTAGCTGAAGCAAATAAGTTAAGAAAGGAATTAAAAAGTCAAATTAGAAAAGCTGCCCGAGCCTATTATAAAAATAAAATTAAAGACTTGTGCCATGATAAACCAAAGAACTGGTACTCTGAAATTAAAAAACTTACCGGCAAGAGTCAAGAACAACTAAATTTTAATTTAAATGAACCTCCAAAGACCACAGCTAATAACCTGAATAAGTTTTTGGCTTCTATTGTCCAGAGTCTCCCGCCACTATCTTACGAATTTCCAGATATTCCTGTTCCTTTTTCACTCCCACATATTTCTCCACTTGATGTTGTAAAAAAAATTGAAAAACTAAAACGATCAAGCATTTGCCCTTTAGATATTCCTGTTCCTCTGATTAAAGCTTTCAGTGATTACCTCTCAAAACCCCTATCCACCCTGTTTAATGAAATTACCAAATCTGGACAGTTCCCTCAATATTGGAAACAAGGCTTTATTACCCCAATTAAAAAGAAAAATGGGAAGCCTGGTTTTGATGGCATTCGTCCTATTACCCTCACCTCGATTTTTTCAAAATTGTATGAAAGTTTTCTCGCAGACTGGCTTAAGATGAAAGTCCTCCCCCTCATTGATCTTAGACAGTTTGGTAATCTTAAATCCACGTCAACCTCTCATTACCTGATCCATCTTGTTGATACCATGGGTAAATTACTTGAAAAACCAAACACTTGGCTTAATCTAATTTCTATTGATCTTCAAAAAGCCTTTGATTTGATTAACCACAATTTACTCATACATAAACTTATAAATGAATTCCACATTGAAACTTTCCTTGTTAAGCTCGTTGCCTCTTTTCTTTCTAATAGATCTCAAGCAGTTAAATATCTAAATTGTTTCTCAGATCATCTCCCCATATTTAATGGCATTCCTCAGGGGACTATTCTAGGCCCTCTCCTTTTTTCACTTATGATTAATAGCCTTTCAACCCTTTATGACAATAGATGGAAATTTGTTGATGACTTGACAGTTTTAGAGATATGTCATAAAAACATCTTTAGCAACCCAATGGGCATACTCCAAGATATTGCCTGTGAGGCCTCTTCCCTTGACATGACTGTTAACCCTTCTAAATCCGCAATAGTCTCAGTAAGTTTCCTTAAATCCCCTCCCCTTTTTCTTGCTCCTATACCTCCTGAAACCTCTGTCACATCTCTTAAACTCCTTGGTGTTACAATTTCTTCCAATTTGAAATGGGATGCCCATATAAAATAATATCCTACGACAAGCAAACTCCTCGCTTTCCCTCCTTAAACTTTTAAATAAATTCAGTTGCCCCCAATCACATTTACTACAAGTATACATTTCTTTTGTGCGTCCCATATTAGAGTACGCTTGTCCTGTGTGGCACCCTGGCCTCTCTAATGAAGCAACACGAAAAATTGAAAATGTCCAAAAGAGAGCTCTAAAAATTATTTTTAAAGAGGGCAAGATACCGTATTTGTATTTGTTAAATATTTCAAACCTAGAGACCCTCGAGAGACGAAGAAATAATTTGTGCCTCCGTTTTGCAAAAAATGCCATAACAAACCCTCGGACGGCAAGTATTTTCCCCAAATGTCACTCCCCATCCAGATTACGGCCGCCTCGAGCTGTTTCTGATCCTATCCCTGTTTTGTCCCCCATTCACTGCGTTACTTCGAGATATGAAAAAACTTTTGTCCCCTTTATTACAGGAAAATTGAATAAAATGTCCCAATAGTTTCTTTTTTTTTACTTTCTTATCTTTATCTTATCTTTAGCTATAACTGACACAATTAATAGTTTCTAATTTGTACCTAACCAATTTCTTGTATTGCCAGTGTAGCAAGTGTTTCATAAATTTTTATTTTAATGTCATGTTCGAACTTATTTTTTACTTCATATTTTTATCTTTTACCTGACCTCAGAATTTTGATCTTTTTATTTGACTTGATTTGTGTGTTATTGTCTGTTATTTGACTCAGAATGCGAATTCGGCCTTCAAAGGCTAGTGATAGTTCATTTTTGGAATAAATCTTATCTTATCTTATCTCAATAGCTACAACTTATTTCTTTTGATTTTCCTGCAGAAAAGAAGGAAACGATTGAGGATTAAAACTCCTCAGGAAGAATAATTTTTTTTGTATAATCAAGATAAAATTCGGTGCCGTTTTGTAAATCGGCACCGAAAACTAAAATGTTTTCAAACTCGAAGCGCTGCCGTTTTCTTTGCAATTCGGTGCCGATTTGGCAAATCGGTGCCGGAAAAATCTACGTGTGTCTGGTCCTTAACAGGCTTTTTGCAACCAATGCGCCATAATTAAGCTTGCATTAGCTGCGTTCGTTTTCGTCGTTCTATGGAAATCAAATCCTCGGTTTTACAATTAAGCCGTTCGTTTTCTCCGTTCTATGAAATGTTTCGCTTATAAGCCGTTCTTTGAAATGCCGTTCTTCGTTCTTAGTACCGTCGTTCTTAGAACGACGAACTGAGCCTCACACTCCGTTCAACAACTTTAGTTTTACTTTTGGGCGCCAAGTTTTTAAAAAAAAAAAAAAAACAAGACAGAAAACAAGTTTATTGATATTTAATTTTGTAGATTTTGTTGATGGGGTCTTTCATCTAACAAATGGTAGTGATTTGTTTTTCGTATATGTGGCACAGTTTTGAAATCTTCAGAAAGTTCTGGAAGCATTTTTGGGATAAATTGCTTTCCAAACTTACAAAAATTCCTTAGGGGTTACTTGGAAACATCATGGGAGGAATTTCTAGATATCTTAGATTACAACTAATACTAAGAAACTCCAGCTAACCCCAGGTTTCAATACCCTTAGGAATATGTTCAATTGTTCAAACGTCTTAAGCTTAAAATTTAGAAAGGAAATTTGGCTGATTAAGTGTTAGGCTAAGTGCCACAACTATGAGTATTGTCCATATTATGGAGTAAAAAATATTTTCTTAACTTGTGTCCCTATGTGGAGTCCACTATCTAGGATTGCACCCCCATTTCAACTAATCTAATGTCTATGCCCATTCATAAGCATTCAAAAGCAAGAGTGCCCATTTGCACTTTATAGAACGGTGCAACAGTCACTCAACAGTCACTTTCCTCTAGTAGCTCTATTGCTTATTTTGCTACATTCACAAGTATATTTTCCATTTTTGTTGTGCTGGTTGATTGAAATTTTATCTGTGACTTTGAAATTTTATCTGGCTAAGGAAAGCTCTTATAAGCCGTTTTTTCAGTTAAAACGAAGTTCTTAGAACGGCGAAATAAAACGCAATTTAAGAGTAAAACCGAGAAAATCTTTTTAGTACTATGAACGACGAACGGTGAAAACGAACGCAGCTATTAGTGACATCTAAACTTTAATTTTGAATAAAATATAACCTACCCAAATAGGAAATTGTTAGTTAAAAAGAAGTTTCAGTCAGGTTTGAAGCTCAGAAAAAAAAAAAAAAGGTGAACATAACTTTCAAGAATGAATCCAGGGCCAAAAATACAGCCTGGGAAGGTATTTCCCAGCTAACGTTTCTACTCGTTTCTTATTGCTAGAACATAGATGACAGGTCTATAGCCTACCTAGGCTAGCCTATCTGAAATCTGACAAAAAATATTTATTTTTTTGGCATTTAACCAACTGTTGTTGAAAAATAAAGGTAGCCAAATAGTGGAGAGTTACAGCTTTTGGTAATTTTTTGCAGTTCATATTATTAACTTACAAATAAAGTAAACATACCACTCAATAGGCTACCTGTTTTTATGCTCTTTCCAAATATAATATCCTAGGCTAATCATTTTTGTTGGAAATGAATTTTACCCCCACCCCTATATATACCAATTCAGGGTGTATATCTGCACATTGGGGGGGGGGGTAAATTTTAGTTCTGATGTAAATGAGAGGTAAGTTTAATCTTTACCCCCACCCTGGTAAATATTGGTAAATATCTACCAAATCATATTATTGAGTTAGGAATAAAGTGAATACACCATTTGATGCCTTTTTTCATGCTGATTACAAATATAATAAGCATTTCTATTGGAAATGAATTTCAGCCCCCCCCCCCTATATAGGCTATACCTATATGGGGGCTGAAATTCATTTCCAATAGAAATGCTTATTATATTCATAATCAGCATAAAAAAAGGCATTGTATAGTGTATTCACTTTAGTCCTAACTCAATAATATGATTTGGTAGATATTTACCTAAATATCTACCAAATCATATTATTGACTTACACATAAAGTGAATATACCACTTGATGCCTTTTTTTATGCTGATTACAAATATAATAATCATTGCTATTGGAAATGAATTTCAGCCCCCCCCCCCTATATATGCCAATTCAGGGTATATATTTCTACATTAGGGGGGGGGGTAAAGTTTAAACTTACCTCCCATTTACATCAGAAACAAAATGAGCCACTCTCTATCCACTGATGACTTGAATGCCTCCATGCAGGTAGACATCACTGTTTTTTCCCTGAGGTAATTCTGCAAGCTGACAACTCTATTTGAAAAGAACTTTTTCCTTAGTCTGGTATTTGCTCATTTCCAGAAAAGCTTATGATTGTGACCATGAGTTCTCATTGAATTGTCCAGTTGGAAAAGGTCAGGAATGGTATCCTCAGCATTTAGAAGCTTGTATGCTGTTATCACACTGCCTCATTTGCATCTATACAATAGAGATGGTATTTTGAGCTTGCAGAGACAGGATGGATATGGGACGTCACAGAGGCCTTTAAAACATTTTGTTGCCCTCCTCTGGACTGTTTCCAATGCTTCTTGGTCAGTCTTGTGGCTTGGGCATGCAACACACATTCCAAACTCTAGCCTTGGTTGATCTAGACTCTTATACAACTTAGTAATAACATTTGTAGTTCTGCTAGTGGAGTTCTTTTGAATTAAGCCATGTGTCTGATTAGCCTTTGCAATAGTTGCTTGTGCATGAATATGGAAATTCAACTCATCATCTACCAAGACACCAAGATCTTTCTCTGCATGGCTGCTGGACATAGCTTTGCAAGACCCATCACTACAATTCATATGTTACTGAGTGTTGGTTTTTCTTCCCCAGGTGGAGAGTCTTGCATTTTGCTGCATTGAATTTTAAGCTTCCAATATAAGTCTAGTGAGTGAAACCATCAAGGTCTAGTTGTGTTGACTCAATATTTTCTGTTGTTTCTGCACAACCAATAAGTTTTGAGTCATCAGTATAGAGGCTTACTTTGCTATTAAGGATTTTTGGCACAGTATTTATATATATTGAATAGCATCAGACCCAATACTGTGCCCTGGGGGACACCACTTCCAATAGCAGCCACCTCAGAGAAGAACATCCTTCCATCCCTTCCAAATATTTTCACCATCTGTTTCCTATCTGTTAGGAATTAATTAAAAAAACTCTTTCCACACAGCAAGTTTTTCAAAGAGAAGTAAAGAACTCCATTAAACAAAAAATGAGCAAAAATAAAATAATCTACCAAGCATGAAACTACCACAAATCAGCATCAATAAATAAATGAAACCCTAAATGAACAGAAATTACAATTATTAACCAAGTCAAACTTGAAATGAGCAGAAATTAACATAAGTTAGGTGCAAAACCCCTATGCCTTCCCAAGGCCAGAACAAAATTTGCACTTTACTGAAAAAATACAGATGAATGTGCATTGTCAGTTTAATACACATATACTGATATTTAGTAATCAAAATGTTAATATTATTTGATTTATTAAAGTTATAAAAGTAAAAACATTTATATTTTTTCAGTAAAGTGCAAATTTTGTTCTGGCCTTGGGAAGGCATAGGGGTTTTGCACCCAACTTATGTTAATTTCTGCTCATTTTGAGTTTGATGTTTTCTATAAACACCTTATATGCCCTCAGGGCATAAATTACAACCCTTACCCTAAGGTCTGTTAGGGTGGTTGTCATCCTCTAAGACCAAGTTTCCAGAACTTTCAACTATGTTAAACAACATGGCTATCTCAAAATTTTGATTGGATGTGTTTGGGGAAATGGTGGGCATGAGAGGGGCGGTAGTCATTCTCCAATCACTTTCAACTATTAAAAATGGCCCTAGCCCTTTCAATTTCCAATCAAATGAGCCATTTTGAAGTTTCTACAACAAAACTTTCAATAAAAATCTTACATGCCCCCAGTCATAACTTACATCCCATGCCCTGAGTGCTGGGGCGGGGTGTCATTCTCAAAGACCTAACTTCCAGAACTTTCTACTGAGTTGAACAAAATGGCTATCTGAAAATTTTGATTGGATGTGTTTGGAGGAATGGTGGGCATGAGAGGAGGGTTAGTTACCCTCCAATCACTTTCAACTATTACAAAGGGCACTAGCCCTCTCAATTTCGAATTGAATGAGCCCCTTTTGAAGTTTTACAACAACTCTATCTATAAAAACCGTATATGCCCCCAGGGCAGAACTTACAACCTTTGCCCTTGGGGCTCTGGGGGGTTTGTCATCCTTAAATACATAATTTTCAGAACTTCCAACTATGTTGAATAAAATGGCTATCTCTAAACTTCAACTGAATGTTTTTGGGGAAATGGTGGGCATAAGAGGGGGGTTAATTACTCTCCACTCACTTTTCAACTATTAAAAAGGGCAATTCCAATTTCCAATCATATGAGCCCTTTTTGAAATTTCTATAACAACTTTCTGTATAAACTTTATATATCCTAAAAGACCTTATTTCAAGAACTTTCAACTACGTTGAACCAAATGGATATCTCAAAATTTTGATTGGATGTGTTTGGGAAAATGATGGGTGTGAGAGGGGTGTTAGTTGCTCTCCAATCACTTTCAACTATTAAAAAAGGCACTTGCCCTTTCAATTTCCAATTGAATGAGCTCTTTTGAAGTTTCTACACTTTCAATAAAAACCTTATATGCCCCAGGGCATAACTTAGAACCCTTGTCCTGAGGGCTGGAGGGGGGGAGGGTTGTCATCCTTAAAGATCTAATTTCCAAAACTTTCAACTCTGTTGAATAAAATGGCTATCTAAAATATTGATTAGATGTGTTTGGAGAAAAGATGGGCATGAGAGGGGGGTTAGTTGCCTTCAAATCACTTTCAACTATTAAAAAGGGCACAAGCCACTCCAATTTCCAATTTAATGAGTGCTTTTTGAAGTTTCTACAAAAACTTCTTTGATACAAAGTGCCCTGCTCTAAAGAAAAAAATTAATAAGTAATACATTGTGCCAACATTGTTCTTATATGTCCCCAGGGCATAACTTAAAACCCTTGCCTTGAGGACTGGGGGAGTGTCCTCCTCTTTACTCAGTCCCTGTTTCTTGTCTTGTTCTTGAGTATCCCCGTTCTTTACTTAGGCAGCACGATTGCACTGCCTATGATTTATACAACAACTTTCTATATAAACCTTATATGCCCCCATGGCATAACTTACAACCCTTGCACTGAGGGCTCTGAGGGGATTATCATCCTAAAAGACGTAATTTCCAGAATTTTCAACTACATTGAACAAAATGGATAGGCCCTATCTCAAAATTTTGACTGGATGTGTTTTGGAAAATGGTGGGCATGAGAGGGGCTTTAGTGGCTATCCAATCACTTTCATCTATTAAAAAAGGCACTAGCTCTTTCAATTTCCAATTGAATGAGCTCTTTTGAAGTATCTACAACAACGCTTTCAATAAAAACTTTATATGTCCCAGGGCATAACTTACAACCCTTGCACTGAGGGCTCTGAGGGGGTTATCATCCTAAAAGACCTAATTTCCAGAGTTTTTAACTATGTTGAACAAAATGGATATCTCAGAATTTTAATATGATGTGTTTGGGAAAATGGTGGGCATGAGAGGGGCGTTAGTTGCTATCCAATCACTTTCAACTATTAAAAAAGGAACTAGTCCTTTCAATTTCCATTTGAATGAGCCCTTTTGAAGTTTCTATGACAATGCTTTCAATAAAAACTTTATATGCCCCCAGTGCATAACTTACAACCCTTGCCCTGAGGGTTGTGGGGGGAGGGGTTATCATCCTTAAAGACCTAATTTCCAAAACTTTCAACTATGTTGAATAAAATGGCTATCTAAAAATTTTGATTCAATGTGTTTGGGGAAAAGGTGGGCATGAGAGGGGGGTTAGTTGCCCTCAAATCACTTCCAACTATTAAAAAGGGTACTAGCCCTTTGAATTTCCAATCGAATGAGCCTGTTTTGAAGTTTTTATGACAAAGATTTCAATAAAAACCTTATATGCCCCCAGGGCATAACTTATAACCCTTGCCCTGAGGGTTGGGGGGAGTGTCCTCCTCAAAAGTATGTTTTCTATCTGGAAATCAACGGGAATGATGGGTGTGGGGGGGGCTAGTTGCCCTCCAATCACTTTCGACTATTAAAAAGGGTGCTAGCCCTTTGAATTTCCAATCAAATGAGCTTTTTCTGAAGTTTCTATGACAATGCCTTCTTTAAAAACCTTATATGCCTCATCTCAAAATTTTGATAGGATGTGTTTGGGGGAATGATGGGCGTGGGGGGGGGCTAGTTGCCCTCCAATCACTTTCAACTATTAAAAAGGGCACTAGTCTTTTGAATTTCAAATCAAATGAGCATTTTTTGAAGTTTCTACAACAACGCCTTCTATAAAAACCTTATATGCCCCCAGGGCATAACTTAAAACCCTTGCCCTGAGGGTTGTGGGGGAGTGTCCTCCTCAAAAACATATTTTCTATCTGGAAATCAACTATGCTGAACAAAATGGCTATCTCAAAATTTTGATTGGATGTGTTTGGGGGAATGATTGGCGTGGGGGGGGGGGGCTAGCTGCCCTCTAATCACTTTTGACTATTAAAAAAGGCACTAGCCACTCCAATTTCCAATCAAATGAGCCCTTTTCGAAGTTTCTATGACAACTCCTTTGATATGAAGTGCCCAGGTATGGAGAACCAAAAAACAACACATTGTGCCCATATTGTTCTTTACTTAGGCAGCACTAGCGCGCTGCCTATGATTGCTTCACCCACTCTACCACATCCTCATTCACCCCAATAGCTTGAAGCTTGATTTGAAGTTTTTTATGGCACACTTTGTCTAGGGCCTTTGCCAAATCCAGTAATATAATGTCAACAGGGAAGTCATGGTGCAGAAGATTGGTGACATAATTGAAAGTATCTATCAGGTTTGTTCCAACTAACCAACCAAACTTAAAGCCATGTTGACATGATGAGGATAGTTTATTGGTTTTCAAGTTATTCAAGATTGCAGTGTTAACAATTCCTTCTAGAAGCTTTTCAACTGCAGAGGTGATGCTTATTGGCCTGTAATTCCTTTGTGTCCTATTTGCTACCACCCTTGTGTATGGGGGTTATATGTGCTGTGCACCAATCTTGTGGGATACACATTTCATCAAGAGATCTCTGTAAAAAGTAGAGCTAGTGGGCCCAACAGTTTATCATGCAATTTTTTTAGAAGCCTTGGGTAAACACCATCAGGTCCCACTGATTTATTGTGGGTCAAATTTTTTAGGCATGTCTCTACATCAACCCTGTTGACATCTATTGAGGGCATAGGGGTAATGATGGTATAGGCAGGGAGTTGGGGGTTGGAAGAGGGGTGTTATCAGGTAGAGTAAATACAGATATAAAATGCCTATTTACAGTGTTAGTAATTTATTCTGGGTTGTCTACTACACAGTCATTGACTTTTAGTTGTGTAACCAAGTGTCTGTCAGGTTTATGGGCTGAGGCATAATTCCAAAAGTGTTTTGGATTTGACTTGCTTGGTGCTGCTATAGCCTCCTCATATCCTCATACTGTTCATATAGCTTCCTGGATAGGTTTCTGACTTGATTTTGTGCCATGGTATATTTTATGTATTGATTCTTATTATGTATATTCTGCTTATATAGTCTCCAAAACTTTTTGTTTCTTGCTCTCCTCATTTCTTTGATCATAACTGGCAATGTTTTAGGTTTTCAAGCCCATCTTACTGTAGTATTTTTCTCTGAGACCTCTTGCAGTATTTTCTTTATGATATTCAATGATTTGTCAATATCATTCTCAGTGATAAAGGACCAATCACACCCTGCCAACTCTTGCCTCATTAGGCAGTAATCTCTATACACATGTTTTGTAAAAACTGATTTTTCAGGGTACAGTCTAAAGGAGCATTGTATAGCAGCATGATTGCTTGCACCAAAGGGCAGTTGTGGGGCTACATTTAATGATGCTGTATGATTGCTTATTATTACAAGGTCCAATAATGATGGTGGCTGACCATCCTGGTACCTAGTTGGAAAGTTTAAAGCTTGGTAAAGTGAATTGTTAGCTAGGCACTCAAGAAATGGTTTAACTATTTTCTGTCCAGAGTACCTGCAGCCATCCATCCAATACATGGAAGGTAGGTTAAAATCCCCAACTATGAGCAGGTTTTGTGTCAATGCAACTTTTCTATCAATTGGTTTTACAACTTCATTGAGGGACTTCTCTAATTTAGGGGAACTTAGACTTCTGTAAATTGTATCAATATGAATTGGTTCAGCAGGGAGGTTTATTGATATCCACACTTGTTCTAGATAAGGCTCATAATTAGAATCAATATTTCCTACCTGGAAAGTTTCTGGGATGTATAGGACAATTCCTCTTCCTTCCTGGAAGGAGGGAAGGGGATCCTTCCTGGATTGAATATAAAATTCAACCTCCTCCAAGTCTGCTCCTTCTGAGTCTACACATGCTCTTCAACATTCTTGCCATTTTGGAAAACAATTCTGGAAGTCAGTTTTAGAAACTCCTTGTGGCTGCTCTGTTGCATATTGTTTTATTTCATTTACATCTTGAAAACTTTTACCCTTGAGCACGATTTTATCATTGGGAACAAAAAAATCATATGGAGTTAGGTCTGGCAAATTGGGGGGTTGAAAAACAACTGGGATATCATGTTTAGCCAAAACTGCTGCACAACATGGGCTAAATGGGCTGGTGGATTATTGTGATGCAGTTTTCAACTACTAGACTCTTTAAACTTGGCTCTCTTTTTAGTACAGCATCTCGTAATAGCAAAGAACATTAATGCAGTACTCCTTAGTTATGGTCTGTCTTTTCGAGCATACTCATGATGAACAACACCTTGGTAGTTGAAAGAAACAGTCAACATAACCTTAACTTGATTCCAAACTTGACAAGTTTTTTTTGGGTTGTGGTGAATCAGGTGTCTTCCACTGCAAAAATTGTACCGTTGTTTCTGGATTGTATTCATATATCCGAGTCTTGTCACCAGTTGTAATTGGTATTAAAAAAAACAACATCAAATTCAGAACACTCTAGCAAATCAGAGGCAACCTGTTTTTGGTTTTCTTTTTGCTAATCTGAGAGCAGTTTTGGAACAAAATCCAACAGGATGTAAAAACACACTTTACTTAATCCTACCTTGAAGCCAGCTGAGATAATTTTAATCTAATCTACGTCTAATATATTTTCCCAACACATAAATTTAGATTAATATACCACATGCAAGCTCACACTCAAACCTATTTATCATTAGTCTTATCACTCTTGGTACTTTTTGATTAAAACAAAAAGTCCATCCTTGGGGTTGCTATTGTTATAAACCCTAAACTGGAGACTTGCAGTCCCAGTAGTTGTATAACATTGGCAGAGGGCCAGTTTGAGCAATTTAGAGCCTTTTTAAGTAACAAATGAGATTCTGCCATAACAAAGTGCTGCTTTCTGCTGTTTGTGCCACAAAGTATCAGTGTTTACCCAAAAAGGGTAAAAATGCCAGGGAATGCAAATTCTAAGATAGTCACCTGACCTTTGTGGTCTACAATCCTATACTAGTTGTTTCTGGTCTACACCTCGAAAAACAGGGAAGATTGCTTTTTTGAATGGGTATTAGTAATGTCTTTTTTTCTCTGCCATGGCTAGAAGCTTGAAGATTGTCAAGATACCTTAAATGGCTTATTTAAAAGCTGCTCCTCATATTTATGTGCTTTTTATGAATAAGTCTTGATAACCTCATTATAAATTGCCATTTGACACCATAAATGTCATTTAATGGTATCATTTCTATAGTGGATAGGCTGGGAAGCATAACAAGGAAACCAATCTTGTTTATACAGAAAAGACTCTTAATTGTAGGTTTAGGTTTTTGTAGGTTTCTCCTTTCTTATATTCTCTCTCCCTTCCCCCAGCCTCTTTTGTGAGTGAAAACTAAAAAAAAAAAAACATTTGAAGAAAATACTGCCTAAAGCAAAAAAAATATTTATTTACTTTTATTTTCATGAAAATAATTTGAATTTACTATCTATAACTTTTTCAAAAATAGAAGGGGTAATATACCCTTTGGGCTCTTTATCTATGTGACAAAGTTGTACATATTTTGTGGGAAAGATTAAGGGAGGTTGTAAGTTAAATCTATATTTAATGCCCTAATGTAACAAATTTGTAATTCCTTGTTCTACTGCCTAAGTTAAACAAGGGCCTTTTTGTGATAATTGTTGTGTGCATTTAACAAAAACTAAAAATAAATAAAAGTTGATAGAAAAAAATTTTTGGAAGTAAAAAGTAAATTTGAAACTTAAAACAAACAAAATTAATGTTTTGCAGTATGCAACATATATCTAAAAAATAAGTCTAAATAAACTGACTTGTGATATTTCACCATATTTGTAGAACTCTGAAAATTAGGTCTCCATTTTAAAACTGAGTTTTTTTGGAAGTTTTAGAGAATTATAATTGTATACCGAAAGCTATTAAAATTATGTTGTATACTGGAATTCAAGAAATATATATTGTCTCAAAGTGGATGCACTGGGAAATTTGAAAATCTATGTTCTTCACACTTCTGGTGTGAAGGCAATGTTTAGAAGTCCTCCAAAAAAAAAATGTCCCCCCAGATCCCAAATCAAATTCCAGTGAATGTGCCATAGTGAAAGATACCCATCTTGGCTGGTCAAGCACACTTTCTCAAAGTTCAAATGATAGCTCCAATTCGGAGAATAGGACACTGATAAGTGTAGGGGCTAATGTAACCATAAATGATGATAATGGGTTTCAAGAAGTCCTCTCTAGAAGCTCTAAAAAAAGGAAAAAAATCTCCCCAATCAAAAGCATTTCCCCTCTCCCTGCCCAAGATCCTCCCTCCAAAAACTTAGGAATTTACCTTAAAAATACTCCTACTACCCCTTTTGAAATAAAAATGATCACTGCAATAAGAGTTGCAATTTTTAAATTGCTAAAATCAATGTTCTCTCTTAATATTAACCGTGATGGATCTCTGCTAATAGCTGTAGAAGATCAGAAATCAGCAGATACAATAATTAACCTAAAATCCCTTCTGAATACCCCAATTATTGCATCTAATTGGAACCCAAAACAATCACCAACAAAAATAGTAGTTTCTAATGTTCCCCCAGAGATATCCACTCAGGATTTAAAAGAAGGGCTCTCAGATAGGGCTGGAAACATAATCCCAGTTGAGGATGTTACCCAACTTGGCAAACCTAACTCTAATGGCCTAAAAACTAGTAGATCCTTCTTATTCACACTGAAGGAAAAAATTAATATCCCAGAAAAATTATTCCTATTTCGGCAAATCAAACCACACAAGGAATACAAACCTAAGCCTATTCAGTGCCAGAAGTGTCTCAAACTGTATAGTATAGTAAGTATGGCGGCACTAGACCCTTAAGGTCCAAACCGGCGGTGCTGATCTCCGTTTCGTGGCCCTTCAGCCAGGAAGTTCAATGGGGGGCTGGGGGCCAGCCATCCTGTCTCAAACTGGGACACACAACAAACAAATGCAATGAAATTCTCCGGTAGTGTAGTAATTGTGAAGCTTTCCATCCTAAAGAGTTGACAACTTGCAACAACACTCAGCCTACATGCATCAATTGCAAAGGCCCACATGAATCTCCAAATAAATCATTATGCCTTGCATACAAGAAAAGAGCTCTAACGCTCCAAATATCAACAGAGAAGGCCATCCCATACCCCTTTGCAGCAATGGAAGCAAATGCTGCCCAACAATACCAAATCAAGCCTGTAATGAAACCAACCAAAACCCCCAAGTCAAACGCCCCCAATGCATCAAGCACCCCATATAAAACACCATCTTCTAAGCCCCCTAGCTCAAATCCCTATCAGAAGGAATCACCAAGCCAACAAGCCTCCTTGTCCGGTGAGATGAGGTCAGCCTGCCCCCCCCCCTCCCAAGAAGAAACAAACCAGAAACACTACCAGGAATTAACCCCTTAACCGACAAACATGATGCACAACCAAAAATGCAATCCCCAAATATATGCTTATTCATTCTGAACTGTAATGCAGTTCAGGCCATGAACATACATCAACTACAGAAAACAAAAATCATTACAGAATTGGCAAAAATCTACATCCCAGATGATATGCTCATTCAAGCAAAAAAAGATCTTGCTTTACTTTTAACAAAGCTGAACATTGATACACAGTCATATGAAGAATAAATCAACAACACAACATATATCAATACTCCAATGGAATGTAAGATCACTCACAGAAAATAAGCTAAATGAACTAATATCTTTTATGAATAATAATTCCATTAATATTGCTTGCCTCCAGGAAACTCATTTAACCCTAAATCAATAAATTAAGTCTCTGGGATATACTATCCTGAGAAAGGATAGATCTTCAGAGAGAAAAGGAGGTGGGGTAGCTTTATTAGTGAAAAATAATATAAAATTTTGTGGCATCAATTTTCCAGATTTTGCAAATGATGTTGACGCAATTGGTATCAGTGTTTGGCTGAATAATTTAAAAACCTACATAATAAGTTTTTATAACCCTAATGGCCAAACTACAGATGCCAAGGATTTCTTTAATTATATAAATAATTCTAATATGTTAAAAAATATTATTATTTGTGGAGATTTCAATGCCCACAGCCTTTTGTGGGGGAATAAACCAGCAAATAAAGCTGGTAAATTCATTGAGCATATGACTTCAAATAATAACGAATTAGCTATTGCTACCCCTCCAAACCTGAATACATATTTCAACCCCAAAAGTGGCAGATTCTCCACAATTGACCTACAAATTGTTTCATTAATTTTTTGAATAAAATTTACATAAATAAAATTGATAGTCTATGTACTGACCACTTTGCTATAGTTTGCTCCCTAAATGAACCTGCTGAAACTATATCTCATACCTCCAAATATATCAACACTAAAGCAAATTGGTCTATGTTCCAAAATAAGCTAAATGATGAAATTACAAGTTTCACCCAAATTTCATGCATTTCTAACACAACAGTTGACACACATGCTGAAGCCTTGACATCTTTACTAATAAATACAGCTAATCATGCTATGCCCAGGACAACACCTAAGAAAACTTTTCCTAAACAAATTCCTAAAGCATGGTGGACAAATGAGTGCCTAAATAAATGGAGAATAAAAAAGGCAGCTAGGACAGAATTCATAAAAAAAACCATCACCTACTACATATTTAAAAAAATTACAAGCAGAATCTAATCTAAAAAGGACTATAATAGATGCTAAATATAAATACTGGAATAATTTTGCAAATAATCTCTCCAGAGAAACACATGAGCCAATTATACACAAAGTTATAAGCCACATCTGTGGGAAAAAGACTTCCCCAACCCACTCTTGTATGAGCTTATACATAATAATACCCATTATGACAATGATAATGAAAAAGCTAACCTATTTGCAACTCTTTTTGTTAATAAGCTAACATCAAATAATCAAAGCAAACTCCCCAATTCCTATGAACCCAAGTTACCAACCACGCCCAGGATCCGAGTACATAACTAATCCATTCTCAATCCAGGAATTGAATAATGCAATACATCATATTAGGACCAAAACTAGCGGCAGCTATGACAATATACACCCTACATGGATAAAGAATCTCACACCTTCATACAAACAAGAACTGCTAAATTGTTATAATCACGCTTGGGCATCTTCTATGTTCCCCAATATATGGAAATGTTCGTCCCTCCTACCAATCGTAAAGAAAAATAAACCCAAAGATAACCCTGAGTCTTATAGGCCCATAATGATTACTCCTGTGCTGGGGAAAATAATGGAGAAAATGATCTAACACAGACTCCTCTGGTTTGTTGGGAAAAATAATATGATCCCTCATACTCAAACTGGATTCAGGAAACACCACTCCTCAACAGGTGCTTTCATTTTGCTAACAAATGCAATAAATGAATATTTCTCAAAAAATAATGTCCTAGTTGCAGCTTTCCTGGATTTTGAAGGGGCATATGACAATGTGAACCACCAAGTCCTTTTAAATAAACTTGCAAACCTTGGAGTACCCCCTAAGCTAGTATCTTTTATTAAATCCTTCATAGAAGTGTGAAGTTTCATTGTTTGTGTTGGTTCAGCCTCTTCACCCCAAAAGACAATAACCAAAGGCCTACCTCAGGGAGCAGTCCTCAGTTGCCTCCTATTTGCCCTATATCTCTGGGACATGAACCTACCCCACACGAATCTACAATATGCTGATGATCTGGTGCTATGGTCATCTGGCAACACCTTTCAGATAGCTCAGTCAAATCTGCAAAAGTCACTTTTCCAGTTTGAAAATTCTCTCAACATTCAGATTTACCCATTGCACACCCACCAAGTCAAAATAATCCAATTTCACCGGAAGCGAAACCATGTTAATGCAAAACTAACTCTAAATAAAACAAATATTCCAGAAGATAATCATATTAATTACCTAGGTCTCATGCTTGACCAAAAACTTAATTTCCACCTCCACATTTCAAACACAATAAAAAAATGCTATAGAAAAGCAAATATACTAAAAAGACTTCTTTCCACACCCTGGGGTTGTAAAGAGAAAACCTTACTCCAGTTTTATAAATCACATATAAGACCCCATATTGACTATGGGCTCATCGTCTATGGTGCATGTGCAAAGACCCAGATGCAAAAAATTGAAACAACACAAAATGATATAATACGTCTCATATTTGGTCTTAGGAAATCCACAAGCACCAAGTTTCTGCTTATGGAGAGTGGATTAACAACAATAAGGGAGAGACGTAGCTTTCTCTTGATAAAACATCTTACAAAAATTGAATAAATAGCTCACACACATTACATAATTGGTTAAGAAATCCAGCCATGTATAGAGGTATTGCAGATGAGTATGCCAATATTCAAAAGAAGTTCCCTGTACCAGCAAAGTCTATTGCACCTACTTTCCCCCAATCCCCTCCATGGAATTGGTCATTTCCCATAATAAATACTGAATTTTCAAAATGGAATAAAGATTTAACCCCCATTGCTTTTGTCCAGAAAAAATTTGCAGAACTTAATACAATTACCTATAAAAATCACTTCCAAATATTTGTTGATGGGTCAAAAATGAATGAGAAGGTTGCAAGTGGTGTTTTCCTTCCTCACCTGAAAATTGCAACGGGCGAGAGAATATTTAATAATTTATCTATAATGTCTGCTGAGTTAAATGCCATAATCATGGCATTAGAACACCTTAAGCAAAACCAACCTTTGATTGCAAATTCAAATAATATTATCATATATTCCGACTCTTTATCAAGCCTTGAGTTGCTGGCCTCAGCTCCTCAATATAAGTTGGACATTGACACTTATCATTGTCTCAGTATTATTGATAATCTTGCTTCAAGTGGCATAAAAACTTACTTTCAGTACATTCCTAGCCACTCTGGCATAAGTGGTAATCATCAGGTTGATGAAATAGCAAAAAATGCTATAAATATTGACCAGCCAAGTGGGAGACCAATCCCAATTAGAGATATTTACCGATGGAGGCTATCAGATATTAATTTTAATAAGATTAATCCTATCTTTTCCCCATTTCCCGATAAGAATCTTTCTAAAAATTTATCATAGAATTCGTTCTGGAACAAATGGACTAAATTTCCTTGCATTTTCATATAAGTCTTCTAATTCAAGTGGTTCAATTCCCCTGTCCCCTCTTTGCAGGCATTGTAATATGAATAATGAAACATTGACCATTGCCTATTTGAATGTAATGTGCTGACGTCTGCACAACTTACCTTGCTTTGTAAACTGTTAAAATGCTTCAAACACCACAAAATCTCACTATCAGCCAAGAGCCTAGCCAACTATACATGCACACAGAGCACCGAAATCGATATCTATCATCTTATATATGAACTCCTTGAGTCAAAAGATCTACTGAAAGATATCTGACAATATCTAATAAATAAGAGACGACCAAGCCAGTAGCTCTGTAGCCCACAGAGTGAAGCAAAAAGAAAAGGGCTAAATAGTATTAACTGAATAGCCCGCCTGCTGTGAATTAGAAGAAGAAGAAGAAGAGCCAAAAGTGATCAGAGATCAACGAATTTACAAATTTTGGAATTGGAGCAGCAGCAACCTTATAAGAAAATCGAAATATATTTGCTTGTGATTATTATCGCTTCTAATCAGCAGTTGTACCAAACCTATCCTGCTCAAGTCATCCTCAGGGCTATACTGTGGTGTTTATCCTCCCCATAGTATAGTGCAGACGGTTTGATATCATCTATTTTCCCTTCTTGTTTTAGTTTTATATTTGTGTTTAAAGCTTTTTCCAATAGGCAATGTTTAGAAGTCCTCCAAAAAAAAACGTCCCCCCAGATCCCAAATCAAATTCCATAGTGAAAGATACCCATCCTGGCTGTTCAAGCACATTATCTGAAAGTTCTAATGATAGCTCCAATTCGGAGAATAGGACAATGATAACTGTAGGTCCTAATGCAACCATAAATGGTGATAATGGGTTTCAAGAGGTCCTCTCTAGAAGCTCTAAAAAAAGGAAAAAAATCTCCCCAATTAAAAGCATTTCCCCTCTCCCCTGCCCAAGATCCTCCCTCCAAAAACTTAGGAATTTACCTTAAAATTACTCCCACTACCCCCTTTGAAATAAAAATGATCACTGCAATAAGAGTTGCAATTTTTAAATTGCTAAAATCAATGTTCTCTCTTAACATTAACCGTGATGGATCTCTGCTAATAGCTGTAGAAGATCAGAAATCAGCAGATACAATAATTAACCTAAATTCCCTTCTGAATACCCCAATTATTGCATCTAATTGGAACCCAAAGCAATCACCAACAAAAATTGTAGTTTATAATGTTCCCCCAGAGATATCTACTCAGGAGTTAAAAGAAGGCCTCTCAGATAGGGCTGGAAACACAATCCCAGTTGAGGATGTTACCCAACTTGGAAAACCTAACTCTAATGGCCTAAAAAACTAGTAGATCCTTCTTATTCACACTGGAGGATAAAATTGATATCCCAGAAAAATTATTCCTATTTGGGCAAATCAAACCACACAAGGAATACAAACCTAAGCCTATTCAGTGTCAGAAGTGTTTCAAACTGGGACACACGACAAACAAATGCAATGAAATTCTCCAAGAGTGTAGTAATTGTAAATCTTTCCATCCTAAAGAGCTGACAACTTGCAACAACACTCAGCCTACATGCATCAATTGCAAAGGCCCACATGAATCTACAAATGAATCATTATGCCCTGCATACAAGAAAAGAGCTCTAACACTCCAAATATCAACAGAGAAGGCCATCCCATACCCCTTTGCAGCAATGGAAGCAAATGCTGCCCAACAATACCAAATAAAGCCTGTAATGAAACCAACCAAAACCCCCAAGTCAAATGCCCCCAATGCATCAAGCACCCCTTATAAAACACCATCTTCTAAGCCCCCTAGCTCAAATCCCTATCAGAAGGAATCACCAAGCCAACAAGCCTCCTTGTCCGGTGAGATGAGGTCATACTGCCCCCCCTCCCAAGAAGAAACAAACCAGAAGTACTACCAGGAATCAATCCCTTAACCAACAAAACAGGATGCACAACCAAAAATGCAATCCCCAAATATATGCTTATTCATTCTAAACTGTAATGCAGTTCAGGCCATGAACATACATCAACTACAGAAAACAAAAATTATTGCAGAATTGGCAAAAATCTACATCCCAGATGATATGCTCATGCAAGCAAAAAAAGATCTTGCTTTACTTTTAACGAAGCTGAACATTGATACACAGTCATATGAAGAATAAATCAACAACACAACATATATCAATACTCCAATGGAATGTAAGATCACTCACAGAAAATAAGCTAAATGAACTAATATCATTTATGAATAATAATTCC
Source organism: Artemia sinica (assembly GCA_027921565.1). NCBI lineage: Eukaryota > Metazoa > Arthropoda > Branchiopoda > Anostraca > Artemiidae > Artemia > Artemia sinica. Next base: position 52,242,861 of record CM051265.1, read on the forward strand.
ATTAATATTGCTTGCCTCCAGGAAACTCATTTAACCCAAAATCAACAAATTATGTCTCCGGGATATACTATCCTGAGAAAGGATAGATCTTCAGAGAGAAAAGGAGGTGGGGTAGCTTTATTAGTTAATAATAATATAAAATTTTGTGGCATCAATTTTCCAGATTTTGCAAATGATGTTGATGTTATTGGTATCAGTGTTTGGCTGAATAATTTAAAAACCTACATAATAAGCTTTTATAACCCTAATGGCCAAACTACAGATGCCAAGGATTTCTTTAATTATATAAATAATTCTAATATGTTAAAAAATATCATTATTTGTGGTGATTTCAATGCCCACAGCCTTTTGTGGGGGAATAAACCAGCAAATAAAGCTGGTAAATTCATTGAGCATATGACTTCAAATAATAATGAATTAGCTGTTGCTACCCCTCCAAACCTGAACACATATTTCAACCCCAAAAGTGGCAGATTCTCCACAATTGACCTACAAATTGTGTCATTAAATTTTTTGAACAAAATTTACATAAATAAAATTGATAGTCTATGTACTGACCACTTTGCTATAGTTTGCTCTCTAAATGAACCTGCTGAAACTTTATCTCATACATCCAATATATATCAACACTAAAGCAGATTGGTCTATGTTCCAAAATAAGCTAAATGATGAAATTACAAGTTTCACCCAAAGTTCATGCATTTCTAACACAACAGTTGACACACATGCTGAAGCCTTGACATCTTTACTAATAAATACAGCTAATTATGCTATCCCCAAGACAACACCTAAGAAAACATTCCCTAAACAAATTCCTAAAGCATGGTGGACAAATGAGTGCCTAAATAAATGGAGGATAAAAAAGGCAGCTAGGACAGAATTCATAAGAAAACCATCACCTACTACATATTTAAAAAAAATTACAAGCAGAATCTAATCTAAAAAGGACTATAATAGATGCTAAATTAAATACTGGAATAATTTTGCAAATAATCTCTCCAGAGAAACGCATGAGCCAATTATACATAAAGTCATAAGCCACATCTGTGGGAAAAAGACTTCCCCTAACCCACTCCTGTATGAGCTTTTACATAATAATACCCATTATGGCAATGATAATGGAAAAGCTAACCTATTTGCAACTCTTTTTGTTAATAAGCTAACATAAAATAATCAAAGCAAACTGTCCACAATTCCCATGAACCCAAGTTACCAACCACGCCCAGGATCCGAGTTCATAACCAATCCATTTTCAATCCAGGAATTGAATAATGCAATACATCAGATTAGGACCAAAACTAGCAGCAGCTATGACAATATACACCCTACATGGATAAAGAATCTCACACCTTCATACAAACAAGAACTGCTAAATTGTTATAATCACGCTTGGGCATCTTCTAGGTTCCCCAATATAGGGAAATGTTCGTCCCTCCTACCAATCCTAAAGAAAAATAAACCAAATGATAACCCTGAGTCTTATAGGCCCATAATGATTGCACCTGTGATGGGGAAAATAATGGAGAAAATGATTTATCACAGACTCCTCTGGTTTGTTGAAAAAAATAATATGATCCCACACACTCAAACTGGATTCAGGAAATACCACTCCTCAACAGATGCTTTCATTTTGCTAACAAATGCAATAAATGAATCTTTCTCAAAAAATAATATCCTAGTGGCAGCTTTCCTAGATTTTGAAGGGGCATATGACAATGTGAACCACCAAATCCTTTTAAATAAACTTGCAAACCTTGGAGTACCCCCTAAGCTAGTATCTTTTATTAAATCCTTCATAGAAGTGCGAAGTTTCATTGTTTGTGTTGGTTCAGCCTCTTCACCCCAAAAGACAATATCCAAAGGCCTACCTCAGGGAGCAGTCCTCAGTTGCCTCCTATTTGCCCTATATCTCTGGGACATGAACCTACCCCACACAAATCTACAATATGCTGATGATCTGGTGCTATGGTCATCTGGCAACACCTTTCAGATAGCACAGTCAAATCTGCAAAAGTCACTTTTCCAGTTTGAAAAATTCTCTCAACATTCAGATTTACCCATTGCACCCACCAAGTCAAAAGTAATCCAATTTCACCGGAAGCGAAACCATGTTAATGCAAAACTAAACTAAATAAAACAACTATTCCAGAAGATAATAATATTAATTACCTAGGTCTCATGCTTGACCAAAAACTTAATTTCCACCTCCACATTTCAAACACAATAAAAAAATGCTATAGAAAAGCAAATATACTAAAAAGACTTCTTTCCACACCCTGGGGTTGTAAAGAGAAAACCTTACTCCAGTTTTATAAATCACATATAAGACCCCATATTGACTATGGGCTCATCGTCTATGGTGCATGTGCAAAGACCCAGATGCAAAAAATTGAAACAACACAAAATGATATAATACGTCTCATATTTTGTCTTAGGAAATCCACAAGCACCAAGTTTCTGCTTATGGAGAGTGGATTAACAACAATAAGGGAGAGACGTAGCTTTCTCTTGATAAAACATCTTACAAATATTGAATAAATAGCTCACACACACATTACATAATTGGTTAAGAAATCCAGTCATGTATAGAGGTATTGCAGATGAGTATGCCAATATTCAAAAGAAGTTCCCTGTACCAGCAAAGTCTATTGCACCTACTTTCCCCCAATCCCCTCCATGGAATTGGTCATTTCCATAATAAATACTGAATTTTCAAAATGGAATAAAGATTTAACCCCCATTGCTTTTGTCCAGAAAAAATTTGCAGAACTTAATACAATTACCTATAAAAATCACTTCCAAATATTTGTTGATGGGTCAAAAATGAATGAGAAGGTTGCAAGTGGTGTTTTCCTTCCTCACCTGAAAATTGCAATGGGCGAGAGAATATTTAATAATTTATCTATAATGTCTGCTGAGTTAAATGCCATAATCATGGCATTAGAACACCTTAAGCAAAACCAACCTTTGATTGAAAATTCGAATAATATTATCATCTATTCCGACTCTTTATCAAGCCTTGAGTTGCTGGCCTCAGCTCCTCAATATAAGTTGGACATTGACACTTATCATTGTCTCAGTATTATTGATAATCTTGCTTCAAGTGGCATAAAAACTTACTTTCAGTACATTCCTAGCCACTCTGGCATAAGTGGTAATCATCAGGTTGATGAAATAGCAAAAAATGCTATAAATATTGACCAGCCAAGTGGGAGACCAATCCCAATTAGAGATATTTACCGATGGAGGCTATCAGATATTAATTTTAATAAGATTAATCTTATCCTTTCCCCCTTTCCCAATAAGTATCTTTCTAAAATTTATCATAGAATTCGTTCTGGAACAAATGGACTAAATTTTCTTGCATTCTCGTATAAGTTTTCTAATTCAAGTGGTTCAATTCCCCTGTCCCCTCTTTGCAGGCATTGTAATATGAATAATGAAACAATTGACCATTGCCTATTTGAATTATGCTGACGTCTGCACAACATACCTTGCTTTGCAAACTGTTAAAATGCTTCAAACACCACAAAATCTCACTATCAGCCAAGAGCCTAGCCAACTATACCTGCACACATAGCATAGAAATCGACCTCTATCAACTCATAATTGAACTCCTAGAGTCGAAAGATCTGCTGAAAGATATCTGAATCTATCTAATAAATATGAGGCAATCAAGCCAGTAGCTCTGTAGCCCACAGAGTGAAGCAAAAGGAAAAGGGCTAAATAGTTTTACTGAAAAGCTCGCCTGTTGTTAAATAGAAGAAGAAGAAGAATCACTAAAAGTGATCAGTATTTATTGCTGTTGCTGTGATCAGCAACAGCAACTCTATAAGAAAATTAAAACAAATTTTCTTGTGAATTATTATCGCTTCTAATCAGCAGTTATACCAAACCAATCCTGCTCAACTCATCCTCAGGGCTATACTGTGGTGTTCTCCTCCCCATAGTATAGTGCAGACGGTTTGATATCATTCCATTTTCCCTTCTTGCCTTAGTTTTGTTTTTCTCTGGTTAAAGCTTTTTCCAATAGGCAATGTTTAGAGGTCCTCCAAAAAAAAATGTCCCCCCAGATCCCAAATCAAATTCCAGTGAATGTGCCATAGTGAAAGATACCCATCTTGGCTGGTCAAGCACACTTTCTCAAAGTTCAAATGATAGCTCCAATTCGGAGAATAGGACAATGATAAGTGTAGGGGCTAATGTAACCATAAATGATGATAATGGGTTTCAAGAGGTCCTCTCTAGAAGTTCTAAAAAAAGGAAAAAAATCTCCCCAATTAAAAGCATTTCCCCTCTCCCTGCCCAAGATCCTCCCTCCAAAAACTTAGGAATTTACCTTAAAATTACTCCCACTACCCACCTTTGAAATAAAAATGATCTCTGCAATAAGAGTTGCAATTTTTAAATTGCTAAAATCAATGTTCTCTCTTAACATTAACCGTGATGGATCTCTGCTAATAGCTGTAGAAGATCAGAAATCAGCAGATACAATAATTAACCTTAAATCCCTTCTGAATACCCCAATTATTGCATCTAATAAGAACCCAAAACAATCACCAACAAAAATAGTAGTTTATAATGTTCCCCCAGAGATATCTACTCAGGAGTTAAAAGAAGGCCTTTCAGATAGGGCTGGAAACACAATCCCAGTTGAGGATGTTACCCAACTTGGAAAACCTAACTCTACTGGCCTAAAAACTAGTAGATCCTTCTTATTCACACTGAAGGATAAAATTGATATCCCAGAAAAATTATTCCTATTTGGGCAAATCAAACCACACAAGGAATACAAACCTAAGCCTATTCAGTGTCAGAAGTGTTTCAAACTGGGACACACAACAAACAAATGCAATGAAATTCTCCAAGAGTGTAGTAATTGTAAATCTTTCCATCCTAAAGAGCTGACAACTTGCAACAACACTCAGCCTACATGCATCAATTGCAAAGGCCCACATGAATCTACAAATAAATCATTATGCCCTGCATACAAGAAAAGAGCTCTAACACTCCAAATATCAACAGAGAAGGCAATCCCATACCCCTTTGCAGCAATGGAAGCAAATGCTGCCCAACAATACCAAATAAAGCCTGTAATGAAACCAACCAAAACCCCCAAGTCAAATGCCCCCAATGCATCAAGCACCCCATATAAAACACCATCTTCTAAGCCCCCTAGCTCAAATCCCTATCAGAAGCAATCACCAAGCCAACAAGCCTCCTTGTCCGGTGAGATGAGGCCAGCCTGGCCCTCCCTCCCAAGAAGAAACAAACCAGAAAACACTACCAGGAATCAATCCATTAACCAACAAACAGGATGCACTACCAAAAATGCAATCCCCAAATATATGCTTATTCATTCTAAACTGTAATGCAGTTCAGGCCATGAACATACATCAACTACAGAAAACAAAAATTATTGCAGAATTGGCAAAAATTTACATCCCAGATGATATGCTCATTCAAGCAAAAAAAGATCTTGCTTTACTTTTAACAAAGCTGAACATTGATACACATTCATATGAAGAATAAATCAACAACACAACATTTATCAATACTCCAATGGAATGTAAGATCACTCACAGAAAATAAGCTAAATGAACTAATATCATTTATGAATAATAATTCCATTAATATTGCTTGCCTCCAGGAAACTCATTTAACCCAAAATCAACAAATTAAGTCTCTGGGATACACTATCCTGAGAAAGGATAGATCTTCAGAGAGAAAAGGAGGTGGTGTAGCTTTATTAGTTAATAATAATATAAAATTTTGTGGCATCAATTTTCCAGATTTTGAAAATGATGTTGATGTAATTGGTATAAGTGTTTGGCTGAATAATTTAAAAACCTACATAATAAGCTTTTATAACCCTAATGGCCAAACTTCAGATGCCAAGGATTTCTTTAATTATATAAATAATTCTAATATGTTTAAAAACATCATTATTTGTGGTGATTTCAATGCCCACAGCCAGCCTTTTGTGGGGGAATAAACCAGCAAATAAAGCTGGTAAATTTATTGAGCATATGATTTCAAATAATAATGAATTAGCTGTTGCTACCCCTCCAAACCTAAATACATATTTTAACCCCAAAAGTGCCAAATTCTCCACAATTGACCTACAAATTGTGTCTTTAAATTTTTTGAACAAAATTTACATAAATAAAATTGATAGTCTGTGTACAGACCACTTTGCTATAGTTTGCTCCCTAAATGAACCTGCTGAAACTTCTTCTCATACTTCCAAATATATCAACACTAAAGCAAATTCGTCTATTTTCCAAAATAAGCTAAATGATGAAATTACAAGTTTCACCCAAAGTTCATGCATTTCTAACACAACAGTTGACACACATGCTGAAGCCTTGACATCTTTACTAATAAATACAGCTAATCATGCTATCCCCAGGACAACACCTAAGAAAACATTCCCTAAACAAATTCCTAAAGCATGGTGGACAAATGAGTGCCTAAATAAATGGAAGATAAAAAAGGCAGCTAGGACAGAATTCATAAAAAAACCAACACCTACTACATATTTAAAAAAATTACAAGCAGAATCTAATCTAAAAAGGACTATAATAGATGCTAATATATAAATACTGGAATAATTTTGCAAATAATCTCTCCAGAGAAACGCATGAGCCAATTATACATAAAGTCATAAGCCACATATGTGGGAAAAAGACTTCTCCCAACCCACTCCTGTATGAGCTTATACATAATAATACCCATTATGACAATGATATGAAAAGGCTAACCTATTTGCAACTCTTTTTGTTAATAAGCTAACATCAAACAATCAAAGCAATCTGTCCACAATTCCTATGAACCCTAGTTACCAACCACGCCCAGGATCCGAGTACATAACTAATCCATTTTCAATCCAGGAATTGAATAATGCAATACATCATATTAGGTCCAAAACTAGCAGCAGCTATGACAATATACACCCTACATGGATAAAGAATCTCACACCTTCATACAAACAAGAACTGCTAAATTGTTATAATCACGCTTGGGCATCCTCTAGGTTCCCCAATATATGGAAATGTTCGTCCCTCCTACCAATCCTAAAGAAAAATAAACCAAAAGATAACCCTGAGTCTTATAGGCCCATAATGATTACACCTGTGATGGGGAAAATAATGGAGAAAATGATTTATCACAGACTCCTCTGGTTTGTTGAGAAAAATACATGATCCCACACACTCAAACTGGATTCAGGAAATACCACTCCTCAACAGATGCTTTCATTTTGCTAACAAATGCAATAAATGAATCTTTCTCAAAAAATAATATCCTAGTGGCAGCTTTCCTTGATTTTGAAGGTGCATATGACAATGTGAACCACCAAATCCTTTTCAATAAACTTGCAAACCTTGGAGTACCTCCCAAGCTAGTATCCTTTATTAAATCCTTCATAGAAGTGCGAAGTTGCATTGTTTTGTGTTGGTTCAGCCTCTTCACCCCAAAAGACAATATCCAAAGGCCTACCTCAGGGATCAGTCCTCAGTTGCCTCCTATTTGCCCTATATCTCTGGGACATGAACCTACCCCACACGAATCTACAATATGCTGATGATCTGGTGCTATGGTCATCTGGCAACACCTTTCAGATAGCACAGTCAAATCTGCAAAAGTCACTTTTCCAGTTTGAAAAATTCTCTCAACATTCAGATTTACCCATTGCACCCATTGCACCCACCAAGTCAAAAAAATCCAATTTCACAGGAAGCGAAAACCATGTTAATGCAAAACTAACTCTAAACAAAACAACTATTCCAGAAGATAATAATATTAATTACCTAGGTCTCATGCTTGACCAAAAACTTAATTTCCACCTCCACATTTCAAACACAATAAAAAAATGTTATAGAAAAGCAAATATACTAAAAAGACTTCTTTCCACACCCTGGGGTTGTAAGGAGAAAACCTTACTCCAGTTTTTATAAATCACATATAAGACCCCATATTGACTATGGGCTCATTGTCTATGGTGCATGTGCAAAGACCCAGATGCAAAAAATTGAAACAACACAAAATGATATAATACGTCTCATATTTGGTCTTAGGAAACCCACAAGCACCAAGTTTCTGATTATGGAGAGTGGATTAACAACAATAAGGGAGAGACGTAGCTTTCTCTTGATAAAACATCTTACAAAAATTGAATCAAATAGCTCACACGCATTACATAATTGGTTAAGAAATCCAGCCATGTATAGAGGTATTGCAGATGAATATGCCAATATTCAAAAAGAAGTTCCCTGTACCAGCAAAGTCTATTGCACCTACTTTCCCCCAATCCCCTCCATGGAATTGGTCATTTCCCATAATAAATACTGAATTTTCAAATTGGAATAAAGATTTACCCCCATTGCTTTTGTTCAGAAAAAATTTGCAGAACTTAATACAATTACCTATAAAAATCACTTCCAAATATTTGTTGATGGGTCAAAAATGAATGAGAAGGTTGCAAGTGGTGTTTTCCTTCCTCACCTGAAAATTGCAATGGGTGAGAGATTATTTAATAATTTATCTATAATGTCTGCTGAGTTAAATGCCATAATCATGGCATTAGAACACCTTAAGCAAAACCAATCTTTGATTGAAAATTCGAATAATATTATCATCTATTCTGACTCTTTATCAAGCCTTGAGTTGCTGGCCTCAGCTCCTCAATATAAGTTGGACATTGACACTTATCATTGTCTCAGTATTATTGATAATCTTGCTTCAAGTGGCATAAAAACTTACTTTCAGTACATTCCTAGCCACTCTGGCATAAGTGGTAATCATCAGGTTGATGAAATAGCAAAAAATGCTATAAATATTGACCAGCCAAGTGGGAGACCAATCCCAATTAGAGATATTTACCGATGGAGGCTATCAGATATTAATTTTAATAAGATTAATCCTATCCTTTCCCCCTTTCCCAATAAGTATCTTTCTAAAATTTATCATAGAATTCGTTCTGGAACAAATGGACTAAATTTCCTTGCATTCTCATATAAGCTTTCTAATTCAAGTGGTTCAATTCCCCTGTCCCCTCTTTGCAGGCATTGTAATATGAATAATGAAACAATTGACCATTGCCTATTTGAATGTAATATGCTGACGTCTGCACAACATACCTTGCTTTCTAAACTGTTAAAATACTTCAAACACCACAAAATCCCACTATCAGCCAAGAGCCTAGCCAACTATACCTGCACACAGATTATAGAAATCGACATCTATCATCTTATATTTGAACTCCTAGAGTCGAAAGATCTGCTGAAAGATATATGAATATATCTAATAAATATGAGGCAATCAAGCCAGTAGCTCTGTAGCCCACAGAGTGAAGCAAAAGGAAAAGGGCTAAATAGTGTTACTGAAAAGCCCGCCTGCTGTTAAATAGAAGAAGAAGAAAATTTATTATGGTCATTATTTCCCATAATAAATACTGAATTTCAAAATGGAATAAAGATTTAACCCCCATTGCTTTTGTCCAGAAAAAATTTGCAGAACTTAATACAATTACCTATAAAAATCACTTCCAAATATTTGTTGATGGGTCAAAAATGAATGAGAAGGTTGCAAGTGGTGTTTTTCCTTCCTCACCTGAAAATTGCAATGGGTGAGAGATTATTTAATAAGGCATCTATAATGTCTGCTGAGTTAAATGCCATAATCATGGCATTAGAACACCTTAAGCAAAACCAACCTTTGATTGCAAATTTGAATAATATTATCATCTATTCCTACTCTTTATCAAGCCTTGAGTTGCTGGCCTCAGCTCCACAATATAAGTTGGACATTGACACTTATCATTGTCTCAGTATTATTGATAATCTTGCTTCAAGTGGCATAACAACTTATTTTCAGTATATTCCTAGCCACTCTGGCATAAGTGGTAATCATCAGGTTGATGAAATAGCTAAAAATGCTATAGATATTGACCAGCCAAGTGGGAGACCAATCCCAATTAGAGATATTTTCCGATGGAGGCTATCAGATATTAAATTTAATAAGATTAATCCTATCCTTTCCCCCTTTCCCAATAAGTATCTTTCTAAAATCTATCATAGAATTCGTTCTGGAACAAATGGACTAAATTTCCTTGCATTCTCATATAAGCTTTCTAATTCAAGTGGTTCAATTCCCCTGTCCCCTCTTTGCAGGCATTGTAATATGAATAATGAAACAATTGACCATTGCCTATTTGAATGTAATATGCTGACGTCTGCACAACATACCTTGCTTTGTAAACTGTTAAAATACTTCAAACACCACAAAATCTCACTATCAGCCAAGAGCTTAGCCAACTATACCTGCACACAGAGCACAGAAATCGATATCTATCATCTTATATTTGAACTCCTTGAGTCAAAAGGTCTACTGAAAGATATCTGAGAATATCTAATAAATAAGAGACAACCAAGACAGTAGCTCTGTAGCCCACAGAGTGAAGCAAACAGAAGAGGGCTAAATAGTACCAAGTGAATAGCCCGCCTGCTGTGAATTAGAAGAAGAAGAAGAGCAGCCAGACTCCCTTGCATTTCCTTTTCTGCTATACAAACCCCTTTTAGCCCACATGCTATTGGATAAGATTTTGAGATAGTTGTTTTGCTCAGAAAAGTTGAAAAATCCAATAAGTATACCTCTGGAGCTACATCACACCCACAACCCCAGGGGCAATGACCCATTATTATATAGACTATCTATTGTTCACAAACAGGTTTTAGAAGAAAAAGCTGTCATGCTTGGTCTTGGTTGTATGATCTTCTAGAAGTTTTTAGGGAGGGATTGTTTGCTAAGACAAGATTCCCAAATTCTCCCAGGGGTGTTCTTTGGTAACACCACACATATCTGAGTAGGTCACATGTTTCTACGTGTATCCAAGTTTAAAATTGTCTGCAGTACCTTGAGAATGGCTTGGGGATTGCATTAAAACTGTCAGAGAGTGTTGGGAGGGGAATCAAGTGGATCTGAAACTTCAAATTGGGGGAGAGGAAGGGTTAGATTGAAAGGCACTAGCCTATATGTATCAAAGTCATCAAAACATCTTACCTGCAGTGTCTTGGGAATGGTTTGGGGTAGGACGTTGAAACCAACTGGTACTTCTAGGGGAAGGAGGGGAGATGGACAAGGAGTAGGGGAGTTTGGGAGGGGAAAGAGACTATGAGATTTTGTCTCTGATCCACCAGACGTTTTTGGACTCTAAGGAACTTTTAACCTAGGCACAGTTAAGTAACAAGGTAAATCAAACGATGCTATTTGCTGCCAATTTATCAAAGTGATATGTCTGCAATATTTTGGGAACAGCTTAGGTATCAAGTTGGAGCTTTCAAGTCACAATATAGTAGCACAAGTCTACTCTCCCCTCCCAAAAAAAAAAAAAAAAAAAGACAAAACACAAACGTATATTACTCTCCTTTCCTTTCAACATCAATATCATGCATAAAAAATTTATTTTCTTATTATAAACCTTATAAGGTCATACAACACAGTATTCAATAATAAACATCACAAAAAATAATAATCATCTCCCCCCCCCCCTCCAGGAAAAAAACAAACAAAAAAACAAAAGTTTGTTACTCTCCTCTCTTTACCTCTTCATTAGCATATTTCAATATGCTAATGTATTGCATCTGGATTAAGAGTAATTTATATCTGAGGCCACCTTTTTTCCTTCTAAGACTTTTTTTTTCAATTTTTTAATGGTAGACAATTTTCTCAAATACAAAACCATGTTGCTAATATCTTGGACAGTAAATATAATTTAAAATAATATTCAAAACCAAAAGTCTCTTTAACCTGGGCATAAATCTTCAATGTCTCTTACCTCCCTACTGCCTGGATCCAAATCTGAATTTCCAGGTCTTCTATTCTGCTATTAAACTAAGCCATAAGTGATTCATCCTTCTCTGGCAGACCTAGCCCCTCATTCCAAGTATAAGATAGTCCTGCTCCATCAAATACGGTTTTTATTTGCTATGGCCGGGATCTTTTTCATTTCAACTGTAACATCTCCAAATAAGCTGCCTTTGCTAACCTGGCATCTGGCAGGCTAGCAACCTGTACCCAATACTGTATGATTTGCGCAAGTCTGCTTAATCTAAGCAAAAATGATCCTAGTTCTTCTTTTATAGCCTGATTATGTGTCTTTAAGTGGACATCATTTAATCTTTTAAAGTGTTGCAGCTGTATTGATTCCAGATGTGCTGCTGGGTCATATTCTCAGAGCTCAGCTCTGTAAGTTAATATTGGATGCACTTTAGTGTTAAAAACTTATTTATGCTTGAAAGAGTTGGTTTATGCAGGATTGTTGATGAAAATGCTTTCTTCCTCTTTATCATCTCTTTTAAATGCTCTTTCCAACTGCTTTTAACTTCTAAGATTACTCTCCCAAATATTTAAATCTTTCACTTTGTTTCAAACTCTCATACTAATAGAAACATTTAGTTTTTTGTTCACCATTCATGTTATTGGTCCCTTTAAAAACCATTATCTCCGTTTTTATACTGTTCCAGACCAGTTTCTTTTTAGCTAAATATCTTTCTAGTATATTCAATAGAATCTGGAGCTCCTCTGGACATTTACTGATGAGTACTGTATCATCAGCAAATATCAGCAAATATTAAATAATGTCCACTTAAAGACACATAATCAGGCTATGTAAGGCTTTGTATATTTTTTCCACAAGTGTTTGAAGGACTAGGACTCTGTTTATAGTATTGTAACCTTCTCAAAACCTCTTCCTTCTTCAATATATGATATTTTTGCACCCATTCTGCTAATCTAGAATCCAATATTATTTCTAGTATTTTACTACGATTAGGCACTAACAATATTTGGCGGTAATTGCTATTGTCAGCTGGGTCTCCTTTTTTCAATAGTAGTAAAATCAAAGATGATTTCAACAACAATGGTCATGCTCCTGAAGTCAGAACCGAGTTGAAAGTTGCAAGAAAAATCGCCATAAATATAATTTAAAATCGTTTTAAAATCTTTGTTGGGGCTCCATCAATACCAGTGCAGTTACCCCCTCTGTTGCGCTTATACATTCTTGAATATCTTCCCTTGCTACTGGTTTTAGCAAATCATAGTTGTGTTCTATCAGTGGGAAACTTAACTCTTTGTCTACTTTTGATAATTCCTCTCTGAGCCAGCAATCAAAATAATTATTTTGCTGGTCCACATTATTGCAAGATATCAACCATGGGTTGGGGTCAGGTACTTTTGCTTGGGGTTTAGGGGCAGCTTGCTTCATCTTTCTCCAGAAGGACCTCATAACGCTCTTTTTGTAAAACTGAATAAGCTCCTCCTTGCTTTTTTAAATAGCTATCCCCTTCTTCTGTTTTAAAAGACGTTTATAGTCCCATCCGCAATTTCAGCCTAAAGACGCCCGTCAAAACATACCAAGCACAGAAGAATTGTCCATTAGCCAGAATCCCGTATGAATGCTGTGTCGTTTACTAGGCTATAATTTCCTTGAGGGGCGCCACTCCTCAAGTGGGAATGGAGTTGACCGCAAGACCTCCAGTCTTGCAGGTACCCCGAAAGGGTCAAGGCAGCCCTTTGCAGAGGCCGTTGTCCATAGATCTGGATTTTACGCCCTGCTGCAGTTGTCCTCCAATAGAGGATCCTCACGCGATGGTGTTCTGCATCACCGTGCAATTTAACCCATTATTGGGAGAAGGTTTGTAACTCATGGGACTTGTGGACAAACCAGTGGGCCCTATTGAGTGTACATTTGAGGGGCCTTCTTCCTCCTCCGTCTGTATTTATGACCCCGGGCGAGGGTGCCCCATTTTCTATTATGGACTCCCAGGGACAGTGTCCCCTCTTGGTCCGTGCCTCCTATGGAGGTGCCCTACATATCTGTAGGGCGTTCCCCTATCACCACCTGGGGACACGCTGAATGGCCTTGGGGAGGCCAGGAACATAAGAATGAAATTAATTAAAACTTATTGTGTTTCCTTTAAACATGGAGAATGATATGTATTACTTTTAAACATGAAATTATTATAGAGAAGTATGAATAAGGTTATACAGAAGACTTTTTTGTTTTCTTATTTAATAGAACTCAACATTAACTTGTAAAACTAATGTCTAGCCTGTTTTATTGATTTACTTCAACATTAGCTTGTAAAACTAATGTAAAAGTAATATAACATTTTAAACCTTGTAAATAGTCTAAGCCTATCTTGTGTCATTTTCTTCCTGCCTTAAAATCTCTAATGCTTGAACTACTACTAATTTTCTAATCCTGCACTCCTCATACTAAACTATATATCCCTCAAGCTTTCTTTTGTTCTTAGAACTGACCCTCCTGTTGCATGTATTATCTCTGTAAATTCATCAATTAATTTAACCTGATTATCTACATTCTCTAAATAGTTAATTTCTTAAACCACATTGGCCTGACATCACATAAAGAAAGAAAACGAGCAAAAATGGGGTTTTTATAGGCCAAATGAAAATACTGAAAAAACAAATACTTTTCTCTTTGGCACTTTCCTTGGATACATCGTTTCGTTTCGCGCTGAAGAAGAGAGGCGTTTGTCCTCTCGAAATATTCGCTTTGTTTTTTCAGTATTTTCATTTGGCCTATAAAAACCCCATTTTTGCTCGTTTTTCTTTCTCTAAATAGTGTAAACTTGTAACTGCCTCTTAGTTGGAAAACGCTTTGGTAAGTTTTATATTATCTTCTTTTGACCATTCCCTAGGTGTCTGGTGTTTAAGTGATTCATTAGATTCCTGATTTACGCATGGAATCACTGTGCTTTGAGACATACTATGTAAGCTAATTTCTAATAGTACAGATTGGTGGTCTAAACCCAATAGTCTAAGAACCTCTACCTTAAGATCGTCCGGATCCCAACGAATGTCCACCCAAAAATGAAAAGTTAGACTTGGCCAAGCTCCAAACAAACAAGTAAACGCACCCCAGTTACTATCCTTTCTAAATTGCCCATTACCAACCATCAATCCTGATTCTGTGCATAGTGACAACAGCCTTATCTCCCATTGATTTATTCTTTGTTTGTTGTCCCTGCTAGCTCTAGGGATCATGTTCACGACTGGGACTACTGATGGAATACCTGGAATTAATACATAATTTAATTCAACTTCATAACCAGTATAAGCATTAAAATCAACCATTAATATTAACTTTTTTTTCAAATTAGCAGTTTTTCATCTAATTCTTTTTCCAATGGACCCCAAGTATATTCATTCCAGTACTATATACTTCAAGGCGGTATATAAATAAATCCTATTACAATACTAGAACCATTTAAATAATCTAATCTAATCCAAAAAATATTCTCTGATTCACTTTTCATTCTTGTTAAATCTCTAAAAGAAACTTCTTTTATGAATACTATAAGCCAACAAAATAACGATTATTCGACGCTAGTCTCATGATATGCTTTCCTCTTTGAAGCCTCTTAATTTTGGTATTTCTCTGGGGCCATGCCATGTTTCAATTAGTGTCATAATGTTAAATGTTAGTAACTCGCTTTCCAAAGAACTTAGCTTATTTCCCATATCCTGTATATTCCAAGATACAAATGTCTGGGCTTGTGTATGTCCTTGTCTATCATATTGGGGACCATAATATCTAGGCAGGAATGCTAGTTTGTAATGATCTTTACTCATAGGCCTATAGTTTATCTGATGCTGCGTTTGTTGTTTTGACGTATGAAGCTGTTTTGTCAGTGGCTGCCTTTGCGGGGGAGTGAAAATTGCTGTAATTTGGTGGCTAATTGCCACCGATATACCAGCTTGCCGATGGCTCTTCAAATGCATGTCCATTTTTCCTTTTCCGAATATATCTAGCAGCATTGCTGTAATCTTCCACTGGACTAATTTTTTTGCTTTTTTCGAGGCTTGCCTCTCCCTGCTATTTTAGCCGAGTCTGTGTCTATTTCAACTACCATCCTGGATGTTAATGTTCTTGTCTGTGGCACTTGCACCTCAACTCTTATAGTTAATAGGAGGCGTAGTAGGGTGGCTTGTGTTTATTTATTTTTTCTTTTTACAATCACAATAATAAACGAATGTTTTTATTACCTTTGAGATGAGCATCTTGACCTTTTTCTATGGCTTCAGACAGCATGAGTTTTAAATTATTTTTAGCCTCGCGTTGGAACGTAGTATAAACCAGAGCAACACCAACACCGTTTTGTTTCAGCATGAAACCTTTCCTTAAAATCGCCTTCCTAATATCCAAATCATGCTAGCTGGAGGTTCAGGAGACACCAATTAAGAAAATTGATAACCTTGACATTCAAACTTGACAGGGGCAGATTATACTTAGGGAGTTTATAAAATCACAAGATTATAATCTTTTAGTTCTACCTCCATAGAATTCATTTTCATTGAAGACTCCCTGAGTTTATTTCTCATTTCTTTCAACTCGATTGAAATCTTGGCTCTTGTGGTGCCCAATTGTTTGGTAAAACTGTTCATTTGTGACTGTGTATCAGTTAATCTAATTGATAGCTGAGGGAGAAGATCCAGTTTAAAATGTATCTCACGCGTAAACTGAAGACTGTGGGACCTGAAGTGTCAGGGAGACAGCCTGGGCTCTCATCAATTTCTCTTGCTACTTCTAGGCAGTTAAGTTAATCAAAATCGCATACACAATTCTCTGCCAGCAATATTTTTGGTGTCTTGCTTTAGCATGGGGCATTGCTTTATTTTTTTTCTTTTCCTCAGTCAACAACGAAATGTAGTGAATCACTCTTTACTGACGTTAATATCCCTGGAGTCTGGCTAAATTCTGATTCACTGTACACTCATCACTGATAGCATGTTATAACTTTGAATGACCAAATAACACTCATAAATGCAATATGTGAGATATATGCAATATCCCAGGAAAGGCCAAGAAAAATACACTAACTTTATTAGATACACCTATACTAAAGACACTACCTGTAATTTGGACATGGAAAAAAAAATACACTAACCTAAAATCTTAAGCTTGATCATATAGAGAACCCACCAGGAGTTGGCAGGGGACTTATTTGGCCTCCCCTCTCTCTCTTTGTACCAATTTCATGATAGCCTATAACTTTATGTATTATCTAAGTAGTTCTTGTGGTTTTAGGTGGAAACCATCAAATAGACTATATTCTTTTGTTCTATTTAGCCATGAGAAGCGATATCTGACCAGATAGCTATTTCTGCCAAGGACCTCAAACAATTTTCCAAAGATGGCATCATATAGAGAAAGAAGGTCCGAGTCAGAAACCCACTCAGATTCAAGTTTATTTTCTTGCTCCTGTTCAAAAACATCAGAGACTATATCTAGACGGAGAAGATATATGCAGATATTTTTAAGAACAGCATTGCTTATTGGTTTCTATTATTGTACCTCAATAGGACTTACTTTCTACAAAAATGGCTGATGGTGGCAAGTTCTATTTTTTCTTATTATTATTTTTAATTAGAATAAAATGACAGGTAAGCTATTAGTAAGTAACTAATGAACAAAGATGATACATACAGTTTAAACACGATTAAAAATAGTAGCAACCTCTTTTCTTATGTCTGTCCAAGTTGGGTATTTAAATGGGTTTGAAAAAAAAAGATCATAACAGTGGTTTGATTTTTAAATCAAACCTGTCTGTTGTGTAAAAATGACAAGAACGACATTTAATCTGTCTAGCTAGAATCATTGCGTGGAAACATAGTATACCAACAGAATTAGTGTTTTTTTTTTTAACATGACTTATGTCATTAACCCTCTCAAGATACCCATTTTTTCTGCTAATGCTGGATTTGTCCTTGGCTATCTATCATTAGAACATCAATTTCATTTTACGTTTTTATAAACAGTAGGTTTTATTACAAACTTATAATACAATGTATCAATTTTTGACATTGTCCCTCTTCTCTTGACTCTTGCATAGCCACTGTGAATGAAATTTTATAGCTAAATTGTTTGCTCTTTGGAAGTTGGATAAAATGACAAATTTAAAGACTCCAGAGGTCAATAGAATCGCATTAAGAAACCCAAGATTAGTTTGCTTTCTTGTGGGAGGCATGGTCATAGTAGCCTATTCAATAAACTATAGTCCAGTGCTTTGTATGAATGAAGCCAATGCTTTCAATAAATAGATATGCAGGTAATTTGAATATAGACTTGATTCAGAACATTCTTCTTAAAAGTGAATCAATAGCTAATGAGGATAATATAGCTTTACAAAATCACCAGGGGACTAGATTAAATACAAGACCTAGGAGAATTGCAGTTTCTTTTATTTTTATCCAGTCGCTTTGGTGTTCTTATTGAAGCAACTCTATTTAGCTTCTGAGGTGCTCAATCAAATCAGACACAAATGTATATATATATATATATATATATATATATGCTTTTTTTTCATGGTTTTTGATTTAAGTTTATTTTAGATTTGATCTTTGTTTCTTAGACGCTTTTTCTTATACAGGTGAAATATCCGCATCGTTTTAGTTTGTCTTTTCTTTCTACTGGCCTTAGTCCTGTTTGTTTTTTTTCATCTTGAGATTTTTCTCTCTCTTTGTTTTGTCATGGTTGGCCAGTTCGGCTTTAGATCTTTTCACTTAGGTCTTTGTCCAATGCAAAGAAATGGTTATTAGATATCGCTACGGTATCAATATTGAGTATCTGTCGTACACTAAGATATTGGATAAAAACAATATAAAGAATTTTAAATGCTCTGCTTAAGAGTTATTTTTATGTAGTTCAGTTCATTATAGCAAAACAGTATGTTCTATGCTGCAACTGTTTCCGAGGCATTTAATATTCCAGGTTTGATTTCTGTTATATATTAAAGAAACAATAAATATCTCTTTTTTAAGGCTAATTTATTAAAAAAAAAAAATGTATGAAATAAGGTTTTCAGAGATAATTAAAGAGCTACATTAAGCAGAAAATGAGCAGAGACAAAGTCAAATAATTTTTCCAAGCGCAAAACTACAAAAAATAACCATTAATAAATAAATAAAACCCAAAACGAAAAAGGAATAAATATCAGTATATGTATATATTAAACTGTCAATCCACATTCATTTGTTGTTTTGTTCAATAATCTTGGCTATGATTTTTTCGATATTGTGAGAAATAAGAACATTCAGCTCGAAATAAGAATTGTGCTATTCCGCTGCCTATGATTTGCCCTCTTTGTGAATCTTTAAGGCTGAGCATTTATTGTAATAATTTTTACGTAGACAGCATTAGACACGAAAAAAGTGTAATTTGAACGAAGTCTCAAATCAGAAAAATAATTTTATTTTTAGAGCTTGAAATTCTTTAAACAAAAAGTTGTCTCGTTTATTTTCATAGTAAAAATATAAGCCTCTATTTTTTCCAAAAATCAGCCTCTCTTAAATAAAGCTAATTTTTCTATAAATGAAAATTTTATATAATGTAGTGAAGAGTTCGAAAAATTAATTGGTTTGTTAAACAGCTAATCATATTATTCAGTGAATTATAGCTTAAAATTACACAGCTTCAATATATAATTCCAACTTAACTAATTGTAACTGCAATTTGGGCTATTTTTGCCTACAGAAGTAAATTTTGGTGTAAATTATCTTCAATGTCAAAATAAAGATATGTCTTGTTACTTTTTGTTGCTGTGGTCTTAGAAATTATGTATGACCTACCCTTTCTTTCTTCTTCAGAAAATAAAACTGTATTGAATTGATGTCAAACTGTTTTATGTTGTGTTTTTATGCGTCTTTGCCAGATTTTGAGATGAAAATAAACAGCTCATGAATTCCGCCGTTCATGAAATTAAATTATATTCAAATACGTGATGTTTTCAGACATTACTCAATGTATGAATTGCTTATCAACCATCCTTGGGGTTAGATTACCTTAGTGTCTCCTCGTCCCTGAAGAATAAAAAAGCACTCTCCAATTATTTAGTGTGGCTATCTCTTTTCTATGGTTGACCCTCTCTTCCTTCTCTTTCAGCAGTTATTTTTTTATATATATATATATCTATCTATGAGCAGGAAAAGGGTTCTTTTGTCTCTTTAGAGTAAGGAATCCTAATTACAAGGAAATATATGGGATATGGTCATATTACAAGAAAATTATTATAATTATGCTTCTGTAAGTTAGCACTTAACCAAACCTATTGCACCAGTTTTTTTTTATTTTTACAATTACAAAGAAGTATATGGGATAAATGGAATATCGTCATTCTGTTCGGGTGTAATCGGAGAAAGGTTGATGCAACATGCGAGGAATTAGCTAAGAATGGGTTTTTGCAATGAATGGAATTCATCTCCATGTTTTTTTGTTTCCGTTGAGCCATTGGGAAATGGCTTTGATGTCCAAGTTTGAAACTAATTGGGAATTACTCGATATAATACTTCCCGAAAGGCTATTGTTTAAAATTCATCACGCCTGATAAGAATTTATTTAAGAAAATTATGTTCCACTTCTTGCTATTAAGTAACGGAAAGCACAATCACTAGTTGGGAAAAACAACAACAAAAGATAAAATAACTAAGCCTAGATGACAAGACGATTTCAGAATGAATATTGTAAAACAATATATAGAACTTGATTCCTTTACTTCTTAGGTAATTTTATGAAAAGTCTGGGCCATAATTTTACTGTGCAACAAAATATGATGCTAATACTTAGGTATTGGCATCAATTTTAACAAGCTTATTTCTAATTGCATAGAATACCTGCTGAGCTTGATTTTGCCTGACTATGGTTCGTAGTCATTTTTATATGACATCGCTCAGATTGATGGATGGCTCAGTTAAAGGGAACAGACAAAGCAAATTACTTTCTCTTCAATGTAAATGTTGCCAAAATATCACTTCATCTCAACAAGTGCATTGCACTGCGTGCAGCCACAGATAAGAAGTATACAATACGGATGTCCAACTGAGCAATTTGCTGGTTACCCATAAATTTGGTGCTTATGCTCGTATGTTTTCACTTCCTTCAAAAAATGTCCATTGCCTGTTAAAAGCAAGCTGATTTAGAACATTTGAAACCTTGGAAAGAAATCCAAGAACACTAAACATAATTAATAAAGCAATCGCACCTTTTTTCGTAATTATCTATTAGTTTTAAACCTATGATTGCCTAATAACTATTCTTTAATAATCATGAATTGATACTTTTAATAATTCGATTGCTCAATATACAGAGCAATAAATACATAGTCCTCAAATATATACCCTATCACGAGTAACTTTAAGGCACGTATAATACCTGATACCTTGTTTTAAACATTGCAGGATAAACCTTTTGGACGTCTGCATTAATTACTCTTCGTCTGTGTTTACAGCCCGCCACAAAAAATAGCCTTTTGGTATGTCGCTGTAAAGGATCCTTTTTTGAGATGGAAAGGTGGCATTTTACCATCTAAAAACTGGTAAACTGTGAACAAAATAGCAAAGATTTTCCTTAAAATGAAATTGATACAGGTTATTTTTGGCCCCCCCCCCCCTCAGCACCGTTTCTTCTCAAAATAGTACGTGCCCAGACCTTTAAAGAAATATCAAATGGTGCTTCTATTAACATTCATTGTGTTTATTCAGTACTGCATTTTGTAAATACTTTCTTGAACTCTCTGTGGGACTGAAAATGGTCTAAAGCCAAGAAAATAAGATTTGAAATTAAAATATTCTTTCTCTGCTCCTTGTTATTCCCCCCCCCTTCGAGATTATTTCGGAGGAGTTCTGAAGAAAAAGATTAATGTCTTAATAACTAACTTTTTTCTGGCTGGTTAGTTACTCATATTTCAAACTTCAAAAGACATTGAAATTCTATATTTTTTCTACTAAATTTAGACAAGACTCGGACAAGAAAGGACAAGACTCGGGGTACATGATGTTCAGCAGACTAAGTACTGAGGATTCGCTATAAGAATGATTGGATTATTGTTTTTAATTTTTACTTAATTAGACAATTTAGAAATTGTGAACTTAGTCACAGGTTTGAAGACAAACCTATTTCAGGAAATTTATGTGGCTAGTTCTCAGCAAGCCGAATTCACTTTCAAACTCAAACAGTCAAACCATCTAACTCGGATAGTGTGTGAATAAGGCAAGAATTCTAAATTGTTTAGAAATAAATAGTCTATCAAAACAAAACTAGACAAGATAAACCTAAATTTATAAACATGAGCAAAACATTATAATAGAATCAAGATCTCGTGTTCTTGTTCAGTTCCTCCGGTCTGTAACTTAGTTGGCTATATGCTATGCTATCTATATATTTTTTGCTGTTATCAATTTTATTATATCGTTTCCTTTTATCATACAATATCTATTATGTATTTAGCAGTTGTATATTATTTTAAGAATTATTATATACTATATTGGTACAATGTTATTATGTTTTTACATTTATCTATTGTGTAAGCCTCCAGAATCAAAACACACTATACAGATTTTAGATTTGAAACATTCTATATAACTATTGACTGCTGTGTCGACTGACGAAGTCTGAACAACTTTAAATCGTCTCCTTTTTGTTTAGTCCTGACTCAAAATCCAATACGCACCCTTATTATTCATATGTTTCTGTGCAAAGTACAGTTGGTCTAAACTAGTTTTTTTTTTTTTTTTTTTTTTACAAGGAATGTAATTTGATTTTGTATGGTAGTAAGAACAATGATCGATTAGTATGTTCATTCTAACCAATTGGCAGCAAGTTTTATTTCATTTTCTTATAAGATGCATCAACTAACAAACTAACAAGTTGCGTCAACTTACGAATTGTCCTCCTGTAATCTGGCTATAGTTATAGTTTAGCATGATTGTTGGGAATGAAGTAAAACAGTCTAACAATTTGTATCTTTCAGAATTTCCATTTCCCCTTTTCCGTTGTCACATGTCATTTGGTAGTTAAATTAGCATTGGCTTCTCTCTGTCGTTGTATTTTGGAAAGAAAACGAGACGAAAAAAGGGTTGTGCTGTCCTGGCATGATTATTTACTCAGAATTAGCCCTGTTGGAGTAACAAGTGCATTAGACATTGGTCTTTCAAATTGGAGTTTTGTATTTATCAATGTTTCTTTGTAAGTGTCATAGTCTACTGTATTAATTGACTAATCAAATTCTTTTTAAATATAATAGTAGAAGCTGAATTTTTGAGCCCTGAAAAAAAGGCATAATTTCGACTAAATATCTGAAGTTACAGTAGTCCTATACATGGAAATTTCGTGAAAAAGGGATTATCAAATGTAAGAAAGTGTTCAGGAAAGCGTTTTATGGGGTTCAATTTTTGATGGAATTTCACATGTCATTAGCAGAAACGAGAAAAATTGTTGAGTATGAAGTATGTTCAAATGAAAAATCCATGTCGTTTGGTATCCTGTCCTTCATTTTTAATACACCTCTATGAAGAGTCTGTGGAAGGTTTTCCTAAAACCCGATCATGAAAAAATAAAAGTTAAATTAGCTCTCACGCAATTTAATCTTGCAATTTTTTTTCTATGGAGACATTTTAATTCCAGAGTATACAGAAGCAATTTGAGCTTTCTGTTTCAAATAAAAAATGTCTGTGGTGAAATTGTGGCCGTTGGGGAGATGATGTCTGGTGCAGTCAAATGAAAAAAAAAATCGTGCCATGAACATTGTAATAGATCATTATCACGTTTAAATAATATTTTTCTGCTGTCAATGTTGCAATAACGATTGAAACCGTTTTTACAGATGTCTTTCCTGTTTGAACTGTGTTCATCTTTAATTTTTCATTAACATCATTAAAAAATATCTTATGGACCGCACTTTGTTATAAGAATGAAACACTGTTAGTATATATAGTAGAAACGCCCTTGTTGAAGTAGATAAAGGATTGTATTCATTTCTGCATTTTGCTTAATAATGCTATGTATAAGAGAATAACTAAAAATTAAATGCGGTTTAACCTACTTTTTGACTGGCTTTGGGAGAGGGGCTCATGATTATTGTTTTACTCTTCATCTTAAGTCATGAGATGACAAATCAGCAGCTTCAGTTCAATGAAGAAAATCTGATGTGAATTCAATTTCTCCTTCCTAATTATCATTCACAGAATCATTACATTTCGTAGAATATGTATTCTTCTGGGATTTGTTATGATTCTCGCTCTAGCTCTCAAATTTTTTTCCGTAGCTATTGCTTTAGCTATTTTGATTCACTTATCGTCTTGTGTAATTTTCCAGGACTTCATAAATACTAAAGAACTACTTTTCCAGTTTTCCCCCAGTAATTGTATTTTTGTTTTTATTACGTTCTTGTATAATGTAGTAACAACCAGTTATGCTCCATTACATACATCCTCCAAAATATCTAAATTACGAATTACCGTAATTATAGTGCTATTCTTTAGTTTTAGGTCATATGGTGACAAATAGTGAATTCAATTCCTCCTATCTGTTTATGCTTTCCGTTAAAATAAGACGTTCCTTCGGTCCATTGTAATTTTTATTTGTCTTCTAACTGCAGATTCTTTGTGCAACTTTTTCGTTTGCAATTCAGTGTATATGAATTCAATTCCTCCTGCCTGCTTATCCTTCGCATGCATTAAAATAAAATGTTCATTTATTCAATTGTAATTTTGATTTGTCTGCGAACCACTGCACAACTTTTTCGTTTGCAATTAAATGGGATTCTTGCTGTCGCTTGTTCCATGTATTTTGCTTCAGCTGTTCGGAGTCATTTGCCATCTTAGATAATTTCTTGTGGTCATAGATACCAAAAACAAAATGATAGTGCCCAGAATAAATGATTTTTTTGAATCTTTAAATGGATATGAATGTGATGGCATTTACATGACAAATGTTTTTCCAATGTCAAGGCTCTAAGCAAATTTTTCATTACTCACTACCTGTCTAGATCGTTTCTTCTATGCTTTTTTTGCTATTCGGAGCCATCTTGCTTTAATAACGTTGCCCCTCTCTCATGTTTGTCCTTTCCGCTAAAATAACTCGTGCCTTCAGCCCATTTATCTTTCAACCGTTGATTTCGCTGTGCAAGTTCTGCGTCAATGTGCGTGTGGTAAAAAGTTTTTTAAACGAAGGTTACAGTCCCTTGGCTTGAATAATAATGAAAATCACTTTTTTTGCTTAGGTAGCACTGATGTATCCTCTTTTTTTGCCTTCACTGCTAAAGGGACGCTGGAACATCATAGAGAACTTTTCAAGGGCTCATTTTCAAGGAAATTGTTATATCTAGTACCTTTTTTAGGACTTTCTTGTGTATATACTTAAAAGAATGATTATTCTGGGTTATGGATTCGATTACGAGGGCTCATGATTAATAAACACGTGCATATGTAGTAGTATAGGTTTTCAAATTTTTTTATGTACACATTTGCTGCCACGTTGTCAAATATCTGTTTTTTATCCAAATTATTGATTATATCACCAATTTTTTGTTTTTCAATTAAAACGATCAGATTGGGGGCGATCTTGAGATGACTCTCTATGATAAATTTCTATCATCAGATATAATTTACTCTGCTTCTTTAATTTCTCGCCAATCAGGATTGCAAGTCATAGTTATGAAGAACTCTTGTGATCCAAAGTGACAAACAATAGCCTTCGCTTCTTCAAAATGTTCTGCATGGGTGCGTGTTGATCCGGTGAATGGCAACAGTACTGTCATTTTTAACCAACAACTGTGATCTGTATCTTAACTAAGTCGTTGATAAGTCAGGTAATACCTACGTAATTATCGAGTAAAATAGTTTTCTGATTAAATTTTATCCAATGGATGCAGTCACGTTCAACACGAATAAATGATCGAAAAGAGGATCTTGGAAAAGTTATCCACCTCAAAATAAAGCATTAAAACCTGTCTCACGCAGATCGGGTGTTTCATCTGGCTAAGAAAGGCTTTTCGCGTGTTCAGGTTGTAAGCTGTATGGAGCTGCACTAACTCAAGCCGTGTTAAATATAGAAGACTTGCATAAGGTGTTTGGAGTGGTATCCCTACGTTCCATCCTGATCTTACAGCTGAATAAACAGTGCGTAGGTACTTGATGCTAGTTTTCTATCAAATAAAATGGTTATAAAACAAGGAGGCAAAAATGTTGTTAGTTAAAAAAAACGTTGAGCATCGTGTAAAGCCCTTTACCTACGCACTGTTTTTCAATTAAAACGGTATTTTCGTTTTAATTGAACCTAAACCCTTATACAGACAAGAGACATAAAACAAAAATAGTTACGATGTTCAAGTCTGTATTTAGGGGGAGTTACGGAGTTTGAGCCCCTCACCCCTCCAAAAAAATTGCTTGACTGCTAAAACGTAACAAAAATGAATATGCACCAATTTTTGATGTTTTTTTTTAAGTTTTTTGAGATTGTTCTGTGAGTTTTGCAATCTGGATATAAGCCATTTTTAGATTTATGGATCAGCAAATTATGCATGTGATGGAACTTAGATAAGTTAAACATAATAGATATTATATAAATAGATATTATACAAATCAAATTGAGCAGCCAAAGGCATGCATTCTCCAAACACGTTTTTCAACTTTAGGCAGAAACGCGATCTAGATTGGTCACCATTTTGGTAAAATTTGTTTCCCCGTCCCATCTCCATTAATATATCAATTAGTATAATTATTATATTATATTTTACATAAAATATATAATATTTATATAATATTTTTTATAATTTATATGATATGTTTTTAATGTATTTAATATAATATAATTAATATATTAATATATTTCATAAATCGTCTGCTGACTAAAACTACAGACCTGAAGGTCGATAGCCTTAAGCATAAATAGGAGGAATGTCAAAACACAATTTGTTTATTGATACATCAGTTGATTCGGAGCTTTTAGATAAAGACATTAACGTTTGACACATCTCAGATTCTAAATTGCTTCAAATTTCGGCAGAAAAATTACAATAGTAATTTATACACCTAGGGACTTAACTCATATATTAGCTCCTACAAACATTCCCGAACAAATCAAATTGAGCAGCCAAAGGCATGCATTCTCCAAACACGTTTTTCAACTTTAGGCTGAAACGCGATCTAGATATATATATATATATATGTATATATATATATATATATATATATATATATATATATATATATATATATATATATATATATATATATATATATATATATATATATATATATATAGTCTATATATATATATATATAATATATATATATATATATATATATATATATATATATATATATATATATAATATATATATATATATATATATATATATATATATATATATATATATATATATCTATATATATATATATATAGCATATATATATATATATATATATATATATATATATATATATATATATATAGATATATATATATATATTATATATATATATATATATATATATATATATATATATATATATATATATATATATATATATATATATATATATATATATATATATATATATATATATATATATATATATATATATATATATATATATCTATATATTATATATATAATATATATATATATTATATATAATATATATATATATATATATATATATATATATATATATATATATATAGATATATATATATATATATATATATATATAATATATATATATATATATATATATATATATATATATCTATTATATATATATATATAATACGATATATAGATATATATATATATATATATATATATATATATAATATATATATATATATAATAATATATATATATATATATTATCACTTTAGACCTATGAGTATTTCATTAGAAAAACCACAAAATAGAAACTAATTGATTTTGGATGAATGCAATACAATAATATTTTATCTCTTCTAGATACACGATGACGAAATCTACGGCTATTATCTTTATAGCTGGATTTGCATTACTTTTTAATCTTGAAAAGAAGGTAAGCTAGGCTCTTTTCTTCTTATTCAAATTTCTTAACATTAGCTTTTGAGCGAATATTTAAAATTCTTAAATGATATCAATTAGGATAATCTCAATTACCGTTCGATATTATCGTACCATTAGTAAGGATTTAGCTCTTGTTTCGAATTAGACTTTTGGTCACAGAAGCTAAATTAAGCATTCAATAGCGAAATTTATTGTCTTTATCATGGTTTTGGCGAACTAATAAAGAGTGGTAGCCAATTCATTGCAAGCAAAAAAAAAGCAAATTCTGCTGTCTCTTCCTGTAATCCCGCTAGCATCAAACCTGCTGTCTCCTAATGTGAATCAACATTGGTAACAAATTTGCAGATCATTATTCTTCTAACCCTTCTTTTTTTCTAATTTTTTTTTCTCTTCTTTATTTTTCAAGCCCTTATGGAAAGAAAAGCTTTAATTCCGCCTGCCGAAAAATAAAGGCGCTATGTTAAAGCTACAGCTTCTTTATTCAAAAATCGTCGCTAATACGAGTAATTAAACCGCCGTAGGGCGCTATTAACGGTTGTACCGTTACCGCTGGTAATGGTAAAGTTTAATTATGATTTAGTGAGAGCACATTGGAGTGCAAAAAATATAGTCAGCTACTAATTGGAAGCGATATATTCACCGATTTACCTTTTAAAACATTTGAATCGAAAATTTTATTGTTTAAAGCTAACATGGTTTGCACCGTTCAACATGCACAGTTTTAGGAGCGAAAAGCAACTGGAACAAAGTGATGAAAGCAGAACTAGAAGCGATATGTCGCATGTGACCATATTTCAGTTTGGCTGGTTACTTTTACTTTAGGAATGGTTTTGCGTGAGAAATTTTGTGCCTTATTTTAGACCCTTCAAATATGGAGGAATACGAGAAGCCCTCTGCCACCATTTCTTCATGGTAATTTTTAAATTGATTAATGAAGGAAATCAAGAACGTCTGAGGGAATGGAGGCTAGTTCGTTTTACTGCTGTTTTAGAGACAAAATACTACTTAATGACGGTTTTATGAACTAGTACACCTTCAAGAAGCAAAACCTAATTTCTGAGTTTATGAAAACTTGGTTGCACGCAGTGCTTTAGGTCAAATGAACATTTTAAAATCTTTTGATAGACAGCAGTTACCTCTTGCATAGAGACCCCCAACCATCTTGTAGTGACATCTCACCCGCAACTACAAACCACTCAAACATTTCTAGGTTAGACTTGTACTGACATCTTGTAGGTTAGATTTGTAGTGACATCTGTAGTGACTTGTAGAAGAAAACCATCTTCTAGTGACATCTCATCCGCAACTACAAACCACTCAAACATTTCTAGGTTAGACTTGTAGTGACATCTGTAGTGACTTGTAGAAGAAACCACCTCTAGTGACATCTCACCCGCAACTACAAACCAGTCAAACATTTCTAGGTTAGACTTGTAGTGACATCTTGTAGGTTTAGGCTTGTAGTGACATCTGTAGTGACTTGTAGAAGAAACCATCATCTAGTGACATCTCACCTGCAACTACAAACCGCTCAAAACATTTCTAGGTTAGGCATGAACATGTTTAAGATATGCCACTTCATTACTTCCTCTAGTAGTAGCAAGGGTTTTATTATCTTCAATTAGTGGGGTAATAGCTACAAATCGATTTTGAAAACCAAAGAAATAGAAATTTCTCCACGCAAGAGAAATCTAATCGCCCCTTGCCTATCTCTCACTGCAAATGTTACAATATGTTTCGTCTAGATTTACTCAGAACGCTGAGAAGATTCAAAAGGAAAAATAAAATGCAAAGTTTGAATCTAAACTTGAAAAATTCATGTTGAAAATTTCTTGCGTTTGTAGTTCAGAGTAAAAAATATTGGCAAGATGGTAGCGAATTCGAAAGGATACCCTCTACAGGGTTCGGACTCGCCTATAAATTCCAATAAATTCCTATATTTTAATGCACTCCTAAAAAAGGCCTATTTTTGGCTAAAATCCTATTATTCCTACATTTTTGGCTGAAGAGCACTAAGAACATTGCTCATGATTTGCAATTTTGACTGCTCGTTGAGTAAGTCAAGATGTGCTTTCCTTTGCTTTTGACTCTGCTTGTAAACTGTGCTGTCTTTCAGTGTAGATCGATAATTAATTACAACTGTTGAGCTGTTTGAACTTAACTAATGCTTTGTGTTGAGCTTAGTAAGCTGCTTCTGCCTGGGCTATGCTGCTATGTTGACTTAGTAGCCTATGTTTTTGTTGTTTGTCATGTTGGGCCTGTCCGAAATGAGTGAAGATCAGTATATAGGCTAGCAGTCTCTGCTTAATGTTTCTTTTCTTCCGACTTATGCGTTTCCTGGCTGAACGAACGCTATAAAAGGCTGATGCAAATACGGCCCAATTTTGGAAGTATACACATCTTCCTTTTTATGCCTTTTAATCGCGGGATGCTATTTTGCAGGTGATGCTTGGTAATTAAGTATGGGGCCTACCAAGTTTAATAGTTCATGGCTTGCTAAGACGGATTGCAGCAGTAGAAAGATCGACGAATGGTGTAAGACTGGGAACGACCAGTACTCTTTTCTTTTGTAAACTCTGCTTGAAAAATCTTGGTTGCACAGCTGTGGTTCCTCAGCTAAACCAACACGTGCGATCTGCAAAAACAAAGCCGCAGTTACTGCTCAACTACATCCACTACAGCTTCACCTGATGGGACAATCTCGAGTTGATGAAAAAACCAAGGATAAACCGTTAGTTGGTACAAACATGTTTTGTGAGTGTGATGCCGCTTATAAAGCTGAGTTAATATAGACACTTCAGACGGTATAAAGTTCCATGTCTGCTAACTCTTCAGACCATATTGTCAAAACCTTCCATGCGATGTTCCCCGGTAAGATCCCCGATAGAATGCCCCTATGTGCAAAGAAACTCACGTATCTGATCACCGATGCGCTGCATCCGTACTGTATGCAAATGCTTGGCAAGGACATTCAGTCATATTTTGTACTAGAATATGACGAGACAACCAACAACGCTGGTATGAAAGAGTTATAGATAAGTGTTCGATATTGATCTTCATACGGAAACGAAATCCAGAGCAGACATTTATGCTCAAGTTTTATGGGCCACGTGACAAGTGATGACCTGTATAGGAAGATTATATCAGCCATTGAGCAGAATCAGCTGCCACTTGAAAAATTGATCACGCTTGGAGGTGACAGACCAAACGGCAACAAAAGCATTTGGAACAGGTTCAATGCCGACCAAAAGAAAGTGACGGGAAAGGGAATGTTGAAGATTGGTACTTACAAAATCTATATAATCCATAACCCTTTCTTGAATGGTCTTTTGGTGTTCGGAGAAGAAAGTTCCAACTTTGTTATTCTTGTGCATTCATTTTTTGTTGGCTGTCCTGCACGTTGTGAAGACTATCGAAAGTGCCAAAAGAAAGTAGGGGTGCCAGAGAATGCTTTCATGAAGCATGTCCCAAGCCGCTGGATGTGCCTAGGTAGAAACCATGCAGCAGTGGCCGGCAATCTTAGAGTACTTCCTGAACTTCGCGCCGAGAGAGAAAAAACTAAAGAATCTTCTGTCCACTCCCAAATTTCTGAAGATTGTGGCTTATATCAAAAGTATGACAATGAAGGCCCAACCCGAGTTTGTTCTAGCCTCAGTAGAACTGTTCATGGGTTTCACCCAACTGTTCCAGAAAGAAGAACCTCTCATTCATGTTCTGCACTCAAAGATCAAAAGACTAGTTGTGACACTTTGCGGACGGGTCTATACTCCAGATTTCGTGACCGAGACTGAAAATTTCTCACCAGAAATGTTGAACCTGGCTGAAAATTTTGCAGAAAAGCCCATAGTTTCAGAAAATGTGGAAAGAGCTTCTGGTGAGAAAGCAACAGTGAAAGACAAGTCCATTTTCTATGTCAATGTGCGAAAATATTTTATTGTGGGTTTTTGCCATATTTTGAACAAATTTCCTCTGGATAAGGATGGTCTTTAGAGGCTTTACGCTATTTGAGTCTGATGAACATGAAGGATTCAAGAAGCACTGCAGACACAGCGTTTGTGGTACACAGATTGCGATTGGAAAAAGCTCAGACGTCGCCCAGGCTGAGTGGCTGCTTTTGCGAACGGAAACTGGACCCCGTGAGGACATTTCTCGAATCGATCATTTCTGGAGCCATTATTTTGGCCTGGTGAATGAGCGCGGGACAGCAAGTACCCGGAACTTACCAAGCTTCTGGAAAACCAGAACTGTTTGTTATTACAAAAGAGCTGTTGAATCTGGCACGTTTCCGCATGGTCTTGGTATCAACAATATCTGGATGAAAAGAAAAAAGAAGAGCCATCCGAGAAGGAGAAAGCAGCTTTCGAAGAGGACAACAAGAGGAAGTTGCTGGAGGTTCATGACAAAAAGACAGAAATAGAAGACCTGGAAAGCAAAAGGAAAAACTTTGAGCAACAGATCAAGAAAAGAGAACAGTAGCAGATACTCTACTTCAGGAAGTGACCGACAGAATGAAGAAGGCTGCCGAGTCCAAGAGTTCCATAGACATTGCCCTAGCTGTTTTCTTTGCTCGAAGGAGCTGTGAAGTCCAGAACAAGTGAAAGAGAGCAGATGGTGGAATCTGCGAGAATTTAGCAGTCTCTGGCAAGAGAAAAACTTACCTCATATCGAAATTGATACCCAAGAAGCAGCAAGAGTGGTTTCAAGTATTTTACCTGTATCTGTCAATCATTGGCATAGTATGTGTATCTGATTTTTTACTGTTTTTTTACTATTTGTACAGTTTGTATTTGAAATAAAAAAAAAAAAAAAAAATGTAGAAACTCGGGAAATGACAAATTTATGTGCCCAGGCATCCCACGACATCTACTACAGATCTGATCCTGAGGACTTCCGAATCCTATATTTGGCCTATATTTGGGCCCGGGAAATCCTATAAAAATAGGACATAGCCTATAATTTGAAACGAACTGACTTATCCGAACCCTGCCTCTACCTCGTATGGGATATTTTGACTTTTTAAGCTGTTATAAGCTAAAAAGTCGGAAATGGGAATTTCCTGGGAAGGTGTAAAAAGGGGAGCTCTGAATAGATTGGGATAAAGGAGGAGCGTGCGTAGCTGTTTTGGCCTCAGGCGTCTTTGTGCTGCGGTGAGTTGTTAGTAGTAGTAGTAATTGACTGTTAGAATCTAATTGAATCTAATTCCTCTAGTGAATCCAATTGACTCTTATTTCTCTTTTGATTAAAGATATTTATGCTTTTGACTATTTATTTTAGTCATTGACTAATTTATTCAGTGTACGCATTTATTAAGCTGAGTTAAAATCTAGATTAATATGCAGCCGCTGGAGTAAGATTTTTTTACTAGGCAGAAAATGTCCCGTAATTTTTCATAAATCAAATATCGGTTTCCAATCATAATCGTAAATTAACTGTCTCTGGATCGCAAATTAAGCCCAAAAGATATTAATCGTCGAATTTGATTATGATTTATTGCTTATAATATCAATAATTTCCAACTGATAAGAGTTTATATCTTATGTTTAGAACTAGTCAAATCTTAATTTATTCCATAAAACGTTGGCTCTGCATTGAACCTTGGCCAATAACAAAAATAAGACGAAACAGAAGTTTCGATCAAACAGAAAGAAAAAAAAAAAATCATACGAGTATTTTGGCTAATTTGTCAACAGCTTTCAAATGCATGGTTTAAAAACAATTATTGGCTTTATTTTTCTTTCATTTGGCTGTTAATGTTTTTTTTGGAATTCCTTCTGAATGGCAAAGGTGCTTCGTTATTTTTATCTGTTATTGTTTATTAATTGTAATTAATATAATTAAAATGTGAAGCCCTAGAGAATATGGTGTTCACTTTTGTTCAGGCAATGAACTTCTCGCTTCTGTCAATTATGTTATTTAATTTAATTTTAGAGCATGTATTTGTTTGTTCTTAATTCTGATTTCATCTTTCTTTTATAGCATTGGAGCCTTATTGTGATAGCTGTTATGATTTCAAGTGGTCTCTTTTTTATTTACCTATCATGCGACCCAATTCAGATGGGAAGGATTCCTATGGTTTTATTTGCCTCATTTTTAAGGTGCAGTCTATTTCATGCTTGTTCTTTTCCGTTTGAATTTTAAAAAAATTGGGTTTTCTAACTAAAAATATCAGTTTCTAACGGTAGGTTGACATTATTCTAACTATATTTCCTAATGGAATTAAAATCTGGTCTGTTGATCAAAAAAGGACTTGATTAGAACTCTTTTTTTTACCTAAAGCGACTCTGTCTTAAAAAAGTGTGTATAAAAATCGTTAAAAAATAAATATAAAAGTTTTTTTTTTTACTAATCTTAATTATAATAATTATGATCTCAGTTTGCATCTGTTTTATGGCTCAGCCTTTTCTTGTGCTTTTTAAATACCCAGAAAGCCTCAAAATCACAAGAGCCAGTAGAAAAGATACCGAGAAAAAAAATTGGGTTATCAAATGTCCTTACTTTATAAGTCATAAGTGTTTTTATTTAATGCTCTTGTTGTGGGATACGAACTCAATTTAAAATAAAATTCATCACCTGACATTGACTTTTCGGTTATGGGAATAACATTTATTTCTTTTTTTGCTTGACGTTTTTTGAAAAGAATTTAAATTATATACTAAAAGTTACCTGTATTATGGGCAGGCGAGACTTTAGTCTTTCAGTTTCTAGAGACC
The DNA here is from genome assembly GCA_027921565.1 of Artemia sinica. NCBI lineage: Eukaryota > Metazoa > Arthropoda > Branchiopoda > Anostraca > Artemiidae > Artemia > Artemia sinica. Next base: position 52,277,464 of record CM051265.1, read on the forward strand.
GTATGAATTTAAAAATATCGACTATAAAAGAATATTTTTGGGTATAATATTGAAAATGTAAAAACTATTAATGTTTCTGTTGTAAACATCAATGATCAGAAGTCAGAATCGACAATTATTTTTCGATAATGGAAGTTAAAGTTCTGCGTTAATGGTCAGAAAAAGGGGCTTGTGAGATGATTTTTTTTTTCTTTCTTTTCAAAATCAAGTTTACCTAAAGAACAGATCTGAATTTATTGAAAAAGTTACTAAAGTAGAAACAAGTGCTTTGACTTCAAATTCAATTAGGTTAACTTTCGTGAATTTATATAGTTTCTTAATTACACTGATGGTCTATTTACAAAAACACAACGAAATGAAAATATATAAATGATGGACAGAAATTATAATTAATATGATGAAAAAAAATACTAATGGCTTCTCCAGGCGCGAATAGTTTTTCTTTTTCCGAATAAAATAGTTTCTTTCTTTTTTCTGTTGACAAAAAAGCTTCCGGACAAGGAGCCGAAATATTCGGACTGAGGATCGATTGATTAATGGTATTTAGTTGAAACTTTCAGCGGATGTTTGACTAAATCAAAGTTACTATGTACATTCAGCTTGTTAAAATAGTGTGTGCAATATTTCAGGACAGTTTAAGGGTATAGAGTTGAAAATTTTCAGGAAACATTGAGGTTTTTTTGTAGCTCAATCAAGAGATAACACGTTCCTTTTGTCACAACGGCTTGTCTGCAATATCCCAGGAACGGCTTATGGTATTCAGCCCAAACTTTCAGGGAATCTCGAGGATGTTGAAATAAATCAAAAGACACTAATTAGAACCAATAAACTAGAATTGGATATTTTAAATCATAAGCCGGAGATGTGAAAACCGGGGAAATGTTTATTATATTAACCCATAACAAAACTTTGGCAATCAAAAACGAACAAAATTAATTAAAAAAAAACATTCAGAAAATGAATTTTTCAAAGAAAAGTAAGAGCCATCTTAAACTTAATACCAGCAGAAACAAATTCCTGTAATAAGTGAAGCCCAAAACGAACAGAAATTAAAATAAACGATCGTAGCCAACAAAAAAATAACAAGTACAAATATATAATATATATATATATATATATATATATATATGAATATATATAATATATATATATATATATATATATATATATATATATATATATATATATATATATAATATATATATATATATATATATATATATATATATAATATATATATATATATATATATATATATATATAATATATATATATATATATATTATATATATATATATATAGTATATATATATATATATATTATATATATATATATATATATATATATATATATATATATATGAATAAATAATCTTAAAACGAGTAAAAGTTAAATTGAATATTCAAGTCAAGTTTAAAATGAAAAAAAATTACTACTAACAGAAGTTTGGTTACTTTCCCCTTTCCGCTTCCTTACCGCAAAACTCTACAGCATATTTTGTTATTTACGTTTCATTGAACACTAGATGTGATTTTTTTTTCAAAACAATGATGACAAATAAAAATAAATCACCATAATAATGGAGATGACTGGAAAGAACTAATGAGCATAAACTGAATATTTGATATATAATGATACTAATTCCTAGAAACTCAATAGTTCAAGATTTTATTTCACTGTGAATGTTTTTTTTTTTTGTTTTTTTTTGTAAATATAAATGAAAATATTTGTTACATAATTCATTTTCTGTTAAGCGCAGTGAAGTTCGTTTTTTGATAGCCGAAGCTTCGTTATTGGTTAATATAATGAATATTTTTCTAGTTTTTTCACGTCACCAGCGTATGATTTAAAATATTTGATTATAATTTATTAGTTCTAATTAGTGTCTTTGATTATTTCAACACACCCCTCAATATTCCCTGAAAGTTTCAACTGAATACCGTTAGCCGTTCCTGGGATATTGCAGAAATGCCGTCCCGAGATGAACATAATATCTTTTTGATTGAGCTCAAAAATCGCCCTTAACATTCTCTGAAAGTTTCAACTTAGTGCCCTTACCTATTCCTGTCATATAGCAGACATGCAAATCTGACAACCAGAATGCGTATGGTGTCTTTTGATTTAGTTTGAACATGTCATCCCATTTTCTGATATTTACAACATACTAATCTTAGCCGTTTCTGAGATATTGCAGCTACGCCACTAACAACTGGGATGTACATAATATCTTTAATTTCAACACCCCCTTCAGCAATCTCTGAATGTTTCAACTTGATAACCTACCCGAATTGCAATTAAAATATTGAAGATATAAAGTTTCGACACCCTGGATGGATATAGTGCCTTTTCATTTCGTTTTAACATCCCTCTTAGCATTCCATTAAAGTTTCAACTTAATACCCGTAGCTGTTCTTGAGATCAGTATAGATACGATAATCAATTACGCCCCTTTTGACAACTTGAATGCACCTGAGGTCTTTTGATTTAGTGCAACAACCCTCTAAAAAAAGTTCACAATTAAAGTTCAAATTAGACCTTTTGGCTATTAGACCTTTTGACTAGTTTGAACGAAATGACAATTTCGATCAATATTGAAGAGAAGGACTCCTAAAAAGGGTGAGGGTAACAAGGGTAAAGGGTAACATCCCCTCAACATACCTTGAAAGTTTCAACTTAATACTCTCAGCCGCTCCTTAGATATTGCTGATATTTCCTTTTGACAACACAAGCAAGCACATAGTGTGTTTTGATTATGTTCGTCATTCCTCTCAACATTTCCTTAAAGTTCCATCTTAATATCCTAAGTATTTTAGGAGATCAAGGATCAACATTCCTTCTTTTTCCAATAAAAAACCTTGCAACTTGCATAACTTATAACCCTTGAACCAGGGCCTGTGAGTTTTTTTTAGTTAACCCCATAGACATAGTTATATGACCTTTGGGCTGTTCTGAACAAAATTGGGTATCTCAAATTTTGATTGGATGCATTTGGGAAAAAAAGGGCCTGGGAGGAGGGCTGGCTGTTCTCCCATGACTCCTGATTTTCACTTGAATGAGCCCCCTCTCAAGCTTATGCAGCACCCCTTTCTTATGAATTGCCTCTGGGAAAAAAAATAGTATATAAATAATCATTAATAATAGTACATTGAAGCCTTATGGCTCTTTACTATAGGCAGTACTATAGTGTTGCCTCTGTTATATATATTTTTGTCATAGTTTTTTAACCGAAGGCTATGTAAATTGTATATTTTCATTCTTGTTTAATGAAAATATATTAATTACTAAATTAAATAAATAACGAAAAAAAGCATGCCAAATAGTTTTTAAATCATCGAAGTTTGTACCTGCCAGTTACCAAGTTTGCCATATCTTTTAAGTGTCGTTCAGCAAAGTGTTTCATGGAGGATCTCTTTGAAAATAACGTGAACTGGGCAGATGACGAGAAGAATTTTCTTTCGACTAATAATAAATCTACTGTTTTTGTGTATTTTTCTTTATAGGCGTTGGTGCTTTAATCTGAATATCATTTCATTAGGATATTTATTTGTTTATTTATTTGCGAAAATATTGCGTTCAATATATTGATATAACTTAGTATAAAAATTGAAACAAAGCTTTTATAGGGAATCCCCTGATTATTAAATGAGCAACGAAGCTCGCTATTTGATTTACTGAGCACAGTTAGAAATAGAAAACGACTATCTAATTCAGTTGTTGGCAAATTCGTAATTGCTAGGACGGCTGGCGATTACAACGGCCATTACAATTTGTGCTAATAGCGTGTTTGTCATTTTGTTGGGACCATTGCTCATAGAAATTTTTTATACGATTAGAAAACGTTCAAATATTGCCTCTCAGGAATTCGGCATTTATTAACGTATAGGCACGAAGAAAATCCAGTGTGACGAAATCTGAAAGAGAAGAGCAGGTGCAATTAATTGGTATCAAATTTGACTGATTTTAGGCAAGTCTGGGGATTTTTAGTCTGAAAGGATCATTTTGATGTTCCATCGATCCAGATTTACACTGTTAGTACAGGAACAATAAGTTTGATCAGGAACAAATTGATAAAGTAATGCTTTCTTCACTATCCAAACCAGAAAAAAAATCGCTGAACAATATATCCAAAATCCCCACCTCTAACTTGTTGCGAAATTTGTTTTTTTCGCTGTTTTTATTTATTATTTTTTATTATTTTTTTGGAAAAAAATCACCATAAAAAACTAGGTGGTAAAAATTATTTTGTAATAAAACGTAAGAAAATTGCACATCTGATTGATCAAAGGAACAAAAATCACAGGGAAAATTAAATCACAGGCTTAAAGCTCATCCTCAGAAAAATTCATCTTCTTGACACTTTGCGTTGTTACACGGAACTCCTCTACATACTCGACAAGTTATGGTGGTGCATTCCAGGCCATTTTTCTTGCAGGAGCATCTCTCAGTGTCGCAACCATCAGCTCGGCAAGAACACTTCACTGTCTTTAGAAGATGAGGAGGAAGCAGCGAGGAGATCCGTCATTTTTGGCTCTAAAACTTCGTTGCCTTGAAGATTCTATCCCCAGCTTAGGGGGTTAACCGTGTTCCCTAGCCAAATCTGAACCTGGCTGTAGACTCAGAACGAATGATACTTCGCTGCCATCATAGTCGGAGACAGCTCTTGTGGGTGTACGAATGAGGTGGCAGTATTGACTTTCCTCTGGAAAACTTGGTTCCTGGCAGTGTCAAGACTTGGCAGATCCTGGCAGTTGTAGAGCATCAGCAAAGCTTTCTCTCCAGCCGCAGCTATCTCATCATGAGATGCAGATTTTTTGGTAAACAGGGTACCGGCGTCTGTGAAACTCGAGCTGGATAACAATAGCTGAAGAGCTTTTCCTTTTCCGATGCCATAAAGTTGCGATGTTGTGTCGCAACCCAGTATGGCGTGACAGAACGGCATCAGCTGGCAAACTTCTGATCCTAGCTTGTCTTTTATCTGACAAAGATCCCAAGCTGAGCATTCACTTCCGAATTTCGCTCCCGGCGAGAAGTAAACTCGATTTGAACTCGTGTCTACATGACAGATGAGGAGGACGAGAACATCCGGGTCATCAGCAACCGCAATGGTGTTGCTATGGAGTGCAGTTTCCGTAGCCTTCTTCACTATGTCTAGATCAGCATCTTCTTCAGAGTGGTATACATCGCAACCGCCGACTACCAGGCGCTTCCAAGAATCTTCAGAAAACGTGATTTGTTCTCCTTGCATGAAAGAAAACTCTTCTTTCTTCATGCAAAGATTCATGTCTTCGGTAAATAACACTTTGCGGCCGAAAGATCCAGCTCGAAGCAAATAGGTTACATCTTTGATTGACGGACCGCCGTCGTATCCGTTGAAGACGAAAACTGCAGGGGGATACTTTTTTTGACGTAATGAATGTACGAAGACATGATAGCCTTGTATGTGGAAGTGACCTTCCATGGGATCCAATGGAGAAGGGCGCCCCCGTCTAAGATGAAGCTGTTAATTCCTACTGGTCTTGGGTACTGAGCATCAAACCCACATGACTGATAGACTGCTTTTGCTAGGTCGGGCTTGTTGGCCTTTCGCATGAATCCGTTTCTTTCGAAAAGAGCAGGAGGAATGGTACAGAGCTCAAACTTGAAATAATCTTCCTTGAGACTAGACCTATGGGGAAACAATAATGAACCCCTGAAAAAGTAGCGCCGGGTCGATGTGCGCCACGTCAGAAGAGCCCGACTTTTATGTGGTCATCAGAGTCACTTGGTTTTTCTTTTTAAAGACGTGTTCCTTCAAGGTCTTTTTCTGACTTCTTGTCTAAGATTTTATTCCTAGTAGATTCGGCTTCGTCAACATTCACGCCTGGAGATGAAGTTATTCCATTTGCAACGTTTCTCAGTTGCACTTTGTTTTTGAATGGGGATGACACTTCGAAGAAATCAACCAACTTCGCGGTATCTTCAAAGTCACGGGTTTGTCTGTTCAGACTCAAGTCACGATGCTGCTCGCTTGTAGAGTAGCTGATATTCGTCAAGTTCTGGATCAACAGGTTGACTTCAAGATACGCCGGCCTCGATAGGCGACCCAAATCGCTCTCTGTTCTTCAGTCATGCCACCACCACCAGTGAGTCCTCCCGATGTATTTGGGCTTCGCATGTACTCTTGTTCAATAACTAAGTCTGCTGAGAGGCCGGCCCAGCGCCGATCTGACCTTCTGATCGTGTGTCCTTGCTCACTGAACATCTGAAACATTTTTGGGTGACGACTGGGAAGTTTAGTCATCTCTTGGATGTACAACCAGACAGATTTCACGTAAAGGTTGTGCCCAGATGCGGCTAGATAGGGAAGCATTTCTGCTGCAACCTGAAAAATGCAGGTCCCATAGGCTCAGTCTTGACACGTATAAACTTGAGAAGCTTTTCAACCATGTCAAGGTACTGCAGTCAGCAGCTTTGCTGTTCGGTGATCTCGTAGGTCTTCAATCTTCTGTTTGATAATACTTTCCAGCAGTCCCAGCTCTGGTGCTTCGTCAAGGTCTCTGGGGACATTTTTCCCTCAAGGGTGTCGTTGAAGAGTTTTCTCAAGACCGAAAGTATCCAAAGTTCCCGCATTTTTGTCCTAAAAGATGAGCGTATGAGAGCCGAGCTTACGAGAATGTGAGCTCTAATAACTCTAGAAATCGCTTTTCCAGAGAGTATATGTGGTACCGTTGCCGGTGCGTATACCATTTCCAAGATTTCTTTGATCCCTCTTTACTTCTCTCGGGAAAACTTTGTTTTTTTAAATTAATACGCTTTAAACGCAGGGAAATGTATCTTTCAACTGCTTATACCTGCACCAGTAGATGGCACTGATAAGCAAAATGGTCTATGAGGGGAGTATGTAGAGAAGAAGTTTTGTTGATGGCAGGCCATGTCCTGATTAAGGCTATGTAATTCAGCTTATTTACAAGTTCGGTAAGAAAGAACCTACCCTAGCATTTATATCAATAAACTACAAACCTGAATGAGATTCTTTGTACGATCCGGAGCGGAGATAACTTTCTATTTGCATAAGACTGCAGCTCGGTTGCCACAAGATGGCGTTGAGAACGTGTGTAAACGTAATCACGCTAGCTTGAAAAGATCTGGATGTATACTGAAAAAAAGAAAAACGAACGGACAAAAAAAACACACACAAAAAAAAAAGATATCATGGTTATCACTTAGTTTTTTTTGGCCAAAAATAGCGAAATTTTGCTATTTTTCAACTAAAAATGGATTTTTTTTTTTCATTTTATTTAACGTTTATAAGAAAAACTAACGTCAGAAACGGTTTCAGCTCTCAATTTTGATACAGATAGACGTATCAACCACTCATTTCGTGACACGAAAAATAAAAGTTAATGTAACAAAAATAGCGAAAAAAAATATTTCGCAACGGGTTAGAGATGGGGATTTTGGATATGTTGTTCAGCGTTTTTTCTGGTCCGGATGGTGAAGAAAGCATTATTTTATGAATTTGTTCCTTTTTGGTTCTGGCATTTTTTTTTCCGTATTATTACTGTACTATGTCTAGATAAAGCTTAAATATGAACGTTTTAAAACAAAAACGGAAAATGATAATTCAAATTAGAGAAACTTGGCATTACTCTTTCTATATTGTCCCAATAAGAAAAGATAAAAGACATGTATTTTAAAGATTTGCTTCGTCATGAATTGACTTCTTGTTGGAATTAATTTGTGGGAGTGAAGCTACTCTTGAAATAAGACCCAATTAATTTAGCAAAATTTGACTTTCAGCTAAAAACAGCTACATGCAATGCTTCTAAATATATAATACCGCTCGGCCTCAAATTATATTTATAGAAATGTCGTACTTTTTCGTTTTAGGACTCTTTGATAATGTTGATAAAGTATTTAGTTTTTTAACCATTGGGATAAAGCATGCTCTGCCTGCTCTCTCGTGTCTGTATTAATAATTCCAACATCAGAAGTTTTTTCGGAGTTGCCCCAAAAAGATGATTTTCAGCAAAGCTTCAGAGAACCCAATTTTTTTTTATGTACTCTTAAATTTCTGTTTATATTGGTATGTGACCAGAAAGACCGGGAAAAAAACCTATAAACAATTATTATTATTTGTTTAAGGTCGATTCTTATCATACAACATTACGTCTTGAACGACTATGTAAAACCTATATCTTTATTGTGTAAATGCATTTCTTTCATCAATTTAGTAAACATTTTCCTATTGCAAATCAATTCAAAAAGTCAACTTTCTAAGCAGCGATAAGACCCAATGAAATTGTCAAGTGGTTGCAAAATCGGTGGGGGGGGGGGGGTTATGGGCATACGGAGGGGATGGCAGAGGGAGGCAGCTGCCCCCCCCCCCTAGAACTTCAAATTTACACTAGATATGGATGAAAAAGCAGATTGTTGAAAAAGTAGATGGTTGAAAAAGCTGTAAATAAACAGCTGGAATGACAGAATAAAAGTCTAACAAGAAGCGATAATCCATAATATCTTGGAAGTTTTTTTTTAGCTCTAATCCAAGAAGATTAATGCTGAAGCTTATTGATGATTTAGGATTTCTGGTGATTACTTATTAATAAAGATTTCATAGGTATAATATAACTTGCTGGCAAAGTAAGGTTTTGTGAATTGCCAATATAACTTCAGCTCCCCCCTGCCCTTCATCACAGAATCGGCTGCCCCCCCCCCTAGACAAGAAGCTATGTACGCCCAGGGGGGGATATAGATTGCCTAGTGTTTGCTAACACTAAATTTTGTAGTAATTTAAGATGATATTTACTCAACTGTCGATTCCGGTGAATAATGTGTCAATAATGGTAACAGTGGTGTTTACTACCTTTATTTTTTATTCAGTCAAAAATTACTTTTGAAAAGTTTTTCATTACAAAAAAATAAAAATGGATTTTATGTCAGTGCAATGAGACTGATTATATCAGTAGTGAAAATTCGTTTCTACACATTTCTTACAGCAATGTTTAGATATATAAGAAATCTGGCCAAGTAGCTCTTAAAATTGAGCCTGTATTTCTAGCGTCTTTATTTAGATTACGACCTAGGCGATTTTGTAATATCCTATCTTTATATGTGAGTAATAATTGTGTATGTATGTATGTATGCTCGATATTTTTTTGGAAAAATTGGTATCTTGGGATATTCGCGCATAAAAAAAATCCATCTAGATAGGTCAGAAGTCTGAGAAATATCGTTAAGAGCCTGAATTTTTGGTTTTTGCAAATGACGTTATGTACTATGTTAGTACATCATATAAGCATTTCTTATGACATCATATAAGTATTTTCTTATATGATGTCATGCATAACATAAATAAGATTGTTGAGTTTCCAACGCAACAGTTATTTATATAATATAATGTCTGTTGGAAGGCCCAGAAAAACAAAAATTTGCAGTTGCAGTAAAGTGGTGATTCTTTAGAACCAACACCTGAATTAACGTGTCAAAAATGAAAATGAAGAGCAAATGAACGTGTCAGAAATGAAATGAAGAGCAAAGACACAGGTGGTTAGAACATATGCAAAAAAACGACAATTAGAGCGTGTTAAAAAATGAAAATGAAGAGCAAACACGCACGAAATTAGAAGACATACTACAACGAACAAGTGAGGGAGTCAAAAATGAAAAGCAGCGAGCCAGTAAAAGTCAACCTGGACAGCGAGAATCAAAACGTATCATAATTGAAATGATAGCGATGATGATTGGGTTTGGGATTTTGACATGGATAAGGTCATCAATGCCTACCATACCTTTGTTTAAAAAAACAAAGGTTTGGCGATATGTATTTCATAATGACGAAAGATAGCCGAGGTATAACGAAGCAAACAAATTGATAATGATAGCAATCATGATTGAGTTTTGGATTTCGACATGGATAAGGTCATCAATGCCTACCATACCTTTGAAAATCAAAATTTGGACTGGATAAATCGTTGGAAGAAAAAGAAGTTTTTATCCCACCATCTGAACAATTAAAACAAACAATGGTTCGACGATATGTCTTTCATAATGACAAAAGACAACCAAGGAAAGAATTTTTTGTCCCACCGCCTGAACAATTAAATGAAACAAAGGTTCGGCGATATGTCTTTCATAATGACATAAGACAAGCCAAGGCAAAGAAGATGTTTTTGTCCCACCACCTGAACAATTAAAAGAAACAAAGGTGGTCGTGAATGCATGTCCATACCTTGTAAAATCAAAAACCTGGACTAGATAAGTCGTTGGAAGAAAAAGAAGTTTTTTGTCCCACTACCTGAACAATTGAAAAAACAAAGGATTGGCGATATGTCTTTCATAATGGAAAAAAGACAAGCCGAAGCAAAAGTTAAAGGTCCAATAAAAAAAAAATAATCATACAAAGGCACCACTTCTAATTTACCGTCCACCTGGACGTCATGACATAAAAGAAACAATTGGTCGTGAATGCCTTCGCCCCCCCCCCCCTTGTGAAAATCAAAAAAGGACAATTGTCTGGTTTAGAAGACAAGCAACAGTGAGAATCTATATATATAGAAACCTGCCGCGTGCCGAGTGCCGGGGCCCGACGGCGAAGCCGAAGAAGATGTTTTTTGTCCAACACCTGAAAAATTAAAGAAACAAAGGTGGTCGTGAATGCCTTCCATACTTGTAAAATCGAAAACCTGGACTAGATAAATCGTTGGACGAAAAAGAAGATTTTTTTGTCCCACTACCTGGACAATTGAAAGAAACAAAGGTTTGGCGATATGTCTGTCATAATGACAAAAAAGACAAGCTTGCTGCTTGCGAGGCCGAGGTCCAGTAAAAAAAAAAAAATTTAGTGCCGGATGCCCAGCGGCGAAGCCGAAAAGATGTCTTTTTAGAAGCCACCAGCGTCCACTTAGAAGAAATAAGGTGGTGCCGCGTGAATGCCGGGGTACTATATGCTATATATATATCATAATATGGATATATAATATATATATATATAATAATAAGAATATATATATCTATATATATCTTGTATATATATAAATATATTATATATATCGTTGGAATATAAATATATATATTTCCCACTACCTGTCCACTTAAAAGAAACAAGGTGTCGTGAATTTGCCTTCGATATACTTATAATAAAATAAAACCTGGACTATATATAATATTGGATATAAAAATAATTTTTGTCCCACTACCTGGACAACTGAAAGAAACAATAGGTTGGCGATATGTCTGTCATAATGACAAAAGACAAGTCGATATAATATTATATAGGTCCATATAATAAAAAAAATATTTAGTTATATAAGGCATACTTCTAATTTAAAGTCATTTATATGCCATGACATCAAGAAAGGCTCATAAATTGTCTGCGTTTAGAAGATATAAGCGACAGTGATAATCTATATATAGAGGCGTGCCGAGTATATATATATATATATATATATATATATATATATATATATATATATATATATATATATATAATATATATATATATAGATATATATATATATATATATATATATATATATATGATATATATATATATATATATATATATATATATATATATATATATATATATATATATATATATATATATATATATATATATATACTATACATACATATATGACTTACTTGACTTAAGGCTCCTGCCGAGGGTTCGGCGTAGAGAACGATGAGACTAGGCGCCTCCAGGTTGACCTATCGCTTGCCAGGATCGCAGCTTCTTCCACCGGGATGTGGGCTTGGGTGAGGAATTCATCGGCTTTGTCTTTCCACCTAGTGGGTGGGCGTCCTCTGGGTCGCTTCCATCCGTGTAGGGTGGGGTCGAAGTCGAATGCGACCCGCTGCTGGGGCGTCGCGTGGCATGCGAAGGAGGTGGCCGTACCACCGAACAGTACGCTGGGCGAGCTGCGTCGAGAAAGGAGTTTGAGCCGTACGTGACAGGAGAGTCTGGTTGCTAACGGAGTCAGTCCAGTGAAGTCTTTCGATTCTTGGAGATGTTTCGTCTGAGCGACATCGACGGCGCTGAGGATATATTTTTTAGCTGGCCACGTCTCCGCTCCATACAGTAGGACGGTGCTGACTGACACATTGTAAATGCGCATTTTGGTAAAGCGGCTTATGTTTGGCTTTCGCCAGATTCTGCTAAGCCTCCCAACAAGTGCTGAAGCTTTGGCAATTCGAGATGTAAGCTATTTTGTGATCAAGCCATCATTCGACAGAATAGATCCCAGGTAAGTGAAGTCTTCAACCACATCTACTCGGTTGCTTCCGATGTTGACTTCCCTTTATAGTAGAACGAGACGTGGGGGGCTCAAGGAGCATAACTTTGGTTTTCTGCCAGTTGATCTTCAGTCCAACTTTCGAGGCTTCTTCTGAGAGCACCTGGAGAGCTTTGGTGATCTTTTCGACGGTGCTTGCAACTAGCGCTATGTCGTCGGCGAAGTCAGCATCAGAGAGTAGCCGGTCTCCGAACTGAAGGCGATTCGTCGTGCTGGTTATAACATGGTCTATGACGCAGTTGAAAAGCTCGGGAGCGGCGGCGCAACCTTGCCGGACGCCAGTCTTCTTCGCGAATGTGGACTGCGTCTCCATTGACTTGCACGCAGCTTTCCGTATCATCGTACAGCTTTTCAAAGAGTGAGCAATATTTCTTGGGGTAGACCCGTAGTTCTTAGTATCAGCCAAAGTGAACGGCGATCAACAGAATCGAAGGCAGCCTTAAAGTTCACGAAAGCGATGTACGCTTTTTGGTGGAACTCTCGCGTCTTCTCGATCAACTGGCGCATAGTAAACATTTGCTCCGTCGTCGACCTGCCGGGCATGAATCCGGCTTGCTGGACTCTTCTCTTTCTACGCAAAAGGGTGGAACACCTGTCCAGGAGTGACATGGCGAAGAGTTTACCAGGAACGGAGAGAAGCGTGATCCCACGATAGTTGGAGCAGATTTGACGGCTGCCCTTACGTTTCCAGAGCGGCAATATGATGCCAGCACACCAGTCATTCGGTATGCTTTCCGTCGTCCATACAGCTGAGAAGATTCGCTGGAGCCACAGAATCATCGCTGCACCCCCGTACTTGAGGAGTTCTGCAGAAATACCACAGACGCCGGGGGCTCGATTATTATTTAACCGTTTTAACAGCATTTTGGATCTCTAAGGTGGTAAACGGTTGCGATACGAGGTCGGAAGTAGCCTCGGGTGTGGTCATTGCTGCTTGAATCAGATCAGGGTCGGGATGATCAACTGCCTCAGCATTCAGAAGCGTTGAGAAGTGACTGCTCCAGGCAGAGAGTTGGCCTGCATCGTCATCCGGCATGCTTCCGTCAGCAGATAAAACACGGCTCACGGTGGAAGTCTTCCCTTCCGTCAGCTCGCGGAGGTGTTTGTACAGGGAGCAGGTGTCTCCTTTTCTTGAGGCATCTTCAAGATTGCTGGCTTTCTTGTCCACAAAGGTCTCTTCCTATCACTGTGCAGTAGGCTATTGCGCAGGCCATTGAGTCCTGTGTACTCTGGCATATTCTTTGCTAAGCGGGCCTTCCGGCGCAGCTCGATTACAGACAGAGTCTCCTGGGATATCCAGGGTTATTCTTGTGTCTGCTGCGGCCAATGGTACTGCCAGCAGAATCGAGTATATTATCTTCCAGGCTACTTCAGGGTCGCCCAGAACTTGGAGGCAGCTAAACCGGTTAGAGATATCGAGAGCATACTTCTGTTGCATCTCAGATGTAGCCAGACTACTCAGATCGAGCTTGGGAGGCCTTCTTTCTTGTCCTTGTGCTCTCAGGCGTAGCCTGAGTGTGGCGACTACCATCCTATGGTCTGTGTTTCCAACCTCGGCCGACCTATAAGTCCGGCAATTTGTTATTGACGAGCGCCAGCGACCCGAGATCATAACATAATCGATCATCTTCTTTGTCTGGCCGTCGTTACTATACCAAGTGTATTTGTGTATATCTCGTCTCTGAAAGAGCGTGTTTGATATGACCAGATTATGCATATTACAGAGCTGGAGGAGTCTTTGTCCGTTGTCATTCAGTGAGTCTGGAGTCACAGGGCCGAGAACACTTCTCCACACGCCCTCCCTGTCATTTACCGTCGCGTTAAGGTCTCCCAGAAGAGTGACGATGTCGTGGGGTTGGACTCTAGACAGGGTCACTGAGAGCTCCGCATAGAACTGATCCTTCACTTCCGCAGGACTCGGATTGGTGGGAGCATAGCATACAATAAATTGTCCACTTTCCATGCTTGTGCTGGAGCTCAGCCATCAGTATTCTATCTGAAATTTGTTTATAGGAGGGAAGGCATCTCTTGGCTCTGGCGTTCAGCGCGAGGCCTACACCATTTGTCTTGCTTTTTGGGTCACCAGACCAGATCAGATGATATCCTTCACCAATATCCTCGGACTCTCTTCCGACAAGGCGGGTTTCCGTAAGGCCAACCACAGCTATATTGAAGCGTTTTAGCTCATAGGCAAGCATTGATTTAGCTCCAGGAAAGTTGAGTGTGAGTACGTTCCAGGTGGCGAGTCGTATTCCACCTTCGTCAATAAGGTTCATTCGATGGTCTGAAATCGGTCCAGGGACATGCTGGGGTCGTGGAAGGTAAGGGGGGGGGGGGGGGGGGGGGGTAGGTCATCCGAGGCAGTATCATCGTCTTTCGTTGCGGTAAAATTTTCGGGTGGAGAGGGTTGCAGGCCCAACCGACCCTAGGCCTGGGATCTAATTAGAGCTAGGACTTGCCTAGATACTGAGAGTCCCTGGGGTGGGGCTCCACCCACCTCATAAGGTTGAGGCTGTCCATTAACATGGAGCGTTTAGTTAGGGGAAACCCCATATCCAGAGGCACGTGGTCAGCAGACATAGTCTATATACATATATATATCTTATATATATTATATATATATATATATATATATATATATATATATATATATATATATATATATATTATATATATATATATATATATATTATATATATATATATATATACATATATATACATATATATCTTATGTATATATATATATATTAATTTTGGAAAAAAAAATATGTGAGTGACGTTGTTTTTAAATACGTAAGTATTGATAAATACGTACGTCGTCATACTTGTCACACTTAGATGGAAAAATTGAAGATTTTCATGTATGGAAAGTTTACATTAAATTGCTTAAAAGAGCAAAAAACTGGCAATTGCAAAAATATTTGTATATATTTTGACAAGAGATTACAGCAATTAAAAAATCTTAAAAAAGAAAACCAAAAGTTTGAAGCTTAGTAGCTTACATATCGTTGTTAGAAATCGGACCAGCTTCAATAATCAAATATCTTTGAAAAGACTGCAGTACAAAAAGACATTAAATTGCGTAAAGAGCAAAAAACTGGTAATTGCAAAAATATTTGTATATATTTTAACAAGGGATTACAACAATTCAAAAACCTTAAAAAAGAAAACCAAAAGTTTGAAGCTTAGTAGAAATCGTTGTTAGAAATTGGACTTGCCTTAATAATCAAATATATTTGAAAAGACAGCAGTATAAAAAGACAGCAAACTGTCTCGAATTTTCTGCGGTTAGAAGACAAGCGACAATGAGAATTCATATATAGAAGCCTGCCACGTGCTGGGTCCCGGTACTATATATATATATATATATTATATATATATATATATATATATATATATATATATATATATATATATATATATATATATATATATATATATATATATATATATATATATATACATATATATATATATATATATATATAATATTTTCTTCTTTTTTAAGTGGCCTCCGATGGACTCTTTCTCAGCTTGTAATGCAGCGATCTGAACTTGGCCTGAGCAATCCAATCGATATGATATATCATGTTCAACCATGGATGATTCTGACCCTTCTTCCCTTTGCTATATTTATTGAAGGTATGTTATTCCTAAAAAATAGACATACTGTCTTGATTTTGTTCTTTTCAAAATAAGCCATAAACTAACAACAAGCCAAAAAAGAGTAAAAAAAGGACGAAAAAACAAATTTAACTATTTTATGTCCTCTCATAAGGATTACCCTTAACTTTTTTTATTTTAAGGATCTTTTTAAGGTCAGTTTAGAAATTCTCCATGCAGTTTTTGGTTATTTAAAATCATAACTTAGCTGTAATTTCCCATGTCTTAATGATGTTTCTATAATATACTTTATCAAATTTGGAATGCTTAGAGCCTCTTTGAAACTGTACCTAAATTGCCGTGATTAAACTATATTATGCGTATCAGAAGTCAGTAGAAATTGCCCTTTTACTAGAAATAATGTCCAAATGGCAATCCTCTAATTACTTATACTATGCAGTGTAAAAAGAGATAAATAGTATTCTACACCACAACGTCAACCAGTCCTGCTTGAAACACAATGCACACTGGTTTCATGTCGATTAGGATAGCATGTAGAATAAGAAACAGGAGAAGAGACTATAGCCATACCTCCCCAACCCTGTATGCAAACATGGATTCAGGAGTCATTCTTAAAGAATTGGGGACAAAATTCTAACTTTAGCGTAAAGAGCGAGATATTGACGAGGGGGCGACCCCCTCGTATACGTAATAATTTCTGTTCGTTTTAAGTTTTAATGTTGCTCCTTACTTACAGTTGAAGAACTTGTTTTTTTTTATTTAATAAAGCTTAAGAGGGAAGTTGAGGACTCTATTGACTTTATTTCTGAAGAGCTCCTTGCCTTACTTGGGAAAGATTCAAAACTGCGTGTACAACCAAAACTGCGTGGTACAAAAAAAAAAAGCCTTAATCAAATACAACATAGGACCTCATTAAATATGGATTGTAAGAGCTAGGTCTATTGCCTATAATCTTTACGTTTAGCCACTCCCCCCTCCCTTCTCTATAAAAAGCTGGTTTTTTTTATCAGTACGTCCTTTTTTTTTAAGTGTTAAAAGCTCCTTTAAGGGGAGTGAACCTATCCCAGGGAGAGAAAAGGGGAGGCTGAGTTACGCTAGTGGATTGAGACACATTCCATAAAGCTTAATCAAATTGATTTAATCGAAGCGGCTATGATGTCAAAAAACAGAAAAAAAAAAACTAAAAATGTATCTATCCTTGGTGATGCTCTTCAATGCCGTCATTTGTAATGGCTTGGAAGACATTCCATCAAGTCTTATTAAATCGATTTAAAACTTATAGTTTAGAATCTAGAATGTCACGGTCAAGTCAAGTTGAAAATGTATCTATCCCTGGTCTTTCAAGGTTGTCATCTGTCAGTCCGTATGTGAATTTCTTGTTACGGTCATTATTGGCTCAAGTAGCCGAGAATGAATTGGTACGCTGGAGTGTATATCTGATATTGATAGACGCGCCAAATCTAAAGACAATCCTAATAACCGCCATATAATCTTTTTTACATATAGTCAGATAATCTTGTAACTACTATGAATGTCTCAGGTTTAAACCATACTTATAACTAGAAACTTCGACCTCATATGTCTTCATAACAAGTAAAAAAATAATAAGTAACTAAACAGTTTGATTGACTTGTGGTGGCAAATTAATTCACAGAAAAAATTGCCTTGCTTTCGCAACGAAGCGCGTGGACTCATTTACAGCTTAATATCATGTTTAAGAATATGGGAACTGAAAAAACTTTCTATACAACTTCACATTAAAGCGGTGCCTAATCAAGAATAAAACTACAGGTTGCTACTGGTGTTCTTTCAAACCCTTCAGGTCTTTGGCTGCCTGATGCCGACACACTGGTGAATACTGTCCTCAGTTGAACTATGTGCACCAGCTATAACGTCGAGCCCGTATACAGTGCTTTCTCATTTGACATGTAATTTAAAATCCTGGTGGTGCTGTGTTCAGATGTCAAGTCTATAGAAGAAGCTTATATCAACTTGTGAAGGCAGGAGCACCGAGATGACCAATGAAGTTTATCGTCATTTTAGCTACGGGAAAGATCTGATAATTGACACGTACTTCATCTGTCTATTATTTTCTGCAAACCTTCTTTGCAAATTCAACTATCTGATCAATTCTTTATCTTGAAGGAGTACTCTACGTTGTTAATGGCTACAGTAGAGTGAGATAACTAATTTATATTTATTCTAATGTTTTCCCTTTTTATCAAGTCCTTGTTTTGTTTTCTCTTTTTCATATGTTTCAGTTTATTTTCCTTTTTGTAGGGAAATCGATTATTGGAGTTGCAAATAATTTTCAAAATGGTGATCATGAAGCTATGTTTAGCCAAACTTTAAAAATACTTGCTGGTGCTTTCTAGCATTTTTGATGGAGGTTTCCGAATATTTGGTTGTTTCGTATTCTTCAAGTTTAACGCTGGCTGTGTCTGGGATTTTTAAGGTATTTTTCTTTTACTGTAGTAGGTTTTAATAGCATAATGAAATAACCTTGTTATAATTGTATTCTTTTTTTTAAATACTGTGCCGTCGTGCTTCTAAATCATTCAATAAAGATAATTTTTAATGAAAATAGTGTGCTCACTGCTAATGGAATTAATGAAAAAGTTAATAAAAAAAGTAAAACATAAATTCTTTTTTCGTTTGATGAACAGCCAATTTTTTAGACAGAAGTTTTTCTTTCTCTATTTTTATAGGACTAGTAAAACGAAATAAAGTGTAAACCCCGGTAATTTGATTGGGGGATTTCCTCCATTGATCAAAATTTTGAAATTTCCATTGTTCAATGTATATCACAACTTGAATAATATATATAAATATAAATATATATATATATATATATATATATATATAACAATCGTTATGTTTTTTTGTTTTTTTTTAAGCATAGAAAGTAAAAGCATTGCTTTTATTGAAGTTTGTGATTTTGTCCCCCTTTTTTGTGTTTTTTTCCTAGCTTAAAAATTTCATTTTTTAGCTTTGGATTATGTTGGTTAGACGTAGAAAATTGCTAAAGACCTCGTCTTGGGCGAAACAATTGACATTTTCTTCATTTAATCATCGGATCGGAGTATTTTCTCCTTCTCGCCTCTTGTCAAAATAAAATCAAAATCAGCATCAGACTATAGACAGAGATCTTAATTCTAAATTAAGATCCCTAATATTTTCTCAGATCGTCAATGAAAAAAAAAAAGACTAATTATATTTTATTTTTAGGAAGTCATCACTTTGGGAATAGCTGTATATATAGCTGGTGATCAGTTGAGTGTAACAAATCAAATCGGGCTCGTAGTTTGTTTACTTGGAATTATAATACATGTTACAATGAAAGCAAAAAAAACTATTGATCAGTTTGAGACTCATACTAAAATGCATGAAAATGTATTAGTAATGTCTCCCCTATTGCTCAACAGTGAGCACTCTGACTCAGACGATGAAGAGAAACGACAACAACTGGAAATGGATACGGAATATATTCTTTTCCAACGAGATAGGGATATGGAAATGTGATATTGAAGCAATTTGATTGCATTAATGTCCCACAAGTCTAAGGTCATTCCTGCAGGGCTGCTACAGGGTTGCCACATCACTCCTCTCAAAATTAGGTTTAGCAAGTCTCTTATTTGACTTTTAATGCATTTGAGCTTGCACTCAAAAATATATTTAGTCAGGTTTACGGAATATCTGTTTAATAGATTTCGATAATTAGATTAGTAGAGATCACTTTTAGACAGTTGAGGAAATACATTTTATTTTATAAATGAAATGACGGTATGGATATTTTAGCAACCCTGCTTTCCTAATATATATATATATATATATATATATATATATATATATATATATATATATATATATATATATATATATATATATATATATGTATATATATATATATATATATATATATATATATATATATATATATATATATATATAATATATATATATATATATCTATATATATATATATGTATATATATATATATATATATATATATATATATATATATATATATATATATATATATATATTATATATATATATATATATATATATATATATATATATATATATATATATTCGTACATTCCTATATGAATATATTGATTAAATTTAGGAGAATGTTATTTTTTGTTGTATCGTTGTAACTAAATTAGAAATAAAATGTTGAGTCAAACAGGTTGCAGGTTCCCTTCAGCAGACATTGAAAGGATTCAAAATTTAAGATTTTAACACCTATAAATGTTGTATGTTTGTAACCTGCAAAAAGAAAAAAAATGTAGATTTTGTATCGAAAATGTGTTTAATATACCACTATCATAAGTTACAAGTATTCAAACCATGGAGAAAGTTAGCATGGAAATTCACAAAACAAATGCCACAAAAAGTATCTATTTGTTGAAACCAAACGAATTCGATCACTTTAGTGCGAGTTGATGGAAAATTATTGCGTAATTCTTTAGCAGGTAAGGGTGCAATCCCTTCTTTATAGAGCGACAAGTGTTGAATTTGAAATTCGAAACTCTACCTCTTAAAAACTTTTACATTTTTAAAATCTGCAAGCAAACAAAGTACGTTTTGTCACTTTTCTCCAGACAAATTTCTATGAAATTTCTAATATCAGAATCAAAATTTCTAACATCGTAATACCTCTACCGCCATAATGAAAGTAATTTCCAAAAGAAAAAACTAGTCAAAATATACTTCCTTCTCCTTATAGATTCCAAACCTAGAGTAATAAATAAAGTGTATTATTTGAAATTTCGGAGTTCTCCTCGTCACGCCCCGAAATAGAATGCAACCTTTTGTGGGATCTGTTCAAGAATTCGACCAAGTTTTGATGAGGTTATACTTTGTTATGAAGTATTATGATTATTTAACAAATGTTCAACCAGCTTTTTGGCTTGCGAATCTTTTTTTTGGGGGACTCCCCGTGTTAATTTTCTGAAAGATACTAATAATTTTATAGGGAAAGTCCTAAAAACAAGGAAAACAAAAAACTGTCCGACAAAAAACCTTCTTCTTTTCCGTTTTCTATTTCAAATAATAACATTCCGTATAGGGTTTCCATTTGAAATTTTCAAGTTGCCTTCTCCACATATACGCTCCATGAATACTAATTGAAATAATTTTACTAGTACTTGGTTTGTGAGATCACCAACTTCAGTTTTAACTTGAGATCTTTTTGTATTCAATCCCCTAAAGCTGTTTCCCATTGCTCACTTTCTAAGAGGTTTTCATAAATTTTCTGGTATTTTGTTATAGATATTACAATGGTATTAATCTAGATATTACAGTGATATCTGAGACTTTATATCGCCCTGTTTACATGTTTTCTATAAATTTTATTAGTGCACTAATTATCGTGGTCGTGCTAACCATATCGTGTGCAACAAATTTTTGCAAAATTTAATGGGATTTTGCTAGATATCACCAGAAGTGATACCTAAGATTTCTCTCCAGGTCCGGGAAATGTTTCCACATGCTGTTTCATATCCATTACAAGTAACATACTTTTTGTATTATCATAAATATTCAGGCACGTATTGTCTGGATTATTCATATTTTTGATTGACATAATCGTTATAAACAGCATTTTGGCCATTAATTTCCTTTGCAGATGTCCATAAAAAGTCTGAAGGCTTTTGGTTTTAAGGTAAAAATTTGTGGGGACTGCTTTCACATCATATAGCTGACTAAGCTTTAATGTTTGATTGTCTCTGAATTTAGGATCAAAGTTCTGAGCATTTTGTTTTCTTAAGGGGTGGGGGGGGGCAAAGGGAGGGAGGCCAATCTGCACTTTCTTTCATTTTTCAACCATAACTGAGTTTGTTTTTGTATACATACGTTCAAATCGTTTTAAATTTCTGGATGTTTTCTCGGAAATTTTCGAATGAAATACTTTTTGTGAACCTGGCAATGTTTGTGCTTCTCAATATATGTGACAGTTTGAAAGAGAAAACTTATGAGAAAATAAATTAAATCACAAAATACTAGAATGAACAAAATACTGTTTCGGAATCAGTATGTTCAAGATATCTGCAATAAAAATCGATATCGTCTATGTAAGAAATACAAATGAAGTATCAAAATCGATATAATAAAATCTTGCTAAAAATCAAGAATCCAAAAACTCTGTTTATTTCGTGGGACATGTTTTTTTAGTCTGTGTTTGAGCCTATTCAATCTCGGTTCCCAATTATATGGCAACATTACAGTTAATCATGTATTAGGAATCCTAAGTTTAATAACTTATGAAAGGTCATTTTTGGTTAAATAAAAAAAAGTGGGTAAAACATACACCAGTGTTTCCACTTAACTGGTTTAATTCCCTCGTACCATAATTCCTGCTTGATAAGTATACCAATCTAGTATTCGAAAGTGAAGCCACATGACAGATATTTTTTCTGGAATTTTGATTCCACTCTGCCATTTCATTAAATACGATCTTTGAATATTTTTTGTTTTATTGAGAATTTTGCACAGGCTATAATGTATGTTACTGCTCAGTGAGGAATAAAAAGCTTAGATTCTTCGCCACAATCATATTTATTACTTGTCCCTGTGCTAAAACTATTTTGTGCTAGTCTTTTATCATATATTTTGGAATTTATTATTGTTATTTTTCAAGTTAATAAAGCTTTCAATAAATTTTATTAATTTAAGAGTTTAGATCCTAAGCTAAGTACCTTAACAGAAGCCCATTGCAGCTGTGATATTCGAAACGAGAGAACATCGTGAACATGAGAGTACGTACTGAACATGGGAAACATTTTAACAAAAACTGTGTTGTTTTTTTCTTTGGTTTTACTTTTGTAAAACCAAAACCAAAGTAAAACCAAAAGTAAGCTTTATTTTGTACACCGAATTATTGTTTATAAAAGATGCGGTAAAACAAATAAAAAAAAATATATATAATATATATATATATATATATATATATATATATATATATATATATATATATAATATATATATATATATATATATATATATATATATATATATACATATATATATATATATATATATATATAATATATATATATATATATATATGAAGCTCAATTCTCTCATTATTTACATGATCATCGAAGAAGATAATATGTATGTTGCAAGAAACATAAACTTTTAAACTATCTATAGAATCAAATAAGATACGTGACTGAACAAATCCACAGAGATTTTAAGTTTAAGAATGAAGGCTGTCAATGCCAGTTTAACATAAAAAGCTACGTAACGGCAATTGAATTACCATAGATAATTTGATCAGGGGTGTCGCCAGGACAAAGTTGGGTAGTTTTGATCCTCCTCCAAAACACAAAATAATGTGCACATATGTTCACGATCACATAGTAGCTATATACATATATTCCCTTAGTTACACCCCCCCCCCCCTCAATAAAAAAAACTTAGGAGAATTCTGGCTACGTCCTACAATGAACAAGAGTCACTTTATGCTATTTTGCTGCTCGTTTAGGTCTTGTCATGCATTCAAGGGCGCTGTGCAAGCACCTAGTTGTTTTTTTTATCTTCTTTTGTTACATTAGATATTTGCAGAAGTAATTACTAAGCCACTGGTTAGCCAATCGAAAAACTTTATTTAGGTTATATTTTATTATACTTGGTTTTAAGATTTTTGTATAAAACACTTAGTTTGCTCGTAATTTTGTGCGTTCATAACGAAGTTCGTTAATAATGGGGATCAATGAAGATGGAGATCACAAGCACATTGTATCCCACTGAATAATGAAAAAAAAACAGGAATTTTCAAATAAAAGAGTTAAAACTAAAAAAACCGCAGAAAGCACCCTTAAGTCTCAAAAACGTTTTTTTATGTTCGAGTTTTTCCAGCTTCCAATGAAGGATTCTTATTACAAATATTGAAAGGCAAAGGGGGGGATCTACCCCCTAGCCTTCCTGAATTGTAATTGGACTAATGCTGAAATATGGGTGCTGTGGGGTGAGAGCTCGTCTCTTGTTGTGTAGGTCCCAGCGAGTTTTGCTGTCCGGTTCTAAGCCGGATTAAGCGCTTCGTGTATACTTGAGAAGTTGTGTTAGCCCCCGTCCTGCACTACTTCTCGGAAAATTGATTTTACTAAGGCCAAAATAATTTCAATGATTTAAAGAATACATAAGTTTTAGCTTGGAATGTAACAACGTTAAAAAACAACTATCGTACTGACATTTTGGCTGACGAATTTCAGACGCTTCAAACTGGACTTGCTAGGAGTTTGAGAAAACTCGTATCCCAGGGATATGAAACATGAAATTAGGTGATATAGAATTTTTTTACTCAAGCACGAAGGTTGGTGTGAATTGGCAGAGAGTAGGGCTCATGATTGAATAAGGAAGCTGCTTACTCTTGTTTAGGTTGGCCAGTTATTGATAATAGAAAACTAGTTGCTCATTTTATGACTAAAAAAGTGCCGGGTATCAGTCACAGTAATATAAGCCCCTGCAGAACCAACTGATGGGAGATAGTAGGGACTTGGATGAATTTTACTTACAGCTACAGGAACAAACAGAAAGGATCCCAGGTAGAAATATGGTATTTTTATTAGGGGAATTTAATATAACGTCTACAATATCAACACTCATTCTTATCATCTTTCTTTTAGAGGGGTCTAATTAAAGTTTTTCTAAACTCCCTATGTACTTGCCATTTTTCGATAGTCATATCCATAATCTTCAGTAATTTATCTCTAACTTCATAACACCATATTAAAAAAAAAAAAAAAAATCATTTACCACACTATCAGCATCTGTGGCCTTATTGTTTTTTAATCCGTTTAGTGTTGTCACTAATTCTTCCTAACAAAATAAATCTTCCTTCACATCCAAAATGTCATAAACTTCTTAATTTTTTCTATATCTTTTCCTGTAACTCTTGTCACAGTTTAGCACATTCTCAAAATGTTCTGACCATCTCTCTTTGACTCTTTCCTTATCACTAATTGTGGCCCAGACAATTCCAGATTGACTGTTCTATCCCTATTCATTAACATACCAGTACAATATTTTACTATTATGCCCACATGTCTGCATCTTTCAGATCTTCAGCAATTTTATCCATGGCCTCTACTTCACACCACCTGAATTCATATTTTAATGCTTTCTCCACTTTCTTTACTTTCCTCTTATTTTCAAATGAACAATCACTCAAATAATTCTTGTACAACGCCCTCCACTTCTCTATTAAACATAAGCATTTTCACTAATATTCCTAGCTACGCTTCTAATTTTCTTCCCTAAGACACCATCAGCAATTTCACAAACTATTTTCTTACAATTATTCCAGTTATCTTTTACATTGTCAAATTTTAGACTCTCCAGTTTAGTCCCTGCAAAGTTTCTCTCAAATTCTCATCCTAGAGTTTACCAACATCATAGCTTCCCGGGTGGTAGTTACCCTTCCTAAACTTCAGCTTTAGATTAGCCCTAGACACTACTAGATGGTGATCCTTACTTTTAACATCCATAGCAGCACTTCTATACACCCTAGTATCTTGTATCGATCCTGCCAGTCTTCGGTTCGCAATAACATAATCAATAACGTTAGCTGTCTTACCATCATGTGAATACCACGTAAACTTATGGGCCATTTTATGGCCAAACACTGTATTAGCTATAACTACATTATTACATAACTGCAATCGTTACAGTCTGTAATAAACCCGGACTTGAAAATACCCTAACAAAAACTCCATAATTCCACCTGGGACCCTTTCTATTTACTCCAGTAGCTGAGTAATTCATCTAAGTCACTACTATCTTCATCAGTCGGTTCTACAGGTGCACATGTTACGGTGAAATGTCTGCAAATTGGTTAATGTCGACATTCATCGGTGAATGTCCGAAATACCTTTTTTTTCTCCTTGGATTTAGTCACCGTTGCCAGTCAATTTTTTCAATTCAATGCAAGGTTTGATGATGACACATTAGGTTAGATTAGGTTTGGTTAGACGAGGTTAGGTCGGTTTAGGTTAGCTTAAGTTAGGTTTCTAACCCATTTCTGATATTTAGAACCAAATTTAACCTAATCTAACTTAACCAAACCTAAACTAACGTAATCAAACCTAACCTAACTTTTACCATCATAGGTTGCATAAGACTGAAAATGCTGACTCGCAAGCTAATTGAATCGAAGCAAAGAAAAAGGAATTTCGAACATTTACCGGTGAATTTCGACATTAACTAGATTTCGGACATTCATCATAACAAATATACTACTACGACTGACACTCTGCACTTTTTAGTCATAAAATTAGCGACTAGCATTTAATTATTAATACCTTCCTAGCCTAAATCAGGCTTGGCCTATTTATCATCAGCCCTACTCCCTGCCTATGCACCCCATCCTTCCTCTCTGAGTAAATAAATTCTATATCACCTAATTTCACGTTTCTTACCCCCCCCCCCCTCCCGGGATATGAGTTTCGGAAAGTCCTAATAATTCCAGTTCGAAGCGTTTAAATTCGTCAGTCAAAATATCGATACGATAGTTGCTTTTAGCGTTTTAACATTTTAAGTTTGAAATTTTCATATTTTCTAAATCATTGAAATTATTAAGGCCTGAGCAATAGCAATGGTCCCAGAACCAGTGCAGGACGGGGACTAATACATCTTCTCAAGTCTAAACAAAGCGCTTAAACCGGACAGCAAGAGGTCCCAGGGACCTCCAGTGTGAATGGAAGCTTTTTGCAATCCCGGGCCCACATTGGTCACAACAAAGTTTTCCACACTTGGCAAAGTTCTTCTATCAACAAGAGTCGAAATTCTGCTCAGTCTTAAGCCTGTTACCTCTGACTCATTGTATATTCATGCCTAAAAATGTTATGCTACTGCAAAGAGGCAACCCATAATAGATAACTTAGCTAGGAAGGGATTTTTTTCAGGCCAAAAAAAGCCACGAAAAACAGACCGAATCCAGAAAAATTATCCATTAATCAGACCCAGTGCAAATGC
Source organism: Artemia sinica (assembly GCA_027921565.1). Lineage (NCBI taxonomy): Eukaryota > Metazoa > Arthropoda > Branchiopoda > Anostraca > Artemiidae > Artemia > Artemia sinica. The sequence goes on from CM051265.1 coordinate 52,304,350, forward strand.
TGTGTGGTTTACTAGGCTATAATTTCCTCGATGGAAGCCGAAACTTTTAAACGTTAGACAAAAAATTAAAAAAAAAGTATAAAAACGGAACTTAGATTGACTTCCGAAAGAATGATTTGTGTCTCAAATAACGCTGCGCATCTTGACAGAGCAATACTCTCAATACTGATATATAATGAAACATCCCTGGGAGCATTCTTAGCTGTTACTTTGCATAAGGATACTGTTCTCGGGTGAATATCAGTGGTGTACTGACAATCGTCCCTATGTAAAAGCATATATGCAGAAAAATTTTGTTAATTCCAGTCTTATTTACGTTGCTAGACTAAAATAAACTAGACGAATCGAAGAGGACACAAAAGAAAGCCCCGCCATGGCTAAAATGTAAATATGAGAGATTTGTCAGGCATTTAAAAAGAAAATCACGTGATATGACATTCAAGGGACAGGGATTTGAAAATATTTCAATTTTATCTTCTATTTATATATCAAACTAACTTGTAGTATGAGCGAGTGCCTGATTTTCCAATAAATCTCACCTAAGTTACAAGACTTGGTAAGTATTGAGCAGCAATTTTTCAAAATAGTAAAAATCTGATATGTGAACTTTCATGGACTCTGCCAAAAATTCAGTCTGCGGGAGGGTTTTCAGACCCAACTCGGTTTGTAAGAGCGCTAATAACGATTTTTTGTAGTCCTTGGTTAAATTTACTAGCAAATTTTTATCACATTCGCCGTTCTCTTGCTTGTCTCGAGGGCTCATTTTTGCTCAGTGCTTTATGAGACTACACGATAAGCAAACATTTTCACAATGAAAGCACTGCTTTTTGGCAGATAAAAGAATTTATTAGAATATATTTTTAAATGAACGCTGAAAGAAAAAATATCGTTTGGTAAAGCCATCAGAGAGCATAATGAGCGAGGTTTCATGACCTAAAACCTTAAGCATATGACTTCTCTAAATCCAGTGTTGAACATATTCATTTTTTATTGAGCCAAACTCTCCATCTTAAATAATTCAGCGTAAAAAGAAGTCCAAAATGAGCATTAGAATTAGTTCCTAGTCGAAAATCTGGCTGAAAATAATTCCATGTTAAATAAGAATTACCGTTCGTAGCTTTAAAACCGTGCATGTGTCCAGCCCTTTAGTCTTGCTCACGAGCTGCAATTCCATAGCCTATTTTGAAAAAAAGACCAACAAAATCTGTTGGTAGAGTCCAGGATGAAATTTGATAGAAACTTTCCAGGAACAGTTGAATACTAAACTAGAGGATTTAAAGTTAGACAATGTGGAAGATGGATGGAATAATTTTAGGAAAACCATTTGTGAAGTTGCTGATGGTATCTTAGGGAAGAAACTTAGGACCGAAGCTAGAAATATTAATGAAAAAGCTTTATGTTTAATAGAGAGGAGAAGGGCTCGTACAAGAATTATCTGAGTGATAGATCATATGAAGACAAAAGGAATGTAAAGAAAGTGGAGAAAGCATTAAAATATGGATTAAGGAGGTGTGAAGTGGAGGTCATGGATAAAATTGCCGAGGATTTGGAAGATGCAGCTAGACGGCATTTTAGTGAAATGTTGTACTGGCATGTTGATAAATAGAGAGGGAGTAGTCTATCCAAACTTGTCCCAGTTAAAGATAGGAATGGGGCTACAATTAGTGATAAGGAAAGAGTTAAAGAGAGATGGACAGAACATTTGAGAATGTGCTAAACCGAGATAGAATTGCAGGAAAAGATATAGAGGAAAAAAGAAAGTTTGTGATACCTTGGATGTGAGGGAAGATTGGTTTTGTGATGAAGAATTAGCATCAGTACTAAAAGGATAAAAAAAAAAAATTAATAAGGCTCCAGGTTCTGATAGTGTGGTAAACGAGTTTCTTAAATATGGTGGCTCTGAGGTTAGAAATAAGTTACTGAAATTATGAATATGATTTTGAAAAAGGGGAAGTACCTAGCGATTTTAGGAAAACCTTAATTAAAGCACTGTATAAGAAAGGTGATAAGAGTGAGTGCGGTAATCACCGAGGCATTAGTCTGGTCTCTCTAGGTAGCAAATTACTGAGTAACATGATACTTTTTGAGGATGTGTCGACATAATTTTCAGTCTTAGGTTAATAATTGAGAATTGCCTGAGTTATTAAACACTTTTGGTCCTCAGTTTTATAGATTATGAGCAAGCGTTCGATTCTGTTGATAGAAGAGCTTTGGCGAAGGTCTTATCCTTGTATGGTATACCAGACAAAAACATATGGATCATTATGTATTATGGATCATTGGATCACCCCTTTATATGGAACATTTTGATGGACTTTGTCTTAAGGAGCACAGGAAAGGCAATGGGTGACCACGAAATCAAATGGGGAGGGAAAACTCTCCTGGACTTAGATTACGCTGATGATTTAAGCATTCTAGATGAAAGTGAGAGCAAAATTAATTATCTTTTAGAGGTTTTGCGAGTTCAGGGTGTTAGAATAGGTTTAAAAATCAATGTTAAGAAGATTAAGTCACTAAGGTTAGGAATAAGTGAAGATGAAAAGGTGACGTCGGGTAAAAAAAAGATTGATCAGTTGGACAGCTTCATTTACCTGGTAGTATTATCAGTTAAGACGGTGGGAGCAGTGAAGATATTAAAAGTGTAATAGCCAAGGCTCGGGGTTGTTTTTCCACAGTTAAAAAAAGTTTGGAAGGATAGGAAGATAAGTCTGCAAACCAAGATTAGAATATGGGAAGCTACAATGATGACAGTGCTCAAATATGGCTCTGAAGCATGGGCGCTCCGAAAAGCGGATGAAGATTTGTTAGATGTTTTCCAGAGAAATTGCCTACGGATTGTTCTGGATACCCGGCTGACTGATCTTATTTCAAACAGTAGGCTGTACGAAAAGCGTGGTTGAATTCCGCTTTCTAGTGCTATAATGGGAGAAAGGTTGAGATGGCTAAGGGACGTTCTGCGGATGACAGATTGTCCTTTTCGACCAACAGTCTAGAGCTAAACGGAAAGCAGATCATCCTCGCTTGGGTGGGAGGATTTCATAAAGAAAGATTTAAAGGAAATGGTAACTTTCTGGGAGGGTATAAAGAGGGGGGGTTTGAACAAACTGGGATGGAGGAGGAGCGTACGTAGCGGTGTTGGCCTCAGGCGGCTTAGTGCTCCGGTGTGTTGTTAGTAGTAGTAGCAGTAGTAACACAAATAAATATATATTTACAAGTCCATAATCTATTTTCACCATTTTTTGTTTAATTTGAAAACATTGGCCCTTAAGAACTATTGAAAATTACTTTGTGAATCTTATATTCATGGCAAAATACAATTCATAACAGTTAACTCCTAATTGAAAAACTTTTAATTACTTCAAACATTAAAAAAAACCTTAAGCACCAAATGATGACAAAATTCTCTGAATTCCCATGTATTCCAGATAATAATGTCGAATATGAGACACACCAGGAAAAGTTTTAGAGGTGATCGAGTAGTAGCAGCAGTAATGAAGTCTGGATCGATTGGATGTGCATTCTACCCATACCCAGGTCGTTAAAGCTAATTTTTAAAATGCATCCGTTCAAGGCTCCGCTGATTAAAGGCTTTTCACTACAAATTCCCTGCATTTTAAATGTTGAACCTCATTTTTACGTTGGGCAAAAACCCAAGAGACCTAATTTGTTAATGACGCTATATATAAAAAAGTCTTGTTTCAATCCTCCTCGAGCTTTGCAACAAGCACTGGGCTTACTGCAGTTCTGTTCATAAAATAAATTATCCATCATCAAACAATGGATACTTACTTGTGACTTGGTTTTATGGGACCTACATCGTGACAGGGGGTGGAGCTATCTAAAAAAAAAAAATCCATTAAGACAATGTGATTAAGACAAACAAGAAAAGAAAAAAAGACAACTGGAATCGCATTCACAATACAATAATCCAAAACTAAACAGCACATTACTTGACGTTTTCACCTGGAAGAGATCTCATTTTCTTGTGATTTACATGCACATAAATCATTGCAATTCGCAAGGACCATATAGATTGTCAAAATATACCATTTTATTTCACCTTAACTGTACATAACAGAACCACAAACCCTCTATAACAGAATATGTAAGTTCACAGGACAAGAGGGAACAAAGTAGATTCAAAGGATCCTCTGACGAATGTCACTACTATGGAGAACCTGTTTCATATTTTGTGGATAAACAGATGCTAATGTCTGTATTTTTGTATTTGCCATAGCTTTTATCAAGTCATTTTCCGCGGACAGGCCATTCACTAAGGCAATCATCAGCATGTTCAAAACTACTGTCCTTCTGTCAGAGTCAGCTACTTCTACTAGTTTTTCTAAACAATTCATAGACTCACTGTAGAGCTTCACATCATCTGTACTAATTGAACAACCATACGAAATGCATGAAATTGTTTTAAATATCGCATTAGAAGTATTTTTCACTACTATAGGAATGTTGGAATGAGAACAACTCTGATAAACCGAATGTAATACTTGTAACAACTTTATTTTGTCACTTGCATCAATTTTTAAGATTTCACTTGACATATAGCTGCAGATTCGTGCCAAAACCGGTTTTTAAATTATTTGGTACATCGCATTTACATACTATGGCTAATAGCACCATCCTAGTTAAGGGATCAAAGGTGCAATCCTTAGACTGAATCTGAATGCTCGAACTAAGTATCTTCAATATGGTCCTTGTCACTGCAGCTTCATTTTCAGTAGACTTCAGAAAGTCCACTAAAGATCTTATAAGTTTGACACATGCCATGGTGACTGAATGACTCCCTTCAGAACGTTCGTTGTTTTTCATATACCGAAAAGCTGTTTGATAGGTTACCACAAAAACTGCATGCAGCAGTGTTGGTATTACATCTTTTGTTAATATTTCATTTCCCATACAGGACAAAAGTTCAAATAATTTAATTACTCCACACATTATATTCTCGACTCCAGGAGACCAGTCATGGAAAGGGGGTTCTTGATAATTTTCTCTTTTCATTAGCATGATGGGATCAGACAAGTAACGAACAAGCAAACTATAACAAATCTCTAGAACGCAAAACGATATTCGTGTTCTAACATTACTAACAACAGAAACACTGTTAGTCTTGCTATCAGATTTACACGCAAAGGTTATAAGTTTTTCCAATAGATCGATCACAATACTGTGAACTTCAGTTTCTGTTTTTGTTAGGACAACTTTATGTAAAATATGAAGAGATTCGGGTGACAATAAATTCTCCCACAAGAACAAAGGTTCAGTTTCACAAAAATAGCTTAAATGTTTAAGAGATGCGATACATGATAAAACAGGCACAGCAGATTCAGATGCTTTACAATTACATAAGTGCTCGAAGGCTAAGGAGGACAAAGATTGAATAGCTTTGAAAGTATTGGTTAAGTGGCTAAGGGGTAGGCTGCTCAGCAATCCTTGGTTTTTATTAAACCACAAAGAAAGGGCTTCAAGAATGACAGTCCATGCACTTCGGCTTGAAAATTGAATCATCTGAGTGAAAGCCTATTTCTTGCACATGTAACCTAAGTTCATTAGGCAGCAAGACCCGAGCATGGTCAGACAAGACTCTTGTCCATAAAGCACTTAGAAACTCTTGATCTTTGCACAGAGCTGTAGTAATTGGGTTATCTTTCTCTGCAAAATCTATATACAATTCCGCCCAAGCTTTTAAAACAGCCAGTTTTTGTCTACCATATGCAGACTCGCTGAACGCTTTGTGACTGCAACATTTCATTTGTTCAGAAGTGCATGTACAAACTAGTCGATTATAACCAGACTTAAGCAAACCATAAGCCCTCTGCATTGGTATTCATCACTGGCTCCACCTCCTCTCATCCATGATGACAGAACGTTACATGCAACAATACTGACATCAGGGTAAGTATCAGTTTCAAAAGATGGTCTTAATGCAGCTGCTATTTGAGCCTGATATTGCTCAAGAATAGAATGGCCCTCGTAAGTTGGATCATCAACACCTGAAAATTTGTCTATTAGAATTTGAAGTGCCAGAAGGCCTTCAAGTCTGAGCGAGTCCATAGGACTCAGGGCTGCAATGAATGCGACTCGGATAACATCTCCCAAGATCGATAGAGATGATTCTGCAGACTCACTAAGGCTCTTTAAAACAGTCTGTACACAACTGACAGCAAAATTTTTTGTTGAAGTACAGTAAGATGCATAAGAAACTGAACTAATCTCCTCTGAAGCTTTACATTTTTCTTCATCATCAGGGGAATCTGGAGATGTAAGATCAGTGGTGTCTTCAGCCTTGGACAAATCTTGCGACGCCGTAATTACTTCCCGACAAAGCTGAAGACATGGACTGAACATCTCGGAAGATGCGAACAACATTAGCATTGTTTCACGGAGTTGTGACGTTAGAGAGGCATTTCGTTCCGTGTCTAGCATCTTAAAAAGAAGGTTTCCCAAATTATCTTCAGGGCAAGGAATGTTCTTTAACCGATAAAATAACGTTGTGGTTACTCTCTACCATGGCAGTCAAGCAAATTGAACCTTGTTCGTAAATCTGGGCGGTATCTCGTTGCAGAATCTGCTTTAAAAACACAAGCGATGTTATTTGAAGTTCCATACAGGGATGAAGCAACGCAGTAACTACAACACAAACTACTTTGAGAAGATTTAATGCACCACGGTTGAAAAGATATAGCTTTTGTTGGCACTCCAAGGCAACATTTTGTAGCAAGGGGTTCCTTTGAGACTGTAGAACATGGCAAATATTTATTACAGTTTGCAGAATTGTGTTGCTACTACCCTGGTCTGCTAGCTCAGGACCTAGAGCCATAATAGCAGCACCAAGAAGCTTCCCTGAAAATACTAATGTCTCTTCACTAACGTTGCTAGACGAAAGAATCAATTTTGAACAGAGACTAATTGAAGTTGGTATGTATGATACAAAACTAGACCCTTGGGCGTCAAACATGACATAAATTCCATACATTGCCCATTTCTGTTGTAGGGGATTATTCGAGTCTTGGGCATATTTTAGCAAGCTGCTTATAACACTTGATAATTGAGCAGAACCTGGGTTGAGATTACTAGATTTGAGAGCAAATGCTGCCACCAAAGCAAATCCAACTGGGAATTCTTGTTTTTCGTTGATGCGTAGAAAAGAAGATTCAACTATATCATTCACTATTTTTGAATCTTTACAAGAAGATACCAAAAACGAAATACATGATAAAGAGGCTATTCGAATGTAGCTATTATTAGAGCATATTGCATTTAACATTATAGAAACAATAGACTTAAACAGCTGTGTCATAGGACAACTGATAACCGCCTTCACTACAAGTCTTTGTTAGTAAAAGAATGGCTGTTATTATATTAGCATATGATTGGTCATCAGCTTTATACCTAGTATCATTTAAGATTTCTTGGAAATACGTTATAGAATCAGATACATGCTTCTGAGAAACAAGCATAGGGGTTTTCCCATACAATTTCAAAGCAGAGTCAACAAGTCTAGCCACTTGATTTACTTCTGATAGTATATAGGGATTCAAGTATAGTTGATGTTCGTCTAAATCGTAAATAGTTGGGACGTCATGTTTTACCCAGTTTTCTGTTAAGATTGTATATTCATATGCGTTTTCGTTGAAGAGAGGTTCTGAAACACTATTGCACAAAGAACCTAAAATTGAATTAAGTCTCACGGGATAGCCTTTTGAAGTTACAATATCGGCTAGAAGACTCTTAACAAGGTTACGGGGGAACCTTTAGATAGTTTTTGGTTTAAAAGACGAGCTACATCATACAGTTTAGTTTTCAATATCGATATCTGGTTTTCTATCTTACGCCCGACATAAGAAATATCCGTGGACACAACTACGGTAATTGCTTGCTCCAATATGGAAGCAAACTTTTTTGAAAACTCGGGATATTTTGGTAGATCACAATAAAAGACAAAACTGAACATACTTGACACTGCTCCAACTTGATTAAAAACTGTAAGAGCTGAAGGCTGAAATTCGATCTTTGTTTTCTTTAATTCTTCACTGTCTTTTGTGGGTAAATTAAAAATATTTCGCCATAAAATTAATCACTCGTGGGATTTCAGTGTGTACTATGCTCATACCTGCTGATAATAAAGCTCCAATAATAAGCCAACCACTTTTCACAAGGTGTATGCTACCACTATTACTTCTAATCATTTCTTCAGCCAAGTTAAATAGAACCTTCATGCGTGTTTTGCTAATTCCGAAAGGATTTTCCCTAGCACAAGATAATATTGCTGCAAGTGCCTGGCTAAAACCGCAGATACCATCTGTACTCCTGCCATTTGAGTTCAAATATTCAACTATTTTATCAACAAGCCTTGGCAATTGGACTGGAAAAGACTTAGCAACACTCCTTAGGCACATAGCACTGGCAGTCCTAATTGGAGGAGATGCAGAGTTCAAGCAGTTATAAAACAAATCAGTAACCGAGTCTGTGCTATCATCAATTAAATGTGTCACTAAAGTATCATTATTCATTAACAAATGTGCAACCATCTCCAAGCAACAAACAACAGAAAGCTTCATTGTAATCAAATCAGCATTGATTTGGCTATCTTTGTCGATGGTAGTCTTTAGTATGGCAACCTTTTTTATGAGCTCTTTTAAAGCAAGAATCTGGAATGAAGTCTGTAGAATTCTTCCAAACACACAATCTAATATTAGTACAATATTATATATCGTACTGCACCTGATTCATCATCAGAGGGATCAAAACACGACAACAATGACAACACTTCTTTGAGAGGAACGCTTCAAGATTATCTTCCAACCACTTAGAACCCATTGCAAGAGCGAAGTTCACATACGCTTTAGAGATAGAATAACGCACATCTCTTTTAGTTGACACAATTCTCATTATTTTATCTGTAGTACCTCTCATAAAGCCATACTGCCCCTTTAAAAAAGTAGTTTTTTTTTTTTCAAAGGCAACAATGCTTGCTCTGTATTCATTTTGCTCCTCTGCAGGACTTTAGCTTTTCCAGTAAATGTAAAGTCAGCATGAGAGACAGCACTTAAGATACCAAGTAACTGACCCACTGACTCGCTAACTTGAGAGGAAGAATCATGACAGTTCTTGAAAGCCACACGATATAGATTTCCAGTTCACTATCCATTATGCTGGAAGTTAAACACAAAGCTGAGCAGCATTTAAACAAAGAGGCTCTTATCTCAGAATTAGGGTCCTTTGAAATTAATTTAATGATTCTTACAATTTCTTTGTAAGATTTGAACTGTCAAAAGGAACTGACTCAAGTATAACCTTTAAATTATTAAGAAGTATTAATCTCTGGGTTTGGTCTTGCACTTTTAGAAGCTTACATATCAATAATAATGTCTCTTCATGGTTCGTCCCAATGAAGTTTTGAGTTCAGAATAAAGACAAGACAGACAATCAAGTGCTGCCAACTGATTATTTGATAATGATGTGCTCTCTTGTCTCAGAAAATCATTACACCTGTTTAAAATATTCAGTAGTGTTACTGAGTTACTATAGCTTAATAATTTTGCTAAACAATTTCCAATACATATTCTAGCCGCTTTGCTAGGAGTTATTAGTAGCTGCGAATATACTTGATCACAGAGCTTCTCAAGAGAAATATTTGCAAGCTTCTTTTCTGACATAGCGTCTTCAAGAGACCGTATCCAAGTAACAACAAGTTGACATCTTTTGTCTTCTGGAATGGTTTTAAAGACTTGTTCATCGAGCAGGCATCCTTGGGTCGACATCTAAAAATGAAATAGGTTAGTGAAAAAGACAGCAAGGCGGAAAAAAATATATTCGATCTTAACAAAGCAGTTTCTAGTCACCAATTCAAAATTAGCTTCACTGAATACAGCTACGAAAAATCAAGCTTAGAACTTCACACTTTTCCCCAAAACTTCTATAACGAATGAGTTGAAGATAATAAATCTGTCTTAGGTTTCTAATTAACGCTGGAAGATTTAACAGTAAAACATCCTTTTCAATAAATGCCTTATTTTAGGTCTCTAAATAATTATAATTAATTTTCCACCTTTAGGAAAATGAACTTTGATTTGCGGTTCTTTTATTTTTCCTCTTGCAATACAATAACAAATATTTGTGTTAATGACGTTTCCTGCATATGAAGGTCCTTGCATTGGCCCTGCAAGACCTGAGACTGGAACCTGAGCCCAATGTTAACAAGCAGAGATCAATCCACTCTACCACATAATATAGTAGATCAATCCACATATTGTATTGTGCCACCACTGGCGCAATACAATAGTAAAGATAATTGTGTTGAGACAATTTTGAAACGCCATTTGTCATGTGCAGAGACAAGAACACTTAAGACAAATATACCAGTTAGATAACTTCAATAAGAAAAATCTGACAACCTGTAGAGTGAATAGAAGAGATAACTACAAGAACAAAATCAATTTGTCACGATAATGTCCAGTAAATTACTTGGGCGGTTAAAATATATTTGCATAAGATAGCCTAGATTAAAGAGGACTCCAAATTGATTCAACCTATCAAAAGAGACAAGGAAGCATGCCAATCAAATATAAATCTAGTACTACGAGCAATATACAGGGACCAAGGAGGATTAAATTCATTTAATGTGTTGGGCACGGTTGCTGGTGTTTGACATTTCAGAAACTTTCAATTGAGTTTCTTATACAGGACGGTTGAATAGATAGGACTAAAAAAAAGACAATGGTGTGCGACATTAGGTGGGTACAAGCTATAATAAACTATTGGTTGGACAAGCCATTGAGGATTTTACAATTTCAAGCACAAAAACCCTTGCAGCATTCTAAATGAGTATCATTAAAACTAGGAATATACGCAAGGATATGCCGACTTTGGCCCCCAAGAATATCATACCTCTTCGTAACTTAAAAAAAAACTTCTTATTGGTCAAATTTAATCCTCATATTTTGCAGTTTCGACTAGTGTTCTCTCCTTATTTATGGGGGAAAATTATTCCTCCGAATAAAATCTTACGTTTATGCCTGGATGAAACCCATTCGATCCAGCCTCATCATATTCCCTTGCAGCCTCATCATATACAGTAGAGGGTGTAAAAGACTCACACAATCACCATTAAAAGTTCAAGTGTCTTTCTTCAGGGCTGCATCCGACCGATGGACAGGTTGTCACCCCTTTGACCCCTCATTTACCCGTAGGCACCCTGCAGCCCCATGCAAAATTAGATAAAAATTTCAAGATAGCTATTTCAACAGTATGAAGAATTTTCCGCCAGGGGTTCAGTGACAAATGCAAACCCAGGGGCAAGGACACTGTATTATGTAAATTGCCCCACGTAAAGCAGACACTTCGTAGATACATTTTATTAGAATGATGTACAAGTTACACATTATTGAAATCCAAGTCATACAAGGATTTTCAATCTGAAAGCTTAAAAGGCCTAAAACGAGACTCTAAAGCCATGGGCCTTTGCCCTTCAATCTCCCAGGCACTAATTTGTAAATGTAAATATGTGGTGTCTATTTTGACTTATAATTATTTCAGGATTGTTTGAAGAAAGATCCTGAATAATAACTGTTTGTCATAAGAATCATCGAGATTGTAGTATTATTGTCCAAAATCAAAAGAATCTGGTACATGTTTTGACAAATTGTGCTTGACATTCGCCAAAACCTCTATTTAAAGGTTTTGAGCTTGCTAAATACCAATATGAGGTTAATTATGCAATATAAATGTGCAAATAAAAAAAAAATCAAGCATATATATATATATATATATATATATATATATATATATATATATATATATATATATATATATATATATATATATATATATATATATATATATATATATACCGAAGAATATCGAAATATATATATATATATGCCCAAACTATTTTTATTGATAGTCACGTTGCCAGTATATATATATATATGCAATATATATGACATATATATATATATATATATTTATATATATGTATATATATATATATATACTATATATATATTATATATATATATATATATAACATATATAATATATATATTTATATATATTTATATATAATAGATATATATAGGTATATATTATATATATATATACAACGCCAAATATATATATATATATATATAAGTTATATATATATATATATATATAATACATATATAATATAGATATATATATATATACTCACAATATATTATAGCATATATATATATAATATGGACACATATGTCATATATATATATATATATATATATATATATATATATATATATATATATTTACCGAAGAGTGTTCGAAATTGGACAATGTCAACATTCACTGGTGAATGAAAAAACTGACTTTTTTTATTGGAATTTAGTCAGCATTGCCAGTCAACTTTTTTCAGTTTTATGCAAGGTTGATGGTGACATGGTAGGTTAGGTTTTTAACCCATTTCTGAGATTTGTAAACACAACAAAAACCAAATTTTAACTTTATCATCAATGCTTGCATAAGACTGAAAAAGCTGATTCGCAAGAGCTAATTGAATCAAAGCAGAGTTGAAAAGGAATTTCGAACATTCACAGTAAGAAATATATATATATATTATTAATACTATTTATTTCTAACCACACTATACAAAGGTATAATATGTAGAGTAACATGAAGAAAAACACATAAAATACAACGCAAATCAGCATAGAAACAAAAGAAAAGCAGTTACAGAGTAACACATAAAATTCGAAAAGAAACTAAACAAAAAGAGAAATAACATAAAAGGAGGGGAGAAAGAAGAAGAGAAAAAAAACTCACAAATTGCAGAAATCTAATAAGCAGTAGCATACAGAAATATGGACACATAAAACTGTCATTATTGTTATCATTATTTGATTTTTTTTACTCACTCTTTACAATACTATAAAAAATGTGGAGTAACCAAAGAGAGAAAACAAACAAAAACAAATTAAGGAAAAATAACTTACGACTGAAAAAAACCTGATAAGGTGATGGTGCGGAGAAAAACGGATACAAAGCGGTATTTGAAAGCTTTCTGTGTAGTGCTTCCAGTTTTACAGTAATATCAGAAACAAGAAATTTTTTAATAATTACCTGGTTTTTAGTCCAAGGTGGAAGAAACAACAAAAATCTACAAAATCTAAAATAATTAATCCGGATTCTTTTTAAACTATTTTTTCTTAAGAAGGGGAAAAATTCCACAAGCAAAAGAATTGAATGGCCACAAAAAGTTGAGTAGAGCTTGGCCAACGCGAGTTTATATATTTACCTCTATTGGCAACAATCTTTGCATATGCTAATTGAATTTGCTTATTAATATTGGAGACTGTGCGCTGGCGCAAACTCGGAAGACTATTAGCAATAGGAATACAGAGCCATCGAAGAGAACCTACGAGAGGGATAATAAAGCCACTACAACGAAAGGGAGTCCCAGAATTTTTGTTAAGAAAGAAATTTACATTTATCTACATTAAGAGAAAGGCCTATATTTGAAAAAGAAGTAGCAACATGAGAAACCATGTTATTTCCTACCATATATATATTAAAAAGACCAGTTTTAGTACGGCCTTATAAGAAGCAGGTCATCAGCATAAGCAATATACGAAACATCAGAAAAAACCAGAGAGATAGGTAGCTGATATATTTGCCAGAACTCCTGAAATACAATAATTTAAATAGGGTCGGAGATAATACTCCACCTTGCCTTAAACCTCTTTTCACTTTAATAATAGAAGCTTGGCACCTATTTCAGCCAAAGAAAAGAATTAGAGTACCAGTAGCAAAGAAGCATTTCTAACCAATAGATTGACAGACGTAACCACGAAGAGCACAAATAAAGATCCCTGACTATGACATAGACCATCGAAAGCTTTTGATGGATCTAAAGCACAAAGATATATGCTCTGTTTCCCTTAGAATTCTGTTCTCAAGGAGCAAAGATGATAATACTCACAATGTGCATGCTGACAACCTACTTATTGCAAATAGAAGGGCTTAAATCCAAACTGGTTATCTCTCTCAAGCATCTATATTATTAGACACATTAGAGACTCAAAAGGTAGTAATGCATGCTTGAGAAACTTTACTAAGAGTGAAAGAGACTTAAACTTATAGGTCGGTAAGAAGAGTAAATAAAGGAGAATTTCCCCTCTTTAAAACTGAAGAAAACAGTACCACACAAAAAACAATCTCTGGTACACTAGAAGTACAAATACACATCTGGAAAAGTAGGTGGTATCTGGTCAATAAGGGGAAGATAAATATATAAATATTTATATATATATATTATATATATATATATATATATATATTATATATATATATTATATATATATATATATATATATATATATATATATATATATACTATATATATATAGGTAGATACAGGGAATATATCCTATATATATATATATATATATACAATGTGAATCTCCAAAATCTGGTTAATATCAACACTGATTGTCCAAAATTTCATTCCTCTGCTTGGATTAAATTAGCTTTTCAAATCAGATTTTTTGGTCTTATGCAAGCTTTGAAGCAGTTGTCTGGTAAAAAGTTAGGCCATAAATCTCAGAAATGGGTTAAACCTGGGTAACTTCCATCTACAACTTTAAAAAAAAATTCATATCTCTTTTGATTCATTATCATTCAGGAATCGTTTAAGGAGTGATCCTTACTGATTAAATACTAATAGCTCAAAAATGAATTTTAGAGTCACCCTATAACTGTCTTAAGTCCAAAAAAACACACAAAATAAAGTCTTTTTCGAAAGATATTTTATTTCCAGCGAACTTGGCTAATGAGAATTTATGAGCTCACATGGTTAATGTTTCACAAATGATATGGACTTGTCAGCAACACCTAGTTGAAATGTGAGTCATTCAAGGATTTTCAGTCTGTATGATTGGAGGGCTATAATTGAAGACTGCCTAATACAGTTACAGGAACAAATAGACAGGATCCCCAGATAGAAATAGCCTATAGTCAATTTGTATTAGGGAATTTTGATACCCTGGTTTTGGTAGAAAAGGAGAAAAGCAACTGTTAAATACTTCAGCTATTCTGTAGATATAACAATCTAGTTGTAACGAATACTGTCATAAAATGGCTCATTGGTCATAAAATACGCTCACAAGTGAAAACATGATACATTTGTATGATAGACGGCCAGCCTTATTGATAATGTTATTGTCAAAAATAAGAAGACTGGCAGATGACAATACAAGATACTAGGGTCTATATGAGTGCTATTATTTATTTTGTAAAGCAAATATCGGAACCATCTAGTGGTGTGTAGAAGTTAATCTGAAAAGACTGAAATTTGATGTTAAAGAGAAATTACCTTCCAGGAACTTATGACCTTAGTAGACTTCCAGGATATAATTAGAGAGAAAATTCCCAGGAACAGTTGATAATGAAACTGAAGAGTCCTAAAATTTGAAAAGATGAATCAGGACTGGCGGAATGCTAATACCGCCCCTATCCAATAAAGATGGCAGCCGATTACTCAACAAATTAACATACCTATTAGCATTACATCCATTGTTGGGAAAACTCTGGAAGGAATAGTAAATACTGTCATTGCCAGACATCTCACAAGCCAACAATCTTATTACGCAGAGTCAGCATGGATTTAGATCAGAACAATCCGTTGACACAAATCTGATAGATACAAAAATTTTTTGTCACCGAGCTCCTAGATAGAGGAATCGCATTAGATATCATTCTCCTAGATTTTGACAAAGTATGTCATTGTCAACTACAGGCAAAATTAATAGCAATTGGAGTAAGCCAGGAGGCTATTGAGTGGATGATGGCATTCTTGCAAACAAAAGGTAGAAGGCAGAGCGCAAAGGTGCATGGAGTTACAAAACGGCCAGGTATTTTACTCAGATAGTACTGAAGTGGAAGTGGAGTCCCACAGGGAACAATCCTTGGTCCAACATTATTTAACAACTATATCAACAATGCCCCCACAATCTGTCAAAAAATAAAATGAACATGTATGCCCAATGACTCAAAAATCATCAGCCCTGTTATACTAAAAAATGCAGGAAAAAAGGTACTGTTCTAAAATATCAAAGAGCAAAATAGGATAAAAATCCTTATTACAAGCTGAGGTACCTTTTTTCCTCCTAAACCCCAAAAACTAAAGCTTTGAAATTCTCCCTTGTGCAGAAACCCTGTTTATAGAGGTTAGAATTTAACATTGTTTCCTGCAAGCCCATAATTAAGGACAATTCATTTTGTCAAAAAGAATGTGATAAGAGGCAGTAATTCTGGAATAGATGGCTTGTTGGGCAAATGTTCGTTCCTCCTATGCTGAAAATACTATTAGATCATTATCTGCCAGTGTTGGGTATACTTATATGATATGATTAATTGAAGTTTAACCAACATGCTTAGGTCACATAATTTTGGGATCAGTTGTCTTCAAAGCTCTCCAGACCATGGGGGAATTGTAAAAAGAATGTTCCGTAGTAGTCAAAACTTATACAAAGGACTTGTCCAACCAAAACTTGAATTTGGTATGTGTATGGTGACCCCATTAAATGAAGGTGACAAACAAAATCTAGAGTGTCCCAAAGGCGAGCTGAATAAAAACTAAATCAATAGAGGGTTGTAGAAGACTGGACTACCCACGAGCCCACCTGGATATTGGAAATTACAGATTGCAACAAAATATGTTTGAACTTGAGCAGTCATTTAAAGAAACTAGAGGACACAGGTTTCCATGAAGCTGTTACTGCAAACAAGCCAACACCAGAGTACATAACAACTTCTTCCCAAATAGATTCGTAGGGCTCTGGAACTCCTTAGCTGAAGGAAATTTTGTCAGTCTCTAGTGCGGAGGCATTCAAGTACCAAGCTGCAGACAAAGATTGGTAATCCCAGCCATGGCTTCAAGAATGGGATGCAGCCAATACGTTGGCTCAACATCTGCACTAACCAGCCACCCTACAGGATAATTCCTTATTCACTGAAAACAATAGCTTTGACTTCAGGGTAATTTTTTTATTAAGGTACATGAACAGAATGATTTTATGAAAATAGTTTTCCAAGTAGCAGATGGTGTCTTAGGGAAACTAAAAGTTAGAAATGCTTCCCAGTCAGGAATATTGGCAAAAACACTTTAAGCTTTGTATTTAAAAGAGGTGTAAAGAGGTGTTTGCAAAAGAAGTAAGAACAAAGCAAAGGCAGTAGAGAAGGTAGTAAAGTATGAATGCATGTTAAGGAATTTAGAGGATGTAGTCATTTTAGATTTGTCTTAGTTAAAGATAGAAGCATCAAAAAACTAGTGATAAAAAAAAGTGTCAAAGAGAGAAAAAAAGTATTGTGATAAACTTATAGGAAACGACAGGGAAAAGAATGAGAAGGTTTGTGACAATTTGGAAGTGAAGTAAGATATATTTTTCAAAGAAGGATAGAGATAGTAGGCTACTAAAACAAATTAAAAGATAACAAGGTCTCAGATGCAGATAGTGTGATCAATGAATTTTTTAAGTATGGCAGTTGTAAAGTTGAAGGCAAATTACTGAGGATTATAAATATGAGTTTTGAAAAAAAAAGAGAAGTACCAAGCAATTTTAGAAAAACTTTAATTACACTCTTTATAAGAAAGGTGATATCAGTGAGCATGGTAATTATATTACTTAGTATGAAGATGCTTTTTAGACTAAGAGATACTGTAGATAATTTCAAAGAGAGAAACAGCCAGTTTTTTTTGGAAGGAGGGAGGATGTGGTGACAAAATTTCCATTCTTAGATGAAAAATTGAGAAGGGCCCAAATCATTAGATTTCTCTAGTCCTGTGTTTTATAGATTATGAACAGGCGTCTGATTCAGTCCCACGTGTCAGCTCTACTAAAGATTTGATCCTTGTATGGCATACTAGATAAATACCTTAAGTGATTAGTGCCATGTACAAGAATAATGTTTACCCTCACTTAATGTAGGAGTAGAGTTTAGTGGCTGGATTGGTATTGAGTTAGTAGTTAGGTAGGTTTGTGTTCTATCCCCATTTATATGAATCATTTTGATCAACTTTGTCTGAAGGAACCCGGCAAAGGCTATGAAATAGCAAGGAGTCAAATGGAAATGCAACACTCACCTAGTCTTGGATTATACAGATGATTCTATTGTCCTAGATTCCAATGTTGGCAAAATCAATCAATATTTTGAGGTTTAAGAGTTCAATGTGCAAGAATAGGTTTGACAATTAATGTTAAGAAGACTGAGTCACTTAGACTAAGAATAATTGAAAGTGGAGATGGATTTTGGGTAACATGAAGATGGTCAACGAATAGCTTCACAAACCTGGGTAGTATTAGGCTATTAGTAAAGATGGTGGATCCAGTGAAGATGTAAAATGTAGAATTGTTCACAATTGAAATTTTTTTGGAAGAATAGGAAGATATAAATCTGCAAACAAAGGTCAGACTATTGGATGCTACAGTAACAACAGTGGAAAAGTAAGATTTCTTAAACGTGGGTGTTTTGGAAGACTGAGGAGGATTCGTTAAAGGGATTGTATACAAATACTTATTGGGGTAGCCGTTTGAGTGACTTTATATCAAACATCCAGCTGTGTGAAAAATTTAGTTCTATTTGAATTTCTAGGCTATAGTAAGAGAATAGGTGAAATAGCTAGGAACTGTTTTGCAGATGAAGGATGACTGACCACCAAAGATTGTTCTTTTAGCCATCAATCTGGGGCCAAACAAAAAGCAGGTCATTCCCAAATGGGATGGGAGGAGGTTGTAAGGAAGGATTAAATGAAATTAAAACTTTTTGGGAGTGGGTAAAGAGTGAAGCTTTGAATAGACTAGGGGGAGAAGGAGTATGCACAGGTGTTGGCCTGAGGTTATACTGAGCTATTAGTAATGTCAGTAGTATAATCAGAGGTCCTAAATTGGGGCCCTTTGTTCAATGTCCCCTCTGCCCCCTACTCCTACTCCCTTCCATATATAGACACATTGCACCCTTTTTTTTAACACATGACCATTCACAAATTACTTAAGGAATGGTCCTAAATGGTTAAATGTTTCTGAACTTGTTGATAACAAATCTGATGCTAAGATTATACAATAAAAGTTCAAATACAAAATACATTGACATACATCATGGATATGTTACAACTTGTTGAAATCGCACAATTTTCGGGAACCTACTATCCTTCATCGAAAAAGAAAAATGACATAAAAAACTTTATCCTTTTTCATTGTAGCCCTAGAAAGTGGGAAAAAAACCATTTTTTTCGCACAGCTTCTTTCTGGATATACAGTCAGTTAAACAACTACTTGAATTATCCTTAGGCAATTCCTCTGGAAAACATCTAGCATATCTGTTTTCAACCTTTCAAAGCACCCAAATTTCATAGCCAAACTTAACCACTGTCATTACAGTGGCTCCTAATATCATAATATGAGGTTGAAGACTTGTCTTCTGAACTTTTTCAACTACAAAAGATGCCCAACGTCTTGGCCATTTTGAATTTGATGTCTTCAGTACATCCAACATTTCTATTGTCTCTATTAATAATTAATTTTAAAAACTTTTCCAAGAATAAGTTTTTCAAAAAAAAGCAAAGAGCTCCATAAAACCAAAAATGAGCAGAGATAAAGTCAAATAATTTTCCAAGGGTAAAACTACCACAAATCATCATCAATAAATAAATAAAACTCGAAACAAACAGAAATTATGTCAAATAACTGAGTCAAGCTCAAAATGAGCACAAATTAACATGAGTAGGGCTGAGATCCCACAACACCTTCTGAAGACCCAAACATAATTTGTACTTTATAGAAAACAAAATACATATTAAATGTTTTCAATTTTTAACTTTAATAAATCAAAAATTATCAAGAGTTTAAGGAATAAATATCAGTAAACATATATTAAACTGCCAATCCACATTCATGTTTTTATATCAGTAAAGTGTAAATTATGTTCTGGTCTTCAGCAGGCATAAGGGGGTGTCAACTGGTGGTGCAATTTCATCAAAATCCTCGGAGGGGGGCTAAGTTGGAGCCAATTTTCCCAAAACAAGTGAAAATGACAGCAAATACTGAAAAATAAGTCACATATTAGGCCTATCATAAAGGTAAAGATTTACAAAAAAAAAAAAAAAACTGACCTGTTTCTCTAAATACTTGAATTAAGCAGACTTATTTTAATTTTGACAATATTTTTTTACAGAGACTAAATTTCAGCTGGAGGGCAAACTGAGGTCGGGGGGGGGGGGGGGGGGGGGGGGGGGGGGTAAACTAGGGTATGGAGGGAGCAGCCCCCCCTGCCTCATAGCAAATTACACCCCTGGTGTCAACCCTATTCATGTTATTCTGCTCAGTTTGAGTTTTTCAGTTATTTATTGTAATTTCTGTTTGTTTTGGGTTAGCTTTATTTATTAATGGTGATTTGTGGCAGTTTTACTTTTGGAAGACTATTTGACTTTAATTCTGCTCATTTTTGGTTTAATGGAGCTCCTTAATTTTCTTTGAAAAGCTTATTTTGTGAAAAAGCTTCCTAAATTATTTCTGTTTATTGTTTTTTTTGACAGAGTCTTTTTCATGGAAATAGAAAATAGTATTTTAAACCTTTTCAGTTTTTTTTTTCATAGGCAGTGCAATAGTGCTGCCTATGAAAACAGCAGGGGCCTAATTTTCTATGGGCAGGGGGCTACTGCCCCCCTCCCCCAAGACCCCAGTATACCCCCCAACAGAAATTAATTTCTTCAAAAATCTTATCAAGATTAAGATAAGCCTGTATAATTGAAGCATCCACAGAAACAGGTCAGTTTTCTTTAGTATACCTTTGCCTTTATGGTACTATATTGCTCATTTTTCAGCTTTTTTTCACTGTCATTTTAAATTGATTTGGGAAAACTGGCTCCACCTTTGCCCCCCTAATTAATGAAGAAAATCGTGAAGATGAATGAAAATGAAGAAAATTATTTTCTTCAAAAATCTTATCAAGATTAAGATAAGCCTGTATAATTGAAGCATCCACAGAAACAGGTCAGTTTTCTTTAGTATACCTTTGCCTTTATGGTACTATATTGCTCATTTTTCAGTTTTCACTGTCATTTTAACTTGATTTGGGAAAACTGGCTCCACCTTTGCCCCCCCCCCTAATGTGCAAATATATACCCAGAATTATATCCTGAATGTAAATATAACTACCAACAATACTTTAGTGCCCAGCTCCAAAAGCACCCAAGAACCAAAAACATTTACTTTAGCACCCCAAAACCATAGCACCCAGAGCTCCCAACTTGTAAGATAACCAAATATCTAAATTAAATTGATTGGGATACAGTAAGTTTTTTTTTTCTTTTATAAGTTTTTTCTAATTCATAATATATATGTCTTAATGCATTTAAAAGTCTTGAGTTGAATTTACTTCCCAAATAAAGTTTTTTCTGACAAATTAAAAAGGCTTGTATTTCAAAAAAAGCAGGTGTTGGCCCTGCTTTGACTTATTATGCCCTATATACATTTTTTTTTATCAAGTGAAAAACAATAGCCCTTGGATTTATCATAAAATTCAATACATGTCCCGTTGTTACAGCTCTTTGTGACTTTCTTATTTACCAAAACCAGTTTTTTATTACCCTTGTCATAAAATCCCAAAGAAAAAATTCCATAGAATTCCTGGTTATCTTTAAGACCAAAGAATTGGAACAAGGTTCCTATTCATCTCAAAACGTAGAGTGCTATCATCAGACAGATGAAACATATGAAATTAGCAGTCATTCACCACAATTTGGAGCACAAACTCAATTAGCTCAGAGCAGAGGCAATTTTCAGGGGTCAAATACTGTTTTTTAGGGACTAGACCATATCTGCTTGACCAGTTGCTCATTTGAAAGCCCTTTTTTCTCTGATTCATAATATATCTTACCATGTTTAAAAGTCTTCGGAAGAAAAGCGTTTTGGAAGAAAACGGCTAGAAAATAAATAATACAAAAATTATTCCTTTTTACTACCATTTTGAGGAGGATTACAATTATTATCCTTTTTTTGGTCAAGTATCTTAGCTGATCTATTTATTGTATTGATTTACCTGTTATCAATATTTTTGCCATTTTCCTTGACTGAATGTCAAAACCAGATCCACCTGGCCCCCACTTGGATGGGAGCCAGTCTTGGGGAGATGCAATACTCTCCCCAAATCAAGTCCCCAATCCTGCATTGGAAATTGAAACTGAAACATCTGATGATAGCCAAAACAACACCATGATCACAGTTCAGGAAAGACCAGAAACCAGGACAGTAGAAACTGAGTTCATCACTGTGCAGAGAAAATCAAAAAGGAAGAAGCCATCTAATAATCCTCTACAGGCTACAAACCATAGAGGCCATTACCAAACCACCCAACCATTCCTAATTCATAGTCCAACCCAACAACTACAGAGAAATACATCCATGATGGAACAGTTATAAGACTGATTCCAAAATCTCAGGAGACACTATTCTTACCTAAGAACATACAGCAGATAAGATTAATGCTCTTCAAGGCCCTAAGATGCAATTTCAGCATCAATATAGCTAGAGATGGCTCATTAGAAGTCCTGTTCCCAGAAGCTAACCATGCCAACACAGCTCTGCAGCTAAAAACTGTTGGAAGCATCCAGGTGACAACTGAAAAGTGGAAACCTCAATAAAAAGAAGAAAAAATTGTAGTATACAACATACCACCTGGAATCCCTGAAGCTGAACTAAAAGAGGGTTTAATGACTGCTAATGGGGAAGACATTCCAGTTAAGGCTATCCACCGCCTAGGTAAACCAGGAATAAACACTCCACAAACAAGTAGGACTGTACTTTTCATATTGGATGGACACCCCCAGATCACCCAACAAATATTTCTATTTGGGTAGCCAAAGGCACATAAAGCATACAAGGATAAACCAATCCAGTGTAAAAAGTGCCATAGACTAGGCCATACCTACAAGCATTGCAAAACCACAATAAACAAATGCATAGTGGGCCAAGAAGAACATGAAAGCAATGACTGTAAAGCCCAACCTAAATGCATAAATTGCAATGGCCCCCATCATTCTGATAATAGAAGACTATGTCCTAAGTACAGAGAGCATCTTAATATAATTAGAATGGCAGAAATAAAAAATATACCAATCCCATTTGCTGCCCAACAAGTAAGTAAATACAACCAGCCAGCTATCCCCTCAGAAACAGTTCCCAACACACCCCTCTCCCCAACATACAGCATGCTTGAGACCCCGTGGACACCAAGAACATCTAGCACACCACAAAAATCTCCAGTACCTGCCAGATTCTCTTCCCTGTTCCCTGCCCCAGCAAAGCACCAGCAACAGCAATAGGCAAGTAAGACCCACAAGCCTACCAGGTATCAAGCGAAACCCCAAGCCATTAGCTCCAGTAGCATCAGCCACAAACCAGGCCACAGAATCAATGCCCATCAACACAGCCAAGGCAATCACCAACCTCACAGCCTACACCATGGCAAGTACTTTCCTCTCCCAAGCTAAAATGCCCCAAGGACTTAAGGCAGTCATCCTGAGAGAACTAGCCACAAAATACTTCTCTAAAAGCTTAGTAGAGACTGCAGAGCTAGATCTAATCACCATCCTAAATAACCATCAAGGTTACCACTATATGGCCAATGCATAAAGACCAAATCCACAACCATCCATTACAAAACCAGAGCAAAACAACACTAAAGATCCTCCAATGGAACACATGCTCACTATCAAAAGAAAAGCTAGACCAGCTGCTCATGTATATTAAAGTAAAAGATACACATGTTATATGTCTCCAGGAAACGCACCTTGACCAAGAAAGTACACTATGGGTAGAAGGATATGAGGCTCTACAGGAAAGAAAGATCATCAGGCAGGAAAGGAGGGGGTGTGGCTATCCTTGTAAGGAAAGATGTTAAGCACAACTTCATAATACCAAAGGAATACCCTAATGAGGTTGATGTAGTTGGAGTAAAAATAAGTCTTAAAGATAGAGAAACACTAACAATATACTCCTTTTACAATCCCAATGGTAACCAAGAAGCTAAGGAATTCCTTACAGAAATTGCACCTTACAGAAATGCTCATAGCCCTACTTGGGGAGGAAAGAAAACCAACAAGGCAGGCCAATTTTTTAGAAAACCTACTAAATGAATTCCCAGAAATGTCAATAGCTACACCACATGGTATGAATACCTATTACGACTGCAAAACTAACCTTTTCTCCACCATTGACCTACAACTAATGCCAAATAAACTATCTAAATACTCAAAAATAAGTACAGTCCCTCACCTACTAACAGACCACTATGCCATACTGGTAGAAATTGGTAGAACTGTTTATGAAGAAGAAGAGCACACACCAAAATTTAACAATAACAGGGCAAACTGGACTAAATTTAAAGAAATTCTCAAAATATTGATTACATGCCAATTCAAGAATGCCAAGACACAGAATTCTGTACCAAAAGACTAACTACTCATCTTAAAGAAGCTGCAATATCATCAATACCTAGAATTACCAACAAACAATACATAAACAAATCATCAAGGAAGACATCAAAACCATGGTGGAATGACCAGTGTCAAGCCTCATTTACTGCAAAAAGAGATGCAGAAAAGTATTTTAGAAAAAACCCAAACCCCAAAACATACATCCAATTTAAACAAGCCTGCTCAGGACTCAGAAGAGACACAAGAAAGGCCAAAGCCCTGACATGGGCTTCCTACTTGGAAAAGATTGACAGATACACACCTGAATCAAAAATACACCAATTTTTAGACAGAATCATGGGAGCAGGAAAAAAGAAGAATAACATTAAGCATCCCCTACTTGTATCTGGTATCTAACTTGAAGATGATAGCAAAAAGCTGAAGCACTTGCTGGCATCTACCAACAGAAGTTTGCCCACAAAGAAGAGTTAAATAAGCAAGGCACAATGAAAGATTAAATACAGTTTATGAGCTAACACAGCCCTTTAAAACAAATGAATTCCTGCAAGCAGTTAATAAAATGAATCAAAAGCAAGCCCAGGTGAAGATGAAATCCATATCTCTTGGATATCAAATGCCCCAAGAAATTTCCAAGAAGCTCTTATACATATGTTTAACCTCTGCTACACACAAGGAGTATTCCCCCAGCAATGGAAACAAGCAATTATAACACCAGTGGCCAAACAAAGGAAACCCAAAGATGACCCACATTCATACAGACCAATTGTATGTTTACCAACCCTTGGTAAGTTTGTTTGAGACAATGCTGTACAACCATGTCCAGTGGTATACAGACAAATAACATCCTCCCAAAATATCAAGCTGGATTCAGAGCTTACCATTCAACTATAGACATCATTTTGAAACTTGTGACAGATGCACAGAAAACTATGAATGAGGGATTAATACTGGTGCTGTACTGATTGATTTAGAAGGAGCATATGATAACACACAAAAAGACATACTAGGGGAAAGACCTCCATGCATTAGGCTTCCCCCAACCAATCAGAAAAACTGATTGATAGCTTTCTAGATAATAGAACTTTTAAAGTTAAAGTAAATGGGAAACTATCATCCTCAAGACCTATTGAAAAGGGACTCCCACAGGGAGCTGTACTCAGCTGCTTATTATTCATATTGTATATGACAGCATTAAAAATTGACTCACCACATGGAATTTTTGCAGATGACATTAGAGCATGGGCAAAAGGGAAAACATTTGCTGAAGTTGCAAATAAACTCCAAATTATTTCTAATAACCTTCAGGACTTTTCTACCAGCATGAAACTACCCATATTAGTCCCCAAATCAGTGATCATATATTTCCATAATAGACGAAAAGTAGAATTACAACCAGTTACCCTAGGAAATTCTACAATCCCAACTACCAGTGCAACTAAATACCTTGGAATAATTCTGGACAACAGGCTTACCTTCAAACCTCACATTGACCATATCATACAATCATGCATGAAAAAGATGAGAATTATTCAAAGACTATGTGGTACAACCTGGGGTAGTATGGATAGATCCCTCCTCAAACTCTACACACAGTACATCAGACCAGTAATTGAGTATGGCCTGATTATCTATGGAACTTGCTCAAAACAGCTCTTCAACAAATTAGAATGTGTGCAAAATACAGCAATCTGCCTTGCCACAGGATGTAGGAAAACAACAAAGATTCAAAAACTTCTACAAGAAGGATGGCTTCCACCTATTGAAAAAAGATACAAACTTTTAACCATAAGATACCTGACAAAATTGGAAACAACCCCTCACCATTTCTTATTTCCAGAAGCCAGAGCTAGCCGACTAGAGCCAAAAAATCACCCACTGATGTCAGCAATTATGGCCAGGACACAATACCCCATCAAACTAGAGCATGTTAAAACTAAAATAGCAAAAGATCCACCATGGATATCAATCACCCCAGAGGTTAAACTAGAATTCCTCCCCCAAAAAAAGGAACAAATTGAATCCCAAACTGCATTCCAACAATTTGGACAGCTCCTAAAAAAGGAATATGATGGATATAACCAACTATATGTTGACGGATCATTAAGTGAAGATGGATGTGGAAGTGGGTGCTTTCTAAGAGAGCACAGCCTATGCATTATGGAAAAACATAAGGCAGGGACCCAGCATACTAATACCTGAAGTAGCTGCAATCAATTTGGCTTAGAGACTCTAATTAAACTGAAACAGAGCAATAAACATATAGTAGTATTCTCTGACTCCAAATCTGCTCTCAATATCCTAACAAACCCTAACTTTGAAACACTGGACATAGACTTACATCAAACTAAAAAAAAAACATTAGCAGCCTTGGAAGATTAGGCTGTGTTATTAAATTTCAATATATACCTAGTCACCTGGGTACAGAGGAAATGAAAAAGCAGACAATATAGCAAAGCAAGGAGCAAAAAGCCAAATGGAACCAGTGAAACCTCTAACTATAATAACTAGATTGTGACTGAAAACACTACCCAAATTAAAGCCATCAAATCTATCCCCCTTTCCAACCAGGATGCAATCAGTCTGGTTTCATTGCCTGAGTACAAATACAGCTAACTTCAACCACCATTCTTTCTCATATAAAATTAAGCAGCCAAATGGAGAAGTTACCAGTAGCCCATTTTGCAAGTACTGTAAGATCAAAGAAGAAACCCCTGAGCACATACTACTGAAACATAAAATGCTGGAAAGAAAACAAGTGAATCTCCTCAATTTGAAAGTTCAACTAGGACTGAATTCAAACCCTCTGACAAATGTAAAAACTTTGACCCAATCTTCAAAAAGAGATTTTTTCATACATGCTTTCAGACTGTTAATGGATCTAAACCTACAACACTATATATAGCAATCAATTGATGCTGACTTATTGAATTGGGTAAACCCTACTACAATTATACCACATTTTTTACCTAATTAGCTAATCTACATGTTTACATATTCATCCATATTTCAAATATTTATAAGCAGTGTTTATAATTATGCTGTTTATTTTAATAGTAATGTAATTTTTGCAACTAGTGAATTTACATAAAAAGGCAACATCCTGTTCAAGCCGCAAGCAAATTATCCCAAGAAGAAGGATATGAATTTTTCCTGAGAAAAGAAGAAATATTCAAAGATTGGGATACATTGTCAACCCAACCCAGAAAGAAGAGGGCAAATGATCTGATGTTCAGGATGCACACCTTGATTCACTACAGTTGATTGAACTAGAAAAACAAGGGGTAAATTGTTCATACTATTGACTTAAAAATAAAGTGAACATACTACTTGATGCCTTTTTTTATGCTCTTACAAATATAATAGTCATTTTTGTTGGAAATGAATTTTACCCTCACCTCTATTTAGGCCTATACCAATTCAGGGTATATATTTGCAACATTAGGGGGGTGGGTAATAAACTTAACTCTCATTTGGCATACAAAATAAACTTTACCCCCATCCCCCTAATGTGCAAATATATACCCTGAATTGGTATATATAGGCTAGGGGTGGGGGTAAAATTCATTTCTAAAAAAATGATTGTTATATTTGGAAAGAGCATAAAAAAGGCATTGAGTAGTATGTTTACTTTATTTGTAAGTCAATAATTTGAACTGCTGAAAATTTACCAAACAAGAAAAGAAGTGAAGATAAAGGTTCTCCCCCCTGCAAAATATGTTAACTAGGATTATTCTGCATATTATGAAGTTTTATAACTTGTCGTTACAAAGTGTTGTTTTGAGCCCTTTAAGTGCTCACAATGTAATAGGCCTAATCTACAGAAGCAATTACTGAATTAGGAAATAGCATAAAAAGACAAAAACTGACGTATTCAGTTTCATCCAACCTAAATTATGTTATCAGCTATGAAAAAACTACATGCATTTTATATTACTATCAGATTTTCAAAAAATGACTCACATACCACGAAATTTAGTAAATATTCTATTTCAATTTCCCATGTTATAAAAATTTGAAAATTAACACAAAAAGGTGTGGTGACAAAGCTGACGCTAGTGTTAACCAAAAAATAAATCATAACTATTTTGAATTATGCGATATTTGGCACTTTTTCAGTGTAATAAAAAGAATAGTTAATCTGATCAGTTTAATTTGTAAGATGTGGGGAGTAATAAGTGTCTGATAGTTTCTGACAAAAAGAAAACGGTGTCAAAGCTGAAAATATACCAAGTGTTGTTAGATCCTAGACAGCGTTGATAATTTTTATTAACAGAATTACGAAGCAAATACGTTTTCCTATTCAAATGTGTCGTTCAAATGTTTTTTTTACCTTTCAATCAGTGAGGCTTAGTCTTGGCTCAAAAATTAGGCTTTCTCCATATAAAGCTCAGAAAAATAGCCTTTTGTGAGGTTTTTATGGAGAAGACCCATTTTCTTTAGCCGAGGGCACCAGTGTCCACTATTTTAACTTACCCATGTCTTTGGTGTAGGCCTAAAAGTCTGTCATTTCTCATTTTAGTCAGGTTTCTGTTTAGTGCTCATTAGACAAAACGACAGTGAGAAGCCGTCAAAACAGGACCTCATTTTTTACCCTTAGTTCCCGCCGCGGACGAAAAATATATAATAAGTGCCATATATAAAAAATGGCATATAATGGCAAGGTACTCTAATTGAAGGTAACAATGTATTCAGAGTGGTAATATATAAAGGGATATCAAAGCGTTTCCTGTTATATTTGTTAAGCCACTTAGAATTGGATTGAGGAGGCTCAACTGACAATGGGCAGAGGAGGTAACACTTTAGGATCAGATATTCATTATCAATTTTTTGTTCATCGACATTGAAGACGAAGCCGATCAATGACACACTTAATGCAGTTACGTGATCGAGGTTAGACTTGTATCCACCTCTATTATGAACATATGTGAATGACTAGTTTTTACACTGTGATTTGAGATCCACTGGGTTGCTATTGTATAAGAAGAGTCGATCCACCAAAATCATGAAGTATATCACAGTTCATATCACCAGCTAAGATCCACTTGAGATTCTTAGAATGGACGTTTTCCAAGAACGATTTTAGTCCACAGCAGTGGTTCCCAACCAATTTTAGGCCGTGTTCCACCTCGGCATTTCTAAAATCCCGATGTTCCCTCATAATATTTAAATTTTGTTATTCAAAATGGTATGTGTATTCACCTGAAGGAAGTGTTCTCTGGTCGTCCTCTAGGCACATTTTATGTCAATGAAATATTGTCTCATTACAACACGTTTTGTACGCTGTATGACGTCATTGCAACAGGCTTACTATCATGTATCTTTTCTGCTCTTTAAATGCATTTGAATGTGACATCAGTCACATGAAAAACCCTTTTTCACAATTAAGACTCTAAAGTAGTCAGCCCAAGGATGCGCATCCTGCCCATTACCCACTAAAATGTTGACATGCCACATCGGTGAGGCCTGCAACCCATGTCGGGAATCACGAGCCTAGAGCCACATTTGGTGTGCCTTGCAAGCAAATAAGTTATGCGGAGGAGATCGCTTTACACTAGAAATATTAACCTTCGTTAAAAGGTGCTCTTACAGAAAAATAATGTCATGAGATAACAGGTCGTCAAGCAGGAGGTCTTTGTTCTTCATGCCTTTAATGTTTAATCACCAAAAGCTTGCTTGCGTTGTATCAATCATTTTCAGGCACTAGACAAAGCTTTTTTTAGCACTTCACATCTAAGGCTGTTAGACCCATGGCCTTCACCACAGTTTTTACATTTTGGTAAAGTGTTACATGGATCGTCCTTGTTGTTTGCATAGGCACAGGGGTGGCTCGAAGGGGGGAGGGAGTGAGGGGGCGATTCACCCCCTGGTTTTTGTGAAGTCGTATAAGTCTTTTATTTTGACCTCATTGAGGTTGCAGGCGCTTAATTCTGAGAAAGTTTATGTCAAATTTCCTTCTCCTGGAAAGACTTTTGCATTTTAAAACTTATTGGTAAAGAAATGGCTAATTTTGACAAAACTCAGCATCAGTCGTAGATACGAAAAACCGAATTCGCATGTAAATAGAATAAAGTCGTTTTATTCTATCGTTTAATTTTAATTTTTAGTTTCGTTTAATTAAACCGGGTTTAAAGGGACTGGACTGATAGACTAGCAGCTCGCTTTAAAAGCCTGTCAAGCCCATATATAATTTATTTCTGTCTGATGGTTCAGTAGTTTGGGAAAATTCAATTGAAGCCTGACGAGATTATATGAACAAACCAAAAGCAAGAGACAGGGTTATGTGCATGGAGTGTCGGTCAAACTTTGACTACGAGGGGAAAAGAAGGCAATAATTTTCTAAACGTAATGAAAAAGCAATAAGAACTCAAAGAAAAAGGAGCCCCACGAGACCCTTTAAAATCAAGTGTACTCAGGACAGTGAAAAAAAAGTCGAATACAATACGAGGTTGAGGCAGATACAACGTTTGAGAAGGACAAGCAATATCTGGCTGTGTACCCAGAATTTTTCCTAGTAAGATATGTGACAGCCCTTGATACCTGATATAGACCATACAAATTTACCTATTTACGCATAATTCCTCAGAACAAGTTCATTGACTTTCTTTCAGTAGAAGTCAGGGAGAAGATCTTCGACGAAGTCTTGAATTCAGAATTATATTCTGTGATTACGGATATGATATCCAATGCTTCAAATTCTGATAAGCTTGCGGTTGTAATGCGCAATAACAGTTTGGAAGGGATACCAAGAAAGAAACTATTAGATTTTAATGAGGCTAATTACAAAATCGGGTAGGGTATTGCAGAAAGTGTAGCAGGAACATTGTCAAGGAGAGGAATTCTTCTCGATAAATTAGCTTTCCAGGCTTAAGACTATGCAAGTGTGACGTCTGGTCAATTTAACAGAGCCCAGCAGGAAATATCTGGATTTCTTGATCTCCGTGTACCTTATATTTCCTGTGAGGCCCACAGACTTAAAATCGTTATAGAACACAGTTGCAATTCATCTCTTTTGATGGTCGAGCTTTACAACAACCTTGACGACATATACGTGTTTCTTCTCTTCATCTACAAGCATTTTGCCACCCTTAAAGAAAACCTCTCTTTGATTGAAAATAGCCTTAATCTCTGAAACTTATCACCGACTCGGTGAGCTGCAAGGGCTGAAACCATACAAGTAGTAGTTACTTCGTTTGAAGCAATAGTTTCAGCTCTTTACGAAACAAAACAGATAAAGAGCACCGATTTGAAGACGAAGGCACTATCCAGCAGCCCTCTGAAAAGGATTCTAAACTTCGAATTTATCACTTGCCTCATGTCTATGAAAAAATCCTGTAGAGGATAAGGATAGCAACAGAAAAACTTGGAGAAGAGAAGATCAACATCATTGACGCAATCGAGAAACTTCAAGCTATGAAGATACCTTATGAAAGAATATTGGAGGATGAAATGAACGATTTCATTGACATTACAAAAGTGTTTGCCAGAATGAGAGAAGTTGATACAGAGGTAGATTTTGTCAGATGTCATCATCGGTGTATAACTTCAATTTTATCCAAGGCCTCCACTTCACGCCTTCTTAGTTCATAATTTATTGCTTTCTCTTTGTTCTTTACATTCCTTTTGTTTTTTGTATGATCTATCACTCAGATATATCTTGTACAAATCCCTTCTCCTCTCTATTAAACATAAAGCTTTTTTACTAATATTCCTAGCTGCAGTCCTAACCTTCTTCCTTAAGACACCATCAGCAACTTCACAAATTGTTTCTCTAAAATTATTCCTTCCACCTTCCATGCTGTCAAATTTTAAACTTTGCAGTTTAGTATTCAACTGTCCCTGGAAAGTTTCTCTCAAATTCTCATCCTGGAGTCTACCAACATCATAAACTTCCCGGGAGGTAATACCCTTATGAAATTTCAGCTTTAAATTAATCTTAGACACTACCGGAGGGTGGTCTTTACTTTTAGAGTCAATAACAGCCCTCCTATATATACTAGTATCTTATATTGGTCTTGCCAGTCTGCAGTTTCCAATAACATAATTATTAAGGCTACCATGAATACCATGTTCAATATGGGCCATTTTATTACCAATCATTGTATTGGTTATGACTAAATTGTTATGCCTACAAAATTGCCACAGTCTTTAGCCATTACTGTTTTCTTTTTCCTACACCAAATGTTGTTGTAGACTATGGTGTAAATTTTTCTTTGTTTCTGTCGAGATACAATTTTTCCAAAGTGTAATATTCTATATATTACACTTTGAATGTTGTATCTTTTTTCAATATTTAGTAAAGATCCTGTAGCTAGTTGGGATTTCAAAGTTTTTATATTATGTGGTTATTAATTTTTTCTTAATTTGTCGGATAATTTTAATTTTAGTAGTAGTCTTAAGTTGCAGTAATAGCCGCCAAGGCGACTATTACTGCAACTTGAGACTACTACCACTTGTGACTGCTACTATTACTTTTGACTACTACTACTGCTTTGGATTATCAATACTACTTGTGAATATGCTACATCTTGTGACTACTACTGCTACTTGCGACTATTCTCACTATTTCCGACTACTAAGCCTATTTTAATTGGGAAGAAAAGATTATCTCTAAAACTTTAGATCAAAGTAAGGAATAGAAGAAGATGAATTAAATTTAAAAAAACTGATTTCATAACTTTATCATTTGTTTCCTATTTCATCCCATAAATTAAAAAAAATTAATAAGCAGATCATATAAAAACTTTTAAATCCCAACTAGCTACAGGGTCGTTACTAAATATTAAAAAAGATACAACATTCAAAGTGTAATATATAGAATAATTGTTCCTGGAAAAATTGTATTTCGACAGCACAAAGAAAAATTTACACCATAATCTACAACAACATTCGGTGTAGGAAAAGAAAACAGTAATGGCTAAAGACTGTGGCAATTTTGTAGGCATAACATTTAGTCATAACCAATACGGTGATTGGTAATAAAATGGCCCATATTTAAACATGGTATTCATGGTAGCCTTAATAATTATGTTATTGGAAACTGCAGTCTGGGAAGATTAATATAAGTTACTAGGATATATAGGAGGGCTATTATTGACTCTAAAGTAAAGACCACCACCCAGTAGTGTCTAAGATTAATTTAAAGCTGAAATTCATAAAGGTATTACCTCCCGGAAGTTAGGATGTTGGTAGACTCCAAGATGAGAATTTTAGAGAAACTTTCCAGGAACAGTTGAATACTAAACTGCAAAATTTAAATTGACAGCATGGAAGATGGAAGAAATTATTTTAGGGAAACAATTTGTGAAGTTGCTGATGGCGTCTTAGGGAAGAAGGTTAGGACCGCACCTAGGAATATTAGTACAATAGCTTTATGTTTAATAGAGAGAAGAAGGGATTTTTACAAGATATATATGAGTGATAGATCATACGAAAACAAAAGGAATGTAATGAACATAGAGAAAGCAATCAAATATGAACTAAGAAGGTGTGAAGTGGAGGCCATGGATAAAATTGGAGCTATACACCGACGATGACATCTGACGAAATATAACCTCTGTATCAACTTCTCTCATTCTGGCAAACACTTTTGTAATGTCAATGAAATCGTTCATTTCATCCTCCGATATTCTTTCATAAGGTACCTTCATAGCTTGAAGTTTCTCGATTGCGTCAATGAATGTTGATCTTCTCTTCTTCATGTTTTTTCTGTTGCTATCCTTATCCTCTACAGGATTTTTTCATAGACATGAGGCAAGTGATAAATTCGAAGTTTAGAATCCTTTTCAGAAGGCCACTGGATAGTGCCTTCGTCTTCAAATCGGTGTTCTTTATCTGTTTTGTTTCGTAAAGAGATAAAACTATTGCTTCAAACAAAGTAACTACCACTTGTATGGTTTCAAGCCCTTGCAGTTCACCAAGTCCGTGATAAGTTTCAGAGATTAAGGCTATTTTCAATCGAAGAGAGGTTCTCTTTAAGGGTGGCAAAATGCTTTGTAGATGAAGAGAAGAACACGTATATTTCGTCAAGGTTGTTGTAAAGCTCGACGAAATGAGCGAAAATTAACATTACTAGGGCTGACAACCCCCACGCCTTCTCAAGACCAGAACATGACTTAGGCTTTACTGAAAAAAAAAAATGACCGTGGATTGTCAGTTTAATATACCTATACTGATATTTATTCTTGAAGTAAAAAATGGATAAAAAAAAAAGTGAGTAAAAAAAGTTTTTTACTTATTTAAGTAAAATTGAAAACATTTAAATATATTCAGCCCTACTATTTTAGTTTCACTCGTTTCGAGTTTGACTCCGCTATTTATTCAATTTCTGTTCATTTCAAGTTTCATTTATTTATTGATATTGACTTGTGGTAGTTTTACGCTTGGATGATTACTTGACTTCATTTCTGTCCCAGTTTTTGGCTTACTGGAGCTCTTTACTTTTCTTTGAAAAGCTTCTTTTGTGGAATAAGGTTTTTTTTAGATGAATTTCTGTCTGTATTTTATTGTCTTCAGTTTACATTAACATAACCAATAAGTTTGCTGTCTTACCATCACGTGAATACCATGTTAAATTTTGGCCCCTTTTATTGCCAATCACCGTATTGCGCATAACTAAATAGTTAAACTTACAAAATTGCAACAGTCTGCAGCCATTACTGTTTTCTTTTGCTACTCCAAATGTTGTTGTAGAGTATAAATCTATTTTTTTTTTTGTTCTGTCGAGATACGATTTTTCCTCAGGCAACAATTATTCTTTATACTACACTTTGGTATGTTGTATCTTTTTCTTTATTTAGTGAAGATCTTGTAGCTAGTTGGGATTTAAAAGTTTTTATATTATGTGTTTATGAATTTTGTCTTAATTTTTGGGATAAAATAGGAACAAACGTTAAGTTATGTAATCAGTTTTTTTTTTATTGATTCATCTTCTTCTATTACTTACTTTGATCTAATGTTTTAGAGATCATCTTTTCTTCCAATTAAAATAGGTTTAATAGTCAGAAATAGAAGAATAGTCGCAAGTAGCAGTAGTAGTCACAAGATGTAGTATATTTGCAAGTAGGATTGATAATCCAAAGCAGTAGTAGTAGTCGAAAGTAATAGTAGCAGTCACAATAGTAGCAGTTCCTTACGCAGTAGCAGTTATCAAAAGTAGCTGTAGTCGCAAGTACTAGTAGTAGTCGCAATTTGTAGTAGTTTTCTGAAGAGTAGTAAGTAATCACAAGTAGCAGTGGTAGTCTTAAGTAGTAGTAGCAGTAGGTTCTGCAAGCATAGCAGCTATTTTAACTTGCAAACTAGTGTTAGTAGTCGCAAACTATGAAGGTCTAAATCGGGTCAAAACGTCCCAAATTCTCGTAGATAATTCTACGAGAATTTGGGAAGTTTTGACCCGATTTAGACCGTCGGGTCAAAACTTCCCAAATTCTCGTAGATAATTTTCCCAAATTTCGTTGATTATCAACGCGAATTTGGGAAGTTTTGACCCGATTTAGACCGTCGGGTCAAAACTTCCCAAATTTTCATTGAAAATTTCAACGAAATTTAGGAAAATTATCTACGAGAATTTGGGAAGTTTTGACCCGATTTAGACCTTCATACAAATCGGGTCAAAACGTTATACAGTTACGTGCTGACATACCTTTCAAGAATTGTGAAATACACAAACCCATCTCCTTTGTCACAATCATTAATTGGGTGAATTTTGAATGCTCTTTTTACAATTTATTAGATTAGCCTAATCTCTTAAATACTCTTTTTAAATAGGCTAAATCAAGTCCAAGATTGTGATCCTGTTGTTCCTGTTTAGGAGATGGTAAATTCTACTTTAGCTACTTTTGGCTATCTTGGAAAGGAGTTTGTTAGGAGAATGAAACTTTCAGGGATAGATCTACAGGCTAAAGTATGTCCCGGGAAGGTATTTTGAAGTACCTACCTCCACTCCTTCTCCCTCTAGAGGGTCTTGACCTTTGATGACCTTTAAAAATATGTTGTGTTATAAAAGTCGAAACCTTGTAATATAGATCTTCTGCTTAAAATGAAGTCCAACAAAATTGTTTTCAGCTTCACAACTTGCTCAGTCTTGATTTATAGAGTTTTAAAGATATGCAAATACATTTCCTAAATTTTGAAACATTAGCATTGATATGGCTTAAAATACTACTCAAATAACAGGAATTGCATTTTCAGAACTAAAGCCAGAGAAAAAGAATCTTATAACTGAAATTAAGGTAAAAATGTTGTTTTGTCAAATTTCAAAAGGTACAGACTTGTCATGTAGGCAAATTTCAGGATCCTCTAGAGGGAGAAGGAGAGAGATAAGTACTTTCAAATACCTTCCCAGGACATATTTTAGCCTGTAGAACCCATCCCTGAAAAGTTTCATTTTCCTAACCTCACCCCTATCCAAGATAGGAAAAAGTAACTAAAGTAGAATTTTACCAGGAAGATAAATCTTGATCAAAATAATTGTGTGAGTACTGGGGGTCTGTATCCTATAGCCTTGGGCTATATCTGGTCCCCATAAGGGAAGGGGGATAGGTAATAATTGTGATAAATTATAGCCTAAATGCCATAGCACATGCGTTTAGATAATTAGGACTAGGCTAAGATGTAAATGTATAAGCAGTCCATTACACAAGGAGACATGTTAATAAAGCAACTCTTACTTTATGATAGGGCCTATGCAAAATGATCCTAGTTAGGTATATCTTTACCAACTCATATTATTGACTTACAAATAAAGTGAATATACCACTCAATGCCTTTTTTCATATTCTTTCCAAATACAATAATCATTTTTGTTGGAAATGAATTTTACCCCCACACTTATATATACTAATTCAAGGTATATATTTGCACATTAGGGGGGGGGGGGCAATTTTATTTCTGATATAAATGGGAGGTAACTTTAAAATAT
Organism: Artemia sinica; assembly: GCA_027921565.1. NCBI lineage: Eukaryota > Metazoa > Arthropoda > Branchiopoda > Anostraca > Artemiidae > Artemia > Artemia sinica. Next base: position 52,341,741 of record CM051265.1, read on the forward strand.
ATCCCCAACCCCCTAAATGTGCAATATATACACTGAATTGGTATATAGAATGGGGGTAAAATTCATTTCTGATAAAAATGAGTATTATATTTGGAAAGAGTGTAAAAAAGGCATTGAGTGGTATATTCACTTTATTTGTAAGTCAGTAATATGATTTTGTAAAAATTTACCCCTAGTTAACATATTTTCCAGGGAGAGAATTAAAATCAGTAGGCTATTTTGCAGGCATCAAGGCTAATTATAGAAAAAGCCAAGACAGATAGTCCAAGTTATTGAAAGGCAAGTCTGGGATAAGCCCATTGTAGGATTGTATAAAAATGATGTCATTTCATTTGTTGGTAGATAAGTCTATTTATCATCCATCCAAATATACATTTTCCCATATCTTACAACAAAATTAGGGAAAAAGTATAAATGAAAAATGAGAATAGTAGGGCAAATTTGGGGGCCAAAATGTATGTTGCAAAACAGCAATGTGGGAAAATTGGGTCTAAACATTTGGACAACAACATGATTACATTGCTGAAGCAAATCCCATCTCCTTTGTCACAATCATTGAATGCACATTATTTGAATGCATCTCTTTTTAGTGAGAAGAAAAATGTCTACTGAAACTCTGCATTCTTTGATTTTAAGTAGGTAAAAATAATTGATATTTAAAGAAGGGTAGATGTTGGCATTCCTTGTTTTGATATGGACCTACATTTAGATAACAATCCTGCTTCTATGTAACCCAACAAATTTGTTACCAACTGAAAATATAAATATCTAAATGCCCTTAGAAGAAGGAACATCCAAAAATTGATGATAATTATAATTCTTGATGTATATCACAGAGAGGAAATAAATACCATTAAATGTGATGCCTTTTCCCAAAGAAAAATGTATGTTTGCAGGAGCTGACCAATCTCTTAGAAAAAGGAAAAACATGGAAAGAAGTCTCTGAAATTCTTGGCATTAGTATAAGTACTGCCAAAAGAAGGCTTTTGCATAGTGGTCAGTTCAGATCTGCTGTTATATTACAGGGTTAATGAGTATTTTCTTATCACACATTCATTCTAATCTTTTGACAAAATTAGGGTAAATAACCAGTGATGAAACCATGTTTATTATGTTAAAATATAACACTAATAACTTGTTAATTCATCAAAAATGAACTGAAATGTATATATCATTGAATAGCTATGCTTAGAAACTTAATAAAATATATTTATTACAAATTTTCTAGAAACAGCTTCCTTGTTTGATTATTTACAGGCTCTTGACATGGAAAAGGAATTCTGAAGTAATTTGGTTTTACATAATATGGCAAATAGATGCTCAATTATTTTTTATATTTGATTTAGTTCAAAATCTCCCTCAATGTTCTGTCAAATTTTCACCATCATATATGTAGTCTTAATTCTACTAGTATCAAAGTAGTAGTGGTAGTGGTAGGAACAGTAGTAGCAGTTATAGTTTATTATTATTAAGTAGTAGCAGCAGTATTGATAGCAGTAGATGCTTAGTGTGTTTTTGATTTAGTTCAAGTTTCCTTTCAACAGTTTCTCAGATATGTTTCCAATATCCTCAGCCTAAGTAGTACTTGCTACAGAATTAGTAGTTTTATTTATAGTAGTTGTGGTAGTAGTTGAAGCAGCAGTAGTAGTAGTAGCCAGCATATATGGCCTTTTGATAAATTGTTCATCTCCTTATATTTTCTGAAAGTTCCAAATTAACATACTCAGTCATTCCTGAAATAAAACTTTCTACAAACCCATATACACATAACAAGTTTTGATTTAGTTCAACATTTCCTGAAAGACCCATTTTAATGGCCTTTGTATTTTGGGAAAGTAGAAGTCAAACATGCATACCTTTTCTCAATAACATATACTATATGTAAACAATGAACAAATTGCATAACTTACAGCCCTTGACCTGAGGCCTTGGGATGGTTGGGGGAGGGGGTTGAGATCCCCAATTGCATAATTACTGAACCTTTCAATAATGCTGATAAAAATTGATGTCTTGAAGTTTTGTTGGGATGTTTGTTTTGGGTGTGGAGGGTGGGTAGGGTTGGTTGCTCTTAAATCACTGACTGTTAAAAAGGGCACTATAACTTCCTTTTTAAAATCAAATAAGATCAATCTGAATTTTAAATGACCACCCATTCCATTAAAACCTTATATACCCAAAGGACCTAACTGAAAGCCCTGATCCAGGGTTCTGGGGAAATGTGTCAACCCTGAACAAAATGGACATTGCACAATTTCAATCAGATGTGTTTGGTGGGGATAGTTGGGGGACTAGTTGGCCTCCATCACTTTTGTCTCTTAAAATGGAACTAGATCTACTAATTTCAACCAAATGAACTGCCTCTAAAGTTTGTAAAACCATCCCTTCATAAGAACCTTAAATGCCCCAGCGGCATAACTTATAACTATTACCCCTAGGCTCTGGTGGTTTGTATCAACCCCAAAAGCTTTGTTATATGATTGTTGGACTATTTTTAATAAAAGTACTGTCTCAAAATTTTTATTGGATGCATCTTCTGAAACATGACATGTGTGAATAGAAGGGAGGGGGATGCTGTGTTCTGATCACTTCGACCCTATAAAATGGCATTAGAACTTCTGATTTACCAATCCTTTTAAATGTTTGTTGAAAACCCAGTGGCAAAAATACAAAACTACAGAAACTATGAACAGCCAGGATGAATGCCATCTATAGAAAAATATCATTCAGTACAAATTTGAAAACAGACAAAACATTTATTAAAAGAATGGCTTTTTCATATATTTTATTGCAAAGTTGGAAAAAGAAGTAAAGATAAAGGTTCTCCCCCTTAAAAATATGTTAACTAGGATCATTTTGCATATTATGAAGTAAGAATTGTTTCTTTACATGTCTCCTTATGTAATGGACTACTCCATACGTTTCACCCTAGGCTAATTGAGATTGGTTGACTACAATTTTTTTCTTGGCATTTAAACTTTGGCCAAAGTTATCCTTACAGCCTAGCCAAAGATTTTATTACTATTATTCTTAAACTTTAGTGTAAAATTCTGTTTGGAGCTACTTTTTATTATTATGGAAAGTGGTTAAATTAGGAAAATGAAAATTGGGATGGTTTCTACAGACAAAATTATGTCCAGGAAATATTTTGAAGTACCTACTTCTGCTCCTTCTCACTCTAGAGGGCAGTGACTTTTGATGCTCCTTCTCACTCAAGAGGGCAATGACTTTTGATGACCTTTAATAATCTTTGTGTTATAGAATTGAAACTTTTGATTTTAACCTAAATGCTATAAAAACTATAGACTACTTGGCTTTTATTTTCTTATTTGAATTTTATTTATATTAAATCTTTACTTGTAAATCCATGGACAAAATTCAGTTCCAGTAAACTCTTCTTGATAGCTTTACCTATTTTATGACTTCCATGGCATAAAATAAAGTAATGACATTATTTTATGACTTTTCATTACTAAAACTTAATTTTTAAAACAGCTATTAGAGTCAAGAAAGTGTTGCAATTATTTCTAATCAGAGACTGCTTTGATAGAAGTATTGTTGCATTACTTTTCTCAAATTTGAACATGCATAGCTATAGTATAAGGCAAGAATTGAAAAAAAGTCTACCATAATATTTCAGTGAAATGCAATTTCCAAATATAATAATCACTATGGTCATAAATGCATCCTAACCCCCCCCCCCCCCCACCCCTAATGGGTACAAACACAGCTCTAGGCCATACATAAAAGTACTGATATTGAAAATATGATGCATTAGTAACAAAATTATGGAAACTACAACAAAGAATTATGGAAAGCAGGTGCTCAGAATGCATCATTTAAAACACCTAACCTAACCAACTCTATCTGTTAAATATTTAGTTACAATATATCTGCACAGTAGTTTATGACATTTAGGCTAAGCTGGTTATCTGAGAGTGCACACATTCTGTCTCCAGGCTTGAGACTACCTTATTTTACTGACCAGTCTGCATTGAATGGTGATTTTACATCAGTATTAAGCCCAGATGCCAATAAATAGGCATCAGCCCATGCTATCAATGTAGTTTGTGTTGACCCTCCAGCATTACAATCAAAGGCAGCAGCCCCCTTTACATATAGGATAATTTGTTCAAGTTTCATATCACTGTTTGTCCTTTCTGACTTAATATGAAATTGAATTTTTGTAATAAATGAAACTCCATACTCACTTGAGATTTTCTTCTTTAAGAAGACAGTCTTAATCTGCAATAAGAAGAAATAAATCATATACCAGCACCCTCACCCAAAAAGATGATGGGCAACTCCCCCCCCCCCATGCTCCTTTTTGTTACTGAAAGACTATGATCAAAATTTTTACCTAGCCATTTGATTGAACATAGTTTGGCAGGTCCAATAACTTACCTTTGCAGATTATATGACCTCACTCCCTCCCATAGCTGCTGGGTAAAGGATTGCTAGTTATGTGATTGGCATATTATTGATGTAGCCTATAGCTTTGTAGCCTATTTGCTATTGGAAATGTATTTAATTTTGTTGAGGGGAGGTTCCCACAGAGAGGGCAGTTTTTTTTTGGGGGGGGGGAGAGAAGGGGATTTCCTGCAGATTTGGAAAATGGTTATCAACTAAATAATAATAAAAAAATTCTAATGAAATAAGGAACAACATTATAACTTAAGTCTAACAGGAATTACTCTGTATGTGAGGGATGCCCCTTCTTCAACCACTGCTAAAAAAAACTGTTTAAAAAAAACTATAAAATTTTAGCATACAGTACAAGGGGAGGCCCCCTTCACACATGGGATAATTTCTGTTTTTTTTTTAGTTTCAAATTTGTTTCTTACTTTTGGTTGGAAAAACTTGTTCTTTTTTTTTGTCAAGCAGTTTGTGGTAACAAACTGTGAGTAAGGAGCCTTGTTCCTCAATAATAACAAAAGCTTTAACAAATAGAGTTTTGGTGACAATAGATACATCAAAAGAACCACATTTTGATGCTTATTCAAATTATGTAACAACCTGAGAAAATTTGCCCAACTTTTGAAAAAGTGGGGGAAATGCTCCCAAAAACATCAACTGACCTTAATGAAAATCACACCATAAGATTCAGCATACCAGAAAACCCTACTATAGAGGTTTCAAACTCCTGTCTACAAAAATTTGAAATTTTGAAGTTTTTTGCAAGAAGAAAGATCATGGATGCATTTTTATTTTTGTTTGTTTTCCCCCAGGGGTGATCGTATCAAATCAGAAATTGCAAAAGGTCAGGAGAGGGCTCATTTGAATCGAAATTAAAAGTTATAGTGTCCTCTTCAAGTGACCAAAAACTGGAGGGTAGCTAGCCCGATTCCCATGCTAATTTTTTCCTCAAAGTCACCCAATCAAAATTTTTAGATAGCCATTTCTTCAGCATAGTCAAAAAGGGCAATAAATATGTCTTTAAGGATGACTTAACCCCCCACATCATGTGAGCATCTTTTCATGGGGGAAGGAAATTTTCCATGGAGGGGGAGCCAGATTTTCCAATATTATAAAAAAAAAAAATCAGAAATAAAATAAAAAATAAGTTTTCAACTGGAAGTAAAGAACAACATTAAAACTTAAAACAAGTAGGAATTATTATGTACATGAGTGGGGTTGCCCCCTCCTTTTATAACATAACATATCATATAACGTATCATGGCTACGGTAAACGTCAAAACAACAGCAACTCTATAGAAAATTAAAACAAATTTTCTTGTGAATTATTATCGCTTCTAATCAGCAGTTATACCAAACCAATCCTGCTCAATTAATCCTCAGGGCTATACTGTGGTGTTCTCCTCCTCATAGTATAGTGCAGACGGTTTGATATCATTCCATTTTCCCTTCTTGCTTTAGTTTTGTTTTTCTCTGTTTAAAGCTTTTTCCAATAGGCAATGTTTAGGAAGTCCTCCAAAAAAAAATGTCCCCCCAGATCCCAAATCAAATTCCAGTGAATGTGCCATAGTGAAAGATACCCATCTTGGCTGGTCAAGCACACTTTCTCAAAGTTCAAATGATAGCTCCAATTCGGAGAATAGGACAATGATAAGTGTAGGGGCTAATGTAACCATAAATGATGATAATGGGTTTCAAGAGGTCCTCTCTAGAAGTTCTAAAAAAAGGAAAAAAATCTCCCCAATTAAAAGCATTTCCCCTCTCCCTGCCCAAGATCCTCCCTCCAAAAACTTAGGAATTTACCTTAAAATTACTCCCACTACCCCTTTGAAATAAAAATGATCACTGCAATAAGAGTTGCAATTTTTAAATTGCTAAAATCAATGTTCTCTCTTAACATTAACCGTGATGGATCTCTGCTAATAGCTGTAGAAGATCAGAAATCAGCAGATACAATAATTAACCTTAAATCCCTTCTGAATACCTCAATTATTGCATCTAATTGGAACCCAAAACAATCACCAACAAAAATAGTAGTTTATAATGTTCCCCCAGAGATATCTACTCAGGAGTTAAAAGAAGGCCTTTCAGATAGGGCTGGAAACACAATCCCAGTTGAGGATGTTACCCAACTTGGAAAAACCCAACTCTAATGGCCTAAAAACTAGTAGATCCTTCTTATTCACACTGAAGGATAAAATTGATATCCCAGAAAAATTATTCCTATTTGGGCAAATCAAACCACACAAGGAATACAAACCTAAGCCTATTCAGTGTCAGAAGTGTTTCAAACTGGGACCACACAAACAAATGCAATGAAATTCTCCAAGAGTGTAGTAATTGTAAATCTTTCCATCCTAAAGAGCTGACAACTTGCAACAACACTCAGCCTACATGCATCAATTGCAAAGGCCCACATGAATCTACAAATAAATCATTATGCCCTGCATACAAGAAAAGAGCTCTAACCCTCCAAATATCAACAGAGAAGGCAATCCCATACCCCTTTGCAGCAATGGAAGCAAATGCTGCCCAACAATACCAAATAAAGCCTGTAATGAAACCAACCAAAACCCCCAAGTCAAATGCCCCCAATGCATCAAGCACCCCATATAAAACACCATCTTCTAAGCCCCCTAGCTCAAATCCCTATCAGAAGCAATCACCAAGCCAACAAGCCTCCTTGTCCGGTGAGATGAGGCCAGCCTGGCCCTCCCTCCCAAGAAGAAACACCAGAAACACTACCAGGAATCAATCCTTTAACCAACAAACAGGATGCACTACCAAAAATGCAATCCCCAAATATATGCTTATTCATTCTAAACTGTAATGCAGTTCAGGCCATGAACATACATCAACTACAGAAAACAAAAATTATTGCAGAATTGGCAAAAATTTACATCCCAGATGATATGCTCATTCAAGCAAAAAAGATCTTGCTTTACTCTTAACAAAGCTGAACATTGATACACATCCATATGAAGAATAAATCAACAACACAACATTTATCAATACTCCAATGGAATGTAAGATCACTCACAGAAAATAAGCTAAATGAACTAACATCATTTATGAATAATAATTCAATTAATATTGCTTGCCTCCAAGAAACTCATTTAACCAAAAATCAACAAATTAAGTCTCTGGGATATACTATCCTGAGAAAGGATAGATCTTCAGAGAGAAAAGGAGGTGGTGTAGCTTTATTAGTTAATAATAATATAAAATTTTGTGGCATCAATTTTCCAGATTTTGAAAATGATGTTGATGTAATTGGTATAAGTGTTTGGCTGAATAATTTAAAAACCTACATAATAAGCTTTTATAACCCTAATGGCCAAACTACAGATGCCAAGGATTTCTTTAATTATATAAATCATTCTAATATGTTAAAAAATATCATTATTTGTGGAGATTTCAATGCCCACAGCCTTTTGTGGGGGAATAAACCAGCAAATAAAGCTGGTAAATTTATTGAGCATATGACTTCAAATAATAATGAATTAGTTGTTGCTACCCCTCCAAACCTGAATACTTATTTCAACCCCAAAAGTGGCAATTTCTCCACAATTGACCTACAAATTGTGTCTTTAAATTTTTTGAACAAAATTTACATAAATAAAATGATAGTCTATGTACAGACCATTTTGCTATAGTTTGCTCCCTAAATGAACCTGCTGAAACTGTATCTCATACATCCAAATATATCAACACTAAAGCAAATTGGTCTATTTTCCAAAATAAGCTAAATGATGAAATTACAAGTTTCACCCAAAGTTCATGCATTTCTAAGACAACAGTTGACACACATGCTGAAGCATTGACTTTTTTACTAATAAATACAGCTAATCATGCTATCCCCAGGACAACACCTAAGAAAACATTCCCTAAACCAAATTCCTAAAGCATGGTGGACAAATGAGTGCCTAAATAAATGGAGGATAAAAAAGGCAGCTAGGACAGAATTCATAAAAAAACCAACACCTACTACATATGTAAAAAAATTACAAGCAGAATCTAATCTAAAAAGGACTATAATAGATGCTAAATATAAATACTGGAATAATTTTGCAAATAATCTCTCCAGAGAAACAAATGAGCCAATTATACATAAAGTCATAAGCCACATATGTGGGAAAAAGACTTCTCCCAACCCACTCCTGTATGAGCTTATACATAATAATACCCATTATGACAATGATAATGAAAAGGCTAACCTATTGCAACTCTTTTTGTTAATAAGCTAACATCAAATAATCAAAGCAAACTGTCCACAATTCCTATGAACCCTTGTTACCAACCACGCCCAGGATCCGAGTACATAACTAATCCATTTTCAATCCAGGAATTGAATAATGCAATACATCATATTAGGTCCAAAACTAGCAGTAGCTATGACAATATACACCCTACATGGATAATGAATCTCACACCTTCATACAAACAAGAACTGCTAAATTGTTATAATCACGCTTGGGCATCTTCTAGGTTCCCCAATATATGGAAATGTTCGTCCCTCCTACCAATCCTAAAGAAAAATAAACCAAAAGATAACCCTGAGTCTTATAGGCCCATAATGATTACACCTGTGATGGGAAAATAATGGAGAAAATGATTTATCACAGACTCCTCTGGTTTGTTGAGAAAAATAACATGATCCCACACACTCAAACTGGATTCAGGAAATACCACTCCTCAACAGATGCTTTCATTTTGCTAACAAATGCAATAAATGAATCTTTCTCAAAAAATAATATCCTAGTGGCAGCTTTCCTAGATTTTGAAGGAGCTTATGACAATGTGAACCACCAAATCCTTTTGAATAAACTTGCAAACCTTGGAGTACCTCCTAAGCTAGTATCCTTTATTAAATCCTTCATAGAAGTGCGAAGTTTCATTGTTTGTGTTGGTTCAGCCTCTTCACCCCAAAAGACAATATCCAAAGGCCTACCTCAGGGAGCAGTCCTCAGTGCCTCCTTTTTGCCCTATATCTCTGGGACATGAACCTACCCCACACGAATCTACAATATGCTGATGATCTGGTGCTATGGTCATCTGGCAACACCTTTCAGATAGCACAGTCAAATCTGCAAAAGTCACTTTTCCAGTTTGAAAAATTCTCTCAACATTCAGATTTACCCATTGCACCCACCAAGTCAAAAATAATCCAATTTCACCGGAAGAGAAACCATGTTAATGCAAAACTAACTCTAAATAAAACAACTATTCCAGAAGATAATAATATTAATTACCTAGGTCTCATGCTTGACCAAAAACTTAATTTCCACCTCCACATTTCAAACACAATAAAAAAATGTTATAGAAAAGCAAATATACTAAAAAGACTTCTTTCCACACCTTGGGGTTGTAAGGGGAAAACCTTACTCCAGTTTTTATAAATCACATATAAGACCCCATATTGACTATGGGCTCATTGTCTATGGTGCATGTGCAAAGACCCAGATGCAAAAAATTGAAACAACACAAAATGATATAATACGTCTCATATTTGGTCTTAGGAAACCCACAAGCACCAAGTTTCTGCTTATGGAGAGTGGATTAGCAACAATAAGGGAGAGACGTAGCTTTCTCTTGATAAAACATCTTACAAAAATTGAATCAAATAGCTCACACACATTACATAATTGGTTAAGAAATCCAGCCATGTATAGAGGTATTGCAGATGAGTATGCCAATATTCAAAAGAAGTTCCCTGTACCAGCAAAGTCTATTGCACCTAGTTTCCCCCATTCCCCTCCATGGAATTGGTCATTTCCCATAATAAATACTGAGTTTTCAAAATGGAATAAAGATTTAACCCCCATTGCTTTTGTCCAGAAAAAATTTGCAGAACTTAATACAATTACCTATAAAAATCACTTCCAAATATTTGTTGATGGGTCAAAAATGGATGAGAAGGTTGCAAGTGGTGTTTTCCTTCCTCACCTGAAAATTGCAATGGGAGAGAGATTATTTAATAATTTATCTATAATGTCTGCTGAGTTAAATGCCATAATCATGGCATTAGAACACCTTAAGCAAAACCAACCTTTGATTGATAATTCGAATAATATTATCATCTATTCCGACTCTTTATCAAGCCTTGAGTTGCTGGCCTCAGCTCCTCAATATAAGTTGGACATTGACACTTATCATTGTCTCAGTATTATTGATAATCTTGCTTCAAGTGGCATAAAAACTTACTTTCAGTACATTCCTAGCCACTCTGGCATAAGTGGTAATCATCAGGTTGATGAAATAGCAAAAAATGCTATAAATATTGACCAGCCAAGTGGGAGACCAATCCCAATTAGAGATATTTACCATGGAGGCTATCAGATATTAATTTAATAAGATTAATCCTATCCTTTCCCCCTTTCCCAATAAGTATCTCTCTAAAATTTATCATAGAATTCGTTCTGGAACAAATGGACTAAATTTCCTTGCATTCTCATATAAGCTTTCTAATTCAAGTGGTTCAATTCCCCTGTCCCCTCTTTGCAGGCATTGTAATATGAATAATGAAACAATTGACCATTGCCTATTTGAATGTAATATGCTGACGTCTGCACAACATACCTTGCTTTGTAAACTGTTAAAATACTTCAAACACCACAAAATCCCACTATCAGCCAAGAGCCTAGCCAACTATACCTGCACACAGAGCATAGAAATCGACATCTATCATCTTATATTTGAACTCCTAGAGTCGAAAGATCTGCTGAAAGATATCTGAATATATCTAATAAATATGAGGCAATCAAGCCAGTAGCTCTGTAGCCCTCAGAGTGAAGCAAAAGGAAAAGGGCTAAATAGTTATACTGAAAAGCCCGCCTGCTGTTAAATAGAAGAAGAAGAACATATTTCCCGTTTATTCTGCCAATCTGTCTCTCAACCCATGTACCTATTAATTGAATCAACTGTGACAAAACAAGAACTGTAAAAACATTTGGCATGTGGCAGAATGTATTGGAAACATATAATGTTGGCTATATATTTACTTACTAGGCAGGTTGGGGGAAATTATAGTATAGAGCTGCATGATTTTCCTCTGGGTATGTAGGCTAAGCAGAAGGTCACTTGTGCTTGATGCTGTCCCTACTGTTTTTAGTTGGGTGGAAAAATATCCAAAGAAAGTCCCCTCTGAAAAGAAAAGAGCCCAAAGTGAGTTTGAATTTGTCAAAGCTTGGAGGTTTGCCCCTTCTGTCTGTTTAAAGAAAACGGATTCATAATTGAAGCTTTGTTCATTTCAATCTTAAGGGTGACCTATATTTGCAACACTTCATTAAATAGTTGTAAAAGGGTACTTTTATTTATTTGGTTGTCTTTTTCCTAAAAGATTTTTTAAAATCTCTAAATTGATATACATTTATTACAAATTAGTTATTCATACCTGAGGTCAATTTGCAAGTTTTGACCTACTTTGGAATCCATTTTCTCAAAATCACATTTAAATTCATTGAAGCTAGGAAACATAGACCTCCTGTCTGTTTAGAGAAAATTGATGGACATAAGTAAGTTTTATTGCACTAAAGCCCTAGGGCCATGGCAACTCAAAAAAATAAAATTAGCTTTAAATTACTTGACATTACATAAGCATAACAGAAACAAAGAAAACAAATCACAAAATTTCACTTCTGTACTCAATTGCCAACCTGAGCAATTGTCCTAAATTTTAAATCTTGAAAAACCTTCAACCCTTATTACATTCAACAGCCGTCTCTCATGACATACACTCTTATCCATACATCCACAGTTCAGGCAAAAGTAAGGACCATCTTACTTGCATTTCTTCATTTCTACTTACATTTAATGTGTTTAAAAGAATTTTTGTGTGGCTAAGTCAGTAGGCGTACTTAAATATTTTTTTTCCTAATTTTTGAACATTTTTAAATTGGTAAAAAAGGTTAGATTTTCAAAATTTTAGTGACCAAAATATATGTCAATCAATATTAAGTGCACTTGAAAGAGCAACCACTGGTAATAGACCCACAGAAATATTTAAGGTGATAAAAATGTTTATTGCCTGAAAATTTGGCAAAACTAGAGAAAGGGCTCCTCAATAATTAATAGCTTAAAAATCTCTACTTTAAACACAGCAAAACACATTTGTTTGAAAGTCAGAATGGCCTGAAAAATTATTTAATCCTAATCATGCTTTGAGACCTTTGGCTGATTGTCGAAATGCTTTTGAAAATCACTGAAGATAAAATGTTGTGTGCAAACTGAACACCAATATGTAAGTAAGTATGGTGTCACTAGACTTTTAAGGTCCAAACTGGTAGTACTGATCTCCATTTTGTGGCCCTTTAGCCAGGAAGTGCAATGGGAAGCTAGGGGCAAGTAATCCTATGCTTTTGCATGCCCTTCCTGCTTACCTTCCCCAGATTTCTCCAGGTACCCATTTAAAGCTGGGTCATCTATGGCTGAGCTTACAGAGTACCATCTCCGACCCATATTCCAAACCAAATAAACTGGCAATGCCAGGAATTAAACCTGTGCCCCTTGGACAAAGGATTCTCAACCCAGAGCGCCAATCACTTAGCCAGGAACACTAATGGGACCAGGGAAAAAATATTTGAAACAATATATTAATATAACAATATAAACATAAACAACAATATAACAATAAACAATATATTTATTGATGTATTTTATACCTTCTTTTTATGCACTAAGTAACATGCTATTGAACACAAATCTGCCTAGAGTTTTTATTACAAGAACTGTCATGCCTCAAAGATACCAACATGGTCTTAATCAATGTAACATCCTTTGTCATAATTTGTCAACCACCAAAAAAACCCAAGAAGATACATTTGTTGATATTTCCCAGTCATGCTGCATCACCACAAATGGCACCTAAGTAACCCAGTCATCATAAAGTAACTATGTTGTTCCCCATCTTATAGAGAACTTGGAAGACAAGAATAACTCAACAAAGAGGCATATCCTCCCCAACAAAAGGTTATAAACTCACAATATTCCTCAAACTAGAAGAAACATATACCAAATTAAAAGAAGTCAAACGTATGCAGACCAAATCCAAGTATCCAAGATAATCAACTGAAGACAATCAAATGAGAAGCATTAGTCATACAAGTCAGCAAAACAATCAAATGAGAAGCTTAGTCATACAAGTCATGAAGCAGTAGAAAATTGATTTGCAGCAGGAAATCTATAAGAACAAATTCATCAAGAAAAAAGATAAGATATACCTTACATAAACTCCAATCTTTATCAAATGAACATTACATCCAAATAATGTTTTGATAGATAACTTGATATATAAACATTGAAAAATAGGGAACCAGTTAAAACTTTTGACACTAATCCTAAAATTTAAAGACTATTACAAATTTCAAGTTTAATTACGGTGATAATAGGAAAAAGGACTAAAATTCGCCTTTGCAACAAGAACAGTAATTACTCAAAATCAACAAGTGGAAAGGGTAGATAAGAGACATGTAGAATTATGGCAAGATGTGAAACAGAACAGATTAAAAAATGATGTACAGTAAAAATTAAGTGAACAAAATTAATATGCCAGAAAATCAGTGTAATATTGTGAATCTTTGTTTTACTATATTGTTTAAGTTTGGTAACCATGTATGTTTATAATTTGAAATACCCAGCATCAATTGAACAAAGCTATACGGTACTTAATTATGTAATCCTAACAAAAACAAAAAATACTAAACCTTAAATAAAATGCAACATAAGAGAAACAATTAAAGCTTGGTATTAAAAAAAAACAAAAAAAAAACTAATTATTGTCAGTGTGTTTAAAATATTATTTTACATTTAAGTGACATTATTATGATCAAAGATGTAGGAATATAATCTAATGAATATTATTGTAATTTTAAGTAAAAAGGAATTTTTTTAAAATTATTAATCCCCCATGGTGAATGAAGCGTATTTCTTTTACATAAAAATAATGAACAATGTTTTAATTGTAAAAATAAATGCATAACATAAAATATTTTAATTATATGATGTGGGCATCATCAACTGGGGGAAGGGAGATATGCAATGTACTGCATAGCCAAGAAAAGCGTTTCCTTTGCATAGAAGCAAAAAATTGCATCTTTTGAAAAAAGTATTGTTTTAAATGACCATACAATTTTGCAATAGCTATGGGCAATGGCTTACGTGCAAAGTATAGCATACTTGCTGGGTGTTGCCTATCTTGAATTTCCCAAGTAGGAATTCAAAGTTTTTTGCTGTCATCCTTATTTAGTTGAAGCAAATTAAAGTTTTGGGAGTGGTCATATAAATTGTAGTTTGTTTGCACTTTCTTATTAAAATCTAACTTTTTGCGCATTCAGATTTGCATCTAAACAGCGTTCAAATGTGTTAGTCTTTTTTTTGTATCTTCCCACACATGGGAAAGGTCAGCAAACCAGTTGTTTTACAGTAGATACACACTGAAAATTTTGTGAATAAAGTCAGTCTTAGGAACGTATCCAGAGACAACTCATATGCATATTTGTCCAGTTGTCAATTGTTCATTTTAAGTGAGTACTAATAAATTTATTGTTTATTATGATTTTCCTGTTTGTATTGTCAGATGTCAGACAAGCCTCTCGCAAACTCTAGGTAATGCTCTCATTGGGAATCACAATCATAAGAGTAACATGGTATTCCTAAACCCATAGTCCTTAGTCTCAAGATAGAGGTAACAAAACTCAATCAGATCCCATTTCATACAATTCATAGGAGGAGGGATTCAAACCCTTCATTCTGCTACCTCTAAATGAAAAATAAGAAACACCCTTAAGATGTAAAAACCCCCTTAAGAAAAAGTAAACTTATAAATTAAATATACCCCCCATTTCAGGAGGTGGCATAAAAATTGATGTTCACTAGTATTTCATATGGGTTTGTATTAGTGTGCAAGATTTACTGGTAAGTTTCAAAACTTACTTTTACCAAATAAGTTACTGGTAACTTTGGTAAGTTACTGCTTAAGTGGTTAGTTTCAAATACTCATGAATTTAAAAGAAAATATTATCTCTTCTCTGATAGATTGGTAAAAAAAATATATTATTTTTGCATCATTTTATTTGTTTAGTTCCTGCCTTGTTTACACAGGGGAAAAATTATAAAAAATTTAGGCTTCAGATATTTTCTATAAGAGGTGACTATCTCTTACTAGGTTGATAGCTACTGCTGCAACCAAGATAATAAGAGATAAGCTAAAGCTGCTGCTCCACCTCTTCATCTGGTGCATCTTCAATTGCTATGTTTGGTAGATCATCTTCCACCAGATTATCTCCACTAACATGTGGCAGTGAACTATTGATAGAAAGGCATGATGGCGGCATGAACATCCCTTCTAGCCTTCACATCAATTTCCAGGCATTTCTGAAGCTGCACAGCAATGCTTTTTTTGCTATTGAATGACCAATGGACCATTAGAATTTTGTTTACTGTTTCATGCTTGATGCAGTTTCTATGTTCTCTCTGTACTAGTCCATAGCCTGACCAGATTCTGTTGCAGGAGGCTACAGTAAAACAAATTACTGAGATTTTTACAGCCACTTCTGTAAGCACCAACTTTGCAAAAAAACAAGCCCATCAACAAACTGCCAATTTGACAGCTTTTGCAGTCTCAGAGTACAATGATTTGGAAAATGGGCCACTTTTGTAGATGTAGCTACAGAGTTCTGTGTTCAAGACCCAGACAATGTCAGCTTTAGATCTTTCATTAAATGAATCACCATCCTTCCAAACAAGAGTCTCCTGGAAACGCTGCTGTAGCAAATTGAAGTACAGGATGATACAGAAAGCTGAGCTTCATCTCCTTCAAAGAAGTGGCACCCAAGTGAAATTGGCTTCAATTTCAGACAGGCTGTTAATTGATCCAGTTTCACATCATTGTAAAGCACTTTCCTGATATCCTGAATGCCCTCATTTATATCACACCTTCTATCCATTGACATAGACCATAAAGATTCCCACAACCCTTTCATGAAGCGCATAGACTGGTAGGACAGGAATATTTTCTATTAATAGGCCTTACTACTGGTATTACAGCCAAATATTTATTTATTCTTAATATTTATTCTGTAGTTAAAGATAGCCAGTCAAAAAAATTTGAGTCAAAAGTCAAAAACTCACCACATTAAATTTACCTCTACTATGAACTTCTTATTTATTCAGACTGACTGACTCATAATGTATCCTTTTTTTTTACTCAGGCAGGAAATGACAAAGTAGGAGTCTGACAGAGCAACATCAGCATAAGCTCAAAGGGGTTTCACTCATGCATTGAATCTGATGAATGAAGTTTTTTATGATAGATTTTAGTGAAATGGCAGCTCTCTTAGGGATGGATTTGTTTCACTTGAGAACATTTTTGTTCATCAAAAACTTAAACTTACCAGTAAGTTTGACTTAAACCTTACCATTACCAGGTAAGTTACCCAGTGGTAGGCTAACTTTTGTCTTACACACTAGTTTGTATTAGCTAACAGTTAGGCCTACTTAAAAGGAAATGCTATAAAATTCTAAAACAACATTATTACTACTACTACTAACAACTCACAGCAGCACCAAGCTGCCTTTGGTCAACAATGCTACACACGCTCTTCCTCAATCCCAATCTATTCAAAGTCTCCCTCTTTACACCCTCCCAGGAAGTTCCTATTTCCTTTAAATCTTTCTTTATTACATCCTCCCACCCCAGACAAGGACAACCTGCTTTCCATTTAGCCCTAGACAGTTGGCCAAAAAGGACAATCTGTCATCCTTCATCCCCAGAACATGCCCTAGCCATCTCAGTCTTTCTTTCATTATAGCCCTAGAAAGCAGGATTGAGCCATATTTTTTGTACAGTCTACTGTTTAAAATATGGTCAGTCAGCCAGGTACCCAGAACAATCCATAAGCAATTCCTCTGGGAAACATCTAGTAAATCTTTATATACTTTTTGGAGCACCCATGCCTCAGAGCCATATTTTACCACTGTCATCATTGTACCTTCCATTATTCTAATCTTAATTTGTAGACTTATCTTCCAATTCTTCGAAACTTTTTTAACAGTGAAAAAACACCCTGAGTCTTGGCTATTCTACTTTTAACATCTTCACTGTTCTCACCATCTTTATTAATAATTATACCTAGGTAAATGAAGCTGCCCACCTGATCAATCTTTTTGTTACCCTATGTCACCTTTTCATATTCACTTATTCCTAGCCTTAGTGACTTAGTCTTCTTATTTAGATCCTGTTTACTGCTCCTGGAACTGTAAGTAAAATTAATCCAAGTCACTAGTATCTCCATCATTTGGTTCAACAGGGGCATATACTACTAACTGATACCCTGAACTTTTTAGTCATAAAATGAGCAATCAGTACTAGATTATTAATACCTTTTTATAGTTTTAAGTTTTAATACCTTTCAAGTCTAGCAGCAGTTAGTAAACTGGATGGCCTTGGTCAATCAGGTTTGTAATTATCTCATATGATTCCAGCAAGTTTGTTTCAATTGATTTTTCTTATTAATGATTGAATTATCTGATTTTCATTGATACTTGTTGCATATTCTATAGTAGGAATTCTATCATTTTTTAGTTAGGCCTACTTTTTATATGGTCTACAGCTATATGAGACCATTAAATGAGGGAGGGGGTAGAGAAGATTGGGGCATTGTCAGAAACAGAAACAAAACAACTAATGCTGACCATAAATGACCAATCCAAAATTGTCTCTCTTTCTGTTGTAGAATGTTTCCTTTTGCTGAGGTCAAGGCCAGAGGCCTTGACTGAGTCCATTGATTTTGAATGAAAAATCAAGTATTTTGCAGTAGACATCAAGACACGGCTAAATGTGGAAAAAGCCAAGATAGTCTAAGTAATTGAGAGGCAAATATTTAAGTGGCATGGGTAAATGGTGGGAGTAAGTATGACTCTCTGATTGGACAAATACACTTGTGTGTTAGTGTTTGGAGAGGCATGCCTGCCTAAAGTCTCAGGCAGGTTGACCAAGAATTTAAATTTTACATAGGACCATTAGATTGCCTGGAATGAGATGCAAACAAGGCATGCCGGCCTATGGTCTTAGGAAGGTCATGCCACCCCAAACATAATTTAGGCTCTAGAATCACTCCTGAAACTTTCATTTACCTAAAACAACTATTTTCTAAGATTGAAAAAAAACCCTAATTTACTAATGTAGGCTATTTTCTTTTTCCTAGATAATTTCTGCCCTATGCTATACCCTACCTTCATCAATTTGACCCTTTCCTCCCTCTGATCTAGCAGATAGTCTCCATTATGAAGTCCTTAGCTATTCCTAGGAATATGATAGTATTTTAATTTGGGAACCATACACTATGTAATATTTTCCTATATACTAAAAAGAAGCATATTTCAAGGCATTCAAATAATACTGTTTCAATGATTGTGATGAAGGAGATGGGTTTTGTCTTGTTTTAGGAATGCTTAATAAGGTATGTCATCATGTAACTGTTCAAAGGTTTTGACCCGATTTAGACCACTCTCCCAAATTTTTCCTCTTCCGATTTGAAAATCGGAAGAGGAAAAATTTGGGAGAGTGGTCTAAATCGGGTCAAAACGTTTGAATAGTTATGTGATGATATACCTTACAAGCATTAATGAAACGAAGCAAACCCATCTCCATGTCATAATCATCAATTGCACGTTGTTTCAAACAAAAAGATTAAATTGTCAGTGATAAATTTACAGAATATAATTTACTAGCCTACTCTTCTCTGGTTTACAGTTGGTAAAATATTAAAAATAGTAGGCTATATAACAGAGCAGTAGAATTATATTATATAAGGCTATATGTGGCACTATTAGGAGGTGGAATAGGGGACTACATCCTCAGAGCAGCAAATATTATATTTGCAAATAGGTTTTGGGGAATCTATTGACAATAGGCCTACTCTTTTGTTATTAACATGTTTCCTTTTGAAAAGCAACTCCTAATCAATTAGCTATTATGGAAAATAATGACTCAACTATAGGTCTAATTGTTTAATTATATGCCTATAGCATATAAGCTTATATAGCCTATAGGGTAAGACACCCAGTAGTCGGCCACCTGCCTATTCTCAGAAAGAATGTAACTAACAGGGGAAACCAGCTATGTATAAAAACTTTCTAGCATAATAAACTTTCTAAGCACATTAGCCTAGAGGTACTATAGGTTCCCTGTTAGTTACATT
The DNA here is from genome assembly GCA_027921565.1 of Artemia sinica. Classification (NCBI taxonomy): domain Eukaryota; kingdom Metazoa; phylum Arthropoda; class Branchiopoda; order Anostraca; family Artemiidae; genus Artemia; species Artemia sinica. The sequence continues at coordinate 52,361,351 of CM051265.1, forward strand.
CTTTCTGAGAATAGGCAGGTGGCCGACTACAATTGCTTATGGATTGTTCTGGGTACCTGGCTGACTGACCATATTTTAAACAGTAGACTGTACAAAAAATATGGCTCAATCCTGCTTTCTAGGGCTATAATGAAAGAAAGACTGAGATGGCTAGGGCATGTTCTGGGGATGAAGGATGACAGATTGTCCTTTTTGGCCAACTGTCTAGGGCTAAATGGAAAGCAGGTTGTCCTTGTCTGGGGTGGGAGGATGTAATAAAGAAAGATTTAAAGGAAATACTAGTGAACATCAATTTTTATGCCACCTCCTGAAATGGGGGGTATATTTAATTTATAAGTTTACTTTTTCTTAAGGGGGTTTTTACATCTTAAGGGTGTTTCTTATTTTTCATTTAGAGGTAGCAGAATGAAGGGTTTGAATCCCTCCTCCTATGAATTGTATGAAATGGGATCTGATTGAGTTTTGTTACCTCTATCTTGAGACTAAGGACTATGGGTTTAGGAATACCATGTTACTCTTATGATTGTGATTCCCAATGAGAGCATTACCTAGAGTTTGCGAGAGGCTTGTCTGACGTCTGACAATACAAACAGGAAAATCATAATAAACAATAAATTTATTAGTACTCACTTAAAATGAACAATTGACAACTGGACAAAAATGCATATGAGTTGTCTCTGGATACGTTCCTAAGACTGACTTTATTCACAAAATTTTCAGTGTGTATCTACTGTAAAACAACTGGTTTGCTGACCTCTCCCATGTGTGGGAAGATACAAAAAAAAAAGACTAACACATTTGAATGCTGTTTAGATGCAAATCTGAATGCGCAAAAAGTTAGATTTTAATAAGAAAGTGCAAACAAACTACAATTTATATGACCACTCCCAAAACTTTAATTTGCTTCAACTAAATAAGGATGACAGCAAAAAACTTTGAATTCCTACTTGGGAAATTCAAGATAGGCAACACCCAGCAAGTATGCTATACTTTGCACGTAAGCCATTGCCCATAGCTATTGCAAAATTGTATGGTCATTTAAAACAATACTTTTTTCAAAAGATGCAATTTTTTGCTTCTATGCAAAGGAAACGCTTTTCTTGGCTATGCAGTACATTGCATATCTCCCTTCCCCCAGTTGATGATGCCCACATCATATAATTAAAATGTTTTATGTTATGCATTTATTTTTACAATTAAAACATTGTTCATTATTTTTATGTAAAAGAAATACGCTTCATTCACCATGGGGGATTAATAATTTTAAAAAAATTCCTTTTTACTTAAAATTACAATAATATTCATTAGATTATATTCCTACATCTTTGATCATAATAATGTCACTTAAATGTAAAATAATATTTTAAACACACTGACAATAATTAGTTTTTTTTTGTTTTTTTTTAATACCAAGCTTTAATTGTTTCTCTTATGTTGCATTTTATTTAAGGTTTAGTATTTTTTGTTTTTGTTAGGATTACATAATTAAGTATAGCTTTGTTCAATTGATGCTGGGTATTTCAAATTATAAACATACATGGTTACCAAACTTAAACAATATAGTAAAACAAAGATTCACAATATTACACTGATTTTCTGGCATATTAATTTTGTTCACTTAATTTTTACTGTACATCTTTTTTTAATCTGTTCTGTTTCACATCTTGCCATAATTCTACATGTCTCTTATCTACCCTTTCCACTTGTTGATTTTGAGTAATTACTGTTCTTGTTGCAAAGGCGAATTTTAGTCCTTTTTCCTATTATCACCGTAATTAAACTTGAAATTTGTAATAGTCTTTAAATTTTAGGATTAGTGTCAAAAGTTTTAACTGGTTCCCTATTTTTCAATGTTTATATATCAAGTTATCTATCAAAACATTATTTGGATGTAATGTTCATTTGATAAAGATTGGAGTTTATGTAAGGTATATCTTATCTTTTTTCTTGATGAATTTGTTCTTATAGATTTCCTGCTGCAAATCAATTTTCTACTGCTTCATGACTTGTATGACTAAGCTTCTCATTTGATTGTTTTGCTGACTTGTATGACTAATGCTTCTCATTTGATTGTCTTCAGTTGATTATCTTGGATACTTGGATTTGGTCTGCATACGTTTGACTTCTTTTAATTTGGTATATGTTTCTTCTAGTTTGAGGAATATTGTGAGTTTATAACCTTTTGTTGGGGAGGATATGCCTCTTTGTTGAGTTATTCTTGTCTTCCAAGTTCTCTATAAGATGGGGAACAACATAGTTACTTTATGATGACTGGGTTACTTAGGTGCCATTTGTGGTGATGCAGCATGACTGGGAAATATCAACAAATGTATCTTCTTGGTTTTTTTTGGTGGTTGACAAATTATGACAAAGGATGTTACATTGATTAAGACCATGTTGGTATCTTTGAGGCATGACAGTTCTTGTAATAAAAACTCTAGGCAGATTTGTGTTCAATAGCATGTTACTTAGTGCATAAAAAGAAGGTATAAAATACATCAATAAATATATTGTTTATTGTTATATTGTTGTTTATGTTTATATTGTTATATTAATATATTGTTTCAAATATTTTTTTCCCTGGTCCCATTAGTGTTCCTGGCTAAGTGATTGGCGCTCTGGGTTGAGAATCCTTTGTCCAAGGGGCACAGGTTTAATTCCTGGCATTGCCAGTTTATTTGGTTTGGAATATGGGTCGGAGATGGTACTCTGTAAGCTCAGCCATAGATGACCCAGCTTTAAATGGGTACCTGGAGAAATCTGGGGAAGGTAAGCAGGAAGGGCATGCAAAAGCATAGGATTACTCGCCCCTAGCTTCCCATTGCACTTCCTGGCTAAAGGGCCACAAAATGGAGATCAGTACTACCAGTTTGGACCTTAAAAGTCTAGTGACACCATACTTACTTACATATTGGTGTTCAGTTTGCACACAACATTTTATCTTCAGTGATTTTCAAAAGCATTTCGACAATCAGCCAAAGGTCTCAAAGCATGATTAGGATTAAATAATTTTTCAGGCCATTCTGACTTTCAAACAAATGTGTTTTGCTGTGTTTAAAGTAGAGATTTTTAAGCTATTAATTATTGAGGAGCCCTTTCTCTAGTTTTGCCAAATTTTCAGGCAATAAACATTTTTATCACCTTAAATATTTCTGTGGGTCTATTACCAGTGGTTGCTCTTTCAAGTGCACTTAATATTGATTGACATATATTTTGGTCACTCAAAATTTTGAAAATCTAACCTTTTTTACCAATTTAAAAATGTTCAAAAATTAGGAAAAAAAATATTTAAGTACGCCTACTGACTTAGCCACACAAAAATTCTTTTAAACACATTAAATGTAAGTAGAAATGAAGAAATGCAAGTAAGATGGTCCTTACTTTTGCCTGAACTGTGGATGTATGGATAAGAGTGTATGTCATGAGAGACGGCTGTTGAATGTAATAAGGGTTGAAGGTTTTTCAAGATTTAAAATTTAGGACAATTGCTCAGGTTGGCAATTGAGTACAGAAGTGAAATTTTGTGATTTGTTTTTCTTTGTTTCTGTTATGCTTATGTAATGTCAAGTAATTTAAAGCTAATTTTATTTTTTTGAGTTGCCATGGCCCTAGGGCTTTAGTGCAATAAAACTTACTTATGTCCATCAATTTTCTCTAAACAGACAGGAGGTCTATGTTTCCTAGCTTCAATGAATTTAAATGTGATTTTGAGAAAATGGATTCCAAAGTAGGTCAAAACTTGCAAATTGACCTCAGGTATGAATAACTAATTTGTAATAAATGTATATCAATTTAGAGATTTTAAAAAATCTTTTAGGAAAAAGACAACCAAATAAATAAAAGTACCCTTTTACAACTATTTAATGAAGTGTTGCAAATATAGGTCACCCTTAAGATTGAAATGAACAAAGCTTCAATTATGAATCCGTTTTCTTTAAACAGACAGAAGGGGCAAACCTCCAAGCTTTGACAAATTCAAACTCACTTTGGGCTCTTTTCTTTTCAGAGGGGACTTTCTTTGGATATTTTTCCACCCAACTAAAAACAGTAGGGACAGCATCAAGCACAAGTGACCTTCTGCTTAGCCTACATACCCAGAGGAAAATCATGCAGCTCTATACTATAATTTCCCCCAACCTGCCTAGTAAGTAAATATATAGCCAACATTATATGTTTCCAATACATTCTGCCACATGCCAAATGTTTTTACAGTTCTTGTTTTGTCACAGTTGATTCAATTAATAGGTACATGGGTTGAGAGACAGATTGGCAGAATAAATGGGAAATATGTTATAAAAGGAGGGGGCAACCCCACTCATGTACATAATAATTCCTACTTGTTTTAAGTTTTAATGTTGTTCTTTACTTCCAGTTGAAAACTTATTTTTTATTTTATTTCTGATTTTTTTTTAATAATATTGGAAAATCTGGCTCCCCCTCCATGGAAAATTTCCTTCCCCCATGAAAAGATGCTCACATGATGTGGGGGGTTAAGTCATCCTTAAAGACATATTTATTACCCTTTTTGACTATGCTGAAGAAATGGCTATCTGAAAATTTTGATTGGGTGACTTTGAGGAAAAAATGAGCATGGGAATTGGGCTAGCTACCCTCCAGTTTTTTGGTCACTTGAAGAGGACACTATAACTTTTAATTTCGATTCAAATGAGCCCTCTCCTGACCTTTTGCAATTTCTGATTTGATACGATCACCCCTGGGGAAAACAAACAAAAATAAAAATGCATCCATGATCTTTCTTCTTGCAAAAAACTTCAAAATTTCAAATTTTTGTAGACAGGAGTTTGAAACCTCTATAGTAGGGTTTTCTGGTATGCTGAATCTTATGGTGTGATTTTCATTAAGGTCAGTTGATGTTTTGGGAGCATTTCCCCCACTTTTTCAAAAGTTGGGCAAATTTTCTCAGGTTGTTACATAATTTGAATAAGCATCAAAATGTGGTTCTTTTGATGTATCTATTGTCACCAAAACTCTATTTGTTAAAGCTTTTGTTATTATTGAGGAACAAGGCTCCTTACTCACAGTTTGTTACCACAAACTGCTTGACAAAAAAAAGAACAAGTTTTTCCAACCAAAAGTAAGAAACAAATTTGAAACTAAAAAAAAAACAGAAATTATCCCATGTGTGAAGGGGGCCTCCCCTTGTACTGTATGCTATTATTTTATAGTTTTTTTTAAACAGTTTTTTTTAGCAGTGGTTGAAGAAGGGGCATCCCTCACATACAGAGTAATTCCTGTTAGACTTAAGTTATAATGTTGTTCCTTATTTCATTAGAATTTTTTTATTATTATTTAGTTTATAACCATTTTCCAAATCTGCCAGGAAATCCCCTTCTCTCCCCCCCCCCCAAAAAAAAAACTGCCCTCTCTGTGGGAACCTCCCCTCAACAAAATTAAATACATTTCCAAATAGCAAATAGGCTACAAAGCTATAGGCTACATCAATAATATGCCAATCACATAACTAGCAATCCTTTACCCAGCAGCTATGGGAGGGAGTGAGGTCATATAATCTGTAAAGGTAAGTTATTGGACCTGCCAACTATGTTCAATCAAATGGCTAGGTAAAAATTTTGATCATAGTCTTTCAGTAACAAAAAGGAGCATGGGGGGGGGGGAGTTGCCCATCATCTTTTTGGGTGAGGGTACTGGTATATGATTTATTTCTTCCTATTGCAGATTAAGACTGTCTTCTTAAAGAAGAAAATCTCAAGTGAGTATGTAGTTTCATTTATTACAAAAATTCAATTTCATATTAAGTCAGAAAGGACAAACAGTGATATGAAACTTGAACAAATTATCCTATATGTAAAGGGGGCTGCTGCCTTTGATCGTAATGCTGGAGGGTCAACACAAACTACATTGATAGCATGGCTGATGCCTATTTATTGGCATCTGGGCTTAATACTGATGTAAAATCACCATTCAATGCAGACTGGTCAGTAAAATAAGGTAGTCCCAAGCCTGGAGACAGAATGTGTGCACTCTCAGATAACCAGCTTAGTCTAAATGTCATAAACTACTGTGCAGATATATTGTAACTAAATATTTAACAGATAGAGTTGGTTACGTTAGGTGTTTTAAATGATGCATTCTGAGCACCTGCTTTCCATAATTCTTTGTTGTAGTTTCCATAATTTTGTTACTAATGCATCATATTTTCAATATCAGTACTTTTATGTATGGCCTAGAGCTGTGTTTGTACCCATTAGGGGTGGGGGGGGGGGTTAGGATGCATTTATGACCATAGTGATTATTATATTTGGAAATTGCATTTCACTGAAAATTTATTGGTAGACTTTTTTTCAATTCTTGCCTTATACTATAGCTATGCATGTTCAAATTTGAGAAAAGTAATGCAACAATACTTCTATCAAAGCAGTCTCTGATTAGAAATAATTGCAACACTTTCTTGACTCTAATAGCTGTTTTAAAAATTAAGTTTTAGTAATGAAAAGTCATAAAATAATGTCATTACTTTATTTTATGCCATGGAAGTCACAAAATAGGTAAAGCTATCAAGAAGAGTTTACTGGAACTGAATTTTGTCCATGGATTTACAAGTAAAGATTTAATATAAATAAAATTCAAATAAGAAAATAAAAGCCAAGTAGTCTATAGTTTTTATAGCATTTAGGTTAAAATCAAAAGTTTCAATTCTATAACACAAAGATTATTAAAGGTCATCAAAAGTCATTGCCCTCTTGAGTGAGAAGGAGCATCAAAAGTCACTGCCCTCTAGAGTGAGAAGGAGCAGAAGTAGGTACTTCAAAATATTTCCTGGGACATAATTTTGTCTGTAGAACCATCCCAATTTTCATTTTCCTAATTTAACCACTTTCCATAATAATAAAAAGTAGCTCCAAACAAAATTTTACACTAAAGTTTAAGAATAATAGTAATAAAATCTTTGGCTAGGCTGTAAGGATAACTTTGGCCAAAGTTTAAATGCCAAGAAAAAAATTGTAGTCAACCAATCTCAATTAGCCTAGGGTGAAATGTATGAGTAGTCCATTACATAAGGAGACATGTAAAGAAAACAATTCTTACTTCATAATATGCAAAATGATCCTAGTTAACATATTTTTAAGGGGAGAACCTTTATCTTTACTTCTTTTTCCAACTTTGCAATAAAATATATGAAAAAAGCCATTCTTTTAATAAATGTTTTGTCTGTTTTCAAATTTGTACTGAATGATATTTTTTATAGATGGCATTCATCCTGGCTGTTCATAGTTTCTGTAGTTTTGTATTTTTGCCACTTCGTTTTCAACAATCATTTAAAAGGATTGGTAAATCAGAAGTTCTAATGCCATTTTATAGGGTCGAAGTGATCAGAACACAGCATCCCCCTCCCTTCTATTCACACATGTCATGTTTTCAGAAGATGCATCCAAAAAAATTTTGAGACAGTACTTCTATTAAAAATAGTCCAACAATCATATAACAAAGCTTTTGGGGTTGATACAAACCACCAGAGCCTAGGGGTAATAGTTATAAGTTATGCTGCTGGGGCATTTAAGGTTCTTATGAAGGGATGGTTTTACAAACTTTAGAGGCAGTTCATTTGGTTGAAATTAGTAGTTCTAGTTCCATTTTAAGAGACAAAAGTGATGGAGGCCAACTAGTCCCCCCAACTATCCCCACCAAACACATCTGATTGAAATTGTGCAATGTCCATTTTGTTCAGGGTTGACACATTTCCCCAGAACCCTGGATCAGGGCTTTCAGTTAGGTCCTTTGGGTATATAAGGTTTTAATGGAATGGATGGTCATTTAAAATTCAGATTGATCTTATTTGATTTTAAAAAGGAAGTTATAGTGCCCTTTTTAAGAGTCAGTGATTTAAGAGCAACCAACCCTACCCACCCTCCACACCCAAAACAAACATCCAAACAAAACTTCAAGACATCAATTTTTATCAGCATTATTGAAAGGTTCAGTAATTATGCAATTGGAGATCTCAACCCCCCTCCCCCAACCATCCCAAGGCCTCAGGTCAAGGGCTGTAAGTTATGCAATTTGTTCATTGTTTACATATAGTATATGTTATTGAGAAAAGGTATGCATGTTTGACTTCTACTTTCCCAAAATACAAAGGCCATTAAAATGGGTCTTTCAGGAAATGTTGAACTAAATCAAAACTTGTTATGTGTATATGGGTTTGTAGAAGGTTTTATTTCAGGAATGACTGAGTATGTTAATTTGGAACTTTCAGAAATATAAGGAGATGAACAATTTATCAAAAGGCCATATATGCTGGCTACTACTACTACTGCTGCTTCAACTACTACCACAACTACTATAAATAAAACTACTAATTCTGTAGCAAGTACTACTTAGGCTGAGGATATTGGAAACATATCTGAGAAACTGTTGAAAGGAAACTTGAACTAAATCAAAACACACTAAGCATCTACTGCTATCAATACTGCTGCTACTACTAATAATAATAAACTATAACTGCTACTACTGTTCCTACCACTACCACTACTACTTTGATACTAGTAGAATTAAGACTACATATATGATGGTGAAAATTTGACAGAACATTGAGGGAGATTTTGAACTAAATCAAATATAAAAAATAATTGAGCATCTATTTGCCATATTATGTAAAACCAAATTACTTCAGAATTCCTTTTCCATGTCAAGAGCCTGTAAATAATCAAACAAGGAAGCTGTTTCTAGAAAATTTGTAATAAATATATTTTATTAAGTTTCTAAGCATAGCTATTCAATGATATATACATTTCAGTTCATTTTTGATGAATTAACAAGTTATTAGTGTTATATTTTAACATAATAAACATGGTTTCATCACTGGTTATTTACCCTAATTTTGTCAAAAGATTAGAATGAATGTGTGATAAGAAAATACTCATTAACCCTGTAATATAACAGCAGATCTGAACTGACCACTATGCAAAAGCCTTCTTTTGGCAGTACTTATACTAATGCCAAGAATTTCAGAGACTTCTTTCCATGTTTTTCCTTTCTCTAAGAGATTGGTCAGCTCCTGCAAACATACGTTTTTCTTTGGGAAAGGCATCACATTTAATGGTATTTATTTCCTCTCTGTGATATACATCAAGAATTATAATTATAATCAATTTTTGGATGTTCCTTCTTCTAAGGACATTTAGATATTTATATTTTCAGTTGGTAACAAATTTGTTGGGTTACATAGAAGCAGGATTGTTATCTAAATGTAGGTCCATATCAAAACAAGGAATGCCAACATCTACCCTTCTTTAAATATCAATTCTTTTTACCTACTTAAAATCAAAGAATGCAGAGTTTCAGTAGACATTTTTCTTCTCACTAAAAAGAGATGCATTCAAATAATGTGCATTCAATGATTGTGACAAAGGAGATGGGATTTGCTTCAGCAATGTAATCATGTTGTTGTCCAAATGTTTAGACCCAATTTTCCCACATTGCTGTTTTGCAACATACATTTTTGGCCCCCAAATTTGCCCTACTATTCTCATTTTTCATTTATACTTTTTCCCTAATTTTGTTGTAAGATATTGGGAAAATGTATATTTGGATGGATGATAAATAGACTTATCTACCAACAAATGAAATGACATCATTTTTATACAATCCTACAATGGGCTTATCCCAGACTTGCCTTTCAATAACTTGGACTATCTGTCTTGGCTTTTTCTATAATTAGCCTTGATGCCTGCAAAATAGCCTACTTGATTTTAATTCTCCCCCTTGAAAATATGTTAACTAGGGGTAAATTTTTACAAAATCATATTACTGACTTACAAATAAAGTGAATATACCACTCAATGCCTTTTTTTACACTCTTTCCAAATATAATACTCATTTTTATCAGAAATGAATTTTACCCCCATTCCTATATACCAATTCAGTGTATATATTTGCACATTTAGGGGGTTGGGGATATATTTTAAAGTTACCTCCCATTTATATCAGAAATAAAATTGCCCCCCCCCCTGATGTGCAATCATATACCTTGAATTAGTATATATAAGTGTGGGGGTAAAATTCATTTCCAACAAAAATGATTATTGTATTTGGAAAGAATATGAAAAAAGGCATTGAGTGGTATATTCACTTTATTTGTAAGTCAATAATATGAGTTGGTAAAGATATACCTAACTAGGATCATTTTGCATATCATAAAGTAAGAGTTGCTTTATTAACATGTCTCCTTGTGTAATGGACTGCTTATACATTTACACCTTAGCCTAGTCCTAATTATCTAAACGCATGTGCTACGGCATTTAGGCTATAATTTATCACAATTATTACCTATCCCCCTTCCCTTATGGGACCAGATATAGCCCAAGGCTATAGGATAAGACCCCCAGTACTCACACAATTATTTTGATCAAGATTCATCTTTCCTAAACAGGAACACAATCTTGGCCTTGATTTAGCCTATTTAAAAAGAATACCACTCAATGCCTTTTTTTACACTTTTTCCAAATATAATACTCATTTTTATCAGAAATGGATTTTACCCCCATTCCTATATACCAATTCAGTGTATATATTTGCACATTTAGGGGGTTGGGGATATATTTTAAAGTTACCTCCCATTTATATCAGAAATAAAATTGCCCCCCCCCCCTGATGTGCAAATATATACCTTGAATTAGTAGGCCTATATATAAGTGTGGGGGTAAAATTCATTTCCAACAAAAATGATTATTATATTTGGAAAGAATATGAAAAAAGGCATTGAGTGGTATATTCACTTTATTTGTAAGTCAATAATATGAGTTGGTAAAGATATACCTAACTAGGATCATTTTGCATATCATAAAGTAAGAGTTGCTTTATTAACATGTCTCCTTGTGTAATGGACTGCTTATACATTTACACCTTAGCCTAGTCCTAATTATCTAAACGCATGTGCTACGGCATTTAGGCTATAATTTATCACAATTATTACCTATCCCCCTTCCCTTATGGGACCAGATATAGCCCAAGGCTATAGGATAAGACCCCCAGTACTCACACAATTATTTTGATCAAGATTCATCTTTCCTAAACAGGAACACAATCTTGGACTTGATTTAGCCTATTTAAAAAGAGTATTTAAGAGATAGGCTAATCTAATAAATTGTAAAAAGAGCATTCAAAATTCACCCAATTAATGATTGTGACAAAGGAGATGGGTTTTGTGTACTTCACAATTCTTGAAAGGTATGTCAGCACGTAACTGTATAACGTTTTGGCCCGATTTGTATGAAGGTCTAAATCGGGTCAAAACTTCCCAAATTCTCGTAGATAATTTTCCCAAATTTCGTTGAAATTTTCAATGAAAATTTGGGAAGTTTTGACCCGACGGTCTAAATCGGGTCAAAATTTCCCAAATTCGCGTTGATAATCAACGAAATTTGGGAAAATTATCTACGAGAATTTGGGAAGTTTTGACCCGACGGTCTAAATCGGGTCAAAACTTCCCAAATTCTCGTAGAATTATCTACGAGAATTTGGGACGTTTTGACCCGATTTAGACCTTCATAGCAAACAGTAGTAGTAGCAGTGTCAGCAATTGTGGTAGCACCACTGTGTTGTATTACTATCCACACAGTGTCTTTTTGATATCTCAACATCCCCTTCAATATGCCCTGAAACTTTCAAGTAAATACCCTCAGCCGTTCCTTGGATATTACTGTTATGCCCTTTTTGGCAACTTGCATGCACATAGCGTCCTTTGATTTAGTTCAATATCCCCCTTTCCAAACGTGTCCCCCTTTCCCGAGTACAAACCCTATATGTAAACAATGGGTAGCTTTCATAAGCCTCTGGTCTTTGCCCCAAGGACTTTGGAGGGTTTTATCGTCCCTGGAGGCATAGTTATTTGACCTTTCGGCTATTTAGAACAAATAGCTATATAAAGTATCTGATCGGATGTCTATGGAAAGAAAGCAACTAATGGGGCATGGGAGGGGGGGGTGGGTTACCTTCCGATCCCTTTTGACTTCTCAAAAGGGCACTAGATTTCAATCTTTATTCGAATGAACAACATCCGAAGTACTTTTGACCACCGCTTTCTTAAGAAGCAGCTTTTTATTAAAGACAACGCAGAGCGTTTTCCCTCTGATTTTCTTTTTACAAATATATAGTTAAGTGCAAATGAAAATAGCCTTTTAAGAGATTAAAGGGGGCTGTAATTTTTTTCTGGTGTTTTGTGCCTTTTATTTTTAATCCTTGATTAGCAATGGGATTTACTTCTTTTCTTGCTGTTAATGCAGTTGCAAAGCACAAAACAATTACACTGATTGAAATGCAATTCGTTTTTTTTTGTAACACAATTAAAAGTTTAGGCTTTAAAAGAGTTCAAGGGGCATATATTGATGAAGAAACGCTTTCGCATAATCTCATTGCCGGAGTCAAATTCTAAGCCCTGCAGTGCGTTTCTGTAGCTGAGTTTGAACTCTAGGTCCCGTCTTATCAAGTTTAAAATCAATCTTACTACGCCACTGCAGGGCAGATAATAGTAATCTTATTCTTGTTATTTGGATTAGTATGGAGACTTGTTCACATTATATCATCACTGGAATCAAATTCCGACCATTGCAGTGTCTTGCTGTAGCTGAGTTTGAACACTGAGTCATGTATTACCAAACTGTGTTCAAGCCTTCTGCACCATTACAGGACCCTAATATTAATTAAAATACTGCAAGAGTTACTTATCTTTCAAAGTATAAAATTTATTACCTGAAGTTCGAACTCAGATCCAGCAAACCTCTGCAGGACCAGAAATCTGGTCACGGTCATGATATAATGCGAAAGCGTCCCTGTGACAATACAAACTAGAAGAGGAGGAAAAAGAAGCTTATTGATTCTTGAAGCACGATAAGCATATATTTAATTGCAGTATGTTTCAGTAAATTATTTTGAAGACAATTTTAGAAGTGTAATCGGCTATTGAACGCCAAAAAATACCGAAATCTACATATGTGTAATCGGCTATTGAACGCCAAAAATACCGAAATGGTGTTTATGCCTGCCGTAATCTTTGAAAAGAACCTGATTAAATTCCAGAAACCAAAACAGTTTGAATTTTGAAATTCAACTAAAGATAAACTGAAGACCGAATTACTAATCAGCCAAAAAAGCCTAGATTTTCAATTGTATGTTTAACATCCAAAAATTACTACTCATGTGAAAAACTTTATTTTCTTGTTGTTTGTTAGGGAGGGGGCTTTGAGCTTTCCTGTAGGCCTATAGGGTTTTCAGTAATTGTGATGCCAATGGTGTTACTTTTTTTGCTTTAGTGTGAAGCCTTTTTCTAGGGGCTTCAGGCTCTTTAAAATTCCTACAATTCACCATGGTTGTAAATACAGTTTGTTTTCTTTGGTAGGCCTAACACAATTAAAGTTTAGGCTTTAAAGAGTTTAAAAGGGCAGTAATGCCACCTTTGGTAAATTCTACTTTAGCTATTTTTGGCTATCTTGGAAAGTGGTTAGGTTAGGAAAATGAAACTTTCAGGGATGGGTCTAGTTACTTTTGGCTATCTTGGAAAGGAGTTGGGTTAGGAAAATGAAACTTTCAGGGATGGATGTACATGCTAAGGTTTGTCCGGGAAGGTACTTTGAAGTACCTACCTCCACTCATCCCCCCCTATATATAATGGTAAATTACTGCACATTACTAGTTGTTTTTAACTCATATTTCATCCTATATTACTATCATAAATATAAATCACTGCTTACCTTACACAACTTCTGCTTTTAACCTTGTTCATTAAAATATATTCCAAAATCCTATTTAAATCCTAAGCCATTTAATTTTCAACCCATGCTGACTTTCTTTATGGTATATACAGACCAGGTTTGTTGTGATGTCACACTTGCCTTATCAGACACCCTTACCCTTAAGGGTAGCAGGCACATGCCAAACAACTCTGTTGATAAGACCATTTAAACTGTATTAATTAGGGAAAGGATTTCACAAGAGAGATCAGTAAAAATAACCTAATCCTTTTTTTTTAGAAGGACAAATTATGTCATGGGAAGATGTTTTTGAAATTCCCCTTCCACCCCGAACTTAAAATTTTCTAAAATTCTACTTTAGAAGCTTTTAAAATATTTTCTAAAGTACTAAAAGATAGAGTACATAAAAACATCAGAATTGACTTCAGAGGACACGTTATATCACTGGAAGAGGTTTTTGAAATCACCCTTCCCCCCAAACTCAAAATTTTTCTAAAATTCTACTTTAGAAGCTTTTAAAATATTTCTAAAGTACTAAAAGATACAGTGCTAAAACATCAGAATCGACTTCAGAGGACAGATTATATCATGGGAAGATGTTTTTGAAATCCCCCCTCCCCCACAACTCAAAATTTTTCAAAATTCTACTTTAAAAGCTTTTAAAATATTTTAAATATTTCTAAAGCGCTACAACATAGAGCAGCTACAGACATCAGAATCAACTTTAGAGGACAATTTATGTCATGGGAAGATGTTTTTGAAATCTCCCTTCCCCCAAACTCAAAATTTTCCAAAATTCTACTTTAGAAGCTTTTTAAATATTTCTAAAGTGCTAAGACATAGAGTGCTAAAAACATCAGAATCGACTTCAAGGACAACGTTATATCACAGGAAGAGGTTTTTAAAATCCCCCTTCCCCCCAATCTCAAAATTTTCTAAAATTTCTGCTTTAGGAGCTTTTTAAATATTTTCTAAAGCAGTAAGACATAGAGTGCTAAAAACATCAGAATCGACTTCAGAGGACACATTATATAATGGGAAGAGGTTTTTTGAAAATCACCCTTCCCCCAAAGCTCAAAATTTTCTAAAATTCTACTTTAGAAGCTTTTAAAATATTTAAAAGTACTAAAAGATACAGTGCTAAAAACATCAGAATCGACTTCAGAGGACACATTATATCATGGGAAGATGTTTTTAAAATCCCCCCTCCCCCCAAACTCAAAATTTTTCAAAATTCTACTTTAGAAGCTTTTATAAAATATTTTAAATATTTCTAAAGCGCTAACGACATAGAGCGCTACAGACATCAGAATCAACTTTAGAAGACAATTTATGTCATGGGAAGATGTTTTTGAAATCTCCCTTCCCCCCAAACTCAAAATTTTCCAAAATTCTACTTTAGAAGCTTTTTAAAATATTTCTAAAGTGCTAAGACATAGAGTGCTAAAAACATCAGAATCAACTTCAGAGGACACATTATATCACGGGAAGAGGTTTTGAAAATCCCCCTTCCCCCCCAAACTCAAAATTTTTCCAAAATTCTACTTTAGAAGCTTTTTTTTTAAATATTTCTAAAGCGCTAAGACATAGAGCACTACAAACATCAGAATTAACTTTAGAGGATAAATTATGTTATGGGAAGATATTTTTGAAATCCCCCTTCCCCCCAAAATCAAAATTTTCCAAAATTCTACTTTGAGAAGCTTTTAAAATATTTCTATAAGACATAGAGTGCTAAAAACATCAGAATCGACTTCAGAGGACACATTATATCACGGGAAGAGGTTTTTAAAATCCCCCTTCCCCCCAATCTCAAAATTTTCTAAAATTCTGCTTTAGGAGCTTTTTAAATATTTCTAAAGCACTAAGACATAGAGTGCTAAAAACATCAGAATCGACTTCAGAGGACAAGTTATATCACGGGAAGAGGTTTTGAAATCACCACTTCCCCCCAAAATCAAAAATTTCCAAAATTCTACTTTAGAAGCTTTTAAAATATTTCTAAAGCACTAATAGATACAGTGCTAAAAACATTAGAATCGACTTCAGAGGACATGCTATATCACGGGAAGAGGTTTTGAAAATTCCCCTTCCCCCCAAACTCAAAATTTTCCAAAATTCTACTTTAGAAGCTTTTTTAAATATTTCTAAAGCGCTAAGACATAGAGCGCTACAAACATCAGAATCAACTTTAGAGGATAAATTATGTTATGGGAAGATATTTTTGAAATCCCCCTTCCCCCCAAACTCAAAATTTCTGCCAAAGATTAAATTTATGCAACCTGTGACTAAACAAGCGGAATCGTTGGGTCAACCATGTAGGCTCAACACTAGGATATTTGCATCAAGGGTAAATGGGTATTTGGTGGAATAGAGCGAGGAACTGGTAATTCATTCATGTTTTCTGTGCCGGATAGAAGTAGTGCCATGTTGTTGGGAATTATCCAAAACCAGAATCCTGCCAGGGACAACAATTATCAGCAACTGTTGGAGGGCCCTACGATTGCCTGGCTAGCCAGGACTATCAGCATTTACGCGTCAACCACAGTATAAATTTTGTTGAGCCTGCAACAGGTGCTCACACACAAAACATCAAAAGACACTGGCGTGACGTTCGAGACAATATAACCCAGATATGGCAGAAAAGAAGAACATATGGAAGGATATCTGGCAGAGCACTATTTCAAAAAAAAAATATTCAATCTCCTCGAGAATGCACCATTTCGGAGCATTATAACCCCAACTAATTTGTTTTTTAATGGGTATTATTTACTAATTAATGTTTTAAAACGATTGTAACAGAAAATTTGGCAATTTACGGTATACTAACCCCATTTGTTCTTAAAGCAATTCAAATGTTTTTGTCCAAATAGTTTAGTGTAGCAATCTTCATTCTTGAAGCTACGAGACGTTATTAAAGTGTAAATAGGGAGGGGGAGAGAGGGGGCAGAAAGTACATATTTGACTATAGATTATTTGGTACTTGTGCATTATAAATAACCCACCACTATGCACAGAAAGAAGTTAAGTTTGGTTACTGCTAATGAAATAAAATAAAATAGGATGCAAATATAATAGTTTAGAAACAAATTCAGGCTATATATTTGCACATTAGGGGGTGGGGGGTAAATCATAGCATATATTAAATAAGTAATCCTAACCCAGGTACCTTTTTCCCTCCCTAAACCCAAAAAAAACAACAGTTTAAATATTGTAAACGCAATAAGAAATCACGTCTGGTTTCCTTGTACAGTCTATAGCGGTGGGTTATTTATAATGCACAAGTACTGAATAATCTATATTCGTTTTGATTATTTTTTTTGGAAACCCCTTAACATTTTGAGTTGGGTAACCACATAAAACATATTCAAATAGCTTAATTCTATAATGTTGAAAAATTTTGCTTTTCTTTTTTACATCCGTGATTTAAAATATGTAAAAAATGTTGGAACTTATATAGAAAATTTTCTTTCGAGGGTGCAAAGGTTAGCTGAAAGGAGATTTGATAGCGGGAGGAGGGGGAGGGCGGGGGCGGTGGTCAGCAACCTGCTCGCGGTGCCCCTGCTTCTACTAATCTAAGCTGACCATTTCGTTTGCAACGTGTTGCACCAGAATAATACTCTAAAATCTGGTTGATAAATTGCCTGTCTAACAAATTTGTCTGAGTTTCGTAAAAGGGGAAACAACCCCTAAAAGTAAAATATTTTAATAAAACTCATACCATCAAATTTGTGGTACTTGGCGAATACCCGCCGGAAAATCCCCCCCGAAAAATACCTCCCCGCGGAAAATGCCCCCCCACAGGAAATACCCTCACGGAAAATCCCCCCTCCCCCCCCCCCCCAAAAAAATACCCCCGTGGAAAATAAGGCTTTTCAAATTATCAACCAGATTTTAGAGTATGAAGGGGGAATGGGATGAATGGTAAGGGGGATTTCTAAAACTTTGAATGACCTTTAAAAATTTGTGAGTTATAGCAACGGAAAACAAATTTGGGCTATATATTTGCACATTAGAGGGTGGGGGGTAAATCATAGCATACATTAAATACGTAACCTAACTCACACAAATTTGTTAGACAGGCAATTTATAAACCGAATTTAGAGTATTATTCTGGTGCAACACATTGCAACGAAATGGTCAGCTTAGATTAGTATAAGCTGGGGCACCGCGACCAGCTTGCTGACCACCGCCCCCGCCCTCTCCCTCCTCCCGCTATCAAATCTCCTGTCAGCTAATCTTTGCACCCATCGCAAGAAAATTTTTATAATTTGTCCTCTGAAGTCGATTCCGATGTTTGTAGCGCTCTATGTCTTAGCGCTTTAGAAATATTTAAAAAGCTTATAAAGTAAAATTTTGGAAAATTTTGAGTTTGGGGCAAAGGATGATTTAAAACACATCTTCCCATGACATAACTTGTCCTCTTAAGTCGATTCTGACGTTTGTAAAGCTCTATCTATTAGTGCTTTAGAAACATTTTAAAAGCTTCTAAAGTAGAATTTTAGAAAATTTTGAGTTTGGGGAGAAGGGGGATTTTAAAAGCCTCTTCCCGTGATATAACGTGTCCTCTGAAGTCAATTCTGATGTTTTTAGCACTCTATGTCTTAGTGCTTTAGAAATATTTAAAAAGCTCCTAAAGCAGAATTTTAGAAAATTTTGAGATTGGGGGGAAGGGGGATTTTAAAAACCTCTTCCCGTGATATAACGTGTCCTCTGAAGTCGATTCTGATGTTTTTAGCACTCTATGTCTTAGCGCTTTAGAAATATTTAAAAAGCTTCTAAAGTAGAATTTTGGAAAATTTTGAGTTTGGGGGGAAGGGAGATTTCAAAAACATCTTCCCATGACATAAATTGTCCTCTAAAGTTGATTCTGATGTCTGTAGCGCTCTATGTCGTAGCGCCTTAGAAATATTTAAAATATTTTAAAAGCTTCTAAAGTAGAATTTTGAAAAATTTTGAGTTTGGGGGGAGGGGGGATTTCAAAACATCTTCCCGTGATATAATGTGTCCTCTGAAGTCGATTCTGATGTTTTTAGCACTGTATCTTTTAGTACTTTAGAAATATTTTAAAAGCTTCTAAAGTAGAATTTTAGAAAATTTTGAGTTTGGGGGGAAGGGTGATTTCAAAAACTTCTTCCCGTGATATAACGTGTCCTCTGAAGTCGATTCTGATGTTTTTAGCACTCTATGTCTTAGTGCTTTAGAAATATTTTAAAAGCTTCTAAAGTAGAATTTTGGAAAATTTTGAGTTTGGGGGGAGGGGGGATTTCAAAAACATCTTCCCGTGATATAATGTGTCCTCTGAAGTTGATTCTGATGTTTTTAGAACTATATGTCTTAGTGCTTTAGAAATATTTAAAAAGCTCCTAAAGCAGAATTTTAGAAAATTTTGAGATTGGGGGGAAGGGGGATTTTAAAAACCTCTTCCCGTGATATAACGTGTCCTCTGAAGTCGATTCTGATGTTTTTAGCACTCTATGTCTATAGAAATATTTTAAAAGCTTCTAAAGTAGAATTTTGGAAAATTTTGATTTTGGGGCGAAGGGGATTTCAAAAATATCTTCCCATAACATAATTTATCCTCTAAAGTTAATTCTGATGTTTGTTAGCGCTCTATGTCTTAGCGCTTTAGAAATATTTAAAAAAGCTTCTAAAGTAGAATTTTGGAAAATTTTGAGTTTGGGGGGAAGGGGGATTTTCAAAACCTCTTCCCGTGATATGACGTGTCCTCTGAAGTCGATTCTGATGTTTTTAGCACTCTATGTCTTAGCGCTTTAGAAATATTTAAAAAGCTTCTAAAGTAGAATTTTGGAAAATTTTGAGTTTGGGGGGAAGGGAGATTTCAAAAACATCTTCCCATGACATAAATTGTCTTCTAAGTTGATTCTGATGTCTGTAGCGCTCTATGTCGTAGCGCTTTAGAAATATTTAAAATATTTTAAAAGCTTCTAAAGTAGAATTTTGAAAAATTTTGAGTTTGGGGGGAGGGGGGATTTTAAAAACATCTTCCCGTGATATAATGTGTCCTCTGAAGTCGATTCTGATGTTTTTAGCACTCTATGTCTTACTGCTTTAGAAATATTTAAAAAGCTCCTAAAGCAGAATTTTAGAAAATTTTGAGATTGGGGGGAAGGGGGATTTTAAAAACCTCTTCCCGTGATATAACGTGTCCTTTGAAGTCGATTCTGATGTTTTTAGCACTCTATGTCTTAGCGCTTTAGAAATATTTAAAAAGCTTCTAAAGTAGAATTTTGGAAAATTTTGAGTTTGGGGGGAAGGGAGATTTCAAAAACATCTTCCCATGACATAAATTGTCCTCTAAAGTTGATTCTGATGTCTGTAGCGCTCTATGTCGTAGCGCTTTAGAAATATTTAAAATATTTTAAAAGCTTTTAAAGTAGAATTTTGAAAAATTTTGAGTTTGGGGGGAGGGGGGGATTTCAAAAACATCTTCCCGTGATATAATCTGTCCTCTGAAGTCGATTCTGATGTTTTTAGCACTGTATCTTTTAGTACTTTAGAAATATTTTAAAAGCTTCTAAAGTAGAATTTTAGAAAATTTTGAGTTTGGGGGGAAGGGTGATTTCAAAAACCTCTTCCCGTGATATAACGTGTCCTCTGAAGTCGATTCTGATGTTTTTAGTACTCTATCTTTTAGTACTTTAGAAATATTTTAAAAGCTTCTAAAGTAGAATTTTAGAAAATTTTAAGTTCGGGTGGAAGGGGAATTTCAAAAACATCTTCCCATGACATAATTTGTCCTCTAAAAAGGATTAGGTTATTTTTACTGATCTCTCTTGCGAAATCCTTTCCCTAATTAATACAGTTTAAATGGTCTTATCAACAGAGTTGTTTGGCATGTGCCTGCTACCCTTAAGGGTAAGGGTGTCTGATAAGGCAAGTGTGACATCACAACAAACCTGGTTTGATATACCATAAAGAAAGTCAGCATGGGTTGAAAATTAAATGGCTTAGGATTTAAATAGGATTTTGGAATATATTTTAATGAACAAGGTTAAAAGCAGAAGTTTGTGTAAGGTAAGCAGTGATTTATATTTATGATAGTAATATAGGATGAAATATGAGTTAAAAACAACTAGTAATGTGCAGTAATTTACCATTATATATAGGGGGGGGGATGAGTGGAGGTAGGTACTTCAAAGTACCTTCCCAGGACAAACCTTAGCATGTACATCCATCCCTGAAAGTTTCATTTTCCTAACCCAACTCCTTTCCAAGATAGCCAAAAGTAACTAAAGTAGAATTTTACCGAAAGTTGTTTTCAGCTTCACAACTTTGCTACATCCCAATTTATAGGCCTAGGGTTTTAAAGATATACAAATACATTTTGTAAATTTCAAAAAGAAATATTGATATTGCTTAAAATTCTTCTTAAATAACAGGAATTACATTTTCAGAACTAAAGCCAGAGAAAAAGAAACTGATAACTGAAAATTAAGGTAAAATGTTGTTTTGTCAAAATTTCAATAGGCCTAGGTATAGACCTGTCATGCAGGCAAATGTCAGGACCTTCAAGAGGGAGAAGGAGTGGAGTTAGGTACTTCAAAATACCTTCTCAGGACATACTTTAGCCTGTGGACCCATCCCTGAAAGTTGCATTTTCCTAACCTAACCCCTTTCCAAGATAGCCAAAAGTAGATAAAGTAGAATTTTACCCCGCCTTTAATTCTGTTAATTTCTTTTTGTTTTAAGTTCAAATTATTCCTGTTGTGACTTATATGATTTACATAGGCTATTTCTACTAATTTTAGATTTAATTATTGCTTTTTTTCCTTTGATTTTTTTTTGTGAAATACATTTTAAAAACTATGTTAATATAATTTACCTTAAATTGCAGCTAGGAGCAATCTAAGGATTTCTCCTTGTAGAGCTCTGGAATGATGACTAATTTTATGCAAGAATCACTGGTGAATAGGTGCTGCTCCATCTTTGATAGCATCCCAATTGAATTTACACTCTTTAGAGGACCACTCAGCATCTAGCCTTTGTTTAAAACATCAACAGATTCAGCAATAACAGTTTCATTAGATAATTTGTTCTAATTGTTGATGATACATGTTGAGAAGAATTGAGTACAGATTCTAGATGTTGTAGACTGCTTGACAAGTTTCAGTTGATGACCTCTAGTTCTTGAATTGGTGCTAACAGTAGGGAATAATGCTGGGAGAATGTTAGCCCTCAATAACTTAAAGGCTAAAATGGCATCCCCTCTGTTTCTCCTGAATACAAGTGTAGGGAGATTCAACTTTGATAGTCTTACAGGATAGGAAAGCTCTTGCATGCTAGATATCACTTTAGTGGCATGTCTCTAGACATCTTCAAGAACTTTTATATCTTTTTTAAAATATGGAGAGGCAAGTGACATTCCAACTTCAAGCTTAGGATGCACAAGTCCCTTAAAAAGAAGACTGATGACTTTAGAAGAACAAGTGGAGATGGTACTCTTAATCAAACCCAAGGTTGAACTAGCCCCAGCAGCAGAGCTCTTAGTATGTGTGCTGAATTTTAATTCATTGTCAATAGTGACACCAAGATCTTGCTTATTATTAACAGAGGCGAGTGGGTGGCCTAAGAAGAAATAATAGCAGCATGGATTCTGTTTGCCAAAGTGAATGATATGGCACTTGGCAACATTGAATTCAAGAAGCCAGGCCTCAGCCCAGTGACCCAGCAGATGAAGATTATTTTGTAGCAGGGCATGATCTTCACAGGACAAAGCTAGTACAAGAAGCTTCAGGTCATCTGCATAAAGGGTTGAATTACTACTGATAATGGAAGGATCAGTAGTAATTCAGTTGATGAAAATATTCAGATTCATAATTCAGTTGTAGTAATTCAGAAGAAGGATCATTGACGAAAATATTAAATATGTAGGACCCAAGACACTTCCCTGAGGAACTCTACTCAGAACACACATTGAGGAAGAAAAAAAATACAATCTCCAGAGTCATCAAACAACTGAACACATTGGTTTCACAAATAAAGAAAATCAAGGATCCAGAGCAGGGATTTCTCTTCAAGCTTAATTGAGTGTGATTTAATTGCAAGTTGATTGTGACACACTTTGTCAAAAGCTTTAGAAAAGTCAAGCAGAATCATGTCAGCAGGAACCCCAATATCAAGCAACTTGGTGATGTGATCATATGATTCAAGGAGATTGGTGTCAACAGATCTTCCAGAACAAAAGCCATGTTGTGAACTGTGTAAAACATTATTTGCTTCAAGGTGTTTAACAACTGCAGAATTAATTATTCTTTCAAGAACCTTAACAATGGCTGATGTCATGCTGATGGGCTGATAATTTTCAGCAAGGTCATTTCTACCTTTTTTAAAAATAGGAATAATATGTGCAGTTTTCCAATTCTGAGGTAGTCTAGAAAAATTTAATGATAATTTGAACAGCAGGGAAAGAGGGTGACACAAAACTGTATGACATTTGTGTAGGCTATGTGGGCAAATGCCATCTGGGCCAGCAGATTTATTCAGTTTGAGGGATGTCAGTTCCTTTAGAACCAAAGTATCTGTAATCAGAATTGGTTCCATATTATATGATACATCATATAAGGGAGGTGTAGGATTTACAATACTGTGGTTGGACAAAAAACAGAAGAGAAATATTGATTGAAAATTTCGACTTTCAGTTCAGGATCAGCAACTGATTTGCTATCATGCAGGATTTCTGGGATTGTGCATCTGCTGCTACATTTTTCAGTGGCATAATGTCAGAAAGATTTAGGGTTAACCTTAACTTCCTCTGCCAGTTTTTCCTCAAACCTTCTCTTCAACACCTTTATTTGGTTTGTTGTTTGATTATGAAAGCATTTGAAGACTAGATAATTTTCTGTGGTCTTATTTTTTCTATAACAGTTCCATGCTCTGTGTTTTCTATTGATTAGCTTACTAATTTTGGTAGTTAAAAAAGGTAAACTTTTTGCCTGTTTTACATGAAAATTCTGGAGCATGACTTTTCAACATTTAGAATTTCCGTTTTTTACATTTGACCAACTCTCCTCAATATCATCAGTAATAAGCTTTTTCCAGTTGACTTTGGCAAGTTTTTCAGAGACTATTTTGCAGTTCACATACTTTTGTTGCTTAGAGGAAGGCTGAATGGTAGGTAGACATAACTCTGAAATAATTACAACATGGTTACTGTTACCAACAGGTGTGGTTATAACATTTTTAACAAGAAGCTCAGGGTTACTGAGTATAATCAGATCAAGAATGTTGGAGACTTGACCTTCCCTGAAACAAGTTGGTTGTGAAATTGTTTGACAGAGGGAATTATCAGAGAGGACAGACAAAAAAGGAGAATCTTTATTAGAAAAACCAGATCCATCAATCCATTGGATTTCAGGAAGATTAAAGTCCCCCACAAGGACAAGATCATAGCTGGCAAAATTGGTCATCATATGAGACAACATGGCAGCCAAATTTGATTCCAAGTCCATAACACATGGAGCACTGGGGCTTCTATAAAAAACACCCACTGCAATTGAAGTTCTTTGATTGTGTAATTTAATCCACACAGAATCAATTCCATCAGTATTCAGAGAATTGAATGAGCCTAATATTTAGTCCATCTCTTATATAAAGGCACACTCCTTGGTGGCAGAGTGGGGAATTCAGATTAGAGAATAGTTGGTAATCATCAATTTTTATTCCATCAGGAGTTAAAACTGACAAGGTATTTTTTGGTGAAACTTCTCTAATTGCAGCAACACCCACTCCTTCAGATTTCATACAAAAAGAAAGTTCAGAGAGCTTATTAAGGAGGCTATCAACATTGAAGCTAAGGAATCTCATTCCCTGAGAGGTAGGAATCAGCAAGGATGCAGGAACTAAAGGACTGGTAAGGTTGCTGGATACAACACTATTAAATGACAAAAAAGAAACATCAGTTAAACAAGTTGTTGTTGAAGAAACAAGAGAAGTGTCAGCATCAGAAAGGAAACTATTATTATTGTGTTCACTACTAGACCATTGAGAGACAGAATTAGGTGATGCAATTCCATAAACATTTAAACAATTATTAGAGGCAGAAGGAGGCACATACATTAGCAGGACATTGGAGTGGTCTGGGGGATTGCTCCAACTGGCAAGTTTGTTTTAATGATGGCACCATTACAGATTATCAAATCTGCTTCTCCCCTTAGCTGTTCTGCATTTCAGCTCCTCAGCTAGAGCTTTGTGCTTTATGCAATCTTCTTTAGGACTATCTCCATAAAAACTAATTGATCCTTTTTTTCAATGGATTTCCATATAATTTGCTTTCTCAATTCAGTTGATGGTACAGAGAAGGGAAGAGGAGGGGGCAGCTACCAGATGGTTGGTGGGTATTACAAATTTTTTTTTTACTTGGGCTGGGGGGGCACCAATGTCAACTCCATAATTGCATAAGAGATAATTGTACAGGAAAACTGCATCATCAGTCTGGGGGGGGGATACCATAAGCAACAATATTAAGACATCTTTCAAAATGCTGGCACTCTGAACATGCTATCCAATAAACATCAGATTCAGATAATAGGGCTGACAGAAGTTGAGACAACTTAGAGGACACTGTAGATACCACTAGGTCCTGAACTGTTGAGGTAGAGCAAACTGATTGTAATGAATTTTCATTATGCAATACCCTGTTTGCAATATTGCTAACTTGGGCAGAAATGTCACTTTTTATGTCAGTTCTCAGTTGGGAAAGTGTTTGTGTCAACTGACTAGTGGTGGCAAACTCCTGCTTAAGATCTTCCCTGAAAGATTTCAAGGAATTGTCCATAACTGATGCTAACTTATTTATCATAGCTTGCTCACTAGAGGGGGGAGGGGGAAGGTTAACTTTGTAGGCTGGACATGGCCAGGAACATGTAAGGGATTGCATCATCTTAGTTAATAGTTTATATTCTCAGAGGACAGGTCCAGACGTTCACCACAGATCCACTTCTCACAAATATCACACTCAATAGCAGAGATTTACTTTGCCAATTTGATATTTACTCAAATTGGTTTATTTACTCAATTTGGTAGGCTATTAAGTATAGGCTAATTGTTGATATTTTTGTTGCTAATTGTTTGTGTAAACAATGATGATTATGATGGCACTATGAATCATCTGTTGAAGAAAAAGAGCTGTCCACAGCCCTTACCTATCCAGTTAGAATAACTTCAGGAAGTCTAGTTTAATAGATGGCAGGACACTATGGCAAATGAAGTACCCTATATCTGGGCAATGGATAAATATTTTGTTTTCCAGTCAATTTCTTATGATAGATAAGACTTTTCTGAACACTTTGGTATAACTTCATATATAAATAGAACACTTGGTCACACCAAAAAGCAGTGATTTTATATTATTAAAAATTTAGCCTCTGGGCCAATACTTCATCACTATCATCACTGATTTAAGACCCAAAAAGTTTAGGGAGTTGTAATACTGCATATATTTGTGGTAGTTTCTGTTCAATTTAAGTTCAACTTAATCTTATGTGACTATATTTCTGCTTCTTTTAGGTTTAATTATTCCTTTTTTCTTTGAATTTTTTTCTAGAAACTTGTATAAAAAATTGAGCTTGATCTGATTTCCTAACAAATTAAATGTAATTGACATAAAAATATAATTGGTTCTTATGAACAGATACATATATGACAAAAATGTTTGATGTTGTACTCAAAACAGTTCAAAAGATGTTATAAATGCCATGGTACTTGAAAGCTGATGTAGAGTGATCAAATTAGGAGGCACAAATAGAATATAAGACTTTAGCCACAAAAGATTTATTTGCATTTTATATAAATGGCTAGCCTTTATGGAACATTATAAATCCAAAGCTGCAGTCAATTAAAAACTGTTGACTAACAATTGTTTTTCTAGCAATCAAAATCAATTCTTTACTAGGCCTAAATAAATTTTTTTAGCAAATTGAATTATTATTAGAAAAAATTGTTGAACAGTTTCAGGTACAATATTCAAAACAGGATAATGCTGCAATACAGGAAGACTAGTTCCTATGCTTATATATTGATGAAGAGTTCATTACTGCTTATATTTCTCACATGTATTTTTTTTAGCATCTATTTTTGCCCTTGCCTTGGCCTTTAAACAATTCTTGAAATTTTCAAGCTAATTCACCACTTTATTCTTAAGTTTACGGTTTTAGATTTCTTACTAATTATTCTGCAATTTGTTTGTACACAATTTTTGTTTGCTAACAAATTTGTTTCCACTGTGCTAACAAGTCATCTATATTGACAATGTGTTGACTTTATATTGCAAATTCAAACAGGGCTTATTGATAGCTTAAATATTTATCTGTTGATAAAAAGAACTTGTTACAATTTGTTGCAGTACCTTATTGAATAAATGTAATATTGAACTTGGTTTGAAAATCAAATAAATTTGTAACATAAAATCCGAAAATCTTTCAAACCCATAGAAAGTTTGAAACAATGAAGATTGTACTTCTTTTTCTTCTTGTTTGGATAAGAATAGAGATGCTTTTGCAAAATCTCATTGCCAGAGTCAAATTTTGAGCCTGTAGTGTGTTTTTGTAGCTGAGTTTGAACTCTAGGTCCCATCTTATCAAGTTTAGATCAATCAACTATGCCACTGCAGGGCAGCTAATAGTTATCTTCTTGTTTTTGGATTTGTTTTTGGATCATCACTGGAATCAAATTCCAACCCTTGCAGTACCTTGCTGTAACTGAGTTTGCACACTGAGTCCTATATTACCAAACTTGATCAAACCCACAGCACCTTTACAGGGCCCTAATATTAATTAAAAATATTCCAAGAGTTACTTATCTTTTAAAGGATGAACTTTGTGACTTGAAGTTTGAGCTCAGATCCAGCAACCCTCTGCAGGACCAAGAATTTGGTTACAGTCATGATATAATGTGAAAGCATCCCCATAACAATCCAAACAAGAAGAGCAGGAAAAAGAAGCTTATTGATCCTTGAAGCACAATAAGCATATAAATAATTGCAGTATGTTTCAGTGAATTATTTTGAACACAATTTTATAAGTGTAATTGGCTATTGAGCTCCAAAAAATGCCAAAACCCATTGGAATAGGCACACTGGAGGCAGAGGTAGCATTTCATTTATTTCTTAATTAAAGATGGTGTTTAGCCTGCCTTAGTTTTTGTAAAGAACCTGATTAAATTCCAGAAACAAAACAAAAAGTTGAATTTAGAAATTCAACTAAAAATAAACTGAAGATTGAATTAGTAATCAGCCAATGAAGCTTAGACTGCCAATTGTATGTTTAACATCCAAAAAGTGCTACTTGTATGAAAAACATTTTTTTCGTTGTTGTTCATTGGGGAGGGGGCTTTAGGTTTCCTGTACGGGGTTTTCACCAACTGGATGGCAATGCTGTACTTTTTACTTGGCTGTGAAGCCTTTTTCTAGGGAATTCAGGCTCTTTAAAAATTCCTACAAATCTATCATAGGCAGCATGATAGCACTGCCTAAGTAAAGCACAGTGTGGCCACAATGTGTTTTTTCTTCTTTCTTTGACAGGCACTTTGTATTGAAGGAGTTGTTGTAGAAACTTTGAAAAGGGCTCATTCGATTGGAAATTGGGGTGGCTAGTGCCCTTTTTAATAGTCGAAAGTGATTGGAGGGCAACTAGCCCCCCTCCCCCCATGCCCATCATTCCCCCAAACACATCCAATCAAAATTTTGAGATAGCCTTTTTTTCAGCATTGTTGATTTCCAGATAGAAAATATCTTTTTGAGGAGGACACTCCCCCACAGCCCTCAGGGCAAGGGTTTTAAGTTATGCCCTGAGGGCATATAAGAACAATGTTGGCACAATGTACCATATATTTTTTTTTTACTTTAGAGCAGGGCACTTCATATGGAAGGGGTTGTTGTAGAGACTTAAAAAGGGGTTCATTCCATTGGAAATTGAGAGTTTTAGGCCCTTTTTAATAGTCAAAAGTGATTGGAGGGCAACTACTCCACCACACCCATCATTCCCCCAAACACATCCAATAAAAATTTCAAGATAGCCATTTTGTTCAGCATAGTTGATTTCCAGATAGAAAATGTGTTTTTGAGGAGGACACTCCCCCACAACCCTCAGGGCAAGGGTTTTAAGTTTTGCCCTGGGGGCATATAAAGTTTTTATAACAGGCGTTGTTGTAGAAACTTCAAAACAGGCCCATTCAATTCGAAATTTGAAGGGCTAGTACCCTTTTTAATAGTCGAAAGTGATTGGAGGGCAACTAGCCCCCCCCCCACGCCTGTTATTCCCCCAAACACATCCAATAAAAATTTTGAGATAGCCATTTTGTTCAGCATAGTTGATTTCCAGATAGAAAATATGTTTTTGAGGAGGACACTACCCTCAGGGCAAGGGTTTTAAGTTATGCCCTGGGGGCATATAAGGTTTTTATAGAAGTTGTTGTCATAGAAACTTCAAAAAAGGCTCATTCGATTGGAAATTCAAAGGGCTAGTTCCCTTTTTGATTGCCGAAAGTGATTGGAGGGCAACTAGCCCCCCCCACGCCCATCATTTCCCCCTAACACATCCAATCAAAATTTTGAGATATCTGTTTTGTTCAGCATAGTTGATTGCCAGATAGAAAATTTGTTTTTGAGGAGGACACGCCCCCACAACCCTCGGGCCAAGGGTTTTAAGTTATGCCATGAGGGCATATAAGAACAATGTTGGCACAATGTACTATTTATTATTTTTTTTTCCTTTAGAGCTGGGCACTTCATATGGAAATGGTTGTCATAGAAACTTCAAAAGGGGCTCATTCGATTGGAAATTGAGAGTTCTAGTGCCCTTTTCAATAGTCTAAAGTGATTGGAGGGCAACTAGCCCCCCCCCCCCCCCACGCCCATCATTCCCTAGAACACATCCAATCAAAATTTTGAGATACCTGATAGAAAATATGTTTTTGAGGAGGACACTCCCCCACAACCCTCAGGGCAAGGGTTTTAAGCTATGCCTGGGGATTATATAAGCTTTTTATAGAAGGCGTTGTTGTAGAAACTTCAAAACAGGCTCATTGGATTGGAAATTCGAAGGGCTAGTACCCTTTTTAATAGTCAAAAGTGAATGGGGGACAACAAGCCCCCCCCCCCATGCCCATCATTCCCCCAAACACATCCAGTCAAAATTTTGAGATAGCCATTTTGTTCAGTGTAGTTGATTTCCAGATAGAAAATATGTTTTTAAAGGAGGAAACTCCCCCACAACCCTCAGGGCAAGGGTTTTTAGTTATACCCTTGGGGCATATAAGGTTTTTATAGAAGGTGTTGTTGTAGAAACTTCAAAAAAGCCTCATTCGATTTGAAATTCAAAGGGCTCTTGCCCTCTTTAATAGTCAAAAGTGATTGGAGGGCAACTAGCCCCCCCACACCCCCCCCCACACCCATCATTTCCCCAAACACATCTAATCAAAATTTTGAGATAGCCATTTTGTTCAGCCTAGTTGATTACCAGATAGAAAATATGTTTTTGAGGAGGACACTCCACCACAGCCATCAGGGCAAGGGTTTTAAGTAATACCCTGGGGTCATATAAGGTTTTTAAAGAAGGTTTTGTTGTAGAAACTTCAGAAAAAGCTCATTCGATTGGAAATTCAAAGGACTAGTGCCCTTTTTAATAGTCAAAAGTGATTGAAGGGCAACTAGCCACCCCCCCCCCCCCCCTCATGCCCATCATTCCCCCAAACGCATCCAATAAAAATTTTGAGATAGCCATTTTGTTCAGCGTAGTTGATTTCCACATATAAAATATGTTTTTGAGGAGGACACTCCCTCACAATCCTCAGGGCAAGGGTTTTAAGTTATGGCCTGGGGGCATATAAGATTTTTATAGAAGGCGTTGTCATAGAAACTTCAAAACAGGCTTATTCAATTGGAAATTCAAAGGGCTAGTACCCTTTTTAATAGTCAAAAGTGATTGGAGGGCAACTGCCCCCCCCCCCCCCCCCCCCACACCGATCATTCCCCAAACACATCCAATCAAAATTTTGAGATAGCCATTTTGTTCAGCATAGTTGATTTCCAGATTGAAAATATGTTTTTGAGGAGGACACTCCCCCACAACCATCAGGGGAAGGGTTTTAAGTTATGCCCTGGGGGCATATAAGGTTTTTATAGAAGGCGTCGTCATAGAAACTTCAAAACAGACTCATTCGATTGGAAATTCAAAGGGCTAGTACCCTTTTTAATAGTCGAAAGTGATTGGAGGGCAACTACCTCCGCCACGCCCTTCATCCCCTCAAACATATCAAATCAAAATTTTGAGGTAGCCATTTTGTTCAGCATAATTTGTTTCCAGATAGAAAACATGTTTTTGAGGAGGACACTCCCCCACATCCTTCAGGGCAAGGGTTTTAAGTTATGCCCTGGGGGTAGATAAGGTTTTTAAAGAATGCGTTGTTGTACAAACTTCAATAAAAGCTCATTCGACTGGAAATTCAAAGGGCTCGCGCCCTTTTTAATAGTCGAAAGTGATTGGTGAGCAATTAGCCCCCCCCCCCACACCCATCATTCCCCCAAACACATCCAATAAAAATTTTGAGATAGCCATTTTGTTCAGGGTAGTTGATTTCTAGATAGAAAACATATTTTTGAGGAGGACACTCCCCCACAATCAGGGCAAGGATTATAAGTTATGCCCTGGGGGCATATAAGGTTTTTATTGAAATCTTTGTTGTAGAAACTTGAAAAAGGGCTCATTCGATTTGGACTAGTACCCTGGACTAGTACCAATGGACTAGTACCCTTTTTAATTGTCGAAAGTGATTTGAGGGCAACTAACCCCCCTCTCACGCCCACATTTTCCCAAAACACATCCAATCAAAATTTTAGATAGCCATTTTTTTCAACATAGTTGAAAAAAAAAATACAAATGAATGTGCATTGTCAGTTTAATATACATATACTGATATATAGTAATCAAAATGTGAAAATTATTTGATTTATTAAAGTTATAAAAGTAAAAACATCTATATTTTTTTCAGTAAAGTGCAAATTTTGTTCTGACCTTTGGAAGGCATAGGGTTTTGCGCCCAACTTATGTTAATTTCTGCTCGTTTTGAGTTTGACTCGGTTATTTTTTTAATTTATGTTCGTTTTGTGTTTCATTTATTTATCGATGCTGATTTGTGGTAGTTTCCAGCTTGGTAGATTATTTGATTTTATTTTTGCTCATTTTTTGTTGAATGGCGTTCTTTACTTTTCTTTGAAAAACTTATTTTGTGGAAAGTTTTTTTTAATTAATTTTCAAAAAAGACTAACATTTCACTATTAAGACTAATGGAGATAATAATTACCATTCCTGAATCAGCAACAATCGGCAATTTTTTCTGACTAGACAGTTTTTTTTTAGAAAAATATATTTAAACTTTCATTCAGCCAATTAAATTCTAGTTTAGCTACTTTTGCTATCTTGGAAAGGGGTTAAGTTAGGAAAATGAAACTTTCAGGGCTGGGTCTATAGACTAAACTATGTCCCAGGAAGGTATTCTGAAGTACCTACCTCCACTCCTTCTCTCTCTAGAGGGCATAGGTCTTTGATGACCTTTAAGAATCTTTTTGTTATGAAACTGAAACCTTACAAAACAGATCTTCTGCTTAAATTAAGTACAAGAAAACTGTTTTCAGCTTCACAACTTTGCTCAATCCCAGTTTATGAGGTTTCAAAGATCTATAAATACATTTCCCAAATTTAGAAAAAATCCCATTGGCATGGCTTAAAATTCTGCTCAAATAACAGGAATCGCATTCTCAGAAGTAAAACCAGAGAAAAAGAAACTTATAACTAAAAATTAAGGTAAAATATGGATTTGTCAAAATTTCAAAAAGACAAATTTCTAAGACTTAGAAATCAGAAGAGTGTTAACAAGGAAGCTTTGCAATTCCTTGAGTATGTTTATGGCCCAGGATTCATTACTGAAAGTTTCATTTTCCTAACCTAACCCCTTTCCAAGATAAAAAAGTAGCTAAACTAGAATTTTACCATTTAGTCTACTATGGGCTGTTTTGAGCCCGACAAGGGGATCAAAATGGAATTTTCCCCACAAGCAATTTACTATGTTTTTCAAGAGCATAAAAAGGCATTATATGATGTATTCACTTTCTTCCTAGCTGAATTATATGAAAAGTAAATATTCCCCATTGGCTTACCTATAGGAGAATATTTTTAGAAAGGCCAATTAGGCTGTCCTATTTTGCTATGTTTATCCATTTAGTTGACTATAACCTACGTTTAGGCTGTACGATTGTTTGATTCCAGTTTATTGTATAAACAGGAAAGTTTCCACTTGTTGATCTTTACAATTTAGGGCTGCAATAAAGAAGAGAATTCATGCAACAAGAAAGATATTAATAGTTGTGTATTAACAAAATAAAAATCAGAGGAAATCCTGGTTTTCATTAATGAACAGACCTAAGATGTAGCCATGGTTCAAAAGTGTTTTCTTTTTTGTGTTCTTTATACTTTAGAAGCTATAATTTGAAAGAAATTTTATGTCTCTATCTTAATTAGGAGCTGTGATATGTTAAAACAATGTAATGTTTACTGAACTCAAAGCTTTTTTAAACTATTAAACTAGCCTAGTCCTTTTAGAACTCAGAAGCTAACATGAGAGAAAGATCTGAAATCATATGAATGAACTAATAAGGCCATTCTTTTGCTCATCATTTTGCTAAATCTTACATCTTTCATCAGAGAACAATTTTGAGGGAAAGTCTTAAGACTCTAATCTTACTTCTTATGCTTTTTTTATGCAAATGTCTTTCATCACTCTGCTCTGATTGGTGGTTTAAAAATAATGATAAACATATCATCAAAGTTCTCTCATCATTGTCCTGTTTGGCAGAAAAATGGCATTCTTTACACTTTTTGCTATTATCAGTGAGTTGTAAGATCTTAAAACAATGATGGGCTAAAGAACAGTAATCTATGCAGAAAGATACAAGGTTTAAGTCCAAAACATTAGAGTTAATGTTATAGCATACCAAAGAAACTACCAGATTAGAGTTTAATTAGACTCTAATCTAAGATTAGATTCTAATCTTAGATTAGACTCTAATCTTACTTAGAGGACTCTAAGTAAGATTAGAGTCCTTGATCTCAAGATTAGCACAGTCAAAACTAAAGACATGACAAACCACTTCAGTACAGCTAGAATCCTGAGAATTGCCTTTAATTCAGTAAAAATCATAAGAGAACAGAGCTTCAGGCATCTGGACTCATCAATTGACATACATGGCAGCTTTAAATTGAGGATTCACTTAGAACAGCATCCTTAGTTTGAGTAAATTACTGTGGCATAAACACCAGATCCTGCATCAAAATCCAAATTTATGTAGGAATGGTGAGGTCAGCACTATCATATGGAAGACAAACTTGGATCATAAAAGCCATTGATGCTGGAGAATTTGAGAATCTTTGACCATGAATGCCTACACAGAACCTTGGGTGTCCAACTTATTGGTAAGGCCTCAAATAAAGAGATTGGAAAGCAATGCATTGAAGAAAGGAATATAGTAGACATCATAAAGAAATGCTGGTTCACTTTTTTGGTGTGTGTGCCAACAGTTGATGAACATTTTGACCACTGCCCTATCTGCAGCTGACACAAAATCTTACTAACCATTATCAAAAACAATGTGGAGCCCCTGGGTAAGAACGACCTGGAGGCCTGTGTGGCTTTTGCCAACATCGAAGAAGATGTGACTTGCCATAGTTGCAGATTATCACCTCAATGACCAAAGATGAATCCATGTGGCTAAAAAAAGTTTTTTTTTCAATTTCTAAGCACCAGGTGATGAAGCTTGTGTCTGCTGCAATTAAAATTAAGTAAGTAAATTAGCATCACATGAAGAAGCAGCAGTAATAGCATCATATTTAAATCTCATACACTTTCCCAAATTGTCATTCTTCCAGCTTGTAAAACAATGGTGAGATGCATGTTTAGCAAAGAGGCTAGAGGAGAATTGGACAGAATCCCTCTCTTTAATTATGCTGGGTGGTTAGAAAATTTAAAATTTTCATGGAAATATTGAATGTCCAGGACAAAGTTAAGGATCTTAATTTTGCTCTAACTGTTGAAGACTCAGCTGATATTAGAGACATTAGTTATTTGCTTGCTATTTCTTTTTTTTATTGTGTTAAAATAATTCATTGGTTTTATGCTGCAAAGCGGTGTTCATAACTACAAGAGGACAAACATATTTTTGGTGCTATAATAGAGTGCATAATGAATTTAACTTGGAAATAATTTTCTAGAGTCTATACAGATAGTGCTAGTGCTCCATCAGTGATGGGATGGATTAAGAGACATATGTATCCCTTATAATAAGTGAAACCCAAAAATTATTTGTTGATATTACTTTTTACTTAGAGAGGTCCACATGTGGAAAAATATTGCAGGCTTTTTGAATCTAGAAGCTTTATTGTTAGAAGATTTGTGAACTAGTATAACTGTTCAAATATCTAAGTGGCTTAAATGATCTACTTGGTTTTATTGTTGATAAAATTTAAGTTTTCCGAAGCTGTGTTCAACAGCACTCCTATCCATAATCAGGTAGAACCTTTTTCATACCTTTTTTTCAATTGGAAAGGTAGAACCTATTTTATACATTTATTAGAGCTTTATGTGCTCCAAACTTACATGCTACAAGGAATTGATTTTGAATGCAAATATCTTGCATTTCAGTAATAATTTTTCCTTATGTGAAATTATCATTGACTACTAAACTCAGCTAGATTCATGGAACAAAGTGTATTGTATTTGTTGGATAGGTCACCTACTCCAACTCATAAATATATCTGTATGTCTTTGAAAAAAGGACAGGTAGGGGTAGTGGGATGGAGTAAGTAGAATTTCCTTAGAAAAACTAAAAATTATGGCCTTTAGATGCATTTTGCTTATTTACACCCTCCCCTCCTAGTGTTCTGACCTATCTTTTATAATTTATAGTTGAAAGGGGAGACATTTAATTGCTGTATACATTACTTTAAGCCAGACAGGTTACCTATAATTTAGAAGGGATATACTTTTACTGCCTGCTTGTTCCTAAAATAATGAGTATTCAAAGAGATAGAAATCTTTTATGATACACTCCTAACATAAATCTCAATTTATTTTTCAAATTTGTTTTTTCAGGTCTATTACATTTTTAATCATGTCTAGAACATGAATGCAATGAGAAGGCTTCTTAGTGGGACATCTGGTCAGGGAGGACAGTTTATGAATTCAAGTCCTAGTGATTTGAATGATGAAGACCTCAAGATTGCTAGTTCTCAGTCTCAACATGCTGCGTTAAGTCTTATGCACTTAAGGAAACTATTTGGGGACTTTGCCAATTGTTGTCAAACTATAAGTGATGAAGAACGAAATGGCAAACTTTATAGCATGCTGCCTCTTTTTTGCAGAGTAAGGATTCTTTTGTTATTTGTCTAATTTAGTCAAACAGTTCTTAGCAAGGAACAGTAAGTAAAGAATGACCCCTGCCAATAGTAACCAAAAGTCTAAAAAAGCAAGTTAGAAAGCATCATATGTATCAAACAAGTCTCTATTTTATACTTATTTCAAACAAGTAAAAGTTATTAAGGTTAAAGGTACCCATAGACAGTTATTAACAGTAATTAAGGTGCATAATTTTAGAAGATAGGGGAAGGGAACACAATCCAAAAGGGATCCAATCCTGACAAAAGTTGGAACCACTAAATTCTGGATGCCCATGAACTGGACACAGAATTTTGAATGCCCTAAGTACAAACGTGCAAAATTCTACATTTTGTATGTTCTGGGCACATATTTGTTTTTACTTTATTTATCTATTTGTTTCAAAACTGCATCAGACCAATTTCAGATGTATCAAACCAGTGGTCTTGGAATTTATGGGATGGGTAAGAGTTCCTGTTCCAAGGGAAATTGGTAGTTCTATCACCCTTTTTAAGAGCAGAAAGCAATCAGAGGCCAAATTTGCCAACTCCCATGCTTCTTTTTATCCTTGGAACCCATTGCAGGCAAACATGTCATTGTATTAACATTTCGGGGTAGCAAATCAGCCAGAAAGGTCAAAATGTAAAAAGAAAATATGTCTCCAAGGTAACACCACCTATATAGACCCCAGGGCAAGGGTCCCAAGGTATGAAAAATTTCTTGCTTTGTATAGAAAGATTCATAGATACATTTTTGAAGACAGATATTTGGTGTATACTGTTGGACTGATGATCTTAGAGATGTTTAGATCAAGGGTATATCAGGTTTTCCAAATGTCTTTTCAGGGAAAACAACCAAAATCAAGTAAATGATATTCAGTGATTTTGGATAAAAAATTCATCAATGAGTTCTCCAGAAAAGGACGAATGTTATGACTTGTTTCGATTGGCTACACATTTATACAAACATTTTCTTGGATTCTATGGATCTTCCCTTTTATTACGCAAATAAACAGGATACATAAATTCTAGACCTAAGACTAATTAACGCAAATAAACAAGATACACAAGTTCTAGGTCTAAGATTAATTTACAATTTTAGAAGAAGCATGACTATTATTGAAAACTTTTTGTATTGGACATTGATAGTAGATGTAACCCTGCCTGAATGACAGACTTCATCTCTTTTCTGTATCATCCTAAAACCACAATCTCAAAGGCTATCAAATAATTGGTTATAGGATATTGGACCGGGGCTCTATCAAGCAGAAGTATGAGCTCTAGTCCCCTTTTTATGAGTTTGGGGTTTTTTGGTAACAAAGCTCTTTCCTTGCCATGTTGCCTTGGAGTCCCATTGTCCCAAAACGTCAAGTGAGATTGAAAGCCAAAATGGCTATGATAATCCAACAAGAAAGAAAGAAATATGCAAAAGATATGGTTCTGAAGGCAAACTCCCTGAAATGCCATCAGTACACCATTAAAAACAAAGAAAAATTAAACTACAAAATCAAGTTTAATGAAGTGAAAGCTAATAGTGACATCAAAACTTAAAGGACCAAAGATTATCCTGTAAACAAGAGGGGCTATTACTTGCTTATCTACTGACACTTTATACTAAATTTTGAATTTTTTTTTCTATCATTGCTTCAAGGATGAATGTTTTAATAAAAACAGCAATAATATAGAGACATTAATTTATTTTTTTTTGCAATGCCTTGATAATGGAATGGTTTATTTATTTGTATTTGCTTTAACAGTAAAGTTTTCAATTTAAGTGTTTCGATGGCAATTTCAAAATAAAACACTTCTTATTAACATAACTGGCTATAGTTTTTACAGTCTAAAATGCTTCCAGTTAATTAATAGTTAGATTTTATTGTAAAGAAAAAGAGGTTGAGATGGCAACAGTCCCAACGATATTGCAAAATATTCACCAAAAAATTTCATTTTCAGGAAACAAATCTTGAACAGTGTATTGAATTTTTCTAAGGGTGGCAAAAAAGACATTTCTGTTGTCTGATTATGCCTAAATACTGGGAATATGAACCTTATTGCTAAGTAAGGTTGATTTTTTGGAAATTATTTGCTAAATAATTGAATAAAACATTTTTAATCACATTAAAAAAAATAGTTCCAGATTACTCCCTTGCTGATTACTTAAAACATTTTTTGCTTAAAAATAGGAGTCCTCTTAAAAAGAGGAACTCCACGAAAAGGTAGATCATATTGTTGAAAATTACGGTACTTCTTCAAATTCAGTGTATCTGAGAACCCTTAAGCAGGTATTTTTGTAATCGTCCCAGATTTTGTCTAATTTTTTGCTGCTGCTGTTTGTTCCCCTGGAGTGATCATATGAAATCAGTGGTCGTAAAATTTCAGATGAGTGCCCAATGTAACATATATTGGAATTTCTAGCTCCTTGTTACGAGAGATTATGCAACAACAACAGGGTTGTTTCTGCCATTTGTTATACAGAACAACAATTTTGGTCTGAAAAGAGTGAATGTGCTATCAACAAACAACTAGAGATAGCCAGTCAATCAAGAACTATCGAACAGCTATTTTTATAGCCTCCAAGCTGCAAGGGCCATTTTGCCTTGCGGTGGGGCATACATCATGCGCCCCTAAACATATATGCGATTACTCTTAAGCTTCATTAAAATGAGTTGTTTCACCTGAGGCCTCGTTAACTTATATAAAGCAGTAAATAGTTACGTCGGTCGGGAGATAGAGGTGAGTGCTAAAGCAATTGGAGAATGTATCCCTAGCTTCTCTTCTTTCTGAGGAACACACTTGTACTAAGTCTGTAATATTTATTAATTAAAAAAAAACTTTTTCTACAAAATAAGTTTTTCAAAAAAAAAGTAAAGAACTCCATTAAAGCAAAAATGAACAAAAATAGAATCAAATAAGCTACCAAGCATACGACTTCCACAAATCAGTATCAATAAATAAATGAAACCCAAAACGAACAAAAATTTAAATAAATAACAGAGTCAAACTCAAAACGAGCAGAAATTAATATGAGTAGGGCTCCAAACTTCTATGCTTTCTAAAAGCCAGAATATAATTTGTACTTCACTGAAAAAATCTTTTAAATGTTTTCACTTTTATAACTTTAAGAAATCAAAAATTAATTAAGATTTTAAGGAATAAATATTAGTATATGTATACTAAACTGACAATGCACATTCATTTTTTCTTTCAGTAAAGTACAAATTTACTGAAAGAAACCTGGATACAATTACAATCTTTTGATTTAGTAAAATTTTAAGAGCAGAAGTAGTAATAGAAGTAACCCCGAAAATTTGAACTTAATACCCTCAGTCGTTCTTGGTATATTGCTAGAATGTCTTATTGGCAACCAGCATACAAACAGTGTGTTTTGATTTGATTTTAAAGCAACATTTAGTTTTTAAGCGTAATGGGCAAATTACATAACTGTTGGGGGTTGAGCTACCCAATAACCGTAGAGATATAGTTACTAGACCATTCAGCTATGCTGAACACAATGGCTGTCTTAAAAATTTGATTGGAAGTGTCTGGGGAATTATGAGCAAAAGAGAATGGCTGATTGCCCTCTAATCACTTTTGACTCTTAAGAGGGCACTAGAACTTTTAATTTTCAATCAAATTAGCTCATTTAAAATATCCATGATATTACTAGCTATGATAAAGGATCACTGCGTATGTCCTTATATGCCCTATAGTGCTTATATGCCCTTTTAATACCTGCATGCATATCGATTTTTCGTTTAATTGAAACTCTACCTAAACGTTCCCTAAAAGTTTCAACTTAATGCCGTTACTGTCAGTAGTTACAGTAACCGTAGAAGCAGCATTAAATGAATACACACAGTGTCTCCTGGCTAGCTCAAAATCCACAACCTATGAAGGTATGAAGGTGAATTTTTCAGATAATATTTCTGTTGTAAGGATGACAACCTAACATCCATATACAGGTTGGCAAAAGTGCATATCAGCAATATCTTAGAACCAGTTTCATGTGGGAAATTAAAACTTACAACGCTTGTTGTGGGGGATGTTGAACTAACCAAAAGACAATATTTGCCTCATAGTACTAATGCATAGTACTATTTGCATCATAATACTATTGCTTCTACTCCTACAGCTCCTGTACTATTACTACTATTAACTGTACTCCTACTCCTATATTATATCTACTGGTGTTACTACTACAACTAATTAACCTAAGGGTATTAAGACGAAAATTTTGGGCAATATTGTAACTGTATTGAAATAAATCGAAACACACTATGCCCATATAGATTGTC
Source organism: Artemia sinica (assembly GCA_027921565.1). Classification (NCBI taxonomy): domain Eukaryota; kingdom Metazoa; phylum Arthropoda; class Branchiopoda; order Anostraca; family Artemiidae; genus Artemia; species Artemia sinica. Next base: position 52,401,812 of record CM051265.1, read on the forward strand.
AAGAGGACGTATCAGCAATGCTTCAGGACCGGTTGATGGTATGAAGTTAAAAATTTCATCGTTTTTTGAAGGCGATGTTGAAAAAAAGGTGCTATTTGCATACTACTACTAATGCTACTACTGCTACTACAACTATTGCTACGCATAATTTCCGGACCTTTCAACTACGTTGAACAAAATACCTATCTCAAAATTTTGATTGGATGTGTTTGGGGAAATGTTGGACGTGAGAGGGGGATTAGTTGCCCTCCAATCACTTTCGACTATTAAAATGACGCTATCCCTTTCAATTTCCAATCGAATGAGCCCTTTTTGAAGTTTCTACGACAACGCTTTCTATAAAAACCTTATATGCCACCAGGGCATAACTTACAACCCTTGCCCTGAGCGCTGTAGGGGGATTGTTATCCTCAAAGACATAATTTCCGGATCTTTCAACTATTTTGAACAAATTGACTATCTCAAAATTTTGATTGAATGTGTTTGGGGAAATGGTGGGCGTTCGAGGGGTGTTAGTTGCCCTTCAATCACTTTTGAATATTAAAAAAGGGCACTAGCCCTTTCAGTTACTAATCAAATGAGCCCTTTCCGAAGTTTCTACGACAACTCCTTCGATACGAAGTGTCCTGGTGTAAAAAAAATAATACATTGTGCCCACATTGTTCTTTACTTAGGCAGCGCTATTGCGCTGCCTATGATACTACAGGTTGATAGCTCCGCTTATGGTGTAAATATCTCGAGTGAAGCGTAAAAGATTGCATTCATATGCTGACCCGAACAGTAGGGGATGGGATGGGGCGGTGCATGCGCTAAGAGTCAGATTTACTCAAATTCAAATTTACTCACTTTGAAAATGTGAAAGCTTTGACCCTAAATTTTTATTCAGACAGTTTAGACCCCCCCCCCCCCCCCCACCAAGAAGTATTTTTGGGTTTTTACTTTTTGAGGGATGATAATAATTCCCGAAAATTTCTATACAGAAAGTAATCCTAAACAGGAGGATTTGAGCCCCCCCCCCCTTTATCTTGACAAACCACTTCAGAGTGTTGTTTTCTTCCATTTTTGTCATAAAACCTCCGTTTCTGCCTGTAGAGAGTTAAAATACTGGGGAATGCAAATTCTAAAAGAGCCAGTCGGTTTTTCATGATAAAAAACCTTCAACAGGAGGTTTTTAGCCTCCCTCTTGAAAAAACGAAGTAATAGGCTTTTTTTCTACTGTAAGCTGTTACCATCAACTTGAAATTCGAGACCCATGATCGTTGAAAGCCTTGATCATGGCTGGGCAGAGTCTGAAAATGCAAGACTAGGGGTGTTTTTGCTAGATTTAGATGAATATGCTGTCAAAGAGACTGGCAAACACAGATCATGGTAATTAACCGTAAGTAAAAAAAAAAAAAAAAAATATGTTACTCTAATTGTTAAATTATCATGTAGTTTTTAAGGTTTGAATTTTTTTCTACTAGGTTTACCAGGCTACCACAAGATCACAGTGAAATATTCATTGGCTTTATTAAGAGCTACTGCCTCTTAAAAATTCGTCAAATTCGTCCTCTTATAACTTGAAGTGGAATATTGCCATATGACATATTTGGTGTCATTTCTGTAGTTGAAAGGCTGGGAAGTATAACGATTGTGTTATTGTGATTTCTTTTGTCGAACGTCCTTAACCAGAGGTTTACAGTTCTCCTTTTTGTATACTCTTTCTCCCTACCTTCTTAGTAAGTGAAAACTGAAATAAAAGGCGCTTTGGGAAAAAACTATTGATTGAATAAAATGTCATTTATTTAGTCCCTTTTTGATGAAAATAATTAATATTTGTCTGCAAATTCTTAAAGATAGCGATAATGGACTACAACTCATATAGTGGTGTCAATTGGGATGGGGGTCTTTGCCCCCTCCAAGATTTTTTGCCCCGACCCCACCATAGGGTTTGAAAAATACCTTTTATTTGGTACTTTAATTGAAAAAGTTTTTTTGTATTTTCAGAGAAAATGACCCCCCCCCTTCTATTTTGAAAAATACATTCTTCCCCCATCCTAATTTCCGTGAATTGACGCCACTGACCTCATATTCTTTATTTACCTGACAAAGATGCACTTATCATGCGTGAAAATTTTAGGGGTGTCAAAAGTAAAACATATATTTGATGCCCATAAAAAAAATTATGCTCACTTCTTTGGATCGATAGCCCAAGTTAAATAAAGTTTTTTTGTTAGGTTTTATTGTATTAAAAAAAACTTGCAAAAAATTTCTCTTCCAGAAGTAAAGGGCCTATTTTAAACTTATAACAAACAAAATTATTGCTTCGCCGATTACATAAGATATATTTACAAAACTAGCTCAGATAAACTAACTCTGCATATTTTCCAATGTCTGTAGAATTCTAAAAACTAGTACTTTACTGAAAACTGAGCTTCCTTGAATTTTGTTGAGAATTAAAAATGTAGCCTATACTAAAAGTTATCAATGTCATGGTAACTGCAGTTATTAAGAGACTTAGAAATTAGTCTTTGTTTTGTACAGGGTAACCACAGAATTTTCTGCTCGTAAGATAACATCCTTCTCTTGCGTCTGTTTTGAGTTTTTTAGTAAAACCTTGATTTTCAGAATTCTACAAATTTTGTGATTTTAGTAAAACTGTAATTTTCAGAATTATATATGCTAATTTTTAAAATTCTACAGATGTTGGAAGATGTCGCGAGTCAGTTTATTTTAGCCAGTTTTGTAGACATATCTGGCGTAATCGACGGGGCAATAATTTTTGTTCGTTTTAAGCTTCTACTTTGCTCTTTACTTCCAGAAGAAAAGCTTTGTTTTTGAAATTAACGAAATAAAGTTTAGACTTTTGTCACTTTGCTCGTTAGATAGAGTTCATTTTTGGAGTTCATTATGTGTCTTTTGAATATGTCCCGACCCAGATACGCGGTAGACCACCTCCTGTGGCGTAACTCACAATTATCACAATTATTACTGATTATGTCTTTAAGGTATTTGGAAGCACTTCTTCGCCCGAGATGCAAGAAAAATTTCCTGAAATTTTAATATTTGCGGAATCTGTCTCTAAAATGATGGTACATGAAACAAGGAAAAGGGCTGCAAATCAATCAACATCTGAAGCTAGCTATGCTATCTCAAAATTTTTAGAAATTGACTCGTCAGAAGAACTTAGTAATGGATGGATGCTTTTGTCCACTGTGAATATTCTTGCAGCTGTTGGAGAAACCATCATACAGGTAAACATTAAATTTTGGGTTAGTCTGTGTTAACAGTTAATCTGGATTGATGTGTTCCATAACACAGGAACTACTCTACAATGTTGTAAGCAATACTTTAACATTTACATTCAACATGATGCCAGTGCGCTTAAAGTAATTAAATTAAAAAAACACGTTTTTTTAACTGAAAGTAAGGAGCGACATTAAAACTAAAACGAACTGAAATTATTCCGTATATGTAAGGGGTTATCCCCTTCTCAACGCCTTGCTCTTTACGCTAACGTTTGACTCTTTCTCACTACTCTAGTTGTTAAGACAAAAAAAAAACTTTAGCGTAAAGAGCAAGGCGTTGAGGAGGGGACAGCCCCTTCCGTATACGGAATAATTTCTGTTCGTTTTAAGTTTTAATGTCGCTCCTTACTTTCAGTTATAAAAATTTGTTGTTTTTTAATTTAATTTCTGAACGTTTTTTTTTTAAATAATGCTGGGAAATCCGGCGGCCCCCGTCATAGAAATGTCCCTTCCCTCATGACAATATCCTCCATGGAAAGATCCTCCCACGTAGGCTACTCCTCTGACCCCCCTCCCCACCAGAAAAAAATCCCTCCCGAAAACGTCTGCATGCTTCGAAGTAACAAATACTATATGTAAACAATGGGCAAAGTTCATAACTTGGAGCCCTTCCCTCGGGGACTGTGGGGGATTTAGTCATCCTCAAAGACATATTTATTAGGTTTTTGACTTATGCTGGACAAAATGGCTATCTCAAAATTTTGATCGGGTGACTTTGGGAAAAAAATGAGCGTGCCCTCCAATTTTATTGGTCACTTAAAAAGGGAACTAGAACTTTTAATATCCGTTTGAATGAGCCCTCTCGCGATATTTTATGACCACTGGATCGATAAACCCCTGGGAAAAAAATACAAACAAATAAACACGCATCCGTGATCTTTCTTCTGGCAAAAAATGCAAAATTCCACATTTTTTTTGATAGGAGCTCGAAACCTCCACAGTAGAGTTCTCTGATGCGCTGAATATGATAGTTTGATTTTCATTAAAATTCTATCACTCTTAGGGGGAGTCTCTCCCTTTTTTCGAAAATAAGGCAAATTTTTTCAGGCTCTTAACTTTTGATGGGTAAGACTAAACTTGATGAAACTTTAATATTTGAAATAAGCATAAAAATCCGATTCTGTTGATGTATCTACTGATATCTACTGGTATCTGTTTTTTAGAGTCTTAGTTACTATTGAGCCGGGTCGCTCCTTACTTACAGTTCGTTACCACGAACTGTTTGAAACTATTTCTTGAGTGTATTACATCCTTTCAAGATTTTCTCCACACAAAATAGACGGTTGTTACAGGCAATTCTTTTTAAACTTTACTTGACTCAGGTGATTAATTTGAAGGTTCATTAATTATTGCACATTTAATGTAAAGGTGCACAGCAACTATTAGAGGTGAAATAAGTGGAATTTTCTTTGGTTGGGTGGGAGGGGCTTGAAGCTTCGAATAGAGCATTGATATATAGTTTAGGTTCTAAGTTATACATATTCGTTTCTTACGCGTATTCTAACTTTTTTTCCCTTTTATTCCTGAATTTGTAGTGTCAAGTATATTAAAATACCTGTTATGCTGCTAGCATTCTAGATCGCTCCGTTACGAGGTTTTTGATGACTGACTTTTGAATATTCATTTGAAGGAGTCGACAGAGAAACTTTTAGGGATAACATCCCCAAGAAGATCGTTCCAAATGCTAGTTTAACGTCCAATGGAGCTGTTCTTCATTACTCTGTTCTTGGCGCCTCAACCTTAAGATAATTGGACCAAGTTGTGTGCTTTTGTGTTGTTTTGTTGGCTGGACAGTGAGGTGCACAATACGAGAAGGCTCTAGAGAAGGAGGTGAATTTTGTACTTGTAGAAAACAGCCATCGATATTATATTGAACCTTTCACTAAAAGAATGAAGAGAATCATGGGGAACGACTGAACCTGCCGTATTAGCCCTATTCTTGATCTTTTGAAGTGGTGCCAGCAATGTTGTCCGAGTATCAGCGTACAACTGAAATCCATACTTTGAGATGGGTTCGATGGATGACTCGTAAAGTGGGATGATCGAGCTAGGCAGTAGAAAGTGGAGAATGATCCCCAGCTTTCTTACACAGGAGGTCATCACCCGATCGAGCTGGGTTTTTCAAGAGAAATCTTTGGATAAATGGATTCTGAAAAAACGAAGCTCGTCGACTCTCTTTATAGCTTCAAGTTGGGTTATATGTGTTGGACTTTTTATTCGGACATTAGAAGTTTCTTTGTTTTCGATGTGTTGAAATTGACCATCTATGCATTGGACCACTTTTCAATTATCAAAAGATCCGTCTGTAGGTGCAGGGAGGCTTTGGTTGGGACTTTGTGTTTTAAGATGGCTACGGTTGTCGTGGTGTCGTCGGAAAAGTGATTCAGAAGGCTTGCAAAGTTGTCTCTTATGTCAGTCGTGTGGGGAATAAAAGTATAGGTTGTAAGTCACTGCCCTGGGGTACCCCTGCTCTTGTTGGATATTCCCGGGGAGTGAACCCCTCAAGAACAACCTGAAGTGAACCATCAGAAAGAAATCTGTCGATCACTTTTAAACAGACGTCCGTGGATACCATACGTGTAGAGTTTCTTTAGTAGGTCGTGGTGCCATACTATGTTAAAAGCTTTAGCGATGTCGGATGACAATAGCCTTATGTCGTATGCTTTTGCTAGAAGTTTGATCTACTCCTAGTGCTGGGCCATTAGGCAGTCGAGCGTTGAGTGTTTCCGTCGAAATCCGTATTGGTGGTCGCCTAGAAGGTCATTTGACTCCAGGTACTAATAACTTGTGTGATTGGAAATGCTGTCGTAAACTTTCCCAATACAGAAGATGAGGCTAATAAGCCTATATGTGCCCACGGTCGTTGGATCGCCCTCTGCTTTAGGTATAGAAATTATATGGGCGGATTTCCGTGTGTGCGAAAGTTCCAGAGCAAAAACACAGCCGCAAAAGCAATGACATAGGTACCTGTGGACCTTGCACGATAATCTCTTCGCTGATTTTTTGGGTAAAGATTGCAGTTCCCTTAGGCGATAGTAAAGTTTCTATTATAATTCTCCACTAGCTCTTAGCAGAACCATGTTTTCGTGCATCATAATGATAAGATTTATTCTTTTCTATAGCAATACATATTTATAACATGCTTAACTTCACAGAAGGGAAATGGCTGGGGGGGGATTATTGAAGAAATAAAATTTAAGAATTTAAGCCTTAAGGGGGAAATTTAAAAATTGAACTCCTCTTGAAAACCCTAAAGTTAGAACCCCAAAATTAATTTTGCACATTTCCAAGCCCCCCTCCCCCCTGAGAAAGATTTTAATGTCTATCTTTTAGGGGTGATTCACACATTAACAAGCCGTAAATATCTGACAAGATATTTACTTTTTCTGATGCAGTTTTTCATGCTGATTATAAATCTGAAAACTGTTTTACAAAATTTCAAAATACCCTTTCGTTGGATTTCTAGAGGGCTCATTTCAATTCAATTTTTATATCTATGTGCTTTTTGTGCTTTGAAAAGATGTCGACAAAAACGTGTTTTTTAATCCACTTTCGTTGGATTAAAAATCATAGATTTTGTTGCATGAAACGAAGTAGAGAGATTTATAAGGACTCATTTGCATTTTAATTTTTATGTCTATACCTTTTTGCAAATGCTTTTTTTCATACTGCTTTCAAGTCTGAAAACCGTTTTGCTCTGTCACGTCAGGTTTTCAAGGTATCGACAAAAACATACTTTTAAATATCTTTCGTTGGATTTAATAGAGATGTTTAAGGGCTCATTACAACGCTTACTTTCAAATCAACAGGCTCTTTGAAGGTAACAAAAGATAGCATTAAGATGGAATACAATTTATGTCAAAAACTGCATCTTTATATATACAATGATATAGCACACATCTTTTCACAAGAAATATAACACTCGTATCCTTTGAAAGGTTGTTTCTCTGAGGTATGATGTATTTAAGAAAAGTAAGTAATCAGATTAACGACACTCTCTGACTGCTAAGGCCCCTGCGTCGGGCCTGCAGTGTGTTGCTACAGCCGTGATCGATCTCTGGGTCCCGTATCACCAAGCTAAGGTGAAATCTACTGCGCCACCACAGAAAAAAAAAATGACTATCACAAGTAATAATTATAATTATTTATTTATGTATGTATGTATGTATTTTTCCACGAAAACGGCTCCATATTTTTTCGGGAAAATTGGCATCCTGATATATTCTGGCCTAAAAAAACGATCTAGATAGGTCAAAAGTTTGAGAATTCGTTAAGAGCCTCAATTTTAGAAAAAAAAAATTATGTGAGTGACATTATTTTTATATACATCAGTATTGCAATGACGTTGTCACACTTCTAACACTTACGAGGAAAAATTGAAGATTTTCATGTATGGAAAAGTTTATATTACATTCCTTAAAGAGCAAAAAACTGGTAATTGCAAAAATGTTTGCATATATTTTATATACTACTACTGGGTGCAAGGATGCATAAGGTCAACTTGCATCTGTTATCCTTAGCAAGGTTAGATGGTTTTCAGGTAGACCTACTTAGCTTTTAGTTTTAAGAAGCAAGGATGCATAAGCTCAACTTGCATCTGTTATCTTTAGTAAGGTTAGATGATTTTCAGGTAGGTCAACTTAGCTTTTAGTTTTAAGAAGCAAGGATGCATAAGCTCAACTTGCATCTGTTGTCCTTAGCAAGGTTAGATGATTTTCAGGTAGGTCTACTCAGCTTTTAGTTTTAAGAAGCAAGGATGCATAAGGTCAACTTGCATCTGTTATCCTTAGCAAGGTTAGATGATTTTCAGGTAGGCCTACTCAGCTTTTAGTTTTAAGAAGCAAGGATGCATAAGGTCAACTTGCATATGGTATCCTTAGCAATGTTAGATGATTTTCAGGTAGGCATACTTACCTGGCCTCCCTCAGGCCACTCAGCGTGTCCCCAGGTGGTGATAGGGGAACGCCCTACAAATATGTAGGGTACCTCCATAGGAGGCACAGACCAAGGGGGGACCTCGTCCCTGGGGGTCCGTAATAGGAACTGGGGCACCCTCACCCGGGTCATAAGTGCAGGTGGAGGAGGAAGAAGGCCCCTCGAATGTACACTCAATAGGGCCCACTGGCGTGTCCTCAAGTCCCATGAGTTACAAACCTTCTCCCAGTAATCGGTTAAATTGCATGGCGACGCAGAACACCATCGCGGGAGGATCCTCTATAGGAGGACAACTGCGGCAGGGCGTAAGATCCAGATATTTGAATAACGGTCTCTGCAAAGAGCTGCCTCTTTCCTTTCGGGGTACCTGCAAGACTGGGGACCTTGCGGTCAATTCTAATACCACTTGAGGAGTAGCGCCCCTTGAGGAAATTATAGCCTAGTAAACGACACAGCATTCGCACGGGATTCTGATAAATGGATGATTCTTCTGGGCTTGGTATGTTTTGAAGGGCGTCTTCGGGCGGAAAAACCTCTTCCTAGCTAATTTATCTACTATGGGCTGCCTCCCCGTAGTTGCATAATATTTGTAGGCATGAATATATAATGAGTCGGAGGTAATAGGCTTGGGATTGTCTGTGCAGGATTTCGACTCTTGTTGTTAGAATAGCATCGCCAAGTGCTGAAAACCATGTTGTGACCAAGATTGGCCCAGGATTGCACAAAGCCTTCATTCATGGAGGTCCCAGGGACTTCTTGCTGTCCGGTTCTAAGCCGGCTTAAGCACTTCGGTGTAGACTTGAGAAGATATGTGATCCCCGTCCTGCACTGGTATCCGGGATCATTGCTTTTCCTGAGGCGAAAATAATTTCAATGATTTAAAGAACATGAAACTTGGAACTTGGAATGTTACGACGTTAAAAAATGACCATCGTATCGACATTTTGAATGACGAATTCAGACGATTTGAACTGGACTTATTAGGAGTTTCGGAAACTCATATCCCAAGGGCAGGAAGCCTGAAATTAGGTGATATAGAATTTTGTTTATTCAGGCAGGAAGGATGGGGTACATAGACAGGGAGTAGGGCTCATGATGAATAAGGAAGCTGCTAAATCTTGTTTAGGCTGGGAAGGTATTAATAATAGAATACTAATTGCTCATTTTATGACTAAAAATTTCAGGGTATCAGTTAAAGTAGTATATGTCCCTGTAGAACCGACTGACGGAGATACTAGTGACTGTCCCAGGCAGAAATATGATGTTATTACTGGGAGATTTTAACGCCCAGGTTGGTAGAAATAGGGGTAGATGGTATCCTAGCCTAGGTAAATTTGGTGTAGGAAAAGAAAACAGTAATGGATACAGACTAGTTCAAAGGTGTGAGAAAAAAAATACTCCGGTGTCGACACAACCCCCCTGGGCCGGGGGGGCAGGCATTGTAAGCTGTTTCCTGGGGCTGTATATGGTTCTTATGAAAGGGATGCTCGTACGAACTTCAGAGAGGGCTCACTTGAATGGAAATTAAAGGTTCTAGTTCATGTTTTCAGAATAAAAAAAGGTCGGATGGCAACTAGCTCCTCCCACCTTCTATGCCCTTGGGTTTATCGGATGGATAAACCCATCCGGTAGAAATTTGAGGTGACTATTTTGTTAAAAATAGTTGAAACATCAGATATTAAATCTCCGGGGTCGACACAACCCCCAGGGCCCAGGGACAGGCGTTCTAAGTTATACTGTTGGGGTATATATGGTTCTGATAGAAGGGATGTTCGTATAAACTTCAGAGAGGGCTCATTTGATTGAAAATAGAAAGTTCTAGTTCACTTTTAAAGAGTCAAAAGAGACCGAAGGGCAATTAGCCCCCCCCCCACGCCCTTTTTTCCCCAAACCCATCCGATAAAATTTTGAGATAGTCATTTTGTTAAAAATAGTTCAAACATCAGATAATAAAAATTCCGAGGTTGACACAAACCCATTTTTTCAATTTGATATTGTTACTTTGATACCAGTTTTGATACTTTGATGAACATTTGATTTTTTTTAAACAGTATGATTTTGAAATAAGGAATTTTTTAAAACTTGAAACTTTTTGCAGTCAAAAACGAACAAAAATTAATAAAAAAAGAACTTTCCGAAAAATAAGTTTTTCAAAGGAAAGTAAAGGCCATTTTAAAGTTAAGCTCAGCTGATACAAATACCTGTTAAAATTCAGACTCAAAACGACCAGAAATTACTATTAAAGAATAAATGAAACCCGAAACGAACAGAAATTAAATAAACAATCATAGGAAAAAACATACAACAAGTAGTAATATAAATGAATAAATAGATCTTAAAGCGAGTAATGCTTAGATTGAATATGAAAATCAAGCTTAAAACGAAAAAAAAAAATATTTTGCTATTGAAGTAGGCTATAAATGAAACTTAAAACGAGCAGAAATTAAATAAACAATCAATGCAAACAAACATACAATAGATATTTATGTAAATGAATAAATAAATCTTAAAACGAGTGAAACTTAAGTTGAATATGCAAATCAAGCTTGAAACGAACAAAAATCACTACAAACAAAAGTTTGGGTATGCTGAGCTTAAGTTTAAGAAATGGCCTTTACTTTTCTTTGAAAAACTTATTTTTAGGAAAGTTTTTTTTTTAATTAATTACATCAAAAGCGCAAGAACTATCAGACCACAAATACGATTTCAGACTATCCCACTTACCTCTTATCCCACGCACATTCAAACAAAATACATTGAAGCTACTATTTAAAGACAGCGAGGGTTTAATTTTATCACAATAATCAATGGTTGTGTGATAATTGCACCTAGAATTAACCATAGATTCAAGGAGAGGGTCAAATGTGTGTGCCTCTTGTTTACCAGCACTACTTGGTTGATCAAATATAACTGAATTAAAAATAGAAGAATTCAAAAGGAAAGATAAATTACCCATATTTATCACTCATAACAAATGCACACATAGAAATATCAGTGGGATGGCACAAATTATCTAAAGTATAATGTGACACCAGTCGTTATTATGTGAGCTGCAGGTGTGCTGGATACAATAGAACATATAATAGAAATCAGGCTACATGAAGGTGATAGGATCTCAAATAAACATAAAGAGATATCAGTAGGATGGCTCATTTTATTTAAAATATTGGCCCAATTTATGATATGGGACCAGGAAAAATTACGTGAGCTGTAAGTATGCTGACCTGAAAAAAATCTGATAGTAATCAGCCTACATGAAGGTGATAGAATCACAAACAAATATAAATAAATATCAATGGAATGACACATATTGTTCAAAATATTAGCCCCAAGTATAATATGGGTATTAAAAATTATGAGCTGCATGTGTGCTGACATGACAAAAATATGATAGAATTCAGGCTACACAAGGGTGATAGGATCACAAACAAAGATAAAGAAATATCAATGAGATGGCATATATTGTTTAAAGTATTGGCCCAAATTATAATATGGGACCTTTCAACATTATGTGAGTTGCATGCGTGCTGACATGACAAAAATATGATAGAATTCAGGCTACAGGAAGGTGATAGGATCAAAAACTTAGAAAAGGAAATAATTGTGGGATTGGCACATATTCATCAAAGTATTGGCCTAAAGTATAATGTTAACATGATGGAGCGCCGCGTAGCGTGCCAAATCTCAGTGCAAATGCAAGCCTACGGCTAAAAAATTCGAACCAAAGTAGCTTTAAATTACGGAACTTTGTGTTATACCAATGTATTTATATTTGTAATTATACTTGAAACTAGATGATGCTATATAGTTTATGTTAATTAGTACTATATTCAGCTATATCTGATCTCCTGTAACTTGTCTACGAGATGTTTGCCTCGATACAATGTTAAACATATAGAAATGGTTAATGTCCGATATCTTAAGACGGTGAGTGATAGAGACAAACGGTTTGCATATTTTTAATCTGCCTAACTCAATTGCCTTAAAACAAGCGTTGAATTTTTGCCGATTTTTTTTTTTGCAAACCAGTGTCACTCTTCTCAAATATCTTTAACGCAAAAATTAAGCTTGAATTTAAACAGCGGGAGGTTGAGGCAGGTAGTAGTCACACTCCCATTAGAAGAACCCTGGATCAAACAGTTTGTGGTATCCAACTGTAAGTAATGAGCGACGCTTGTTAAAGGAAACCGACACTCCAAAAAATAGAATTTTGGTTAAAATGTACATATTCAAAGAATTTTCTCTGTTATAAACCGATTAGAAAAATCCAAGTTCAAGTTCGTTCAATTTTGATTATTAACAATATATGTACAACGACAAAAAAGACAAACAAAGACCCCCCCTCTCCCGAGTGGGCTTTATGACCCTTTTACAACCGCAACAAAAACATAAATGATACTAATTAAAAAAAATCAATCTTTGAAAAAGAATTTTTTTTTCAGAAAATGCTAAAAAGAAAGAAAGAGTCATAATAAATGTGTAACCAAGGTTTAACTTATCCTGTAAAATTTTAGCCACCAAACGTCTGAAAGTGCCAAAGGAATAACAGTCCCTTGCAACCACTTGAAGTATATTCCATACTCTCGAAGGTAGCCACCAGAGGAATTAAACCAGATTGATGCAAGGCATGGAAGAGACCTGATGCTGTTTGAACAGCTCTATCACTGGTAATGCAGAAAAAACCCAACAACAAAAAAACACGCACTCACGCTAACAAAAAACATGATATACTGCCGTTCATCCCCAGCATGCTGATAACTAAGACAGAGCGAAGTACTATGTCAAGTCAACAACACCAACACAGAATTCCAACTTGGCCCAGAGACATCCACTGCATATTTAAAGAAAAACGATAAAGATATTTGAAAAAAGTGATACTTTTTTTTAGCTGATTCAGGTTAAGAATTTCATGCGGCATGAGAGGTAGTCAAGGGTTTGAAGTCCGATCTGACTGATGGGATGAATGAAATTCAAGTAAAGTAAGTACTCGGATTAACAACGCTTCTTGACTACTAAGGTCCTTGCGCCGGCAAATGAAATTTAACCGGTGCCAAAGTTGTGAAGATGATAAGGAGAATAATCAAGAATAAGAGGTAGACTAGTTCTAAGGACCGCAGGAATATCACCATGTAGTTGAAAATGAACGGAAGATATATATGGGAAAACATAAAGAAACTTCAAATCAAGTAACGGCTTATTAACAGAACCATTTGAACCACTTCAAACAGCATGAGAAAGGAAAAAAAGGTTGACATCTATTTAGTAGAGTAATAGGAGACGTGATGCAGAATTTAACAATGGAATAGAGTTTTTAGAATTGGCCAGGAAAAAGGCTTTTAAGCTTTCTAAGAATTCCGAATTCCATGATGTCCTCGTTTTAATTAGACTAATAAGATGCATGCATCCAAAAGAATACCAAGGACCCCGATGTACTGATCATTATGTCTACTGAGAGAAGCCATTGAAAGGGAATTCTAGAGAGTTGAGTGGGAAGTTTAAGAAATTCGCAAGAAAGTTTGACTTGAAAACATCTAGGACTAGGTGAATAGCGTCAAACCATAGAATCACTGTCTTAAACAAAAAAACAATTTGATAAAAATCTCAGGCTTCTGATAGTAGTTCCGAGAAGAATGTTGTCAGTGAAAGTAACTAGAGCACCTCATCTGCTGATGGAGACATGCATTTTCAGTATGGAAAGAATTGGGGCGGTGTAAGCGACAACAAACTGTTGGTTCAGGCTCATAACTGGGCCAGTATGATTATTCATATAAATCAAGAACACAAATGGTCCTAGAACCGAACCTTTGGGATGCCAAATATGACTTGAAACGGCGAGTGGGAAAGAGGATCTACGGAGGTGACGCTTCCAGACAAAGGTACAAAAAGCCAAACCAAACTCTAGCACTCCCTGTTACACCGTACTGAGATAATCTTTAGAAAGTAGAACTTGTTGGCTCGACGAATCAAAAGTTTTCAGACGTTTAAAAATATAACTGCAGGAATCAAATCTGAATAAAGAGTCAAATGGGGTAAATTTAAAAGAGTTGTATAGGCATACCCTGTTGAGTGTTTAACTCGGAATCCTGACTGATATTCATGAAAAAAGCCTTTATCTCTAAAAGGAAGTAGACTAAAAAACATAGCCTTGTCAAACATTTTGCTAAATGCAAACAATAAAAATATTGGCTTATTATTATCTCGGCCATTCTGAGGTCCATTTTTGTATAAAATTATTACTTGAGCGTGGTTGAGTGAATTGGAAGAATTTCCATTCTCGAAAGATAGATTTACGAGTCTTGTCTTTAGGGAAATAATTAAAAGGAACATGAATCTGACCACCTTAGTGGATATACAGTCAGGACAAGAAGGTATCATTCAAGGGTCAACGTACATTGTTTTCACGGAGGCCTTCTCATCCCTCTGTAGAAGCTAGTTTAAAAGACTACACAGTGAGTGGACCTTTTACCTAGTGGTTTTTAAAATGGACATTTTTTGCTTGTTAAACTTACCCTATCTCCCTGGGTAGTTATTGTCATGCTCATTGATTATAAGCAGGAGAAGCACTTGGTAAAATACCCATAGATTGTCTCAATAAAGAAAAACTGTTACTTCTCACTGATTTTCATGTACTTCTTGCTTTATGGTTGTTTTGACTTTTGTTTTTTAAATTTTCAGGTCATGTCTGCTGCAGCCCTACCGTCTACACTAGTTAAGTGTCTCTACCTATTTTTCGATCTGCCTGATATCGTTAATGGTGATACAATTGAACCAGGAAATGATTTTTCACCAAAAGAAACAAGGATACTACTTCAGAAAGTCTTTTCTCAGGTAAATGTACTCCATCATGTTACATGGTGTTTCAGAAAACTAAGATCTTGTTTTGTGTACCGTATGACACTTATTAGAAGTCTAGAAATTGCGCTTCAAAATCATGGCTGGAATTAGACCCCGGCGCCGCGCCGGCGGATCGACCGAACGCTGCCGAGGTGTCGTAACGCAGCCGGCGCGCCAAAGGCGCGCCGCCGCTGACAGAGGCGGTGGCGTTCGGTCGACTTTAAATTAATTTTGCGGCAATTCTTTATTGTGTCAACCGCAAAGTCGGAGCCTTTCCTTCTCGTGTGGTTTAGTATTTCGATTTTCCTGATTAGAAATAAAGCAGGGCTTGCACTATTCCCGAATTTTTGGGTATTTCCCCGAAAAGCTATGCGTCACCTCGAAAATTTTTTTTTTTCCCCGAATCCCCGAAAATCACGCAATCACGGTGCCACCCCTAGCGATTTATCACCAGTGACTTTCCCTGCCAAATATTACTTTTCATACCATAATTCTTCACTACTCTCTTGTTCATTAATTTTCGTCTCTTTTGTTACTTTGCATAAAAACCGGACAGATGCAATATGCAATTGCAAATATTGCAATATTATCTATATGTATCTATATTTGTTGACAAAAAACAGTATCGTCTTTATGAAATGAGTTTAAATCATTTCGAATGTAGTTTCCCAATCGCTATTTCTAACATCGTTCGTAGTCAAGAATTTTATTTTCAAGTTGAATAGAATTATAGAACGAATTCACTACTATACAGCTTCAGTCTTCAGTTGGATTTTGAAATTGACAGCTGACAGATTGTTTCTGCAGCTGAATTGTAAGTTTGCAGATTTCTTTTTTTTTATTTTATTTTTTTTTTGCTGTTTTTAGATAAGATTTTCTTAATGTTTAATACTCAATTGTTGAACGCCTGAATGTTTAATACTCAATTGTTCGGAAGCTACCCCAAAAATATGACTCATAAATAAATTATAAATTATTGCCTATAGTGGGGGGATAGGGGGCTATCATTTTTAAGTGATAATACCTTGTTTTTTTATCGAAAGCAGGGATGCCAAAAGGATAATTATTTTTTTCATTTAAAGTGGAGACAGAAGAAAATGATATCAAATTCCGTGGGAAACCATTGAAATATTTTGATAGACCCAGGCCCCCCCCCCATTAAGACTTGTTCATTGTCTTTAATATTTTGTAATTTATCATAGGCTACTGGCCTAATTTGGCTTTTCTGTGTGCTCCCTTTTAATTAGATCCTTTGGATCTCATTGAATGCCACGGCGAATCTATGACTCAGTTTTCCAATAATTTTAGGTATATCTGAATAATTTCGACATTTTTGTTGATGTCTTTGTACCCCTTTACTCATACCCTCACTTTTTTTCAAGGAACACTAAGCTGTTTAACGTTATTTTGCGTGTTAGTTTGAACCATATAGTGACCTAGTTAATTATTAAGTAACTTATTTTGAAATGAAAGCTGAGACGGTATCCTAACAAGGTGGTATCCAGAGGAGGGTGTAGGGGGATATTACATTTAAATGATAATATCTCGAAATTTTTATTGAAAGCAGGGATCCCTAAAAGTTATTTTTTTTTTTAACTTAAAGCAGAGACGGCATTTTATCAAGGTGGTATCCAGAGGGGGGGGGGGGTAGTGAGCTATCATATTTAAATGATAATACCTCGGTTTTTTTATTTAAAACAGAGACGGTGTCCTATCAAGATAGTATCCATAGGGTGGGGGCATAGGGAGTTATTATATTTAAGTGATAGTACCTTGATTTTTTTTTATTGAAAGCAGGGATGCCAAAAAGTTGAAAAGTTGAAAAAAATTAACAAGATTTTCGTGAGTTATACTTGATACAGCACATGCATGGTTTTATCGTCCAAAGGGAAAGGGACATATGCGTCCAACCCGTTTTTTTTCTTATTGATGAAATGGGTTTAATTTGAAAAAATCCATTCATAAGTACCAGGCAGATTCACGCTAAAACGAATTGGTGTGACGAAAGAGATATCGACATCCCCACCTAACGTTGCGCTCGAGTGACAATGGCGCCCTTGGTCCAGTGCCCGAGTTACATTAAAAGGCCAGGTCATAATAAAAGCTTTCAATTTGGGAGGTTCAAGGAGGAGTCTTTGACAGTCTTATGACCTCAGGGTACTAGATGTTGCAACGTTCGTACGTATCTACAGTGGTTTAAAAAATTCGATCACCCCACAAATGATTACCAAAAATATGCACAAATATAACAAATGTAACATTTGGAATATTATAACACTTTTTTCAAAGCTTTGAAGAAAAGCAAAAAAGGCTAAGTACCCCTAACTACGCTTGAAAGCTATTTTAAAAAGAAACTCTTTGGAGATTTCCATGGAAATGACTATAAGCTTTGAGCCTGGGTGGGAATCTAAGAGGAGTCTTTGAGTATTTTGACCACAGGTGACTTATTCTTGCGACTTTCTTAAATTTGGTAATTTTTGTGAGCATTTGGAAATAAAGCTTAAACTCAATAACTGATACTAAGTGTCCTAACATTTTGCTTGGATTAAAAGTGACGAAGGATGAAAATCTCAACATCTTCCTGGTCTGCATATTATTTCATTTAATTACACTTAAAACAGATGAGCTTTTAATTTTTTAGCAGAAAATAGCTGGCATTTAATTTTTCTTTTTACCGAATAAACCATTAAGTGTTTTTTTGTTTCATTGTAATTGAAGTGTTCTCATGTGAAGTGTTCATCGTGTATTTTTCAATTTGATAAATTTACTCCTTTTAGATGCAGTTTATAATTTGACTGATATTTGGTATTTATCTGTTTATAATTTGGAATGAATCCCCAAAAGAAAAAAAAACGAATAATATCCAAAAGAGCAGCCAAAAGCAATAAAAAAGCAGCAGTTCAGCCTTAGTCTACATGACATATATTCTATAAAGAAGCCAAAAAACTTTAAAATGCATTTTTTTAAAATTGTAATTAAAAATCAGTTTTTAATACAAGAAGTCTTTTTAAGAATCCAAAAGAGCGAAAACAACAACCAATATCAAAGTCGCCCATCTCAACTGTTTTAAAGGTGACAAAACAGATATAGGCAAAGGGCATTATGAAGAAATTAAGCTTCTAAGCTCAAAGTTATATTCAAAGTTTTTACCCAGATAACTGACGAATTTTGTGATATGGTATTTGAAGTTGTATATGCAGTAATGCTCGATGAAAAAAACTACTAATTTTGATAATTATTTATGTTAAGAATACATAGCTAATAGATACTTCAACTGCTCGTATTATGCAAGGGTTCTGAAACGCCACAGCCATTTCGTTTCTACCAGATTTCTACTTCTCTTGATGAATAACGAAGAAGACCAGTTTCCAGCCAGCGACTTGTGAATTTTGAACTCATGAATAGGCTCGAATCTGTTGTAAATTTAAGCTGTGATTTGGGAAAGACTGATGAAAACATTAATGTTTGCGGTCAACATTGATCACGCCGGCGGCGCGCCACCGACATCTTATCGGCGGCGCGGCGCGGCGTGCTGTTTTTGGCCCCGTCGCCTCCGGTCTTCCCTCATCGGCATGGCGCCGGGGTCTAGCTGGAATACTAATCATTTTGTATAGATTACTGGTCATACCTTTATAAAAAAAAGATATTGACGAATGTTTTCGGACCAAACAATAGTATTTTTGAGTTCACAGTGATTGTAAACCATTTTTTGCCCTGAAAAATTTCTTTTTCTTGCTACTTTCATTCAAAATGAAAATACCACACCCCTAATAAGAATTTCACTGAGGGGATGGGTGCTTCTCAAGCCTAGTACATTTTCGGGAATTGATGCTCATTTACCAGTGCCTCTTTTTTTGCGTTCTTTCCTTTTTTTGTTATTTGCAATACAGGGTTAGGTTTTTTTTCATAATTTCCCAGAAGAAGTAGAATTGGATTTTGTTAGATACTGTACCTTCGATTACAACCAAGTGTTTTATGCCTTTTAACTGAGTTCTTGTATGGCGAAACCAGGGAATAGTCTTTATATCAAGTATTGAGTTCAAGTTGCCTGGGCAAGGCTGTATCCCTTATAATGCATAAAAATAGAAGTGCATAAAATTCTAAAACAGTTGCGTAACTAAAATATATGCTTCCTTTGTAAAACCATGTTGTTATATATGTTGGCCTACCTGCACACAGAGGGGAGATAGAGGGAAGGGAGAGTGCCACCATCCTACCAAGAAAAAAGAATTAATGGCCTACAAATACAGTTCTTTATGTTTTGACATCCACAGGAAAGTTTCCCTTATCCTCTTATATTTTTTACAATAGGAATTGTTGGTTTCAAAACGGGGAAATTCATGTTTATTAGTTTCCTTAATTAAGTAAACCCACAACTTTAACCTCCAGTATTTATACCGAAATGATACTTTGTTAAGATCATATCGTATGATTTGGCAACTATCCACAGAATCTACAAGTCTGGTCTGCACCCAGCCATCTGCATATTAGGTAATTTTCCTCCTGACTTTAAATGGCATATCATACATAAAATATATAAATAACCTGGGTCCAAATTTAGTTATCTGAGGAGCATCATTGGGGACATCTATTTTGTAGTACAGGAAAATAAACGAATTGAATTGTTTGGCCAAGAAACGTTTTTTTTAACCAATAGACACCAAGAAGTCTCTTGTAACCCCAAAATATTGACTATATACACGTTTTTTTTTCTCTAAATAGAATCAAAACTGAAAATGGTTTGTTGCTCAGTTGTTATAGGAACTATCTTCAGTACTCATACATCCGCTGATACAAGGCAGCGGCAAGGTTAGTAGAATCCTTCCACCCTTTGCATACAGTTTTTGAAGCCCCTGGACAATAAATAAAATCAATCTATCTTCTTCTAAGAAAAACATTTCTTGCTAAAACGAATCACTGTTTACGTTCAGGCATAGATTTAGAAAAGAGTAATGTGTCCCCCACATCTTATTTTATTTTTCTGCCTCTTCTTATACAATAGATGATACTAAAAAAGCTGAGACGTGGCCCTCCTTTAAAACAATATCCTCTCCTGAACTGATGCCCGGACTGACGCTTACATTACATATCCTAGAAATAAATAATTACATTATATCTTATAGATTTTAAAGAAAGTAGAGAGGTTTGAATGATCTTACCAATGCTCCTGAGATCTTTTTCAATTGGTTCTGTGATGTATCAGAATCATTATAAAAAGCGTCCTCTTGATAACCTAAATTCTTATTCCCTTTTGCAGATTCTTGTAAAATTATGTACTTACCCACTAGCAGTTGAAGAACTTGCCAAGGAAGATGATTTGCAGCTCTTGTTTGGTGCGCTGACGAGCTGGTGTCCCGCTTATAACGCTCCATGGAGGAAGGTTGCCAGTGAAACGCTTTTAACCATTAACAGACACTGTCTGACACCACAAGTCCTTGGATACATGCATAGTAAGTAATTACAAAGGCCACATTGAGTTTTTGTCATATAAAAGACTATGGGAAATTAGTAAGACTGGAAACTGAAAATGGCTTCTGATTCAAAAAGTTTCTTCGACGCCGTGTAGCATTTCCGTTTAATAAACGAGGAAATAGTAAAACAACCCAGATACCTGTATTATTTGCCTGTAATCCTTTTTCTATACATTGAGATATTTTATTATCGGTGGTAGGAATAAATTATATGTAAACGCAACAGGAGAAATAGAAGTTAAGTTTAAGTTTTGGAGCAATCACATATTAGAAGCTCCCTTGGAAGTATTTTTGTATCGCCCGGTGAGTATTATCGCCGTACATACTCAGTTTTTCACTATCAAATTGATGCCTTTGTATTTTTGAGATAGATGGTACGAACTATTTTCTTCTGAAAGCATGGGCGTACGGAAGGGGGGCGGGGGCAGAGGGGAGGCAGAGAGCTGCCCCCCCCCTAGAACATCAAATTTACACTAAATATGGGTTAAAAAGCAGATGGCTTAAAAAGCAGTTAAAAAACGGCAGATGGCTAAAAAGCAGCTGATAAAAGGTAGATGGTCGAAAAAGCTGGAAATAAACTGTTGGAATGACAGAATAAAAGTCAAACAAGAAGCATTTATCCATAATGTCTTGGAAAGATTAAATTTTAATCCAAGAAGATTGATAAAGGTTGAATCTTATTGATGATTTATGATTTTTGATGATTACTTATTAATAAAGATTTTATAGGTATGATAGAACTTGCTGGCAATGTAAGGTTTTGTGAACTGCCAATATAACATCAGCCCTCCGCCCTTCATCAAAGAATCGGCTCCCCCCCCCCCCCCGCCCCCCCCCAGAGAAGAAGTACCGTACGCCCATGTCTGAAAGTACTTCGCTTTTAGAAATAACAACATATTTTTATTTTTAATCCTCAAAGACTTAAATAAATTTTTAGGGTGTAAAATAAAATTTGAAATTCTCGCTCGTTTTGAATTCTTTTTAGATAAACCTTGCAACGGTATGCAGGCTTTGGTTGTTAATTTTTCATTTATTTGTCACAGACTTGATATTCTCACCCCCAAGATATTATTCAGTTATACGTTTCATTTATACAAGGTAAAACATCAATCCTCAAAACCAAGTTTTGTTTCCTGACTGATAGTTATATTTACGCAATAGGTATCAATCTTAGTCGTTATATGCCTCTGTAGAACTGACTGACAAAGATAGTTGCGAAATGGATGATGTGTGACTGTAAATGTGGAAAAGATGCGAAGGAACATAACAATGATAATATAATATTACTTTTGTAAATATAACAATCTTCCAATAACCAATATGGTATCTCGTCATTCAATTGAGCGTAAGTTAACTCGCATGATGTGGCACTTGCATAATGGTAAGACAGCTAACCTTATTGACGATATTACTGTAAATTGAAGACCGGGAGGATTTCTCTTGTAGGCGATATTTATGTACAATATTAACGTTTTTCAGGGAACTATTATTTCAGCAAAACGTAATTTAATATAATTTGGAATTGTATGTAATTGTTTGTGCTCTTAAAACAATTCCTGAGTGCAGAGCAATTATAGAAAATTTCCTACGCTCCAATGCGAAACTACACAAGTCAAAAAAAGGAAAAACCTAAGAATCTCTTACAAAAAAATAGAAGGTGTGAGTTAGCACCCAATTTTACACATTTTTACAGATAACTTGGGAATTGTATTCATTTGGGATTGTTCATCCAGCTGCTGCTCATTGAGGGTTAATTTAAAAAAAAATAGTTGTATTTCTTATGAGGTCCCTCACATATCATGTTCAGATATGTGTATTTTACCCTTGCTAAGTTGCACATGTTCGCAGGATAGATTATTTTTAGCTGTACAAATTAACAAACAATGAAAGATTAAGATTAAAAACTAGTATGGAATTAAATCATAAGATAAAAATTGACCAACTCGTTCAACTAAATTGTTAATAGAAAACGTTTACGGGCTATTCCAAGAAATAATAATATAGTTATTACAGTGAACTGAAGCTCAGTCGTTTAACTTTATTTTTATTAGTAAATTTTTATATAGTATTTTTTTGTAAGAAAAAAAGACAACTTTTGTCATTTACGTGCGTCTTTACTATGGTTGTATTGTCTCAGCATAAATGTGTCAGCAGCAGAGTAGTGAAAAAAATTGCTCAACCGCTGATAGCATCATGACTGTGAGTAGGCACTAGCCACAAAAGTCCTTAATGGTAGATTGATTTTTTAATTGATCTTTTAATTGATTATTGAAGTTAATCAGTTTAATTATTTCTCATTTTAGATAAAGGATGTATAAGTTTATGCATTGATAATATGCAAAGAACACATATTGAGCTGTTACCATTGGAATTAGTCGACATGTTTGTTACTGTATTCTGTTTATTGAAAGATTCTGCAGAACTGACTCCTTGCTTACTGGACGACTTTAGAAGTACTCATGGATATACATTCTTAGTCGAGTTTCTCCTAAGGTAATTGTGGTTCTTTATTTAGATATTAACTGTTATTATCCTTTTCTTAGTGCCGATTTATATTGTTTATTATAAAATATAATGAGTGACTTAGGAAAATGTTCAATTTATATTACCATTTACATGAAATTTTAGTTGAAATAAAACTATTAATCCTGCGATTAACTGTTTGGTTGCTTTTAATCGGGTTTTTAAATAGTTCTTTTTACTTTTTTAGAGTATCAAAAAACAGCTTTTTTCTGAAGAAAAGAAAAAAGAAACTTTAAAATATGAGTATTTTGGAAAAAAATTGGATTTTGTATGTTCTTTTGCCTGCGTTATATAGTTTTCATGGGGTTATGGAAGGAAAATCCCTTCATCTTCTATGCACACAAATATACACGCTAAGATGTATCATTTAAGCGTTTAAAATTCACAATGTTTCAAATACATGTGGAAAATATACTAGATATAAAACGTTTAAACGAAAAGGACTTCAAGTAACACTCTTAGGTAGAACTTATTCTGCTGAGCCCAAGACGTTCGGCCCAGTAGGTCTGTATTATTATTGATGGATAGAGAAACATTAGAAGGATGCGATGTCATTACGAGGCTCTTTATCCTCAGCTGGCAGAAATATGAACTTTGTAACCTTGAACTAACTGGCTCAGTAGCTTTTTTGAGAAAACACCTTCAAACCTTCTGCTGTGATTGTTACCCCCTTAACCCATTTTTTGATACTTGGACGCCGGACTGTTAGGGATTGTCGAAACATGTTGCTTGAATGTGACAGGTATTCAGCAAAATACGAAAAAAAATGTTATGACCTGCTAGCTTGATTGTCCATCTTTTTAAATAGACCTCCAGAATATGAAAACGATAGCCAAAGAGCTTGCCATGTGGCGGGAATAAAAAAGAAAAGAAAGAAAAACGTTAATATATACTCTTTTGTGAGGACCAGAGAAAATTTGTTTGCCCTCTTCCCCTAAATACAAAATTAAAAGTCCCCTTACCCCATCCCTCTTAAAAAACAAGTAGTTTCTAAAATTTTTCACACGATCTGCCAACCATGAAACATAATAGGGAATGTTCTCTTGTGATGATCAGAAACCAACTGGACTCTGTTCTTTCTTCTTTGCATAATTTTCTGAGAACAATTTATCTGAGGAGCTAATTATCGTATTTCTTGGTAAACTATTGTCTTATGAATTATCAAGTAAAAATAATAATAATAGTATTAAAGCCTTTTAGTAAATATTAATTGAATGTTCATGCTGACTGAGGCATGAATGCAAAAATAAATAATATTTTTCTTTTAATTTGTATTTAGCCTCAATATTGCGAGGAAAAATTAAATATTTTTTGTCTTCAGGTATAGAACAATTTTTAGATCTTCTTTAGCTTCTGAATGGAGCCCATTTTGCTATCAATTTATTTAATTCAGGTAAAAAAAATCTGATTTATGATCTGGCTAAAGTGGGCTTGGAATCATCTTCAGTGATCTACGGTGAGGGAGAAGTAAACTCTAAGTCAGATTTTAATTGGCTGTTCTTTCGAAGCTACGGCAGGTCTTCATATGAGCTTTTCAAGCCTTATAAGCAGTAAAGGAGTGGAAACCATAGAGGAGGTTGTACCACAGTACAGCCATAGTAAGAACTGGCGATTTTAGTCGTACCTTTTCCAGAATTATTAAGCTTAAATTTACTTTTGCTTTTATTGTGAATCATTTCGAAACTGAATTTAGAAATATTTTCTTAATTTGAAAATTTGACCCAAATTTCTGGCTGAATTATAACTATTTAGTTTCTATAACTAGGATCACATATTTTCTTTAAAAATATATTCTATGTTTTCTTGGATCAGTATCAAACAACCAGATCTGTAAAATATATGTAACAGGTATCTTTTATGTTCATAAGTGCAGACAGGTCTGAGCCATAGGGGAAGGGTAATAGAGGAGTTCTCCAAATTGGATGAGGGATTAGGTATTAAAAATCCGTTAAATGTTCCATATTTATGTCCAAACATTTTGCTTTAATGGTAGACGGGATTGTTTCTCCTCCTCTTATTTACAGGCATGTTGGTGTTTATATTCTCTTTTATTGTTTTATGAAAGATATTGATATAAGATAAAATGCGTTAATAATAAAATAAAAAAAATCAGATACCCCCTCCCCCAGGCTCTTTGACTGAGATTGTAAGGAGAAAGAAAAACAACAAGACCAAAAAGGAGACAAAAGCAAAAAGGGGAAAAATAAAACACATGCAAAAAAAAAAAAAAAAAAAAAAAATAAAAAAAAAAAAATAAAAAAATAAAAAAAAAAAAAAAAAAAAAATCAGCCACCGACTGACTATTCGCTGGAAACCAAGCCGGAGCAAAATGCCGTGCCCGACAAACAAAATAATACACAATTCCAACTTGAACCAGAGACATCAAACGCACGTGGGTGTTACAGAAATAAAAGGAAATAAATGAAAAGAAATGATATAAAATATATATATATATATGTTCATTTATATATGTTCATTTTTTAATATTCATTCTTTCTAGCGTTGAGAATGATTCATCAGCTGAAGCTCAAGAAGCTGTCAGAAATTTAGTCTTACTCGTTGCCTCGCTTGCCACCTGTGGATTTTCAGAAATCAGGCCTTCACCTGGGGCTGGAGCAGGATCAATTTTTCAAATGCCCGGCTTCACTGTACCCCAACCCTCTGGGAGAGGTTGGTGTCCACATTTTTATTAATATTTAATTTGCTTCTATTCGTATTTCTACTGTAAAGCATTGCAAAATCTGCTGCAAAAAGAAAAAAAAAAACTGTTATGCTTGATTTAATATCCTTCGCGTGTAATGCCACAGTTTATAACAGCAACCATATCGTAGTCCAGAGGGATTAAAAACTCAATATTTGTCTTGTGAATAAGCATACTCCTACTTTTGGAAGCATAATATATGATGCTCAGGGGAGGGGGAGGGGGTAATGGATATTCCTTGTTTTTCTTGAGGTGACGGCGATGCATCAAAAGGAACTATTTTAATGACTGACTTCTTTCCCCTAAAATTATTCTTTGACACCCACCTTAGTGCCCAAAGCACAAAATTAAACTTACTAAAAATCAAAATATGTGATTGCAATAAAACTTTTTATGGCAAGTTCAAAAATACAGTTGCATTACTTGTTTCACAGCTTTTTTTTCACAGCTTTTTTTGCGATTTTTCTTTGTGTTTTTGCGAAATCAACAAAGTTCTGATGTTTTGAATAAGAAATGTCAGGCGCGTAGGAGATTTTTACAGTTCTTTACGCCTAATTCAAAATTAGTGTAACATTTTTTCTAGTTTACAACTTTCGGTAATTATTTTTGCAAATTTCTGGTCTTTCTGGCGAAGAAAAAGTTCTTCATAATAACGGGGTCTTAGGAGAAATTTGACCAGTTCTGTATAAAATCTAAAAGGCTTGCGTTTGCAAACCTCTTCAAAGAAACTTTTTTTTTTTATAAAATCCAAAACACCAAAATTTAGTGAAAAAGCTTTGAAAATTATAAGGCGTTGGAAACATCATGATTATATTTTAAATTTAGCATATAAAGCGGCGCAGAAGTACAATAAAATTGTACTGAATCCTTAACCGTGTTTACCAGTTTTATTTCTAGAATCCTGTCCTTGCTGCTGGACGACAGCCCTTATAATAGTCCAAATATTTCATGTTGGCAAAAGTTTTACCTTCAGTTTTTAACTTATGTGTTAACTTGTGCTTTTTCATCTCTAGTCAGAGCTGGTTCAATTGTGAATGTCTTCGCTTCCCGAGCTAAATGAAAGAAGGAAGGGAATAGGTTAAAAAGAAGGAAATTATTCAAGAGTGCCCATGAAATAAAAGATCGGATGTGCATAATTGCCATTGAAAAAAAAAAATCTGTCATATGAAAATCATGCATTAAAATTTCAAGTCCCGGTTTACTGAAAACGAATTGTATTTCAAATATTTTCTTTTGTACTTAATATTGAAAATAAACATTAAAATTACAGTTAAATTTTGAACTAATGAGCTTTCAGCAATTAAATCATTATACATGAAATTTCAGTTTAACTTTATTAGTTCTTTCTGAAAATTGTTCAAGATTCCTAAGATTGTCCCTTCGCTTAACCGTGAAGAAGAGCCTGAAGCCTACTTGTTGTATGATTGGTTCGCTTTCAAGCTGATGAAATCGAATTATATTTTCAAATATTATTCATTCGTTAGTACATTGTTTCTTGCAGTCATTAATAATAAAGATCGGGAATATACATTGAATAAAAATCTTGAACTGATGGATATTCAATTAAGCAATTAATGTTCATTATATGTCAAATGTTCAATTCTTGATTTTTGTTGCATGATCTTTTTCAAGCATTGGTTCATTTCAAGAACACAGTATTGAGTTTTCAGTTAAAAGCCTTACCTTGAAAACGCATTAGGGTCTTAGACTTTTTGACAGTGAGTTCACATTTTTAAAAGTACCTTATTTCAAAATCAAACTTTTTTTTTCAAAATCAAATGTTAATCAAAGTATCAAAACCAGTATCAAAGTAACAATATCAAAGTAAAAAAATGGGTTTGTGTCCACCTCGGAGTTTTTATTATCTGATATATGAACTATTTTTAACAAAATGGCTCTTCAAAATTTTTATCGGATGGGTTTGGGGAAAAAGGCATGGGGGTGGGGGCTAATTGCCCTTCGATCTCTTTTGACTCTCTAAAAGTGAACTAGAAATTTCTATTTTCAATCAAAAGAGCCTTCTCTGAAGTTTATACGAGCATCCCTTCTATAAGAACCGTATATGACACCCAGGGCATAACTGACGACGCCTGTCCCCGGGCCCTGGGGGGTTGTGTCGACCCCGGAGTTTTAATATCTGATGTTTGAAACTATTTTTAACAACATGGCCGCCTCAAAATTTTTATCCGATTGGTTTAGGGAAGAAAAAGGCGTGGAGGGGGTAGGGGCTAGCTGCCCTCCGATCTCTTTTGACTCTGAGAAACTGAATTAGAACTTATAATTTCAGATCAAATGAGGCCTCTCTTAACTTTTATACGAGCATCCCTTTCATAAGAACTATATACGGTCCCAGGACATAACTTACAACGCCTGCCCTCCGGGCCCTGGGAGGTTGTGTCGAAATCGGAGTTTTTGTTATCTGAACTTTGAGCTATTTAAAAAAAAATGACTATCTCAAAATTTGTATCGCATGGGTTTGCGGAAAAACGGGCGTGGGAGTGGGGCTAGTTGCCTTCCGATATTTTTTTACTCTTAAAAATTTAACTAGAACTTTCGATTTCCATTCAAATGAGCCCTCTCTGAAGTTTATACGAGCATCCCTTCCATAACAACTATATATGCCCGCCGGGCATAGCTTACAACGTCTACCCTGGGCCCTGATGGATTGAGTCGACCCTGGAGTTTTCGTTATA
Organism: Artemia sinica; assembly: GCA_027921565.1. NCBI lineage: Eukaryota > Metazoa > Arthropoda > Branchiopoda > Anostraca > Artemiidae > Artemia > Artemia sinica. Next base: position 52,430,256 of record CM051265.1, read on the forward strand.
TGATCTTTGAACCATTTCGAAGAAAAATGGCTCTCTCAAAGTTCTTATCGGATGGTTTTGAGGAAAATAGGGCGTGCAGCTGGGGGGGGGGGCTAGTTGCCCTCTGATCTCTTTTGACTCTTAAAAATTGAACGAGCACTTTCAATCTCCACTCAAATGAGCCTTCTCCGAAGTTTATACGAGCATCCCTTCCATAGGAACCATATATGCCCCCAGAGCATTGCTTATAACGCCTGCCCCCGGGCTCTGGGAGATTGCGTCGACACGGGAGTTTTCTTATCTGACCTTTGAACTATTTTTAACGAAATGGCTTCTCAAAATTTTTATCGGATGGTTTTGCGGAAAAAGGGTGTGGGGGAGGGAACGGGGGTAGTTGCCCTCGGATATCTTTTGACTCTTAAAAAGAACACTAAAACTCTCGATTTCCAATCGAATGAGCCCCCTTTGAAGTTTATAAGACAACTTCTATATGAAGTGCCTCTGGAAAAAATAATAATAATAAAACATTGGAGGCCGTATGGCCTTTACTATAGCGTTGCCTCTGATGGAATAGGTTTTTAAATCTTAAATTTTTTTGTCACTAGACAAGATTTTCCCAGGAATATGGATCGTGTTTTTGTCTTACATGTATTTGTGAAATCTATAAACTTGTGGCGAATGAAACATCTAATACCAAAAATACTAACTGTAAAAAAACGCACACTTAATTATGCTTAAAAATATAAATATAAAAACATTAATAAAAGCTTAAAATTATATTAAAAAAAAAAAAAATAAACAAGAAAGGATGGAACACAATGTTCAAGAAATATGTTTAGACCATGAAAGTTAACAAAATAAACAAGGAAGGATGGAACGCAAAATAGCCTTTTTAAAGTTCAAAATGGTGAACAGATGCTGAATATTCTGGATTCCTTTGGATGTGTTAGTTGGGTATGTGTTGATTGGCAAGTTGGCCTCGTCAATATCTGCTTAGTGATGCAAGGTACCTGATGTTTTAAATCCCCCTCCCCCTCCCCCTCGCCGATTGCACAACAGACTATCATTAAGATTTTGGCTCTTGCGCACATAAAATTGACTGAAATTTCGTGAAAACTAACCACGTGAGTTGGGAAGCAGACACTGCAAAGGATATGTAGTTAAAACTGTGACTCTTGGCATAAGGAGATTATGGAAGGCCCTGAAAGTCAAAAACCAGAAGCAGCGCAAGAGTCAATACCCGGTTCTCAGCCGGTATGGTGCTTGTGACTTACTATATTTGCGACCGGCACAGCGTTTTGTACAATGTGTTTTTTTGTGTAGCTGTCGGACCATTAATTTGATGCGTGCTGTGTACTTTTAAGTGAGGTCAAGCAGGCTTAGGGCCGCAAAGGCGTGACCAACCGATAAAAATTCATCTTTCCTAATATCAGTGTGATGTCTGACACTGGAGTATGAAAAAACGGAGGAAAGGCATTTGAGGTCTTTTAAGCACCTTATTTATTCTGATCTCTCTGGTTTGCTCATAGAGGCTATGGAAGACCAATGATTGGTTAATGATGGTGAATCGGACGGAGTTGCGTATAATTTGCCTCTGACACCACTCTTATCTTTTGCGCTAACGGAATGAAAAAATAGTGATTAGTTCGGGAGAATGCCTTTTTTAAAGCATGGGACTGTATTGAAAAGCGAAGTGTACTTACTTATGTTTTTTAGATGGGCGCAGAAAGAAGAAAATCTGTGAAATATATTGTAAAAGCGGGATAAATTTACCAAAAAGAGGTATAAGACATTCTCCTATCTAGTCATCCCCCCAGATGGAAAATTGAGTGAGCGTCTCCGCAATAAAGTCACTCTTGATCTAATTTCAAATGGAAAGCCGTTCGGTTGAATAAACCATGTTTTAGCGGGAATTCAAAGCTGATTTTGGCTTTATTTTCTGGTTTTCAGAGATGTAACTAAATAATTGGCACATTTTAAGGTTTTCCTTTGTTTTCGTTTGGCTTTTATTTTTTCTTTTACCTTTTCGTTGATTAAGCTTTCTTTTATGGTTTTCAAGTTTTGCTGTTTTTAATCTTTTCATTTTGCTTCATATCAATGTATATTCTCTTATGTTACCGACGCCTTTCCCTCCCTTAGATGTTGAATACGCTTGTAAACTTACTTTCACACTTATTTTAATCATACATTTTTGTTTTTTTTTTTTTTTTTTTTTTTTTTTTTTTTTTTTTTTTTTTTTTTTTTGTAAATCTCATATTAAAATAGACATGCCCAGAGCTCTGTTACAATTTTAATGATACCATCGTTGAAAAAAGTTTAAGTATGATAACAAGCTTAAGTTTTTTGAATATGGTGTTACAAGAAGCAAAATTTTCAAATAAACTTCTGAACAATTTCCTTTCAATATGAAACGGGTCTCCAAGTATTTTACATTTTTTCAGGCGGAAGTATCAGGAATATCCAAGCTTTTCAAGTGCTTCAAACCGTGTTTTTACGTGCCAGGTCGTCTGCTCTTTGTTCTACAGTTCTTGATGCCATATCTAATATTTATCATTCTGATGACGCCAATTATTTTATTCTCGAAGGCGAAACTACGCTTCCTCGATTTGCAGAGATAATCCATACAAAGCCAATGGATATTCAGGTTATAGGATTTCCCTTATCTTTTTTAGAATTATTATTTATGTGGTCATCTTAAAAAAAGATTACCATATGTAATTTGACGATAAATTCAACAAATATGTTTTTTTTATATATATAACTGCTGACAGTGGTTGTTTGTTTGTTTTTGTCATTTTCACAGAATAGTAACCTATTACATTCACAAGTTTTTCTTTTTTCTATTTCTGAAGCCAGTTAAGTCACGGGTGCAGCATGTTTAACGCAATTGTCACTTTTTTCAAACAGTTCGTGGTAACGAACTGTAAGTAAGGAGCGACCCGGCTCAATGGTAACCGAAACTCTAAAAACGGAATTTTGATACCAATAGACATCAAAAGAATGAATTTTTATGCTGATTTAAAATATATAAATTTCATCAAGTTTAGTCTTACCCATCAAAAGTTACGCGCCTGAGAAATTTGGCTGATTTTCTAAAAAAGGGAGAAAGACCCCCTAAAAGCTATAGAACTTTAATGAAAATCACACCATCATATTCAGCGTATAAGAGAACCCTACTGTAGAGGTTTCAAGCACCTATCTACAAAAATGTGGAATTTTGTATTTTTTGCCAGAAGAAAGATCACGGATGCGTTTTTTTTTTTCTTTTTTTTTTTTTTTCAGGGGTTATCGTATCGACCCAGGGGTCCTAGAATATCGTGGGAGGGCTCATTGGAACGGAAATTAAAAGTTCTAGTACCCTTTTTAAGTGACCGAAAAAAATGGAGGGCAACTAGGCCCCCTCCCACGCTCATTTTTTTCCCAAAGTCACCCGATCAAAATTTTGAGATAGCCATTTTGTTCAGCATGGTCGAAAACATTATAACTATGTCTTTTAGGATGACTTAATCCCCGAAGTCCCCGGGGGGAGGGCTGAAAGTTATGAACTTCACCCAATGTTAACATATAGTATTGGTTATTGGGAAGTATACAGATGTTTTCAGGGGGTATTTTTTTCTGGTAGGGGGGGGGGGGGGGTCGGGGGTTATATTGGAGGATCTTTCCATGAAGGAATTTTTCATGGGGGAACAGACATTGCTATGAAGGGGGCTCCGGATTTCCCCATCATTATTAAAGAAAAAGATTAGAAATCAAATATAAAATACAAGTTTTCAACTGAAAGTAAGGAGCAACATCAAAACTTAAAACGAACAGAAAATATTACGTATATGATTGGGTTCACCCCATAGTCAATACCTCGCTCTTTAAGCCAAAGATTTTTTAGTACTTTCATAAGAGCTATTTATTCTAATTAACGGCCTTTGTGATTAAGGGGTCATTTTATAGAATTGGAACAAAATTCGAACTTTAGCTTTAAGAGCACGGTATTGACTAGGGGCGAACCCCCTAATATACGTATTAAAAATCTATGAATATAGAAATTCGTTACGTAAGTTAATTCGTAAGTTACGTATATTTATTACTAATAAAAACGTTCGTAAATAAAATTAAACAAGTTTCGAGAAAGCCACTTAACCAAATAGAAGTAAAATTAATATGCAAATTTTGTTTGAATTATTCATGTACGGTGAACCAATATCAAAACTGCATTAATTCAAAAACGTTCAAAAGTTAAATAAAAAAACACAAGTTTTTTTTTAACTGAAAGTAAGGAACGACGTTAAAACTTAAAACGGGGGGCTGTCCCCTCCTCAATGCTTCGCTCTTTACGCTAAAGTTTTTTATAGTTTAAAAAAATAAGAGTTGTGAGAAATTCAAACTTTAGCGTAAAGAGCGAGGCGTTGAGGAGGGTTTTTTTTTGTTTAATTGCTAGTAGGTTCCATAAGCTCTTTATATGGATTAACTAAAAAAACTTTTTCCACAAAATAAGTTTTTCAAAGAAAAGTAAAGAACTCCATTAAACCGAGCAAAAATCAAATAATCTACTAAGCGTAAAACTACCACAAATCAGCATCGATAAATAAATGAAACTCAAAACGGACAGAAATTACAATAAATAACCGAGTCAAACTCAAAACAAGCAGGAATTAACATGAGTAGGGCTCAAAACCCCAATGCCTTCCCAAGGCCAGAACACAATTTGCTCTTTACTGAAAAAAATACAAATGAATATGCATTGTCAATTTAATATACATATGCTGATATCTATTCCTTAAAATGTTGATAATATTTGATTTATTAAAGTTATAAAAGTTAAAACATCCCAAAAAAATTTTTTCAGTAAAGTACAAATTATGTTCTGGCCTTGGGAAGGCACAGGGGTTTTGAGCCCTACTCATGTTAATTTCTGCCCGTTTTGGAGTTTGACTCGGTTATTTATTGTAATTTCTGTTCGTTTTGGGTTTGTGCCAGCAATGGCTCTGGAAGATATTTATCCTATCCAATATTTCTCCGCTCATACGACCACATAATACAAAACAGAGAGGGAAAATGAACAAACAACAAAAATAAACCAACAAAAATAAATGATACGCAAATAGCTTAGCCGTTATCAAGAGGGTCATGTAGTTTTTGCCAAATAGGCAGTGAATTACATGAAATAGAGGTACATAATACCACGACTAGCTCATTATCTGATATAAGGAGTTGCTCAAATAGTGGTATTGGTGGTAGTAGGAACAGTAGCAGCAGTAATCGTGTATAATTACTAGTAATAAAAGTAGTAGTAGCAGTAGTAGCAGGTACATTTTGCCTTTTGGTCAACTGAACATCTCACTCATGATGCCCCTGTAGTTTCCTCTTGATATGATAAGCCGTTCCAAAAATATTGCTGATACGCCCGTATCAGCAACCTCTATAATCAATAGTATGTTTTGATTTAGTTCAACTTTCCCCTCAACGTTTCTTAAATGTTTTTTTTTTTTTTAATGTCCTCGGCCTTAATAGTACTCGCTACAAAAGTAGTAGTTTCTGTGATAGTAGTGGTAGTAGTAATAGCACTTGTAGCAGTAGAAGCAGCAGTAGTTTTAGTAGTAGTTAAGTGGAAATATTGCCTTTTTGGTCAATTGATCATCTCCCTTATCATTTCCTGAAAATCCCAAATTAATATACTCGTCATTCCTGAGTTACACCCTTCTGCGCGAGAGAACAGGATGGCTGGCCCCAACCCCCCACTGTACTTCCTGGCTGAAGGGCCACGAAACGGAGATCAGCACCGCCGGTTTGGACCTTAAGGATCTAGTGCCGTCATACTTACTTGCTACTTACTACACCCTTTTGACAAGCCATGTACACTTAACATGATTTAGTACAACACTCCCCTCCACATTCACTGAAAGACTCATCTTAATGCCCTTCGTATTTTGGCAAAGTAGAAGTCAAACATGTATACCTTTACATGCATTCCATAAAAACCTTATATCCCCCAGGGCATAACTTAAAGCCCTTGCCCCAGGGCCCCGGGGGGCTGTTCCAACCCTAGAGGCATTGTTATCGTATATTGTATGGAGGCATATTATCGTGTATCGTATGAAGGCATGTGTATTGCTTTTATTATCGTAATTGTTTGCAGTGGATATTCTGATTCTAGGCTTTCCCTTATCTTTTTTAGAATTAGTATTTATGTGACCATCTTCAAAAAAGATTACCGTATGTAATTTGACGATAAATTCAACAAATATGTTTTTTTTTATAACAGCTACCACTTGTTTGCTTGTTTTTGTCATTTTCAGAGAATAGTAACCTATTAGCCTACATTCACAAGTTTTTTTTCGGCTTCTGAGCCCAGTTAAGTCACAGGTGCAGCATGTTTAACTCAATTGTCACTTTTTTTGCAAGTAGGTACTATAAGCTCTTTATATGGAAACTAAACTTACAATCTATAGAGAATGAAATATGAACAAAAAAGGCATATTGTTGTTGGTAAAAAAGCTAGTATACTGTATGACATTACTTTTATTATCTTAATTGTGTGCAGAATATTTGGGTTTCTTAAAAGGATGTGTAGTTTTATCCTTTTTTTTCGTTTCTGGAAAATACTGAAGAGAGGTATGCTTTTAAAAAGTATATTATATTCACTGAATTGTTGGAAGCCTAGTGCCCTAAACAATTGCTCGTGACTAGAGACAAGAAAAATGCTCCTATTGATTAAATTGTTCACATTTCTTAAAAATTTCTAATGAATTAGTAACCGAATCGAGTTGAATTTATTCTTCCCATACTTCAGAAATTTTTCCACTGCACTTGTACAGAACTGGTTAGAAATATAAACTGTTGCACTTTTTATCATCAAATTAATCTGTTTCATAAAATATCATTGAATAATTTTGAAGTTAGGCCTAATTAACTTTATAAGTAAAAAAGGGTAATAATGTCTAAAAAAAAATAATTTTTTCTCATGTTTTATTGCGTATCCTTAGTACTTTTATGATAATATATATTTTTTTTTTTCAATAATTCAAAACACAGCTTTTCGGGACGAGGGAAAAAAGTTCAGGACAAATCACTAACTGAAGTCAAAATTCGGTTTAGTAGTTCTACAAGTGCCTGATAGAAGGTAGGGTCAGAGCAGAAACTGTGTAAACTGGGATGGTGGTGGAGTATCCAATTGCGTGTTGAGGAAAGGTAAATTAATGCCGTAGACAGATAGTAGATTGTAGTAATATTATCACCCTTATGAAATGGATAGGCCTTTCAATAGTTTTGCTTTTGTTGAAAGCTAAAATACATGAACATCGAATCTGTTGGAGTTATTTTGTGCATCTTCTCCCTTCTCTTTCAAAAGAAGTTCTGTATTTTATTGATTACGACCATCGTTAATGCTCATTTGTTTCCTTTTAGGAGAAGTTTTTCAAGCTCCACGAATTTCTAGTATTTCAATTAAACTATATTCCTTGTCGTGAGTTGATAAGCATGTCACTAATCATCAGGAATGAAAACTCTCTTCCATGCTCTGTATTGTGCACTGTTGCCTTGCTTAGTTATTTAAGGTAAGTTCAATTGGAAGTATTACTGATATGTCTGTTGAACATTGGAGATGATCATGATCATGGTAAATAAAAACAGATAAACAACAAAACAGGCTCTGGAATACAATTTAAGGGCCCATTTTCACGAGGATGAGAGCTGAGAAGAAAGAGCTCATCAATCTACGTGAACTTGTTTTTTCGCACTGGATTTGTTCAACGAAAGTAAGTTGAACTTGAGAAAGAGCTCTAGTTAACTCTGCCTTGAGTTCAGAGTAGAGCTGGATGGAGGAATCCAACTTTTTTTTTAAAGTGGTTTAAGTGGTTGTTTTTACGAGGATGGGAGGGGAAAATGACTTCAACTATCATCTTTGTGAAAATGTGCCTTAAGCGAATGAGTAAGGAAAATATTCTCTCTGTACCATACCTAACTAAAGAAACTACTCAATTTTTTTATACAGACTAAAATTATTTTTCTGAAGTTAAAGGTGTTGGGGACTAAGTATACTCCTATTAGAGTGTAAGTACCGCTGCCACCACTTATTGGAGGTTTATCGTGCGGGGTCACCACTTTTAAAGGCAAAAATCGCGCAAGGAGTTGCTTTGCCACTTACTGGAGGGAGAAGATCCCTCTTTGGCCCCAAATTAGTGGGATTTCCGCGGTTACTCCAACGGTTCCGTATACTAACGTGATCGGATGGTCTATGGCCACATTTAAAGCCAAAGTTTACCGATAAGATTTCTATCTAACTCTTTTAGATTCGACCTAAGCTGAAAAGTTAAGAGAGTACATAGAAAAAATCTTACTGTATTAACAATCACGCGGTATAAACAGAACTGACTAAAAAAGGGACTTTTCCTCCCAGCCCGCTAGCCGCAGCACGCGGCGGGGGTTACTAGGGTGGTAATGAATCTATCCAGCCAATCCTTGGACTTGCTAATTTACTGGCCGACCTCCCTAACTGCGCAATTCTTTCCCTCGTTGTCTATTAAGCACGTACGCAGTTAAGAGGACCCAAAATGGCGTCAAAATATAATAGGAAAATTAATATTTATTACCTAAGGAAGGAAAATAATTAAGGGGCCAAAAGAAATGAATCTGGGAGGGACATTTATCTGAAAAAACTGGGACCAAGGGTTCCAACACTTCCCTCCTAAGATAAATGGCCCACATCCCCGTTGGATTGGCTGGAAATTCAGACACAAAATCAAATTAAAATAAACACTAAATTTCTTTTTCATCTTCCTCTGGTCTTCCAAGTCTTCCAGGTTTATTTCTTCCTTAGAGCTCCTGCCGTGCGAGGGTTTCTGCCTTGCCGAGTAGTGTGGGGTACTATGAAGTTTTCCTCATTTTTCAGTAGCTTCTTTTCCTCCTCCGTTGGAAATAATTGCAGGATGTCGTCCTCGGGACTCGTAGAAATTCATTGTGCACAGCACAATCAAAAAAAAAAAATTCTTGATCTCACGAATTTACATTTGAGAGGAGCAGAGAATCAATTTCTGGCACATGTGATGATGCCAGCCATCGTGAAAAATTGGCTGCACTAGCCTCTTAATTTCCATCTGTGGAAACAACCCCAAATCTCGATAAAAAGTAAATTGCCCCTTGGCATAATTTCAAATAGTCTAAGGCCGAAAATACACAGGCCTGTGAAAACGATAAGGGTTCAGGAATAGAACTAAAAATCTGAGCGAACCATGAATCGCTTTTTTCTGGTTTCCCTCCCCTGGGATAATTAACTGAAGAATATACGTTGATGCTAATTGAAAATGAAATTTTGATACATCTCTCACTGAATACAATTTGGCCGAAATACTTGTCGACTCCCATGAAGAATAACAGCTATGAATAGGGTTGCTGGACAACGGTTTGGGTGAAGTATGAAGTGACTGGGAGAGAGTATCCCCCAAGGACTCCAGATCAGAAAGGCAAAATCTCGGTAGAGGGATCACAACTTGTCCGCCAGTTGTGCATTGAGGAAAATGGCTACCTTTTGCGACTTCCCGCAGGGGATCTTCCCCAAGGGATTCTTCCCCCTCATAAAGGATCGATATATCTTTTCAATTGATAATACTAATCTCAGATTCATTTCCAAATTTTTCCAATCCGACTCGACATTTAATATCTCCCGACTTTCCCCCAACCCGTTGTAGGTCACTCATCTCTATTTTGTAACCATCTTGTTTTATTCCCCATGGGTCTTTGACCTCTTTTTCCCCCTTATTGTCTATGTTTTCAAGGCACAGCCCATCCAACATTTTTTTGTTTTTCGCCACTGCAGGCTGAATCTCCAAATTTTGTCTCTTCTTTGCATTCCTCTTTTCGTCTCTACTTTTCTCAATTCTGTCATTCGCGCAAAATAATAAATCACCGTTATATCTAATTTGGACTCCAGTGTCTACTATCTTTGACTGAATAATTTCATTGTAGCTCCGTTTAATATCTCTTTTCTCTCTCTTAGTTTTCTTTTGTTTTGTAGTAGCATTAAATAAATCGTCATGAAATTTGAATTGGACTCTAGTGTCCATCTTCGACTGTCTTTCTTTGTTGTAGTTCCGCTTAATATCTTTCTTCTCTCTTTTAGTCTTTTTTATTCTTACCGCAGAAACAAATATTTCATCATCAAATGGGAATTGAACTCTGACATTTGGTTTTTCATTTTCTACTAAAATCTCTCGAACTTTCCGAGGAAAAGCACGTACATTAAATTTCGTCTCATTTCTCTCTTGTACACTCAGCGTTTCATTTTGGCCTGTACTTGTTAGTGTCTCATATTCATTAAAAGTGTTCTCAAGTTTTCTATTAATTGCAAATTTTCCTGAAAAATCAATTTCGCGCGTCTTATTTTCAATATTATGTGGTCTTATTACTTCCGCATTCCATTTTTGTGGATTATCAACATTTTGAACACGCGTATCATGTATTTCGTTTTTCCGATAGGGTGGCACAGCCTTCCCATTTGTTTTATGGGCGGTTCACCTTCCCGCCTTGTCAACGAAGTAGCATATTTTTCCGTCGTAGTGTAATTTTGTAATTTTTCCTCTGTTAAAGAAGTCGCTTCTAACGATAAGAGATTTGCGATATCTCCAAAGTCTCCTCCTACTAAAACATCCACTGCTAGCGTAGGTACTAAGCCTACTTTTATCGTTTTTCTCTGGACCGTACCGTCCTTCTTTGCAATTTCTATTTTTACCCAAGCAGACGGGCATGGGTGTTTGTCTCCATAATAACATAATGTTGTAATCTTATTTTTATGGTCTATCTCCGTTCTATTAATTAGGCCAGTTCGCACATAGGTTTGGTCACTGCAGGAATCAATTGCCATTTCGACTAATTCCCCGTTCAACTTTCCATATATTTTATGCGACTCTGCAAATGCGTAATTTGTTTCCTTATTATGGGTCATGGCCCAGGCTGTCGTTTTATGTGGTTTTTGGTCATGTTTACTGGGGCAGTTTCTTGCAAAATGCCCCGTGGTACCACAGTTATAGCAAGTTAGTTCTCCTTGCGCTGTGTTATAGTGCCTATTTTTGTTATACTCTCTATATTGAAATATGTCTGTCTCCTCAAATTCCTCTCTTATTTCGGTCCACCTATTTGCCATTTCCGCCATTTCTTCGCTTGTTTTTGGGTTCTTTTCTTTCAAATATATTTTCAATTCTCTGTGGGTATTTTCTAAAAATTGTTCCATTACTGTTTTATTTACCACTTCCGTCAATTTTTCTTTCATCTCTTCCGGGTCTTCATACATTCTATAATTTTCTAACTCTAGCCATTTTAAACACATATCTTTCAATTTGTACCCGAATTCTTTATATGTTTCGTTGTCTCGTTTTCTTTCGCTTCTAAACCTTCTTTGAAAGTAATCGGGGAAGAGTTGAAATTTTTCAAAAATGGCTTGTTTTAGTCTTTCAAAATCTTTTGAGTATTCCATTGGTAATGCTTTATATGCAAGTTGTGCTTTGTAGTTAAGGAGGGGCTGTATTCTTGTCACCCAATTATCTCTCGGTAATCCGCTTAATTCCGCCGTTTTTTCAAAATTGTATATGTATAAATGTACATCTTCATTTTCTTTTATTGGTTGCAGGTTTATTGCCTGCATTACCTCTATTGTAGACGATTTCTGAGGCTCTTGGGAATTTCTCCCTGCAATCATTTCCATTATGTATTTTCTTTCCTCTCTGTCTGCCTCCTCCTTTTTTTCCCTGGCTATCCTATCAGCCTCTTCCTTTTTTTCTCTGGCTATCCCATCAGCCTCTTCCTTTCGTTCTCTTTCTTGTCTATCTTTCTCTCTTTCTTTCTCCATGAAATTTAATAGTTGTTGTGTCATATCAATTTGGGTACTTTTTCGCGAGCTCCTACTGGAAATTGAGCTTCTACTACTCCTGCTACTTGGCCTACTCTGAATCTCACTGTTATTATATTCTCTTAGCTCGTTTTCTGAGTCTACTCGTTGTATAATATTTTCTTCTCCCTGCAACTCCCCTACCTTTTGTACCTTCTTTGAAGGATGAGTTTGTTTTGTTATACCCGTTCTTTCATGTAATAATTTTTCCTCATGTATTATCGCCACTGTTTCTTTTGTTCGGATTTCTCTATCTGCGAGTAATTCTTTCTGCACTTGTTTTAGACTTTTTTCTTCTTCTCTGGTTCGTACCTGGGATCGCTCTATTACTGATTTTGGTTTGAAGATATCCTCTTCACATGTCTCAGAAATGTCTATTTTATCTGTTGAGTGATATATGGTTCTATCTGATGGTGTTTTTCTTAGGGTATTTCCAGCGGGAGTCGCATATAATTGTGTGTCTGAATCTGATTTTTGTTTTACCGCGGTAGATCTTGTCTGAATTCTTCGTTTGTCCGCCATTATTTCAAGGTTTATTTAACGTCTTTTGTTCAAATGAAAATCCTTTTATCAATGTTTCTTTTTATCCTTTTGTGAAAAATTATTTCCTTTTAATTTGTCGATTATTTTTGGGTGGCGCAGCCTCCCATGTCTCAGAAGTTAATTATTCGCGTGATTTATTGATTATTAAATTTTATTATCTATTATTATCCGACTAGGCACAGCTCAGATAAAAACTTTCTCTTTACAATTTTTATATATGTACCCACTATAGGCTAATTTCTAGGCCAATTTTTTCGTCTCTTCGAAAGCGCGGAATTCTTTTATTATCAGATTTACTGATAGGACCTTAACTCGCTGCCACCACTTATTGGAGTGTAAGTACCGCTGCCACCACTTATTGGAGGTTTATCGTGCGGGGTCACCACTTTTAAAGGCAAAAATGGCGCAAGGAGTTGCCATGCCACTTACTGGAGGGAGAAGATCCCTCTTTGGCCCCAAATTAGTGGGATTTCCGCGGTTACTCCAACGGTTCCGTATACTAACGTGATCGGATGGTCTATGGCCACATTTAAAGCCAAAGTTTACCGATAAGATTTCTAACTAACTCTTTTAGATTCGACCTAAGCTGAAAAGTTAAGAGAGTACATAGAAAAATCTTACTGTATTAACAATCACGCGGTATAAACAGAACTGACTAAAAAAGGGACTTTTCCTCCCAGCCCGCTAGCCGCAGCACGCGGCGGGGGTTACTAGGGTGGTAATGAATCTTTCCAGCCAATCCTTTGACTTGCTAATTTACTGGCCGACCTCCCTAACTGCGCAATTCTTTCCCTCGTGGTCTATTAAGCACGTACGCAGTTAAGAGGACCCAAAATGGCGTAAAAAAATAATAGGAAAATTAATATTTATTACCTAAGGAAGGAAAATAATTAAGGGGCCAAAAGAAATGAATCTGGGAGGGACATTTACCTGAAAAAACTGGGACCAAGGGTTCCAACAACTCCCTGTTGACAAAAAAGAAAGAAATTCCATGTACTGGACCTCTTTGTGCACATTGTTGGGGCAACTTCCCTGAGCCACCAATCTCAGGTTAATCCCAGGTAAATGAATCAAAAGTTTTTCGGGCCCAAACTTTTGTCTACCACGATGTAGTCTATGTCCCGTTGGATCGACGACTTAGCTATCTTGAACCACAGCCTATGCCCATCGATAGCCTATGTGCACCCTTGTGAATGGAACTTCTTGTGATTGTATTTTATGATTGAAGATATTATGAGGATCTCCGAGTCGTACCCCCCTCCCCCGCTTACCCCCTCTATTAACACCAGCAATGCTGCCTCTTTACCCCCCCCCCCCTCCCTGCAGTAATTGCATTTTCACCTTAACAGAAAAATTATTTTTCTGAAATTTAAGAATGTTATCCGCATCGTATAATGAAATAATCGTATGTCATATTTTCAGATAAAATAATTTTCGTTCCTAAGATGCTTTGATGAGCCAAAGAAAACATCCTTAAAACAAAGGAGAGTATTTATAAAGAGACAAAAACCTAATTTTGATTAAAGACAAAAAACAGAAATAGTTTTAGTAAAAGACTTAGATATGTAGTTAATTTAAACACGCGAACAGTTCAACTTAACAGTCCTTGGCTAGATTCTTTCAATAAAACGATAGAATAAAGTTTGTTTACATTCAGGGGTGTCCATAGAATAGGCGTAAGGATGGCTTCAGTCCTTCAGAAGACGAACAAGTAAAGGCATTTTAGAGCCCTATGGTGATCATAGCTCGTAACTGAATATTCAAATTCCGCTGAAAATTTAAACTGCAACTCAACATGCCAGCTCTTAACCAGAAAAGACGAAAAACCATTGACACATAATTAATGTCTGCCAATTAACAAACGAGCAAAACTTAATTTAAAATGTTTTGAAGAAAAAGGTTCTATGGAACATAAAAAAGGTATACTGAAGGACCAAATTATCTAACTTTTCATGAGAAGTTTTTAAGATTATTCTAGGGCATTGGGAAATGGATTTACCCTCCTACCTATCTACATTTGAATAAACATATTTAGATCATTGTTTATCAACCTTTTATAGCGTCGTATAATCCACATGTAAGTTGAGAGGGTAAATTTACCCCATAACCTCTCTTCACTTGGACTACTGTATTTAAAATAGTCGTTGAAAATGGTTAGGGGCAGCCCCGTCTTGTTTTGGAAAGACTTAAGCTTAAAGTATTTAAGTGTAAATTGACATTCTGAACTGCAATGGGGAGAGTGTAGGAGACAAGAATAAACTAGATTTTCAGAATGAGTTGATTAATTTGATAATTTATTCATTGATGCGTATTGTTTAACTGATTTTTATCAGCTTTAATGATGAAGGTCAGTGAATCGTTATGCGATGGGAAGGGGAGGGTTGAAAACTAAAAATTACATTTAAGACCAATATTTTCTAACTTACCAATTTGGGGATAACCCTGTATGTGGTACTCAAAACGGAAAGAAACTAAGGATAAAGACGGCATTATTTGAATGAAGAGAAAGAGCGATGTCAAAGCTAAAATTAACGGAAATTGTTCTGCATGTAAGTGGGTTTGCCGTGCCCTCTATGCACAAATTTTGACCTTCTATCTCAAGGCCTCAAGAATGAATGCTCTAAAACAATGTGATGAAAATATTAACTTTAATTTAACCCAATGTTTTATGATTAAAATAATTGTGATTAAACAACAAAGTTTTCTGCTCTAAATGCTTTGAAAGGCAATCGATGAATAAAACACTTGCAACTATCATCTTGCTATATTTATAACAGTCCAAGTTACTCACAGAATAGCCCTAGTTGTTTTGGTGTTAAGTCCCAGGTTTGGAGGGGGAGGGGCAGTATCCATCAATTTAACGTTTTAAGATCGCTTTTTACCTGCATTTGAAAGAACTCATTTTTTTAAAATAGAAAAATAAAGACAATTTATTCGCGTGATGCTTTCTGGTTCTCTATTGGCGAAGACCAAAAATAGTCTTATCCAAAAACTTTAGAGCATGGGACGAAGTGTGGTCCATTGCAGAGTAGCAAAAATATCTTACAATTGAGAGCACGCTTGCATTAAGAAATGCACGCATCCCTTATTGTGAATTTGTCCTCAGTTTTATAAACCATTAAGTAAGCTGCCTTTATCATTGGTGAGTTTGCAAAGGTGTTGATATATAGATTTGTAGAAAACATTTGAAACCATTAGTCTACCAATTCAGTTAGTCGTTTCTAGAAATCTCAGTTATTACCCAGGCAATTTATTTTAATTCCATTAAAGTGTTATTTTTTGGCAGGTTTAATACAGTTTTTAAAGATGTTTACCGTGAAGTTGGTCTCCTCGAAGTTTTCATGATCTGTTTGCAAAGATTCGGCAATTTATTCGCTGAAAAAAGTAGTGCTAAAGTTGAAGGAAAAGGTAATTTTTTTTGTACAAGTTTCTCTCTCCCCCTTTCTCTCTCTCTTTATGTCCCTCCCTCTCTCCCTTTCTGTCCCCCCTCCTCTCTCTGTCTCTCTCTCTCTCTCTCTCTACTCTCTCTCTCTCTCCTCTCTCTCTCTCTCTCTCTCTCTCTCTCTCTCTCTCTCTCTCTCTCTCTCTCCTCTCTCTCTCTCCTCTCTCTCTCTCTCTCTCTCTCTCTCTCTCTCTCTCTCTCTCCTCTTTCTCTCTCTTTCTCCCTTTCTCTCTTTCAACATAAGTGATTCAATAAATCAATGATCATCCCCAGATTGCAAGTGTTCTGCATTATGATGGCATTGAGAAGAAAGGTAAACAGCCAAGTTTAGATATTGGTAGACATACAAAAACTACATCATTATATTTGAGGAATACACTCTAAATTACCGTATGGATACACTCTAATTACCGTATTGCATCCATAAAAGACCATTTGAAAAAAAAAGAATTGGCTGAATAATTATTTATTTATTCATTATTATTTATTTCATTTGTTTTACGATTATATTTTCATCCTCGACTTCTTTTCAGATGCGAAAATAAGTGAGCATCAGGAGAAACTGGTTTTTGTTGCTATGGAAGTTATTACTGTTCTTCTAACTGGAAACACGAAGAATGCAGAGGTTTTCCGCACTGGGGGCGGGACAAAGTGTTCCCAAGATCTGGTACTGCATCCAGAAGTCAGACGTGAAGCCTTAGGTTTGTTTGTACACATTTATAAATATATATATGATGTTTATGTACATATAATGTATTAGAGGTAATTACTTGGCGAGAAAAAAAAAAAAGGAGAGAGAGAAGACGAAGAAAAGGACTGTCATCCTAATACAGTAATTGAGATAAATGTGCACTTGAACGAGGTTTTAACCTTACTCATCTATCCAATTACCTTGGACAAAACAGTATAACCGAACCATCAACCAAATCGAAATGTCCAATTTCATGCAAAGTCATCATCAATAAATGTAAGTCGTTGTAAATTTACAAGCAAAAGCACCTTAAATCTACCAAAATATTTCCAAGTAGTACCTTTCATTAGGGCTCATCAGAAGAAATGGCACCTGCCTTAACGGGTTTCGAGGCTTTACTTTCTTTACATGGCAAAGTGGAGCCTCTACCATAAGATCTTTATGGTATCCCTATGTTAGGTAAAACATATATATACATATATATATATATATATATATATATATATATATATATATATAATATATATATATATATATATATATATATATATATATATATATATATATATATATATATATATATATATATGTATATATATATCATATATATATATATATATATATATATACATATATATATATATATATATATATATATATATATATATATATATATATATATATATATATATATTATATATATATATATATATATATATATATATATATATGTGTGTGTGTGTATATATATTCGGAAGTTATAAAAAAAAATCAAATACTAATAAAGATTACGCAAAAAAAAGTTTAGAAAGATAAATACATTTTCTGTTTAGTTTTACAATTTAAGTTTAGTTTTACTGTTTCAACCGGACACTTTTCTTCTTCACTGTTTTTCATTTTTGTTCCATTTCGTTAAAAGTTATGAAAAAATCTCCAGACAAATATAATTTTAGCCCCATTCTTATCTGTGGTAATTTCGGTAAGCTTTATCTTTGATTTGAACAAGCTTCAATATTAAGTTTTAGTTCCGGTTGTCTTATATTTAACTGATTTACATCAATTATTTATGATTGGTCTAGGCGTTAATGAAAATCTTCTTTTTATTGACAAAACTTTTTAGAAAAGGTTTTGAAAAGTTAATTCCATTAAAAGAGACATTAGTTGAGAATTAATGGACAAGAAATTTCAGTGAATTTTCAGATATGACCTTAATTGATCTGGGTTTCTTTAATATAGGTGACTCCATTCACTCTCCTCTCCCCCCCCCCCGTAAAAAGATCGTTCGAGCTCGATTATAAAGTCCATAATGAAAAGGGCTATTAAATTTATAGAAAACAGATTAGAATTGCATTGTAGGAAGCACTATAAAGTCTTGTGATATGATACCTTATTCTACTCAACATATAATTAAAAAATGTTCTGATACAACTC
Organism: Artemia sinica; assembly: GCA_027921565.1. Lineage (NCBI taxonomy): Eukaryota > Metazoa > Arthropoda > Branchiopoda > Anostraca > Artemiidae > Artemia > Artemia sinica. The sequence continues at coordinate 52,448,211 of CM051265.1, forward strand.
AATTTTATCCCAAGACTTCATTTCCTCCCTCCTGATCCTCCCGACACTAACGCTGGAAAAGAGCATGACAGTTCTAATTGGGAATGATCACTAATTAAAAAAATACTATAATACATGTACTTTAAGATTTGCCGATTGTTGAATATCGGTATAATAAAATTTAAATCTGAGGTGTTACTGGAGTTGTACAGATACCTGTAAGTCTGATCTTTTTGTAAAATATATAGGTTAGAGGGAATAGAGGCTTTAGCATCTGAGAACGTGGAACTGTATCATTTTTAATCTGCGTTAAAGTGACCGCATAGCCAAATTTGCTCCCTAATGCCCTAATTTTATGCGTAATTTTTAATAATCTGGCGCATGCTGGCGCGAATTTATGATTTGAAGTAGAGTTGCGATAGTTAGTTGGCATGTATAAACATAATACAGTTACATCTACTAAATTAACAGCAATAAATGCATCATCAGCATCAATCAGTTTGCTGTGAAACTTTTTATGAACGGCAACTACGAGACCAACCGACTTTCGGCCTCGTGTCTTCTTGGCAGGATGAATAAAAAAGTTGTTATCGTCTGACAACTCAAACCGGATAGCATTAGTAGAATTTAGAAAGTGTTCATCAAAGCACACTAGATCAAGTGAACTAAAAGACATCTAACTTTTCCTTGGCCCCATTCACGTTGTGGAACATAAGCTTAACGCTAGTTGTATCATTACTTATCATTGTTTTCTTGTGATGGAAACTCGGGGGTATGACTGGGGAAACGAATTATCACTACGAGGTGAATGCCTCTTAATATCGGGCTGGAGGAAACTGCTGTTGACATGATTACCGGAACAGTTTGCACATTTCACAATAGTTGCTATACATGGGCTATCACGAGTGCTACTGTAACCCTTATCGCCACATATACTGCACTTCGAATCATACAATCCCTACTGCACTACTGCATACAATCACGAGCAATATGGCCAAAACCTTGACGCTTAAAACATTGTTTGGGACTAATCATAGGCTTCGAAACACGGAACAGGGAAAATTCAATTATGAGGCCGAATCTCACAGCGTATTCAAGATCTTCTTTGCTGCTAAAAGTGAGCTGCACGACAGAAGACTGACCAAAACGTCTGGTGCTGGTGATACTAGTAATCAAACCGCGATTTGTAGATGTGTCAAAACCTTTATCGATTCGTATTAGTCATAAATGCTCATTTTTTAACACTTTCGAGCGAATGTTTAGGCCTACAGGAATAGTTGCTGGCACACTTATGGCAGCGGCTTCATAAGACATATGTTTAAATCAACTGTGTAATTTAAACAAAAACATTTATTATTTCCCACTTTGTTGGGTAGCTCACACTGAGGCTTATGAGAAGTACGGTCGCTCAGTTGTTTATAATTTTTGCCTAGCGTATAAATTCCTCTAAGCAACTTTTTTAAAAAATGGTTAAGTTCTTAAATGGATTTTCAAATTTCCAACATGAATGAATCACCATTTCTATTAATCAGTGAATACTGCTCGCAATTCTCTCAGCTATTCCGTGTAAATTCTTGTTCAATCTCTTTTGCTTGTCTCGAATTCATATTGACTGGTATCAAACGAAATCATCGTGAAGAATTTTACCGCATTTCTATTAACCCCCGGTCAATGTAGCTTACTGTAATTAGGTGCAATCGAATAAGCGCAGTTATCATGCTTGATTGAATGGCGTGTTTTCTTATTGTACCAACAATTATAGTTGAAAATAAAAAAAAATTACTATATTCAAACTTCTTGCAGCTCCATTGCACCTTTGAAAGGTTCTAACAGGAAAGGCCTTTAAATTATACTGATTGATGAATCCACCAAGAATTTATTTTTCTAGAAAAGAATGAATTGCAGCTTACGAGACCTGAAGAACAATAAGCAAATAATTAATTTTGTTCGTTTCAATAAACGCTTTTGAATGCAATGCAGTAGATGCAATCGGCCATTAAATGCCAAAAATTAAAATCTAATTGCAGCAAACTTATTGAACGTACCGTAAATTAGGGATTTCTTCCAACTCAAAATTAGTTCACTTATTGTTTAAATTCTTTAGGCAACCAATTTACTATTTTTAGGGATATTGCAGCAGCTTGTTCTAACAACTGGTACAGAGGAAGATATGGGAGCTCTTCTTGGCTTGCTCCAAAATTCAAATTTAATTGAGCTTAAAATTGATGTCATGAAGGTAGAACAACTTATCTTTTCATTCATATATACATCTTTTTCTAGTAAATTTGCTTATTTTGACTCCTCTAATTTAGACTAGTTCACATTGTGTTAAAACGATATGAATAAATGGATTTTACAACATTCTTCCAAAATACTCTGCTTATATCGCCTGAGTATCATATTGTGTTCCTCAGTTGTAAAATACGGATAATTCCTTATTGTAAATGTAAAAAATACGGATAATTCTGTATATTGTAAAAATACGGATAAAAAATCCTTATCTTAATATAGTCTTATCCGCATTAAATAAGGACATATTACATAAGGATCGACCGAACTTATTCCCTATTGAATAAAAATATTAATACTTATTTTAATATTACTTAGACCCTTCGTTTCTTTGCTTTGTATGTTTTTTGGTTTTTTGTTTTATGCTGTTTTTGATATTTTTATGGCGAAATGTATTATTTCTTTTATATATCGTCCTATGTGCTTACCTCAACTTTCCGAGCTTTGCTCTCCATTAGGGGTTAATTTTTTTTTATATCTTTAAATGAATCAAATAAAACAGTTTAAAACAGTTTGTCAAAATAAAAATTGATAGTTGAGTTTTTCAAGTTGCTTTTCAGTTGAATGGGGTGTACAAAAAACTTTGAGAAGACATCAATTTTTTTTTTACATTCATTGTTTATATTCATTTTTATCACCTTTTACGTGTCGAACGAACATGTCGGGGAGGGGGGGGGGTGTCAAGCCCCTTAACCCTTAATTTCTTTAAATTTAATTTCTAGCCCTTGTCCACGAGGCTGTCGGGTCATGTAAGCTCAAAAGATATTTTAATTGTACCTCTTAACTACTCGGAAATAAATTATTAAAATTAAAATTAAATACTACAATAAATACATAAATACACTTAAGCGCTAGAGGTCCCAAGAAACATAGCTTGTAGAGGACCTCGTATCAATCACAAAATCCACACAAAACAAATCAGGGAAGGAAAAAAAATATAACAATATATCAAAAATATAAACACAATGCGAGAAAAATCAACAAAAAAAAAACAAAAAACAAAAAAAACAAACAACTGCTACACAATAACCTTTGACTTAATTTTATCCAGACTGAAAATGTCCTGTTATTTATTAAAATTCCAACCATTAATAATATTATTAAACAACGGGGTTCGAATCTCATTCAACATAATAAGAGAGGAGAAAAGAAAAAAAAAACTATATAAAGCAAAGCGGAAAAAATTGATAAAGCAAAATGAATAAAGAAATAAAGAAAAAAAACGAAATTACTTCAAGCCTTAGAGAATATTTTTCTGCAAAGGGAAGAAGAGTTTTTGATAAGAGAAAGTTCACTGGGAATAGAGTACAAAGAGCAATTGCTCTATAAATTGGTGACCTCGGAGCTGCTGAGGATACCCTCTTAGGCAACCGAAAGTGATTAAGTTTTCTTTTATTAATCTATTTTATTATCTGTGTTTTGTTTTTTAGTTTATTCGTTAGCTAGTTTATTTCGAAATGTATGATATCTGCTAGTCAGAGGCAATGCTGTAGCGTTGCCTATAGTAAAGGCCATACGGCTCCAATGTTTTATTATTATTAGTTAAAAAAAAACTTCCGAAAAATAAGTTTTTCAAAGAAAAGTAAAGGCCATTTTAAACTTAAGCTCAGGAGATACAAATACCGGTTAAAATTCAAACTCAAAACGACCAGAAATTACTATTAAAGAATAAATGAAACCCAAAACGAACAGAAATTAAATAAACAATCATAGCAAAAAACATACAACAAGTAATAATATAAATGAATAAATAGATCTTAAAGCGAGTAATGCTTATATTGAATATGAAAATCAAGCTTAAAACGAAAACAAATATATTGCTATTAAAGTATAAATGAAACTTAAAACGAACAGAAATTAAATAAACAATCAATGTGAACAAACATACAATATATATTAATGTAAATGAATAAATAAATCTTAAAACGAGTGAAACTTAAATTGAATATGCAAATCAAGTTTGAATCGAATAAAAATAACTACAAACAAGAGTTTGGGTATCGGGGGGGGAGGATTGGTGGGTATTGGCCCACCAATATTCTATCGGAGTGATTAATATTTATTTTTTGTTCGTTTTGGGTTTCATTTATTTATTGATACTGATTTGGGGTAGTTGTATGCTTGGTAGATTATATGATAGTCCGGACGCCAGGTGTTGAAAATGTGAACCATACCACGACGGAATGGGGCTGCTACGAGAATTAGCCTACCCTCCACCCCCTAAATTGACCATGCGGATTCAAAAATACCAATGGCACTTGCTTGCGAGTGGTGGAACACTCCGAAACTTGACATTTTATTATATTTTGGTGTTTCAGGCAAGAAAATGCATGTTCCACAAAGTTTGAGGTGCAGTTTTCCGCTCAAATAGAAATGCCTAGATGCCATAGAATCTTTTCATAACAAACTAACACGATTAGTTACACGAAAAAATGGCAAAACTATATGAGTCTTGAACAGTCTTGGAAAGTATAAACAAAATCAAATTGAATATTAGATATATAATGATATTAATTGTTGAAAGATCCATCAGTTCAAGATTTTTTTTCACTGTAATTTTTATTTTCATTTTCAATGCTGTAAGAACTGGAAAATAATAAATTTGTAATATACGAGTAATTCGTTTTCAGTGAAGCACCAATGACGCAGAAGGCTTTAGGTTTTTACAGTTAAAGAAGGGGGCAGTATCCAAATTTTGCTTGTAGTGAAACTATATTTGTCTTGACCAATCTTGAAAAGAACTAATAAATTAAACTGAATATTTGATGCATAATGATATTAATTGCTAAAAGCTCATCAGTTCAAAATTTTACTGTAATTTAATATTTATTCAATGTCAAAAGAAACATTTGTAATATATTTTTCAGTAAGCGCAATGACGCAGTAGGTTTTAGGCTACTGCAGTGAGACGATACCCAAACTCTTGTTTGTAGTGTAGTGTTGTTTGTAATAGCAAAATATTTGTTTTCGTTTTAAGCTTGATTTTCATATTCAATCTAAGCATTACTCGCTTTAAGATCTATTTATTCATTTATATTATTACTTGTTGTATGTTTTTTGCTATGATTGTTTATTTAATTTCTGTTCGTTTTGGGTTTCATTTATTCTTTAATAGTAATTTCTGGTCGTTTTGAGTTTGAATTTTAACAGGTATTTGTATCTCCTGAGCTTAAGTTTAAAATGGCCTTTACTTTTCTTTGAAAAACTTATTTTTCGGAAAGTTTTTTTTAATTAATTTTTGTTCGTTTTTGATTGCAAAAAGTTTCAAGTTTTTATGGCATGGGGGGGGGGTGTTTACTGTCCGATTATTCTTGACTTTAAAAAACGGATCTTGAACTTTCAATTTAAATCGAATGAGGCCTTTTTCTAAGTCTATACGATTACCTCTTTGATAAATACCTTATATTTGAACAATAGACAGCTTGCATAACTTGTGGACAGAGATTGACAACAATGAATGGATTGAAAACATAGCTCCCATAAGGGGGTTTAGACCATTTCACTTGCTGACACAAAGGGATCACGACTGTTTGGAATTGACCTTAATAGGAATTTGTGTGCCAAAGCAATTTTGCATCTATCACAGAGTATGTATTTTAACCTTATAATTGGATAATTATAATAGATTTCCTATGTGTTCTTCCCATACAAAACCCCTTCCCATAAGTTATAAATCCCCCTTAATAAGTTATGCCCCAGGGCATAACTTACAACGCCTACCCCTGGGCCCTGGTGGGCTGTGTCGACACCGGAGTTTTTTGTTATCAGAACTTCGAACTATTTTAACAAAATGTCTATCTCAAAATTTTTATCTGATGCATTTAGGGCGTGGAGGAGGGAGAGGGGCTAGTTGCCCTTCAATCTCTTTTGACTCTGAAAAAGTGAACAAGAACTTTTAATTTTCAATCAAATGAGCCCTCTAAAAATTATACGAGCATCCCTTCCATAAGAAATAATATGAAGGATTCGGAGAATCCTTAAATTACAACCCTTGCCCTGAGGGCTTTGGGGGAGTTGTAATCCTCTAAGACCTAATTTCCAGAACTTAAAACTACGTTTAATAAAATGGCTGTATTAAAATTTTGATTGGATGTGTTTTGGGGAAAAGGTGGGCGTGAGAGGGGGGTTAATTGCCCTCAAATCACTTTCGACTATTACAAAGGGCACTAGCACTCGGAATTTTCAATCGAATGAGCCTTTTTTGAAGTTTCTACGACACCGCCTTCTATAAAAACCTTATATGCCCCCAGGGCATAACTTAAAACCCTTGCCCTGAGGGTTGTGGGGGATTGTCCTCCTCAAAAACATATTTTCTATCTGGAAATCAACTACGCTGAACAAAATGGCTATCTCAAAATTTTGATTGGATGTGTTTGGGGGAATGATGGGCGTGGGGGGGGGGGGGGGGGCTAGTTGCCCTCCAATCACTTTCGACTATTAAAAAGGGCACTAGCCCTTTAAATTTCCAATTGAATGTGCCTGTTTTGAAGTTTCTACGACAACGCCTTCTATAAAAACCTTATATGCCCCCAGGGCATAACTTAAAACTCTTGCCATGAGGGTTGTGGGGGAGTGTCCTCCTCAAAAACATATTTTATATCTGGAAATCAACTACACTGAACAAAATGGCTATCTCAAAAGTTTGATTGGATGTGTTTGGGGAAATGATTGGCGTGGGGGGGGGGGGGCATATAATGCCCCTATGTATAAGGTTTTTTATAGGCATATAAGGTTTTTATAGAAGGCGTTGTCGTAGAAACTTCAAAACAGGCTCATTCGATTGGAAATTAAAGGGCTAGTGCCCTTTTTAATTGTCGAAAGTAAGAAAGGCTAGTTGCCCTCCAATCACTTTCGACTATTAAAAAGGGCACTAGCCCTTTAAATTTCCAATTGAATGTGCCTGTTTTGAAGTTCCTACGACAACGCCTTCTATAAAAACCTTATATGCCCCCAGGGCATAACTTAAACCTCTTGCCCTGAGGGTTGTGGGGGAGTGTCCTCCTCAAAAACATATTTTATATCTGGAAATCAACTACACTGAACAAAATGACTATCTCAAAAGTTTGATTGGATGTGTTTGGGGAAATGATTGGCGTGTGGGGGGGGGCTAGTTGCCCTCCAATCACTTTCGACAATTAAAAAGGGCACTAGCCCTTTAATTTCCAATCGAATGAGCCTGTTTTGAAGTTTCTACGACAACGCCTTCTATAAAAACCTTATATGCCCCCAGGGCATAACTTAAAACCCTTGCCCTAAGGGTTGTGGGGGAGTGTCCTCCTGAAAAATTTATTTTCAATCTGGAAATCAACTACGCTGAACAAAATGGCTATCTCAAAATTTTGATTGGTGTGTTTGGGGGAATGATGGGCGTAGGGGGGGGACTTGTTGCCCTCCAATCACTTTTGACTATTAAAAAGGGCACTATCCCTTTGAATTTCCAATCGAATGAGCCTTTTTTTAAGTTTCTATGACAACGCCTTCTATAAAAACCTTATATTCCCCAGGGCATAACTTAAAACCCTTGCCCTGAGGGTTGGGGGGGATTGTCCTCCTCAAAAACATGTTTTCTATATGAAAATCAACTACGCTGAACAAAATGGCTATCTCAAAATTTTGATTGGATGTGTTTGGGGGAATGATGGGCGAGGGGGGGGGGCTAGTTGCCCTCCAATCATTGTCGACTAGTAAAAAGGGCACTATCCCTTTGAATTTCCAATCGAATGAGCCTTTTTTAAAGTTTTTATGACAACGCCTTCTATAAAAACCTTATATTCCCCCAGGGCATATCTTAAAACCCTTGCCCTGAAGGTTCTGGGGGAGTGTCCTCCTCAAAAATATATTTTCTATCTGGAAATCAACTACGCTGAGCAAAATAGCTATCTGAAAATTTTGATTGGATGTGTTTGGGGAAATGATGGGCGTGGGGTGGGGGAAGGGGGCTAGTTACACTCCAATCACTTTCGACCATTAAAAAGGGCACTAGCCCTTTAATTTCCAATCGAATGAGCATGTTTTGAAGTTTCTACGACAACGCCTTCTATAAAAACCTTATATGCCCCCAGGGCATAACTTAAAACCCTTGCCCTGAGGGTTGTGGGGGAGTATCCTCCTCAAAAATATATTTTCTATCTGGAAATCAACTACGCTGAACAAAATGGCTATCTCAAAATTTTGATTGGATGTGTTTGGGGGAATGATGGGCGTGAGGGGGGGCTAGTTGCCCTCCAATCATTTTTGACTACTAAAAAGGGCACTAGCCCTTTAATTTCCAATCGAATGAGCCTGTTTTGAAGTTTCTACGACAACGCCTTGTATAAAACCTTATATGCCCCCAGGGCATAACTTAAAACCCTTGCCCTGAGGGTTGTGGGGGAGTGTCCTCCTCAAAAATATATTTTCTATCTGGAAATCAACTACGCTGAACAAAATGGCTATCTCAAAATTTCGATTGGATGTGTTTGGGGAGAATGATGGGCGTGGGGGGGGGGCTAGTTGCCCTCCAATCATTTTCGACTATTAAAAAGGGCACTGAAACTCTCGATTTCCAATTGAATGAGCCCCCTTTGAAGCTTCTACGACGACCCCTTATATATGAAGTGCCTCTGGGAAAAAAAAATAATAATAAATCAGAGGCAACGCTGTAGCGTTGCCTATAGTAAAGGCCATACGGCTCCAATGTTTTATTATTGTTATTTATTATTTATTTTGTTTTTCCCAGAGGCACTTCATATGGAAGGGGTCGTCGTAGAAGCTTCAAAAGGGGCTCATTCGATTGGAAATCGAGAGTTCTAGTGCCCTTTTTAATCGTCGAAAATGATTGGAGGGCAACTAGCCCCCCCCCCCCCCCACGCCCATCATTCCCCCAAACACATCCAATCAAAATTTTGAGATAGCCAATTTGTTCAGAGTAGTTCATTTCCAGATAGAAAATATATTTTTGAGGAGGATACCCGCCCACAACCCTCAGGGCAAGGGTTTTAAGTTATGCCCCGGGGGCATATAAGGTTTTTATAGAAGGCGTTGTCGTAGAAACTTCAAAACAGGCTCATTCAATTGGAAATTAAAGAGCTAGTGCCCTTTTTAACAGTCGAAAGTGATTGGAGTGTAACTAGCCCCCCTCCCCCCCCCCCCCCCCCACGCACCATACATTTCCTTAAACACATCCAATCAAAATTTTGAGACAGCCAATTTGTTCAGTGTAGTTGATTTCCACATAGAAAATATATTTTTGAGGAGGATACCCCCCACAACCCTCAGAGCAAGGGTTTTAAGTTATGCCCTGGGGGCATATAAGGTTTTTATAGAAGGCGTTGTCGTAGAAACTTCAAAACAGGCTCATTCAATTGGAAATTAAAGAGCTAGTGCCCTTTTTAATAGTCGAAACTGATTGGAGTGTAACTAGCCCCCTCCCCCCCACGCCCATCATTTCCCCAAACACATCCAATCAAAATTTTCGGATAGCCATTTTGTTCAGCGTAGATGATTTCCAGATAGAAAATATATTTTTGAGGTGGACACTTCCCCACAACCCTCAGGGCAAGGGTTTTAAGTTATGCCCTGGGGGCATATAAGGTTTTTATAGAAGGCATTCTCGTAGAAACTTCAAAACAGGCTCATTCGATTGGAAATTAAAGGGCTATTGCCCTTTTTAATGGTCCAAAATGATTGGAGGTCAACTAGCCCCCCCCACGCCATCATTCCCCCAAACACTTCCAATCAAAATTTTGAGATAGCCATTTTGTTCAGCGTAGTTGATTTCCAGATAGAAAATATATTTTTGAAGAGGACACTCCCCCACAACCCTCAGGGCAAGGGTTTTAAGATATGCCCTGGGGGCATATAAGGTTTTTATAGAAGGCGTTGTCGTAGAAACTTCAAAATTTTGAGGAGACCCCCCACAACCCTCAGGGCAAGGTTTAAGTTATGCCCTGGGGCATTAGGTTTATAGAGGGCGTTGTCGTAGAGACTTCAAAAAGGTTCATTCGATTGGAAATCAAAGGGATAGTGCCCTTTTTAATAGTCAAAAGTGATTGGAGGGCAACTAGTCCCCCCCTCCCTACGCCCATCATTCCCCTAAGACACATCCAATCAAAATTTTTAGATAGCCATTTTTGTTCAGCGTAGTTGATTTCCAGATTGAAAATATCTTTTTGAGGAGGACACTCCCACACAACCCTCAGGGCAAAGGTTTTAAGTTATGCCCTGGGGGCATTTAGGGTTTTTATAAAAGGCGTTGTCGTAGAAACTTCAAAACAGGCTCATTCGATTGGAAATTAAAGGGCTAGTGCCCTTTTAATAGTTGAAAGTGATTGGAGGGCAAGCTAGCCCCCCCCCCCCTACGCCCATCATTTCCCCAAACACATCCAATCAAACTTTTGAGATAGCCATTTTGTTCAGTGTAGCTGATTTCCAGATAGAAAATATGTTTTTGAGGAGGACACTCCCCCAGAACCTTCAGGGCAAGGGTTTTAAGATATGCCCTGGGGGCATACCATTATTTCCCCAAACACATCCAATCAAACTTTTGAGATAGCCATTTTGTTCAGTGTAGCTGATTTCCAGATAGAAAAATATGTTTTTGAGGAGGACACTCCCCCACAACCCTCGGCAAGAGTTTTAAGTTATACCCTGGGGGCATATAAGGTTTTTATAGAAGGCGTTGTCGTAGAAACTTCAAAAAGGCTCATTCGATTGGAAATTCCAAGGGCTAGTGCCCTTTTCAATAGTCGAAAGTGATTTGAGGGCAACTAGACCCCCCTCCCACGCCCACCATTTCCCCAAACACATCCAATCAAAATTTTAAGACGCCATTTTATTAACGTAGTTTAGTTCTGGAAATTAGGTCTTTGAGGATTACAACTCCCCCAAAGCCTCAGGGCAAGGTTGTATTTAAGTATCTCCGATCCTCCATATTATTTCTTATGAAGGATGCTCGTATAAACTTAAGAGGGCTCATTCGATTGGAAATTAAAGGGCTAGTGCCCTTTTTAATGGTCGAAAGTGATTGGAGTGCAACTAGCCCCCCCCCCACGCCCATCATTTCCCCAAACACATCCAATCAAAATTCTGAGATAGCCATTTTGTTCAGCGTAGTTGATTTCCAGATAGAAAATATGTTTTTGAGGAGGACACTCCCCAGAACCTTCAGGGCAAGGGTTTTAAGATATGCTCTGGGGGCATATAAGGTTTTATAGAGGGCGTTGTCGTAGAGACTTCAAAAAAGGTTCATTCGATTGGAAATTCAAAGGGATAGTGCCCTTTTTAATAGTCAAAAGTGATTGGAGGGCAACTAGCCCCCCCCTCCCTACGCCCATCATTCCCCTAGACACATCCAATCAAAATTTTTAGATAGCCATTTTTGTTCAGCGTAGTTGATTTCCAGATTGAAAATATATTTTTGAGGAGGACACTCCCACCACAACCCTCAGGGCAAAGGTTTTAAGTTATGCCCTGGGGGCATTTAGGTTTTTATAAAAGGCGTTGTCGTAGAAACTTCAAAACAGGCTCATTCGATTGGAAATTAAAGGGCTAGTGCCCTTTATAATAGTTGAAAGTGATTGGAGGGCAGCTAGCCCCCCCCCCTACGCCCATCATTTCCCCAAACACATCCAATCAAACTTTTGAGATAGCCATTTTGTTCAGTGTAGCTGATTTCCAGATAGAAAATATGTTTTTGAGGAGGACACTCCCCCAGAACCTTCAGGGCAAGGGTTTTAAGATATGCCCTGGGGGCATACCATATTTCCCCAAACACATCCAATCAAACTTTTGAGATAGCCATTTTGTTCAGTGTAGCTGATTTCCAGATAGAAAATATGTTTTTGAGGAGGACACTCCCCCACAACCCTCGGCAAGAGTTTTAAGTTATACCCTGGGGGCATATAAGGTTTTTATAGAAGGCGTTGTCGTAGAAACTTCAAAAAAGGCTCATTCAATTGGAAATTAAAGAGCTAGTGCCCTTTTAACAGTCAAAAGTGATTGGAGTGTAACTAGCCCCCTCCCCCCCCCACGCACATCATTTCCTCAAACACATCCAATCAAAATTTTGAGACAGCCAATTTGTTCAGTGTAGTTGATTTCCACATAGAAAATATATTTTTGAGGAGGATACCCCCCACAACCCTCAGGCAAGGGTTTTAAGTTATGCCCTGGGGCATATAAGGTTTTTATAGAAGGCGTTGTCGTAGAAACTTCAAAACAGGCTCATTCAATTGGAAATTAAAGGGCTAGTGCCCTTTTTAATAGTCGAAACTGATTGGAGTGTAACTAGCCCCCTCCCCCCCACGCCCATCATTTCCCCAAACACATCCAATCAAAATTTTCGGATAGCCATTTTGTTCAGCGTAGTTGATTTCCAGATAGAAAATATATTTTTGAGGTGGACACTTCCCCACAACCCTCAGGGCAAAGGTTGTAAGTTATGCCCTGGGGGCATATAAGGTTTTTATAGAAGGCATTCTTGTAGAAACTTCAAAACAGGCTCATTCGATTGGAAATTAAAGGGCTATTGCCCTTTTTAATGGTCCAAAATGATTGGAGGGCAACTAGCCCCCCCCACGCCCATCATTCCCCCAAACACATCCAATCAAAATTTTGAGATAGCCATTTTGTTCAGCATAGTTGATTTCCAGATAGAAAATATATTTTTGAAGAGGGACACTCCCCCACAACCTCAGGGCAAGGGTTTTAAGATATGGCCTGGGCGCATATAAGGTTTTTATAGAAGGCGTTGTCGTAGAAACTTCAAAATTTTTGAGGAGGACACTCCCCCACAACCCTCAGGGCAAGGGTTTTAAGTTATGCCCTGGGGCATATTAGGTTTTATAGAGGGCGTTGTCGTAGAGACTTCAAAAAAGGTTCATTCGATTGGAAATTCAAAGGGATAGTGCCCTTTTTAATAGTCAAAAGTGATTGGAGGGCAACTAGTCCCCCCCTCCCTACGCCCATCATTCCCCTAGACACATCCAATCAAAATTTTTAGATAGCCATTTTTGTTCAGCGTAGTTGATTTCCAGATTGAAAATATCTTTTTGAGGAGGACACTCCCACACAACCCTCAGGGCAAAGGTTTTAAGTTATGCCCTGGGGGCATTTAGGGTTTTTATAAAAGGCGTTGTCGTAGAAACTTCAAAACAGGCTCATTCGATTGGAAATTAAAGGGCTAGTGCCCTTTATAATAGTTTGAAAGTGATTGGAGGTTAGCTAGCCCCCCCCCCCCTACGCCCATCATTTCCCAAAACACATCCAATCAAACTTTTGAGATAGCCATTTTGTTCAGTGTAGCTGATTTCCAGATAGAAAATATGTTTTTGAGGAGGACACTCCCCCAGAACCTTCAGGGCAAGGGTTTTAAGATATGCCCTGGGGGCATACCATTATTTCCCCCAAACACATCCAATCAAACTTTTGAGATAGCCATTTTGTTCAGTGTAGCTGATTTCCAGATAGAAAATATGTTTTTGAGGAGGACACTCCCCCACAACCCTCGGCAAGAGTTTTAAGTTATGCCCTGGGGGCATATAAGGTTTTTATAGAAGGCGTTGTCGTAGAAAACTTCAAAAAAGGCTCATTCGATTGGAAATTCCGAGGGCTAGTGCCCTTTTCAATAGTCGAAAGTGATTTGAGGGCAACTAACCCCCCTCTCACGCCCACCTTTTCCCCAAACACATCCAATCAAAATTTTAAGACGCCATTTTATTAAACGTAGTTTTAAGTTCTGGAAATTAGGTCTTTGAGGATTACAACTCCCCAAAGCCCTCAGGGCAAGGGTTGTAATTTAAGGATTCTCCGAATCCTCCATATTATTTCTTATGGAAAGATGCTCGTATAAACTTTAGAGAGGGCTCGTTTGATTGGAAATTGAAAGTTCTTATTCACTTTTTAAGAGTAAAAAGAGATTGAAGGGCAACTAGCCCCTCTCCCTCCTCCATGCCCTCAATGCATCAGATAAAAATTTTGAGATAGACATTTTGTTAAAATAGTTCGAAGTTCTGATAACAAAAAATCCGGTGTCGACACAGCCCACCAGGGCCCAGGGGTAGGCGTTGTAAGTTATGCCCTGGGGCATAACTTATTAAGGGGGGTTTATCTATGGAAGGGGTTTTGTATGGGAAGAACACATAGGAAATCTATTATAAATATCCAATTATAAGGTTAAAATACATACTCTGTGATAGATGCAAAATTGCTTTGGCACACAAATTCCTATTAAGGTCAATTCCAAACAGCCGTGATCCCTTTGTGTCAGCAAGTGAAATGGTCTAAACCCCCTTATGGGAGCTATTTTTTCAATCCATTCATTGCTGTCAATCGTTGTCCACAAGTTATGCAAGCTGTCTATTGTTCATATATAAGGTTTTTATCAAAGAGGTAATCGTATAGACTTTGATAAAAGCCTCATTCGATTTAAATTAAAAGTTCTAGATCCGTTTTTTAAAGTCAAGAATAATCGGACAGTAAGCACCCCCCCCCCCATGCCAAAAAAAACTTGAAACTTTTTGCAATCAAAAACGAACAAAAATTAATTTAAAAAAACTTTCCGAAAAATAAGTTTTTCAAAGAAAAGTAAAGGCCATTTTAAACTTAAGCTCAGGAGATACAAATACCTGTTAAAATTCAAACTCAAAACGACCAGAAATTACTATTAAAGAATAAATGAAACCCAAAACGAACAGAAATTAAATAAACAATCATAGCAAAAAACATACAAGAAGTAATAATATAAATGAATAAATAGATCTTAAAGCGAGTAATGCTTAGATTGAATTTGAAAATCTAGCTTAAAACGAAAACAAATATTTTGCTATTAAAGTATAAATGAAACTTAAAACGAACAGAAATTAAATAAAAAATCAATGCGAACAGAACATACAATATATATTAATGTAAATGAATAAATAAATCTTAAAGCGAGTGAAACTTAAATTGAATATGCAAATCAATTTGAATCGAATAAAAATAACTACAAACAAGAGTTTGGGTATCGTCTCACTGCAGAAGCCTAAAACCTACTGCGTAATTGGCGCTTTACTGAAAACGAATTATATTACAAATGTTTTCTTTTGTACTTAATATTGAAAATAAATATTAAAATTACAGTAAAATTTTAAACTGATGAGCTTTTAGCAATTAATATCATTATGCATCAAATATTCAGTTTAATTTATTAGTTCTTTTCAAGATTGGTCAAGACAAATATAGTTTGACTACAAGCAAAATTTGGATACCGCCCCCTTCTTTAATTGTAAAAACCTAAAGCCTTCTGCGTCATTGGTGCTTCACTGAAAACGAATTACTCGTATATTACTGATGGATCTTTCAACAATTAATATCATTATATATCTAATATTCAATTTGATTTTGTTTATACTTTCCAAGACTGTTCAAGACTCATAAAGTTTTGCCATTTTTTTTTTAACTGTGCCATTTTTTTTAACTAATCGTGTTAGTTTGTTATGAAAACATTCTATGGCTTCTAGGCATTTCTATTTGAGCGGAAAACTGCACCTCAAACTTTGTGGAACATGCATTTTCTTGCATGAAACACCAAAATATAATAAAATGTCAAGTTTCGGAGTGTTTCACCACTCGCAACCAAGTGCCATTGGTATTTTTGAATCCGCATGGTCAATTTAGGGGGTGGAGGGTAGGCTAATTCTCGTAGCAGCCCCATTCTGTCGTGGTATGGTTCACATTTTCAACACCTGGCGTCCGGACTATCATATAATCTACCAAGCATACAACTACCCCAAATCAGTATCAATAAATAAATGAAACCCAAAACGAACAAAAATTAAAGTAAATATTAGAGTCAAACTCAAAACGAGCATAAATTAATGTGAATAGGGTTCAAAACCCCTATGCTTTCTAAAAACGAGAATATAATTTGTACTTTACTGAAAAAAAATTCAAATGAGTTTACTGAAAAAAAATGTGCATTGTTAATTTGATATACATATGCTGATATTTATTCCCTAAAATCTTAATTAATTTTTGATTTCTTAAAGTTACAAAAGTGAAAATATTTCAAAGAATTGTTTTCAGTAAAGCGCCAATGACGCAGTAGGTTTTAGGCTTCTGCAGTGAGACGATACCAAACTCGTGTTTGTAGTTATTTTTATTCGATTCAAACTTGATTTGCATATTCAATTTAAGTTTCACTCGTTTTAAGATTTATTTATTCATTTACATTAATATATATTGTATGTTTAGTTCGCATTGATTTTTATTTAATTTCTGTTCGTTTTAAGTTTCATTTATACTTTAATAGCAAATATTTGTTTTCGTTTTAAGCTAGATTTTCATATTCCATCTAAGCATTACTCGCTTTAAGATCTATTTATTCAATTATATTATTACTTGTTGTATGTTTTTTGCTATGATTGTTTATTTAATTTCTGTTCGTTTTGGGTTTCATTTATTCTTTAATAGTAATTTCCGGTCGTTTTGAGTTTGAATTTTATCAGGTATTTGTATCTCCTGAGGTTAAGTTTAAAATGGCCTTTACTTTTCTTTGAAAAGCTTATTTTTCGGAAAGTTTTTTTTTAATTAATAATAATAAAACATTGGAGCCGTATGGCCTTTAATGTAGGCAACGCTACAGCGTTGCCTCTGATTTATTATTATTTTTTTTCCCAGAGGCACTTCATATGGAAGGGGTCGTCGTAGAAGCTTCAAAGGGGCCTCATTCGATTGGAAATCGAGAGTTCTAGTGTCCTTTTTAATAGTTGAAAATCATTGGAGGGCAACTAGCCCCCCCCCCACGTTCATTATTTCCCCAAACACATCCAATCAAAATTTTCAGATAGCCATTTTGTTCAGCGTAGTTGATTTCCAGATAGAAAATATATTTTTGAGGAGGACACTCCCCCACAACCCTCAGGGCAAGGGTTTTAAGTTATGGCCTGGGGGCATATAAGGTTTTTATAGTAGGCGTTGTCGTAGAAACTTCAAAACAGGCTCATTCGATTGGAAATTAAAGGGCTAGTGCCCTTTTTAATAGTCGAAAGTGATTGGAGTGCAACTAGCCCCCCCCCACGCCCATCATCTCCCCAAACACATCCAATCAAAATTTTGAGATAGCCAATTTGTTCAGCGTAGTTGATTTCCAGATAGAAAATATGTTTTTGAGGAGGACACTCCCGCAGAACCTTCAGGGCAAGGGTTTTAAGATATGGTTTTTATAAAAGGCGTTGTCGTAGAAACTTCAAAAAGGCTCATTCGATTGGAAATTCAAAGGGATAGTGCCCTTTTTAATAGTCGAAAGTGATTGGACGGCAACTAGCCCCCCCCCCCCACGCCCATCATTCCCCCAAAGACATCCAATCAAAATTTTGAGATAGCCATTTTGTTAAGCGTAGTTGATTTTCAGATAGAAAATATGTTTTTGAGAAGGACACTCCCCCACAACCCTCAGGGCAAGGGTTTTAAGTTATGCCCTGGGGGCATATAAGGTTTTTATAGAAGGCGTTGTCATAGAAACTTCAAAAAAGGCTCTTTCGATTGGAAATTAAAGGGCTAGTGCCCTTTTTAATAGTTAAAAGTGATTGGAAATTAACTATCTTACAAACGTAAAGATAACCGGTGCAAACATAAATAAATGAATAAATCTTATATAGCTTCAATATTTTTTATTACTTTCCCCCCAGAGCTGCTTTATATGCAAGGGTTAAAAATACCATTTTGTTAAAAATAGTTGAAAGGTCAAGTAACAAAACTCTGGCGTCGACAAAACCCCCCAGTGCCCGGGGGCAGGAAGGGATTCTCGTATAAACTTCAGAGAGGGCTCATTTGATTGGAAATTGGAAGTTCTAGTCCAGCTCTTAAGAGTCAAAATTGAACGAAGGGCAACCCCCCCTCTCCCCCCCCCACACACGCCCTTTTTCCTAACCCCTTCCTTTGAACTAATTCTGTTTATACCTGAAGGTCCGATGAGAGTTAAAATGTTTTGGTATTAACACACACCTATTAGGCATCTGCTCTCCTCCCTAACAAGGAAAGAAACAGAGAGTGTAAGGCAGTGGTGGATCAAGGGGAGGGGACACTCCCCCACAACCCTCAAGGCAAGGGTTTTAAGTTATACCCTGGGGGCATATAAGGTTTTTATAGAAGGCGATGTCGTAGAAACTTCAAAAAAGGCTCATTCGATTGGAAATTCAAAAGGCTAGTGCCCTTTTTAATAGTCGAAAGTGATTTGAGGGCAACTAAATCCCCTCTCACGCCCACCTTTTCCCCAAACACATCCAATCAAAATTTTGAGACAGCCATTCTATTAAACGTAGTTTTAAGTTCTGGAAATTAGGTCTTTGAGGATGACAACTCCCCCACAGCTCTCAGGGCATGGGTTGTAATTTAAGGATTTTCCGAATCCTTCCCATTATTTCTTATGGAAGGGATGCTCGTATAAACTTTAGAGAGGGCTCATTTGACTGAAAATTGAAAGTTCTTGTTCACTTTTTAAGAGTCAAAAGAGATTGGAGGGTAACTAGCCCCCTCCCCCCTCCTCCAAGCCCTAAATGCATCAGATAAAAATTTTGAGATAGACATTTTGTTAAAATAGTTCAAAGTTCTGATAACAAAAAACTCTGGTGTCGACACAGCCCACCAGGGCCCGGGGGTAGGCGTTTTAAGTTATGCCCTAGGGCATAACTTATTAAGGGGGGTTTATAACTTATGGGAAGGGGTTTTGTATGGGAAGAACACATAGGAAATCTATTATAATTATCCAATTATAAGGTTAAAATACATACTCTGTGATAGATGCAAAATTGCTTTGGCACACAAAATCCTATTAAGGTCAATTCCAAACAGCCGTGAATCCTTTGTATGGAAAGAACACATAGGAAATCTATTATAAATATCCAATTATAAGGTTAAAATACATACTCTGTGATAGATGCAAAATTGCTTTGGCACACAAAATCCTATTAAGGTCAATTCCAAACAGCCGTGAATCCTTTGTATGGGAAGAACACATAGGAAATCTATTATAATTATGTATCTATTATAATTATATATCTATTATAATTATCCAATTATAAGGTTTAAAATACATACTCTGTGATAGATGCAAAATTGCTTTGGCACACAAAATCCTATTAAGGTCAATTCCAAACAGCCGTGAATCCTTTGTGTCAGCAAGTGAAATGGTCTAAACCCATTTATTGGAGCTATTTTTTTCAATCCATTCATTGTTGTCATTGCTGTCCTCAAGTTATGCAAGCTGTCTATTGTTCATATATAAGGTTTTTATCAAAGAGGTAATTGTATAGACTTTCGAGGCGGTGGGGTCGGACTGTACTTTCGGGAAGACTTACCTTGTAAATTACTAAGTCAGCCCAGTGAATCATGCCATGAAGTAATTTGGGTCGAATGCAAACCAAAGCGCCTATCAAAGCGATATTCGTGCTTGGTTGTAGCTGCAGTTTACTACCCCGAAAGTGCAAAGAACAGAAAAGAACTGATCCAGTATATCCACAACTGCACTGATAACCTACGCCGCAGACACGCAGCGCCTGCTTTTGTAATCGCTGGTGATTTCAATCAGACTAATAAGGCATGGGTCTCCAGCATGCTTGACCTTAAGCAAGTTGTCTCAATCCCTACTCACGTCAGTGGTAGTATATTAGATCTTATTTTCACGAACATTCCCGATTATTACGAAGTACCCTTCTCTCTTGGTCCGTTGCATAACTCTGACCATAACACACTTCTTTGGAAGGCCAAAGTTGGCCTTCCAGCACCACGTAAAGTAAAAATTACCACTCGACCTATGACTAAAGAGGCAATTCGTTCCTTTGGACAGTGGATTGGGACGTTTGACTTTGATGAGATTTGCTCTATGACAGATATCGACCAGAAAGTTGATACTTTCAACTCTTTGCTGTCATGTAAATATCACGAACATTTCCCTGAGAAAAAAATAACTGTTAGTGATACTGACAAACCTTGGGTAACACCCGATCTAAAGAAGCTTATCTTAACTCGCTGCCAGTTACATCGCAGTGGGGATATTGTTCAAGCAAACAAACTTCGTAACCGCATTGTTAAACTGTTACGAGCAGCGCAGAAAAGGTACGTTCATGACAAAGTCTCGCCTCTCCTTCAAGGTGAGCCCCGTAGGTGGCACTCTGAAGTCAAGCGTCTTACCGGTAAACGTACCACCAGTGAAATTAAGATACAGAAAGACGACAAAACGCTGATAAAATCAGCCGAAGTGAACGCCTTTTTCACTTCAATCTGTACTACTCACCCGTCCTTCACCGAAGCCGAAATCGAAGCCCTCATTGCTGACGTCTCTGAAGATACAATCGTTGAAGTATCCGAGTTCGCGGTGTATAAAGAACTTCAAAAGTTAAAAAGCAACTGTGCTTCTTACCCAGGAGAATTGCCAGTTAAACTTTTAAGAGAATATTCTATGTTTTTAGCAAAACCACTCTCATCAGTGATCAATCAGTCGTTCAAGGAGCACAAATTCCCGAGTGCTTGGAAAAAAGCCTACGTCCGCGTCTTACCTAAAGTCAAAGACCCGAAGTCCTGCAATCAGCTTCGTCCGATTTCTATTACGCCTAATATGGCTAAAGTGACTGAATCTTTTATTTATAGAGAGCTCCTAGCCCAAGTTCAGCCAGCCCTAGATCCGTTTCAGTACGGCTGCTTGAAAGGGAGTAGTACGACGCATTATCTAGTACGTCTCTACCACCTGATTACCGAGTGGTTGGACAAAGGCAGTAGCCTCGTTGACCTGCTTTTAGTCGACTATCGTAAGGCTTTTGACTTGATCCGCCACTATACAGCAGCAAATAACCTCAAAAAGATGGGCGCTAGGAAGCATATTTTGCTCTTAGTTGTTGACTTCCTGCGTAACCGCTGTCAGTGTGTCTATGCTCTCTTCCCTAGTGACTTAAACTCTGAGTGGGCTGAACTAACGTGTGGCGCACCACAAGGCACTAAGCTGGCAGCTCTTTTGTTTTTAGCGGTAATTAACTACATTATCCTCGAGTTTGAAGACAGATTCAAATACGTGGACGATCTCTCCCTACTTCTGAAATATCTTGCTGAAAAGTCAGACGTGTATCCCCAGTTCAGCAGTGAGATCAGGAACTCCTTTCTCGAGGCGTGTAGCATTAACGACCTCCAGCTTAATATGAATAAAACAAAAGTCATGAGGTTTAATCCGCTTAAGCGTGACCTCTCATGCCCGGTTCCTTGGTACCCTACTACCTCAACCTCAGTGATTCTCGGGGTTACTTTCAGTGACGACTGTTCATTTAGCGCGCACATCGCCGGTCTGGTGAAAAAAGGTAGTTGCGCATTACAGTCGCTAATTACCTTGCGCCGACTGGGTTTCTCACAAAGTCAGCTGAAGACGGTTTACGTCACGTATGTGCGCCCAATCCTTGAATATGCGTGTCCTGTGTGGGGCCCTCAGGCTCATAATATTGAACACCTAAGTGAAGATCTGGAAGCCATTCAAAAACGGGCAGTGAAAGTGATACTAGGCCCGAAATACAACTCTTATGAGGCTGCCCTTAGTACCTTACGACTGCCAACGTTGCGTGATAGGCGCTTACAGTTAATGTGCAATTTTGGGCAGTCCCTTCTTTCGTCCCAGAAACACCGTTCGTTGCTTCCCCCACCTGCACCTATCACCGCCAACACCCGCCATAAAAATCAACTAGTGCCGCCAAAGTGTCGAACAACCCGTCACAGCAATTCTTTCGTGCCTTTTTTTGTTAGTTATTTAAACCGCCAGTGACCAGTTTTATGTAATGTACTAAACAGCGCCATTTAGTCGGGGCTTCGGCCACGGCTACGATAGTTGTTTATAAATAAATGAGTCTATGAGTCTATGAGTCTATGAAAAAAGCCTCATTCGATTTAAATTGAAAGTTCTAGATTTGTTTTTCAAAGTCAAGAATAATTGAACAGTAAGTACCCCCCCCCCCCATGCCATAAAAAACTTGAAACTTTTTGCAATCAAAAACGAACAAAAATTAATTAAAAAAAAACTTTCCGAAAAAGTTTTTCAAGTTTTTTAAGTTTAAGTTTTTAAGTTTCAAAAGTTTTTTAAGTTTTTCAAGAAAGTAAAGGCCATTTTAAACTTAAGCTCAGGAGATACAAATACCTGTTAAAATTCGAACTCAAAACGACCAGAAATTACTATTAAAGAATAAATGAAACCCAAAACGAACAGAAATTAAATAAACAATCATAGCAAAAAACATGCAACAAGTAACCATATAAATGAATAAATAGATCTTAAAGCGAGTAATGCTTAGATTGAATATGAAAATCAAGCTTAAAACGAAAACAAATATTTTGCTATTAGAGTATAAATGAAACTTAAAACGAACAGAAATTAAATAAACAATCAATGCGAACAAACATACAATATATATTAATGTAAATGAATAAATAAATCTTAAAACGAGTGAAACTTAAATTGAATATGCAAATCAAGTTTGAATCGAATAAAAATAACTACAAACAAGAGTTGGGGTATCGTCTCACTGCAGAAGCCTAAAACCTACTGCGTCATTGGCGCTTTACTGAAAACGAATTATATTACAAATGTTTTCTTTTGTACTTAATATTGAAAATAAATATTAAAATTACAGTAAAATTTTGAACTGATGAGCTTTTAGCAATTAATATCTACTACTACTACTACTAACAACTCACCGCAGCACCAAGCCGCCTGAGGCCAACACAGCTACGCACGCTCCTCCTCAACCCCAATCTATTCAAAGCCTCCCTTTTTACACCCGCCCACGAAGTTCCCATTTCCTTTAAATCTTTCTTTATGACGTCCTCCCACCCTAGACGAGGACGACCTGCTTTCCGTTTAGCCCTAGATATTTGGCCGAACAGAACAATCTTCGGCAATCTGTCATCCTTCATCTGCACAACGTGCCCTAACCACCTCAAGCTTTCTTTCATTATAGCCCTAGAGAGCGGTATTGAACCACATTTTTCGTATAGCCTATTGTTTGAAATACGGTCAGTTAGCCGGGTACCTAGAACAATCCTTAAGCAATTTCTCTGGAAAACATCAAGCAAATCTTCATCCGCTATTCGGAGCGTCCATGCTTCAGAGCCATATTTGACCACTGTCATCACTGTAGCTTCTAATATTCTAATCTTGGTTTGTAGACTTATCTTCCTATTCTTCCAGACTTTTTTTAACTGTGAAAAAACACCCTGAGCCTTGGCTATTCTATTTTTAACATCTTAACAATTAATATCATTATACATCAAATATTCAGTTTAATTTATTAGTTCTTTTCAAGATTGGTCAAGACAAACATAGTTTCACTACAAACAAAATCTGGATACTGCCCACATTTTTAACTGTAAAAACCTAAAGCCTTCTGCGGCATTGGTGTTTACTGAAAACGAATTACTCGTATATTACAAATTTATAATTTTCCAGTTCTTACAGCATTGAAAATGAAAATAAAAATTACAGTGAAAAAAAAATCTTGAACTGGTGGATCTTTCAACAATTAATATCATTATATATCTAATATTCAATTTGATTTTGTTTATGCTTTCCAAGACTGTTCAAGACTCATATAGTTTTGCCATTTTTTTTAACTCTGCCATTTTTTCTAACTAATTGTGTTATTTTGTAATGAAAACATTCTATGGCTTCTAGGCATTTCTATTTGAGCGGAAAACTGCACCTCAAACTTTGTGGAACATGCATTTTCTTGCATGAAACACCAAAATATAATAAAATGCCAAGTTTCAGAGTGTTCCAGCCACTCGCAAGCAAGTGCCATTGGTATTTTTGAAACCGCATGGTCAATTTAGGGGGTGGAGGGTAGGCTAATTCTCGTAGCAGCCCCATTCCGTCGTGGTATGATTCACATTTTCAACACCTGGCGTCCGGACTATCATATAATCTACCAAGCATACAACTACCCCAAATCAGTATCAATAAATAAATGAAACCCAAAACGAACAAAAATTAAAATAAATTTTAGAGTCAAACTCAAAACGAGCATAAATTAATATGAGTAGGGTTCAAAACCCCTATGCTTTCTAAAAGCCAGAATATAATTTGTACTTTACTGAAAAAAAATTCAAATGAGTTTACTGAAAAAAAATGTGCATTGTCAATTTAGTATACATATGCTGATATTTATTCCCTAAAATCTTAATTAATTTTTGATTTCTTAAAGTTACAAAAGTGAAAACATTTCAAAGAATTGTTTTCAGTAAAGCGCCAATGACGCTGAGGGTTTTGGGCTTCTGCAGTGAGGCGATACCCAAACTCTTGTTTGTAGTTATTTTTATTCGATTCAAACTTGATTTGCATATTCAATTTAAGTTTCACTCATTTTAAGATTTATTTATTCATTAACATTAATATATATTGTATGTTTGTTCGCATTGATTGTTTATTTAATTTCTGTTCGTTTTAAGTTTCATTTATACTTTAATAGCAAAATATTTGTTTTCGTTTTAAGCTTGATTTTCATTTCAATCTAAGCATTACTCGCTTTAAGATCTATTTATTCATTTATATTATTACTTGTTGTATGTTTTTTGCTATGATTGTTTATTTAATTTCTGTTCGTTTTGGTTTCATTTATTCTTTAATAGTAATTTCTGGTCGTTTTGAGTTTGAATTTTAACAGGTATTTGTATCTCCTGAGCTTAAGTTTAAAATGGCCTTTACTTTTCTTTGAAAAACTTATTTTTCGGAAAGTTTTTTTAATTAATATTCATAAAATATCTTACTAAGCACGATTCAACATCTCATTTCATGTTTTCATTTGACTGCATGAGCTTTTCCTCATTCATTTATCATAGTTGAAATTCTAATACAGATTTTGGAATTCACTAGCAAGTTTCCTGTTTTTATTTTATTGTTAAATGTTCTTTTAAAATTAAATTTAATTTTCTAACTAATTTTTGGACTGTAATATGTTTTTATATTTTTTTTTTATTTTAGTCAATATTGTGTGTTCTACGAGAGAGTCACCGAACGCGTACTGTTTTTCGTCGTGTTAGTGGTTTTGTCTACCTCATGAGCATCTTAGTATCAATGGATGGAAGCTTGAGTGAGCCCCCGTTACCTCGTCCTTGGGACAGTTTACCTCGTAAAGACATTCTGCGACTACTTCACCTCACATTTAACACTTTAGCCATAGCATTGCGCTTTGAACCAGCCAGTGCAAAGTATTTTCAAATAGAGGTAGGGATTTTAATATATGTATATTTCTAACCCACATACAGTGAAAAACAGTGGAATGAAATCTCATTTGGGGTCTGATAGACCGTGTTTGTATAACCCGATACAACTCATATTTGAAAGGTCTTGAAAAAAACAAATGTTGATCAAACTTTTTTCTTCCATATTTTTTTCGTTTTCTTTTTTGTTTATTTGTTTAGTAATAATAACGTGACCCACCATCGTATAAGTAAGAAATTTGTTCTTTCAGAACTAAGGTTTCACGAACAGTAGACAATTTGGAAACAGTTTTTGGGCGTAACGGACGGTTGTACTTTTCAAGACACTATCAAACAGTTCGTAGTAATGAACTATTGAGCTGCGACGCGGCTCAATAGTAATCGAAACTCTAAAAGACGGAATTTAAATACCAATAAATACATCAAAAGAATTCGCTTATTATGCTGATTCCAAATATATAACTTTCATTAAGTTTAGTACTACCCATCAAAGGCTACGAGCCTGAGAAAATTTGCCTTATTTTCGAAAAAAGGGGAAACATCCCTTAAAATTCGAAGAATCTTAACGAAAATTGCACCATCAGATTCAGTGTATCAGAGAACTTTGTTATAGTTTTCAATCTCCTATCTGCAAAAATGTGAAATTTTCTATTTTTTTGCAAGAAGAAAGATAACGAATGCGTGTTTATTTGTTAGTTTTTTGTTTGTTTTTTATTTTTCCAGGGGTGATCGTACCGACCCGGTGGTCCTAGAATATTGGGAGATGGTTCATTGTAATATAAATTAAAAGTTCTAGTCCCCTTTTTAAGTGACCAAAATTATTCGAGGGCAGGTAGGCACCCTCCCCCGCCCCTTTTTCCCAAAACTGTTCGATCAAAATTTCGAGATTGCCATTTTGTTCATCATAGTTGGAAGGCCCAGTAACTATACCTTTCGACAAAACATGACCCCCCGATCCCAGGCTCCAGGGGAAAGGTCCTTAAGCTATAAAGTTCGTCGGTTGTTTACGCATAGTATATGTTATTGGGAAGTATGTATACATGTGTGGGTGGAGGGGGGGCAAATTTTCTGCTGGGGGTTGTTCACGGGGGAAATATCCATGAGGAGGGAAGATTCCAGGAGGTGAGCTTTTCAGGCAAATTTTACATTGGGGGAATTCGCCATAATTCCTATACAAAATTGTTTTTATGTCGTGCTTTCTCTTTTCCGTCTTCAATTTTACGCGCAGAGATACTAAGGGTAATTGTCCGGGATAAATTTTCACTGGGATTGAAATGTCTAGAGGATAATTCCATGGGGAGAAGTATTTCGCCATGGAGGCGCAACCTGATCTCCTGGAATTATTAAAAAAAAAAAAAAAACGATGAGAAATTAAATAAAAAAAAGTTTTTTCCAACTGAAAGTAAGGAGCAACATTAAAACTTAAAAAGAACAGAAATTACTGCGTATATGAAGGGAGTTGCCCCCTCTTCAACACCTCTCCTTTTATGCTAAAATTTGAATTTGGCCCAATTCTTTAAGAAAGACTTCTGAACACAAGTCTTTTCTATACGAAAGGACTAAACATGGGGAATATTACCGTCACTTAATCTCGTCACCTTGAGCTCTTGTTGTGTCGTATTGGCTCACTTTCTCATTTTTAGTTATATTTTGAAAAGTCCAAATATTTGACTTTAGTTTTTAAACCAATTCAAATTGTTTAGTCGCCTCTCCAGAAATTCTTTAAATAAACTGAAATTCAGAGGATTCAGAGAATAAATGTCTCTTTGTCAGCCATATAGGAAATTATTCTAAATATTCAGTACTTCTGTACTCTTGTGCTCACGTCCTAAGCTACTCTTTCAGGATACCCAAACTAGGTGGCTTCAAGCCAATTGATGTATAAAGGGTAGGGTGTAGTTTCTTGTCTCTTAGCATTATGCAGTAAACCGTTCCTAGATAGGTGCTTTGTAAGGTATTTAGTATATTGTTCTTTTTTTCTCTCTAGTGTCCATTCTTCTGCGTCATACCTAAAGATGAATGCGTACGGTTCTTTTGATCTCTGATTAATTGTGCAAAATACGATAAATTGTCTTTTTTGTTCCTCTCCTGAATGATGGAGTACTACTTTTGGGTAAGTACTGGTCTTTATGCCCTGAAGGCCAGCCAAATCAAGCATCTTTGACCTAGTTCTTTTTTCAATTTGTGAAATGCTGATTTTAGGCTCGTGTGATTTTTTGTTATCATTGGTCAATTAAATTGTTCAATGATGATTATAATCGCCAGATTAGATCCCTGGTCATGGCTGTATAATTCTGTCGGAATTTTTCAGGACTATCTTAATCTCGAAGACTGGAAATATTTTTGGACTAATAGTGAAGCCTATAGGAAAGTAATAAAACAGGAGAGTCATTGTGTTTCAACGTGGGTTTGATCATGGTAGCAGCCGTAGTTGCATCCTATTAAGAGAGGTCCTTGCCCTATAGCAACCAAAAATTAAACAATGTGTTTTCAAAGGAATTGTTCAGAGTGAAAAATTGCCAATTGACTACGGTTCGAAAAAAAGCCTTGAGAGTGCTGCTAAACAAAATCAAAAGTTTGGCTTTGGAATTGTCACGGTTGAAAACCATTAACCAAAGTTTACTATCTTCCTTTTTGAAAATCGGGAAAAATTACATTTCACCATTGGTAGGTGTGATGTGGCCCTTAATTTTCTTTTACTCCTTAAGGAGTCATCATATGAACAGATGGTCGCAGAGAGATGGAAAGGGCCCATTTGATAGCTACTTTTTTACTCCTGTTGCCCTTTTTAAATACCAAAAGAAATCGTGTCAAAACTGTATGATCATTTTTTGCCGCAAAACGACTATTTCCTTCTTATGGCCGAAATGCCCTTAAGATATATGCTTAACTTCAGAGTTTTTGAGGGTCCATGGCCACGCCATGGCATTTTTGTCTTTAAACTTTCATCCTGCTCTCTCTTTGAATAAGACAGCAATCCTTTAAAGTTCCGTCCTCCTATTGTTTTATTAGTTTCATCCGTTGATCCAGCTAACTTTCGACCAATAGCTCTTTTGTCTATGTTTATCAAACTTTTGAGAAGGCGATGCTTTCTCATCCTACACAATTTTCTTTCCTCTAAAGATTTTTTTCATGATTTTCAGTTTGGTTCTGTAGAAATCATTCAACCGGGCATGCTTTTGTATTTCCGTTGAATTATCTTCATTCTACCCTAGGCTCCAATTTATTCCGGGTGCTTGATTCTTAGATGATCGTAAAGCCTTTGATTCGTTAAGCGACAGTGTTGTTCTGACTTTCTCATTTTGGAGTAAGAGTTTGTGTTTCTTTGGTTTAGGTCTCACTTGTCTGGTAGAATAATCTCTGTTGATTCATTTTTTAGTTTGCCGCCAAAAGATGACCAGGGTGTCCCTCAAGGGTTGATTTTGGGGCCAGTATGGTTTATATTCTATATTAAATAAAAAAAATTTTCCACAAAATACGTTTTTCAAAAAAGGTAAACAACTCCATTAAACCAAAAATGAACAAAAAAAGAATCAAATAATCTACCAAGCATACAACTGCCACAAATCAGTATCAATATATAGATGAAACCCAAAACGAACAGAAACTAAAATAAATAATAGTCAAACTCAAAACGAGCATAAATAAATATGAGTAGGATTCTAAACCCCTATGCTTTCTAAAAGCCAGAATATAATTTGTACTTTACTGAAAAAAAAATCAAATGAATTTACTGAAAAAAAGTGTGCATTGTCAGTTTAATGTATATATGCTGATATTTATTCCTTAAAACCTCAATTAATTTTTGATTTCTTAAAGTTATAAAAGTGAAAACATTTAAAAGAATTTTACACAACATTGAACAAAATGGCTATCTCAAAATTTTGATGGGTTAGTTGGCCTCCAATCACTTTCAACTATTAAAAAGGGCACTAGCCCTTCAATTTTCAGTTGAATGAGCCCTTTTTGTAGTTTCTACGACAACGCTTTCTTTAAAACCTTATATGGCCCAGGACATAATTACAACCCCTGCCCTGGGGGGGGGGGGGTTGTCATCCTCAATAACCTAATTTCCAGAATTTTCAACTACGCTGAACAAAATTTCTGTCTCAAAATTTTGATTGGATGTGTTTGGGGAAATGGTGGGTGTGAGAGGGGGATTAGTTGCCCTCCAATCACTTTTGAATATTAAAAAGGGCACTGGCCCTTTGACTTTCCAATTGAATGAGCCCTTTTTTAAGTTTCTACGACAACGCTTTCTATAAAAAACCTTATATGCCCCCAGGGCATAAGTTACAACCCTTGCCCTGAGGGCTGGGGGGGGAGTATCCTCCTCAAAGAGATAATTTCCAAATTTTTCACTACGTCCTAGCAGTCCTAGCCGAGTGGATTGTGCGCTGGATTTAGGATGGTTTGTCCGAGAGGACGAGGGCTCGAATCGTAGTGTACCCAATTATTTGGTTTGGGACGGAGGGTCAGTGGCGTGACTCTGTAAGCTCAGCCAGAGTCTACCCAGCTTTAAATAGGTACCTGGAGAAATCTGGGGAAAGTACACAGGAAGAGTGGGCGAAAGCACAGGGTGGTTGGCCCCCAAGCCCCCATTGCACTTAGTGGCTTTAGGGCCAAGAAACGGAGATCAGCATTGCCGGTAGGGACTGTAAAGTCCAATGCCGTATTCTTTACCCTTACCTTTTCAACTACGGTGAACAAAATGGCTATCTCAAAATTTTGATTGGATGTGTTTGGGGAAATGGTGGGCGTGGAAGGGGTGTCAGTTGCCTTCCAATCACTTTTGGCTTTTAAAAAGGGCACAAACCCTTCCAATTTCCAATCGAATGAGCCCTTTTCGAAGATCCTACGACAACTCCTTCGATACGAAGTGCCCTGTTCTAAAAGAAAGAAAGAAACCAAAAATAATACATTTTGCCAACATTGTTCTTTACTTAGGCAGCACTATTGCGCTGCCTATGATAAATGACCTAATTTCTGTTGTTAGAATGAAAATCTTTGTATTGTTGTCGTCTATGTCAGCCTACATTTTGCGTGCAGAAAATAGTAGTTTGCTATGTTTTAATTCTCATGTTGCTTTTGCTGATGATAGCACCCTTGTTATTTCAGGGAGTGTGGAATCTGAGGTTAGTACACAGCTAGTGGACCTCTTCGAGAGAGTTTTACGTTGATTTCATGCTAACTCTCTTGCCCTAAACGTTTCTAAATCTAGTATTTTCTCGTGAAACTCTGGTTTAACCTCAACTATCTGAACTTCATTTGTAGATCAAAGGCTCTATCAGTAGATCAAAGAATGGCTTTGTCCGTTTCTTTGTCATCCTTCTTGATGTGAATCTATCTTTTAAACACCATATTGGTTTGATTAAAATGAAGGTATGCAGAAGCTTGGTATTCAAAGAAAGCTCACACATATTTTTTCTTGGCCAATCCTGGGTATCCTTTTTTACAGTTTAATTCTCTCGTATGGGTGTCTACTTTTCCTTATTTGTTAACCCCTTTTGACACTTACAATAAAACCAAAAATCTAATATAGGAACCAAATCATTCAGCAGCTTTACCGCAACTGGATATTGAAAAGCTTGATATTCTTTCCTTTGCATCCTTCACTTCTCTTCAGCTCCACGGTGATCTTCTCAGGTCCTTTAGTCTTATTTATTTATTTGTATTTGATCGGTCGAATTATCAGTTTTCTAGTTCTCAGAACATTAAAATTCCACATACTCCAATAGTGAGATCTGATTTTAATCACTTAGTTCCGTGTCATATTCTACTGAATACTTTTTCTGATTCGGCTCAGAATAACACTCGTTTGGAACCTTTGAAGGACTGACTTAAATTTTTTTTTGTTTCATTTTCTTATTCTTTTTTTATATTGCTCGCCGGTCTTGTTTTGCTGAGTGATCAGAATAAATTCTTGCAAACTGCTGAAATCTTCCCTTTCTCTATTTCTTTCTCTCTCTCCCTCCCTCCATCGCTCTCTTTTTTTTATTGTCTGCTTATGAGTTGCGTTTCTATTGTATTTGTATTTCGCCCCTCCTTTACAGGCAGTGGAGTCTTTGTGTGAATCTGTGCATTATATTTGATTTTTTTTTAATATATCTTACGGCAGCCCGACAATATACTATACTTAAGTTGTTATTTTTGAGCTAAATAGTGGTGGATCCAGGATTTGAGAAGTTGAGGAGAGGGCTGTGTGGCTCGATCGAATGTTGATGATATCACTTATTCTTTTATTTTGCTCGACAGATTCACATTAATGGAATTCAAAAGTACGTAAAATGAAGCTATACCATAATCAGAAGTCTGGGTTGGGATTGGACCCACCCTCTGGATCTCCCAGTGAAGCTAAGTTTTGTCATCTGAGTTGCATGCTTACAAACTATACCAACTATCTTTTTCTTTTTACCGTAAAAATCTTTTCCCTCTTCTCTTTTAGATTTGCAAGACAACTCTTTGTGATTCTCTTAGACTTCTAGGGTGTTTTTCCAAAGAAAAGGATCTAAAATCAAGCGTTCAAAATTTTCTGCCTACCGAGGAAGCTTCTTTTCATTCATTATTTCATGGGAATGTCCCCGAGGAATATGAAGAAAGGTATAATTTTTAGTTTTAGTTGTAAGATAATGTTTTCTGGATTTTTTGTTTAATTAAATGTTTTTTTTTACTTTTTTTATTTGGTATAGTTTCAAATTTTGTGTTTACCCATATGGATTGTAATTGCTCAAACAATTAGTCATCATGAACAAGAAAAATTTCAAAAGTTATTTTCAGTCTTTTTCTTTCCTCTGTGTTTTACATATTGTAAAATAAGGCCTTCTCTGTTGCTGCAACTGATTTATAAGTTCTTTCTATCTATATAGATTATATCCATATCATGCTGTCTGGTTTACAATTGTCATTTACTGTTAATTGTCATTTTGTATCTTTACTATATCACTGGTATTTCCGCCATGGTGATGCTATATGTACGGTTGTACGTTTGGTTAAAGAGTAATTACGCTGGAATTGCCAAGTAAGATTATGCATCACACCTTTCATAAATAATAAAAGACGTCAAGCTTAACATAAATGGTGAAATTACAGCTGTGCACCAAGCCCGTTTTCTGGCAAAAAATTAGTACAGCAGTCAGAACTCTATAAATGAAAAAGCATCAAGGTAATAGCAATAATTAATCATGATCACTATCAACACACTTTTTTTTTTTCAGTAGCAGTTTTTGAGATTTAAACTTATGTTATTCTGGTGCTTTTGAGGATATTTGTCCGATTTTTGTTTGTTTTAGCTTTTATAGTTTAACTGGGCTCTCAATAGATGAGGTTACTAAGTGAAGTGATTGCTACTATTACAAATACTACTAGTACTACGACGACGATTCCTGCTACTGTTGCCATAACCACTGCTGCTACTAGCCTACTATTACTACCCCTTCTACCGCTACTACTACTATGTTACTACTACTAATTCTACTGCTGCTATTGCTACAAATATGTTTAATATCTTAGGGTACATCTCAGCAACAATTTGGTCCTATATATCAAGAAGAAAAAGTAGATCGAATCAATGCAGTAGGTGTTCGAACATTCTGAGCTAGTGTAGTTGAATTATGGACTTGATTTCCTAGCTGAAACCTAATATTGCAACATGGCTCTAGATTACTATTTTTAGATTAGCTTTGCTTTACTGTAATAAGCAAACCAAACACTGGTATCATTCTGACTTTTTCATATAATCAATTAAAAAAAACTTTCCACAAAATAAGTTTTTCAAAGAAAAGTAAAGAACCCCACTAAACCAAAAATAAGCAAAAATAAAATAATCTACCAAGCGTGGAACCACAAATCAGCATCGATAAATAAATAAAACCCAAACCGAACAGAAAATACGATACACAACCGAGTCAAACTCAAAACGAGCAGAAATTAACATAAATAGGGCTCAAAACCCCTATGCCATCCCAGGGCCAGAACATAATTTGCACTTTACTGAAAAAATATAAATGTTTTTACTTTTATAACTTAAATAAATCAAATAATATTAGCATTTTGATTACTAAATATCAGTATATGTATACTAAACTTACAATGCAGATTCATGGGCTGTGAGAGGGTTGTCATCCTCAAAGACCTAATTTCCAGAACTTTCAACTACGTTAAACAAAATGGCTATCTAAAAATTTTGATTGGATGTGTCTGGGGAAATGGTGGGCGTTAGAGGGGCGTTAGTTGCTCTCCAATCACCTTCAACTATTGAAAAGGCACTAGCAATTTTAATTTCCAATCGAATGAGCCCTTTTGAAGTTTCTATGACAACGCTTTCAATAAAAACCTTATATGCCCCCAAGGCATAACTTACAACCCTTGCCCAGAGGGCTGAGGGGGAGGGAGGTTGTCATCCTCAAAGACCTAATTTCCAGAACTTTCAACTACGTTGAAGAAAATTGCTATCTCAAAATTTTGATTGGATTTGTTTGGGAAAATGGTCGGCGTGAGAGGAGGGTTAGTTGCCCTTCAATCACTTCCGACTAATAAAAAGGGCACTAGCCCTTCAATTCCAATTGAATGTGCCCTTTTTGAAGTTTCTACGACAACGCTTTCTATAAAACCTTATATGCCCCAGGGCATAACTTACAACCCTTGCCCTGAGGGCTGTGAGGGGGTTGTCATTCTCAAAGACTTAATTTCCGGACCTTTCAACTACGTTGAACAAAATGCCTATCTCAAAATTTTGATTGAATATGTTTGGGGAAATGGTGGGCGTGAGAGGGGCGTTACTTGCCATCCCATCTCTTTCGACTATTAAAAAGGGAACTAGCCCTTTCAGTTTCCAATCGAATGATTCCTTTTTGAAGTTTCTACGACAACGTTTTCTATTATAAAAAAAAACCGTATGTACCCCAAAGGAATAACTTACAACCCTTGCCCTGAGAGCTTTAGGAGGAGTGTCATCACCAAAAACATAATTTACGGACTTTTTAACTACATAGAACAAAATGGCTATCTCAAAATTTTGATTGGATGTGTTCGGGGAAATGGTGGGTGTGAGAGGGGTGTTATATATCCTCCAATCACTTTCGACTATGAAAAAGGGCTCAAGCCCTTCTGATTTCCAATTGAATGAGCCCTTTTGAAGTTTCTACAACATCACTATCTATAAAAACCTTATAAGCCCCTAGGGCATAACTTACAACCCTTTCCCCGAGGGCTCTGAGGGGGTTATCATACTCAAAGACCTAATTTCTATAACTTTTAAATACGATGAACAAAATGGCTATCTAAAAATTTTGATTGGATGTGATTGGGGAAAAGGTGGGCGTGAGAGGGGGGGTTAGTTACCCTTAAATCACTTTCGACTATTAAAAATGGCACTAGCCCTTTGAATTTCCAATCTAATGAGCCCTTTTTCAAGTTTCTACGACAAAGCTTTCAATATAAACCTTATATGCCTCCAGGGCACGGCTCAAACCTTTACCCTGGGGGCTCTGGGGGGAGTGTCATCCTCAAAGATATAATTTTTGGACCTTTCAACTACGTTGAACAAAATGGCTATCTCAAAATTTTGATTGGATGTGCCTTCCAGTCACTTTCGACTATTAAAAAGGGCACTAGGCGTTTCAATTTCCAATCGAATGATTCCTTTATGAAGTTTCTTCGACAACTCTTTCTATAATAAAAAAAAACCTTATATACCCCAAGGGCATACTATACAACCCTTACCCCGAGGGCTGTGGGGAGAGTGTCATCCTCAAAAACATAATTTCCAGACTTTTTAACTACGTCGAACAAAATGGCTATCTCAAAATTTTGATTGGATGTGTTCGGAGAAATGATGGGTGTGAGAGGGGTGTTAGTTATCCTCCAATCACTTTCGACTGTTAAAAAGGGCACAAGCCCTTCTAATTTTTAATCGAATAAGCCCTTTTTGAAGTTTCTACAACATCACTATCTATAAAAACCTTATATGCCCCCAGGGCATAACTTACAACCCTTGCCCCGGGGGCTCTGAAGGGGGTTATCATCCTCAAAGACCTAATTTCTAAAACTTTTAAATACGTTGAACAAAATAGCTATCTAAAAATTTTGATTGGATGTGTTTGGGGAAAAGGTGGGCTGGAGAGGTGGGCTAGTTACCCTTAAATCACTTTCGACTATTAAAAAGGGCACTAGCCCTTTGAATTTCCAATCTAATGAGCCATTTTTGAAGTTTCTACAACAAAGCCTTCTATAGAAACCTTATATGTGCCCAGGGCATAACTTACAACCCTTACCCTGAGGGCCGTGGGGGAGTGTCATAATTTCCGGACCGTTCATCTACTTTTAATAAAATGGCTATCTGAAAATTTTGATTGGATGTGTTTGTATAAATGGTGGGCGTGGAAGGGGTGTTAGTTGCCTTCCAATCACTTTCGACTATTAAAAAGGGCATTAGCCATTTCAATTTCCAATCGAATGAACCCTTTTTGAAGTTTCTACGACAACGCTTTCTATAAAAAAAAACCTTATATGCCTCCAGGGCATGACTTAAAACCCTTGCCCTGAGGGCTGTGGGGGGGGGGGTGTTGTCATCCTCAAAGACACAATGAAAAAGAGGGCGTGAGAGGGGGGTTAGAACTTGCTTTTTTTGAAGTTTCTACGACAAAACTTTCTATAAAAACCTTATATGCCCCCAGAGCATAACTTACAACCCTTTCCCTGAGGGTTGTGGGGGAGTGTCCTCCTCAAAAACATAATTTCTATTCGGAAATCAACTACGCTGAACAAAATGGCTATCTCAAAATTTTGATTGGAAGTGTTTGGGGAAATGGTGTGCGTGGAAGGGGTGTTAGTTGCCTTCCAATTACTTTCGACTATTAAAAAGGGCACAAGCCACTCCAATTTCCAATCGAATGAACCCCTTTCAAAGTTTCTACGACAACTCCTTCGATACGAAGTGTCCTGGTCTAAGACCAAGAACCAAAAAAAAAAAATTATTGCGCCAACATCGTTCTTTACTTAGGCAGCGCTATTGCGCTGTCTATGATTCTTTTACCGAGACATGGTTGTGGAGACGACTTAATTGGATAGCTAAATTTTATAACACATGAAGAGGACTAAGGTGGAAAGGAAATGTATTCAACCAGACACTACAATAGTAAAAAAGATATCTGATGTACAAGCGACACTCTACTCCCTCCCAAGAAGTTGCAATGGTCTTTAAATCCTTTCTTTTGACCTCTTCCTGCCCTAGTCTCGGACGACCTATGTTTCGTTCGGTTCTATGTGAATGGCCAGAAAGTATGATTTTTGGTAATTGGCCATGCTTCATGCCTCAAATATAGGGTTTCATTATAACCCTAGGACACTTATCTTTCATTATCGAGAACACTTAAATTTAAATAGTTTTGTTATTATTTAAATTGTAATTTATTGTGGCCCCAAATCTGATTTTGGCTCGTCTTATGGTCGATGGCTCTTCAGTGGTGGCCAAATAAAATATAATTGCCAGATTAAAAATATAATTTTGGAGACGACGCTGTCTTTCCATGACGATAAATAAAAGTTCAAATAGGGATAAAATATTTTTAATAGACAGTGTTTCACAAATAGTGATAGAAATTCACCAAAAAATACCAGATATTTCGGTCACATATGCAGTGACCGTCATCAGTTTTTTACTGATGACGATTACTGATTACTGATGACGGTCACCGCATATATAACAGAAATATCTGGTATTTTTTGTGAATTTCTATCACTGTCTGTGAAACACTGTCTATTAAAAGGATTTTATCCCTATTTGAACTTTTATTCTTCAGATTAAAAATAGATAATAGATAGCGATTTATGCAGTGTAAAATTTTGAGATCCGTTACAGTCATCACGTTGTCCATTGGATAGGTGTCTGACTAGTAGAATCATTGATCTAATGCGATAATAAAGAAGAAAAAAAGAATTTGTCCATGCATGCAGTGCATACTCAATTTATATTATTAATAATAATTGGACTGAATGTATTAATTTTTAAACTTTTAAATTTTATTTTTCAGCTGTGAAAGGGTCCCAGTATCTCTTCGTAATTCATGTTTAGTTTTTCGTATGCTTTATGATCTTGCTATAGACGCCTACAGCCGTGAAGCTCCATCGAGAATCAGTAGATCCTTATGTGGAGATGTGAATTCAGTAGGTTAATTTTGATTGACTCATTGTGATTAGGTTATCAGTGTTAGTTTATTTGTGCCTATTTATTAGCTAACAACGACTATTTGTTTTATTTTTATCCTTCTCTCACTACAGCGGACTCTATTCGGGCTGTTCATTTAAGTAACAATGGGTTTATTTAAAAAAAAAATATATACATCATCGATTCCCTGAAGCAATGCTTGTGCGGGAGAAAACCCTCCTAATAAATCAAAAAACCAAGAAACCAAAAAAAAAGAAAAAAAAAAAAAAAAAAAAAAAAAAAACAAAAAAAAGAAATAGAGAAAAAAAAAAAAAAAAAAAAAAAAAAAAAAAAAAAAAAAAAAAAAAAAAACATAATTAGAGCTCAACTTACCGGACCCGAAAACCAACGAACCTCCAAACAACACCCAACAAAATTATAATAATTATAATCATATTCAGCTGCAACTAAGCCCTCCTCAAAAACAAAACTTAAGTGGCGTGGAATAATCCATTCAAAATATACGCATCAAAACAATGGTTCTTTAGCGACTTACGAAAATCCTGCAAACCCCCAACATTCCTCAAATCCTCTGGCAAACTCTCCCAACTGAGAAGATCAACTGAGAAGATCGTGTCAAATGATCGTGAGTAGTAGACGCAAGACTAAACATTTCTTTAGTGACTTACGAAATCCTGCAAACCCCCAACATTCCTCAATCCTCTGGCAAACTCTCCCAACTGAGAAGACCAAATGAGAAGATCGTGTCAAATGATCGTGAGTAGTAGAAGCAAGACTAAACATTCCTGAAAAACATGATGGTAACTCCGAAGCTAAATATTTAAACATAAACAGAGCATTATAGAATACACATATTCCTGCCAACGGTAGAATTTTATACTCGCGGTAAAGATGCCTCACCGATACAGATAGGTCAATTTGATTACCATAAAGAACTCTAATTGCCATATTCTGTGTTACGCAGAGCGGATGGAGGTGAGTTACGAATGTTTTCGACCAAACCATACAACAGTAAATGAGATATGGGTGAACCATAGAAAAATACAACATTCTCAGAATTTCACACGGAAAAAGATACCTAAGTTTACGCATAATACCAATATTACGAGACAATTTGCTGTTAACAGATGCAATATGGTCTTTAAAACTAAGGCTTTCATCAATTATAACACCAAGGTATCTAGTACTAGTAGATCTTACAATAGTATGGTGCCCTACTTCTATACTATTAATCCATGGATAATGTCCAGTAATTCTACCATAAATCAAAAAATTCGACTTATTATGATTCAGTTTCAATTTATTTACTCGCATCCACTTTTCAATCGAAGAAATACCTTGTTTCAATATAGTCATCAGCTCATTTTCAGTTCTAGCAGCTACAGTGAAATGGGCATCATCAGCAAAACATGGTAGAATTCCTTAATACCGTAAGTATCAAGG
This sequence comes from Artemia sinica, assembly GCA_027921565.1. Classification (NCBI taxonomy): domain Eukaryota; kingdom Metazoa; phylum Arthropoda; class Branchiopoda; order Anostraca; family Artemiidae; genus Artemia; species Artemia sinica. Next base: position 52,487,287 of record CM051265.1, read on the forward strand.
TCTAAAGAACAAGACACATTACTTGAAGCTCTACAAAGGTCATTAATATAAACCAAAAACAACAAAGGGCACAAAACGGAACCCTGGGGTACTCCAATCGAAACATATTCAATTTTAGATGTAACTCCATCCATCACGACACACTGAGTCCTTCCACGAAGAAAACTAACTATCACATTTAAAAAATCACCACGTATACCACTACTATATAGCTTTTGAACTAGTATATCATGATCAACAGAGTCAAATGCTTTAGTAATATCCAAAAATATCGAAGCTATCTTCAGACCCTTGTCTAAAGCATCATTAATAAAAGTTGTTAAAAACAAAACTCCATGCTCTGTAGAATGATGACTCCTAAACCCAAACTGACTAGAACTAAAAAATTGTCTTTTCTCGAAAAAACTTACCATCCTACTATGAATCAACTTTTCAAACACTCTAGAAATAAATGGCAGTAAAGAAATCGGTCTATAATCACTAAAACAATTCTTATCCCCTCCTTTAAATATCGGGATAACATTCGCGCACTTTAGACAATCGGGAAATGTTCCAGCTTTTAAACAATTATTTATCAGTCCTAAAAAATATAACAGGTAACGTAGATATAACAGGTAATATCGACTTCAAAACCTTCAACGAAATAAAATCGCCTCCTGATGCACCATTTTTCATATTATTTATAACATCAAATAATTCATCAATGGTTACAGATTTAAGGTACGCAGACACATCACAATCTTCAGGTAGGAACTGACGAAAATCTCCATCTTGATCAAATACTGGCACCGATGATGACACACGCTGCCCAATAGTAGCGAAGTGATTACACATCTCATCTGCAACATTATTATTCATTCCCATATTATCGGGGTGGATCAAGACGCTACCAGGGCAAGTCACCGACTTAATCAATTTCCAAGTCTTACTCGGGTTACCCTCAACTTTTTTAAATTTAACCTTATAATATTCTACCTTAGCCAGTCGGAGTGCAGCATTTAACCTACTATTATAAACTCTATATATTACTTTATCATGAGGATCATTGCTCCTTGTTGACAACTTATATAAAAAACGTCTTCTATTAATTGACTGTAACAAACTCTTTGTAATCCAAGGTTTATTCGGAGACACCCTTCTCTTCTGTATTCCTGACACTTCACAACATTCCAAAAACGTATCCTTAATCTTACCATACCAAAGCTCAAACTTCAAATTTAAATCTAATTCTTCTTGTAAAAATTTAAAGTCTAACTGTTCTATCCTAAGCTTAAATCTTGAAATAGTATTTGAATCAACTAATAATTTCTTAGGCTTAGGGCGAGCATCACAATTAATATTAATATTCTTAAATATACCCGGAACTAATATAGCCAAACCAAAGTGATCCGAAACATCATTTAACACAACACTCGACGAATCATGGGGAACATTCAAAATACATTATCAATTAGAGATGAAGATGACTCCGTCACTCTAGTACAAATATTTACAGCAGGATGCATCCCATAACCTAACATTAAATTAAAAAAATTCTGGGCTTTTAAATTAGATGCTAACAATTTCAAATCAATGTTAAAATCTCCACACACAAAACACGGCATGTTCTTACGAGTTAGAAGGTCCATTTGTTGCTCTAATAATTTTAAAAAACAATCTACACTAGCTGAAGGGGGGCGGTAACAAACAGCAATAAAAAATGGGTCACCATTCTTATCAACCTCCGTAACAAAACACTCAAAAATCATCTCTTTATTAACAGACAAATCATCCCTATCCTTCACATTCAAATCAGTTCTAATATACAGGGCAAGTCCTCCATGCTGATGGTGAGTACGGTTCTTAACATACATATTATAATTTAAATATCCAATAGTCCAGAATTATTATTCATTAACCATGTTTCAGTAAGTGCAAGAATATGAAAATCAGATAGCATACACAGCTCCGACAAATAATCCAATGTACTATTTAACCCCTGACAATTCAAATGAAAAATGCCAAGTTTATCCGGTGCCAGTCTAGTATGTAAATCAACTGGGCACTTATAATTAACCTTCGGAAAAACATCATCTACCCCCATATCAAAATCCCTGTGAAGGACCCCTAATCCTAAATCCGAAACACTCAATGGATTATTATATATGTAGCTCAAATCTAAAAGTGACTTCACACCGTCGTGAAGACATTAAAAATGTCAATTTGCTTTAGGTGCATTAGCTTTTTGTGAAAAGCAGATAACAATAAACAGAAATAGAACCTGGTTGATTGGGCTAACTGCTACGCTATTATGAAAGGAAATAAGATATTTTTCTGGTTCTTCAGCAATTGCTAAAATTTGTCTACCAATCAAGGGATTGAAACATGATTCACGGATTGACGTAAAATTCGATTCAACATTGAACTATAGGGGATTATAAAATGTCGTTAATTGGAATTAAAAATGTAATTAGTCAACTTAAATAAAAAAAATCTCTAATTAAATGTATTTTAAATGAAAAAGTTTTCAAGTTTCAGTCTGCCTATGCAAGTTGTCATTAAGGAAATGTCTGTTTACGTCGGTGATCCAGAATACTACTACGGATACTGCTAGAAACTCACTGCAACAACACAGCTGCTCACACTCTTCCTTCACCCCAACCTGTTCGACTACCTCCACGCCTATTCGACTAACTCTTAACTACCTCCCAAAAGGTTCTAGTTCCCCATACATCCTTCTTTATGACTTCTTCAAATTTCTTTTGAGTACGACTGCACTTTGTTTGGCCCTAGATGATGGCCGAAAAGAACGATCTTTGGCAATCTATTTGCAAAATGTGTCCTAGCTATCTCAATCTTTCTCTTATTATAGCCCTAGAAATTGGGAAGAAATCTAATTTTTCGTAAAGTTTGTATTTAATATACGGTCAGTCCAACAGGCACTCAAAACTATCCGTAGACAATTCATCTGGAATGACAAAACAAAAATTGTCATATCAAGGCCTGGTTCATGTTCTGTCGAAAGGAATGCCCCGAAACGTCTCGTGTGGATGGATGAGACTGAAGTTTTTCTTAGGTACGTCATTCTGAATATTTTAAGAGGTGTTGTATTCTGACCTAATTCTTGTTTTACGCACTACAGTTGACCTTTAAAGGCTGTATAGTGCAGACTTTTTACCGAAGGGCTGTAAATTGAAGTTTTTCCGTCCATTTTTTTTTCCGATTTTATTCAGAAAGAATATACGACCTAACTCGATACGAAATTATCGTATCTTCAAGAGGAAGTGAGAGGTAAAGGAAATATTCCAACAAGTTGCACAACTGCTCTAAACATTGCACAAATCAGTAATAGTTCACCAAACGGTCAAACAAATTTACTAAGAAAGCCTCTCTTCAAAGCCACTAGTGCTAATCCTCAAATTAAAACTAACATTTCTTTTGTGAATTTAAGTATAGTTCCTAAAGATTTTCTAGAAACATTGGATTGACGCTTCGAAATTAAAAAATGAAGTCAAATCGCTAGATTTTTTATAGTGCAAATATTGTGTAAGATGTATTTATTTTTCTAATGAGGTGGACATATAATCAGTCAGTGAAAAAAGTTCAATAATGTACCATGACTTCCGTAAAAAAAGGGAAAAAAAGGGATAATTTGGAACACTGTAATTCGTCTTGTAATTTTTAATGAACTTGGGTTACTAAAGAAAAGGTTTATGAGAAAGTGACTGCTGAAATTTGAACTTTTCACGTTTAATTGTTTTTCATTTATTTCCAGGCAAAAGGTTTAAAATGCGAGAACAGCTCTCTGCTTGTGCCAGTTTCTGGAATATCCACTATAGCCCACCCTGGAGTAGTCCTTACCATGTTTCAGCTAATTCCAAGTATTTATCATGAGAGCGACCTACAAGTATGTTTCTATTATTATATATTGGTGGCTGTAACTTTTTGACTTATTTGTTTATTTAACCTCTCAATTTAAAAGCTTAAAGTTCGACTATAATGCATGATTTATAAATTTATTTCAGTATCTTAACTAATCAAAATTCTTTGGTTTGATTCGATTGCTTTTGTATTTATTTTATAAAAATATAACTAATTTTTATGTATTGTATTTTGTTGTAACCCTTCTGCGATAATTTCCATAGGCCCTATAGATTGACCTGCAACAAACAGTTATTGTTTAGCTTGGGGCTCAATGAATATCTGCATAAACATGCATAAACGAGAAGATATACGGAAGATTTTCTTTGAGAAATAAGGTTGATGACTCAAAATGACCTATTAGGTCAAAACTAAACAAATAAATTCCAGGCAATACGTGTAAATGGTAAAATGCCCCTATAACCAAATTTGGTTATAGAACTGTGGTTGGAAACTTTTCAAACTGTGGTGTAAGCTAATTGCACTCTCTGAGATCGGTCCAAAAAACCCCGGCAGAAATTGAACAGTTCTTGCTGAAAAGCACTTTTTGATTTTTACTTCCCCCCCCCACAATTCCAAGGAAAAGTTCTAATTACTGTGTGTAACTACATGTACTTATTTATAATCAGTAAAATTGTTTATCCTGTCCGTTCCTTAGTAAATAGCATTAACCCAGATTAGCGCTTTAAATTAACTAATTTCGAGGCAGTTGCAGTTGAATTATCTCGGCTTGTATGTCTGGATGATGGGTAACTAAGGATTAAAACGCTTAATGATGGGTACTTTGTGAGGTGATTTATTGGATTTAAGAACAGACTAATAGTTATAACACCCAATAGTAGGCGTAGGGAAGTTTTATTATAGCTATATAAATCTGATTAAGATATTTAGCCATTTCGGGTTATATTGAAAAACTTTATTAACAAGAAATTTTACTCTACAGAATATTCCGAATTAGTATTATTCCAAATAAGTATTAGTAAAATAGGGCAGCGACTATTTTGCTAATACTCTAGGTCTAAAAATTTGGTGAAATCTGAAGTTTGATAGATTTCATTAAACTCTTTTCATTAGCCTATTTGAATTAGTTAAAATCCGTGTTATAGTTAGTTGAGACGTTTAGGAATTCCCATTCTCCCTATCGGAATTGCGATAGGGAGTTTCGTAATTCCCATTCGGAGTTTGGCTATAAACTTCTCCTTTTGGCTATAAAATTTTCCCTATAGGAAATCCCATGCATTTTTCCCAAACGTCTGAACTTACTCTTAAAGTTACCAAGAGCCTTTAGACAGATAAAAAGCACTCAGTAAATTCTACAAAAGAAGTCAGACCGTTTTATACTCTCTAACATACGTATAGATCGTGCGTAAGTAAATAATTTTTAGTCTCAAACATTTATTTTTGTACTTTTTGTTAATCGTTAATTCTTGTGATTTCTTGAAAAATCAGATCAGAAAGCTTTGTTTATGAAGCTGTGATGGGGAGGGGTGAAAGATAAGGTGAAAATTTATCAAATTTGAGGACTTACTATTTTGACCGCACTACTTTTCTTGCTTTAGATGTCTGCGACCCTTCAGAACTTCATTTTTGACAAGCTAAAAAGTCTTATGAGGTCTGAGCGAAATATTCAAGTGATGTGTGATGCAATTTTGCCAAACTACTGCTTAACTGTTGGAGAGCTCGTACTCTTAGATGAAAGTCATTTTTTGCATGGTCCCCTTATGCAGTTACTTGAAAGACTAGCTTCACATGCTTTGGAACCAAGAGACCTTAGGTAAGTATAATCGGTTTTATTATTTTTTGATATTATTATTATTTTTTAAACTGATTAAGGTTGGCTTTTTCTGTCGATAGCTGAAATGAGGATGGAACCTAAAATTTTGTTTCTCTTAATTTCCATATTTAGATTGTCCATTTACGACAGACTCGGCGTGGCAAGAGGATGGAAGAGCTGAATACAAGTGATTTTAACCCACTTAAATGTGTTTCTTTGCTATTTAAGGAGCTATTTAAATTTATATATAATTTTAAAGTATGATTCCGAAAATTATATAGATTTTGGTTCATTTTTATTTTCATGATAATCCAAATGCGTAACTTTTACCAAAATTTGAGCTACCAGCAAAAAAAGCACTTCATAAAATTTCTTTTAGACTTCATTAGCTGAACTTTGTGCGACAGGCGGATAAAAGCTGTTGTAGCAAATTTGAATATTTTTCGTCTAATTGTCTGTTAATTCTGTAATTACGGATTTTTTTTTTCATGAAATCTACGTATAAAAACAAAGTTTGATCATGATAGGGTTTGCAAATCAGTTTGTGAGAAACAAAAAGTTTTGAGTAATATTCCCCCCCCCCCATAATTAGGCTCACATAATGGCTAATCACATAATTTCCCATAATGTCATGCATCTTCTTCCTTTTGTTTTACATCTTCTTCCTTTTGCTTGAAGTTGTTGGAGCGTTGGGTTGGGAAACCTTCATCCGAGGGGCACGGGATCGATTCCTGGCGTTGCCGATTATTTGGTTTGGGACGGGGATCAGTGGCGTGATTCTGTTAGCTCAGCCATAGTCGACCCAACTCTAAATGGGTACCTGGAGGAATCTGGGAAAGGTAAGCAGGAAGGGTGTGCGAAAGCACAGGAAGGCTGGCCTCCAACCCCACATTGCACTTCCTGGCTGAAGAGCCACGAAACGGAGATCAGCACCGCCGGTTTGGACCTTAAGGGTCTAGTGTCATCATACATACTTACTTACTTGTTTTTGCTTGTAGAATTTCCAAGATATAAAATGCATGCTTTTTATTCTTCCCTTTTTTGTTCATCCCATGATTTACAAATTCCTATTTTATGAACCGTTGGTAGGTTCCAAAACCTACCAGCAATTAAACTCAAGTTTTAAGATAAAACAGCAGGTGACAGCGTGAGTATTATGTTTATAGCCAGTCTTCCAGAAAGGACGAATCCAATTGGAGATCCAGCCGAAATGTATACCAAGAGGCGAAGAATTTCCTAAATTAGCGAATATAGGTCAATGTGTGTAAAAGTTAAACCGATGTTTGTTGAAATTCAAATATGCGATCAACTAAATTTTGTTCCGGTCTATCTCGGACCATCATAATTTGCCTACTCGATCGTCATCAAACCTGCACATACCCTTCACTCTTACTGTACGATCAGATTTTGCTCCAAATATAACATACGCAACGATATGGAATCTGATCCCGGAAGAGGTGAAAGGTAGGAGCTCCCTTGCGTCATTTAAAAAAAAGAGTAAAAAATCATTTATTGGCATTACAAAAGAAAAGTTAAGGTATAGTTTGATAAATAATATAAGGTATGATAAATAAAAAGTTCAAGATTAAAATATAAAAACTAATGTAGTGTTCGACTGAATTTTGTTGTTAATGCTGGTGATGCCCATGCCATCCTGGTGCAAATGGGATAGCCAGTTTGGTGCAAAAGAGAATGAAGACTCAGAAGAATGCGAAGCAGACATGAACAAATATGGGTAAAAGCGTAAGATTCGCTTAAGGAAACTCGGGTAGGCAGCCAGGAGATCTCTCTGTCTACTATATTCCCCCGCTTTTTCTCTTTTACAGATTAATCCTCGAGATGTTTATGGCTACAATTTCTTTAGTGTGTTTTTAAACTTTTAAGCAAAGAAAGATTGAAATTTTTTTACAATATTATAGAAATACATAATTATTATTTTGATTTGACCATAAGCAAGAAACGCCGTGTTTTCTAACAGTTTTTCTATTTCGTTTTATTTGTGTATCGAAGGAGTTTGTATATGAAATTAAAATCTGCACAGAGCACTTGATTTCACTTTTGCTTGAATTTCGCTGACCTATCATTATATGATAACTCTTATTTCAGGTCTTTTCTGCGTCTTGGGTCACCACTAAATACCTTTTCACCAGAACTTCCTAGAAAAGAGGACTATACTTTTATACAGTCGATTAAATACCACCGTCAACCCGTCCCTGTGTCTAGAATAAAAACCCTGGTTGCCATGTCTATGCCTCAAGGACTTGTCTCTGTTATTTCTCCACCTTTTGTGGAGTTTGAAATGTCATCAGAGGGATTTGGAGGACTATTCGTTCCTAGCCTTGCGCCACAATCAGCTGGAGTCGTTGGTATGAGTGCTCTAGGAGTAACAGGAGACCTAAGTGTCAATGGGGGAATCGGTATGGGTAAGGAATATTTATTTTGCCTTTAGAGTATGTGTGCCTCCATTGAGGCTAAAATATCTTACCTTTATTGGGGGGGGGGGTCAGAAGGCTTTCCTAGGAAGTGGATGAGTTGCTTGCAAAATACGTATTTTAACCCGGATTTTCTTTATTTTTTGTCGTGTGTACAGTGTGTACAATTTATCTTGGCCCTTGATGAAGTGCAAACTCATCGACACTTTCTTACAAGTAGTTAATGGTCGAGTGGGGTCTAATAGGCTATCTTTCGTAATCTTTGCACAAGCGACTTTTTGTATAAACTGTAGGAAGGAATTCCTCTGCATTCTCAGTTCCATCCTAATGACTAGATGTAAAAGAGGAATTTTACTTTATGTAGCAAAGATAAGAACATTGGAAAGGTTGAGATCTAGCAGCAAAGGGGACAAAATTGTTCCGAAGCCTTATCTAACATTCTAACATTGTATCCCCTAGTGCAACTAAGATTGCAATCCCCTAGTGCAACTTAGAAGTTTCAAATTATAACATTGGCAGTCTGTTCAATTCTGTCTGACCACATCTTACAGCATGTGTTTAGTATGCACAGTTCATTAAACATTTGAATAGTACGATAGTAAAGCTGTTCAATAGTCTAATATAGATTTCACACTTGTTTATAGGTGACAGATGCTTCCCTCCGGTAACGGGTATGACATATTCATCATGGATTTATGTGGAGAAATATTCGGATTCAAAGTCGGAACTGCATCCTGTTCGTCTATTGACTGTTGTTCGCTCTATTTCTGGAAAAGATGAACAATTCATTTGTTTGGCGCTGACTCTTTCAGCCCGCGACCGTGCGCTGATTGTATCAACACAAGAATCGCCACTTTCTAAAGGTATGATACCATAATTTTCGTTTTCCTCGCTTTTACTCATTTTCTGTAAATAGCATCGGATCATGATTATATCTTCATGACTCATTTTCTGTAAATAGCATCGGATCATCATGCCTATCTGTGCGAAGCAATAGGAGAGCACCAGCCTTAAAGTGTATTACCTGAGAACTCACTGTATTTTACAGGTTTAGTTTCGGTCATGGGGTCTTCCACCTGCTTTTGTTATCGTCTCTTCAGCTTGATTCTTCATTTTGCTATGTTTTTTTTTTTTTTTTTTTTAATTAGGCGTGCCGATGGTGCTTTGCCTAAGAACTGTAAAGCCTTCGCTGTTTCTCAATGACTGACGCTCAACAAAACCGACAAAACCCCCTTTCCCAATGATAAATACTGCATGCAAAAAATGGGCAAATTTTATAACTTATAATTTACAATCTGTGCCTGGGGGGGGGCGGGCATGGCATCCCTGGAGGCATATCCATTGGACTTTTGACTATTTTCATTAAATTGAACTTTTAAAATTTTGATCCGTATTTAGGAGGGGAGGTGTCTGAAAAGGGTAAGCGGTGGGGGGATGGGGCTGGTTTCTACACGATATTAAACATCCCCTTAACATGCTCGACAGTTTCAGCGTAGTGCTCCTCAGCTGTTCTTTAAATATTGCTGATGCGCCATTTTGATAAACAACATCCACATCTTGTTTTGATTTTGTTCAACATCCTCCTCAACATTTTCTGAAAGTTTCACCTTAAAATCCTAAGCTTTTTTGGAGACGCAGGGTCAAACATGCCCCCTTTTCCCAATAAAAAACTGTATATGTAAGCTATAGGCAACTTGCATAACTTTCAGCCCTTGCCCCAGGGGCTGTGGGGGGCCATTTATTCCCTAAATGCATAGTTGTTTAACCTTTTGAGTATCTTAAACAAAATGCCTTTATCAAAATTGTAATCGGATGTCTTTGGATGAAGGGCAGCAAGAAAATCCGTGGGGGGAGACTGATTGCCCTGCGATCACTTTTTACTCTTAAAAAGTGCACTATAACTTGCAATTTCAAATCGAACGAGTCCCCTTTAAAGTTTATACACCCCTCCCCCTTTCCATAGGAATTGGCTCTGAAAAAAATTAATACACATTGCAGCAGTATGGCTCTTCACTTTAGGCATCGCTTGAGCGGTGCTTGAGATACAAAAGAAAATGTTGCCTGATAAGTATGAATATACCCTGTATTGTTAGAATTCAAAAGGATTTGTCATATAGCTTGTTAAGATGTCTCTAGGGTAATGTTTACCCTGTTGCGACTGTATACTTTATTGGACAAAGTATATCCTACATCTATTGTTCTAAAGGTGGGTTTTTTATATTATTCTAACCCCTCTCACAATTGAGCTTTCTGAATACTTCTTTTGCTCTGTTTCTTAATAATTCATTTAGACCTCAAGAAGTTTGTGTCTGTCAATATTCTTATTGTAGGTGGCGCTTTACATTGAGCTTTGGACTTAACGGTCTCTGCGGAAAGTGTAATATTTCTTTTGCACATATATTCATTTTTATTATAGCAACTGGTGATTGGGAGCCGGACGTTACTGGTGAAGGGGCTGTGCGTATCTGGAACCCGGAGCTTATACAAGAAGGACAATGGAATCATATGGTTTTCGTGTTTAACAAAGCAGTGCTGAAACATTCGCAATTTTCATTATATATCAATGGTCAACACATCCACACATGCAAAGTAAGAGATTTATTTATAAATTTAGTATAAAGTTTTTTCTACAAAATTAAAACATATTGTTAAAAATCAAAGTAATCAGAAATTATGATAATGATATGGAATGCTCTGAAATGCTTTGAGATAGAAAATTGCTATATCCTTCTTGTTTTTCCTTCTTGTTTTATTCCTTCTTGTATTAATCCTGTTTAATCCTTCTTAAGTATTAATCCTTCTTGTTTTTGACTGATTCTTATTTATGTCGTTGGTTGTAAGTATATGGAAAAAAATTTGACAATTAAATTTAAAAGGTGCTTCATTTGGATGTCAAAAGCAATATTTTAAATATTCTAGCCACACTCCTTCACAAAATTTTGCATGGAGGTAAAGAAAATGCATTAAAATGTAGTCGAAAATTTAATATTTTTCAAGTATATAGCTGAATGCTACATTGTGTTCTTTGTTGATTTTAATGACACTAAAGGAATAGGAACCTAGTTAAGAAAGTCATTTTAGTGCTAGAACCAACTGCTTCGTATTAGACAATTATAACTGGGTCCAGAATATCCAGTATACAATTAGCCCGGGAAACTATTTAACGGCAATGGGAATGCGTTGTGAAGAACTACTGTCAGTGGGATTTGAACCCGAGACATCCACATTTACAGTCCATTTCCTTAACTTCAACTGTTGAGTTATGATGGTATATCAAGGAACTTTTGAGATGTCAAAGGATACACTTCTGTCAAAACATCGTCGTTGTCTCGCTAAAAAGTCTCATCTGACATTTCCAAACTTCTGACATAATTACCAAAAACCATTGGCTAAGCTGCTCTAAGATAGAGGATCAATAATGCAATTTAGGTAAGGAGCTTGGGAGGATCGAAGTGTTACACTGCCCAGCAGATCGTTCCTTTGACAACAGTTTGGGAAGCGTTTTTTAGTAATTATCCCAAAAAGATGAAATGCCGTATGCCATCTTTAGCCGCTAAAATAACTGTAACTAAAACTTTACCTGTATGTACATTCAGTATATTACTATCTATACATTTCAACACAATGGTCGATTGAACATCTTTTAAATTTATACTTTGTATTGTTGGATGTGTTTTTTGGCAACAGAGTATCTAAAATAATAATAACAAAGTTTTTTAAGATATAAGAAAGACTCCTTTAATTATTTTAACTGTTTACAAACTTGCACATTTATAATTAATATGGACCAATACTTTGCGAATTTTGCCCTATTGTGCAGGTTTTATAAGCATAGTTAACATCCGAGCAATTCTGTTAAAGTTCACCCAGAAAACTTACCTTTCACTATATTCATCACGATTAGCATAACTTTAACACTTCGTACAAAACATCGTCATTTTCTCGCTAAAAAGTTTTTATTTCCACATTTATGCGATAATTGCCTAAAACCATTTGCTATGCTGCTCTGAAATAGAGGATCAGCAAGGCAATGTAGGCGAGAAGCTTGGGAGGATCGAGGTGTGATTGATTATACACTGATCTGTAGATCATCCTTTTGAGAACAGTTTGGCAAACGTTTTGGTGATTATCTCAGAAATATGAAATGCCTTCTAGTATTTTTATCTTTTTTTTTGTAAAATGTCATCGCGTATATATATATATATATATATATATATATATATATATATATATATATATATATATATATATATTATATATATATATATATATATATATATATATATATATATATATATATATATATATATATATATATATATACATACATATATATATATATATATATATATATATATATATATATATATATATATTTATATATATATATATATATATATATATATATATATATATATATATATATATATATATATATATATATATATATATATATATATATATATATATATTTAGGAATTATAAATATATTTTAGGAATTTAAATATATTTTAGGAAATATATATATATATATATATATATATATTTTAGGAATTTTTTAGGCCGAGTGCTGTTGGAGATAATGAAATCTCCAAACAGCACGGAATGTGAATGTATTGCAAATTACCTTCAACTCTTTCTCCACATATTTTTTTTCAGGAATTATATATGTATATATATATATATATATATATATATATACATATTTTTTTCAGGAGTATATATATATATATATATATATATATATATATTTTAGGAATTATAAAATATATTTTAGGGATTTAAATATAGTTTAGGAAATATATATATATATATATATATATTTTAGGAATTTTTTAGGCCGAGTGCTGTTGGAGATAATGAAATCTCCAAACAGCACGGAATGTGAATGTAATTTATTGCAAATTACCTTCAACTCTTTCTCCACATATTTTTTTCAGGAATTATATATGTATATATATATATATATATATATATATATATATATATATATATAGATATATATATATATATATATATATATATATATATATATATGTATATATATATATATATATGTATGTATATATATATATATATATATATATATAGATATATATATATATATATATATAGATATATATATATATATATATATATATATCATATATATATATATATATATATATATATATATATATATATGTATATATATATATATATCTATATATATATATATATATATATATATATATATATATATAGATATATATATATATATATATATATATATATATATATAACTTCAATTCAATCTGTTATCTGTTAATTTTTATTGATAAGCTCTTTTTTCTTTGTAGCTGCAATATATATCACAAAACCCTGCTGGAGTAACAGGGAATTTGATAGTCACTCGATCCGTCAACGCCTTTATTGGAACTTCGCCTGCATGGAGAAAAATATCTCGCTTAGCCTGGCGTCAAGGACCTTGTCATTTAGTCGAGGATGTGTGGACACCATATATTGTTGAAAGAGTTTTTAGCCTTGGGCCACGGTACCTTAGCTGCTTTCAAGCGCCAGAAATGCCAGGTAATATTATAACCATTAGATTCTAGAGATGTTCCATTCCTTTTTTAGAATCGTATCCATGTGTCTTCGTTTTAATTTTACTTTTGCCAGTTGATTTGTTTTGAATGCTTTCTGAAAATCCTATAATTTTTCGGTGACATAAAATGTGTTGCCTATATTGCCTATAGACTTTTAATGTTTTACGGTATCTAAAACACAATTTATTAGATAAAACAATATTGGATGTACGGATAAATAAAAGGAAAAACTATTGCCTATTTCTGCTGATATGACTTCACAAAATGAAAAATACTGGTTTTTCTGCTAATCTGTTTGAATACTATTTTTGTGTAATTTTTTTTTTAATGACAGCTAATTACTTCTATAACGAGTGACAATTCCAAAGCATAATTGTAGTGCCACCGACTCCTTCCGAAGTCGGGTTGCCACCGGGATGCCATCCTTCGTTTTAGATATTAATTTTTGTTCCTACTCTTTTTTCCTGTACGTGTTACTAAATACTTACGGTATGCAAAATTGCTTGTCATTGTCAAGATAGACATGTTTTTGACTTGTTTTCTTTGAATTGTTGTCCTTGCATTTAATTTCAAGGCTTAACAGTCAATCAAGTTGCGTTCGAAATTACTGTAGAGAGAAAAAGCGAAATTCTCCCTTGTTAACTTAGAAACAGAAAATTAAGTGGGGGGCTTAGTTCTTTTTTTAAAGAATCTAAATTAAATGTGTTTGAAGTATTCTGTTAAGACATTAAATCGCGAAAAAAACGAGGGCAATTAACAGCCAGTGAAAAAACTATTTAAATAAGTTAATTGTCCTCATTTTCTTCGCGATTTTATGTTTTATCATAATTTGTCAGTGTGGTCTCAGAAATTATTTAAGTATTTTGTTGTCGCCTAGTAATTCTGGACTATTTACTTGTTATCTTTATAAATGTCCAGTGGCAACCCTGGACGATATGCCAAAAGATCATTGAATCTTATGGTTCCCCCGGTATTGTCACTACATATTATAATTGAAAAATCATTCGTTACCGTAATAATTAAAAAGTCATTGGGTATGTTCGCAAGAATTTACTTATGAATAGATGTGACCATTTTTATAAAATAGGCAAATTACATTAAAATTATAGAAAATGCAAAGAAAGTCGCACAAAATGGTGAAATTTGAAGATGATTTGGACCCGAGGACTCATTCGTGTAAGAGCCTTTCACGGCTATGCAAAGGCTGGTATGCTTTGGGAATAGTTTTTGTGGTAGACAGAATCATATAGTATTCGTATATAAATGAAAAATTTGAATTTTTTTCAAAATATAGGTCATACTGTGCCATCTTTTTCATGCCTGAAAGTGGAATTATGTGTGGATGATGAAAATGGTTTGATAAAAAAAAAAAAAAACATAGCCTTATTTTCCGGATCAGGCAACGCAAAATATGGAAACTTAAGACTAATCGTAAGATAGTAGCAAAAGAGCTGAAATCCTAATGTTTTTTTATAGATAGGAAGGTGTTATCTGTACGATATGGGATATAAAAAAGAGGATAATTTTTTAAAATATTGTAAAATCCGTGTAAATTCAGCTAAGACATGTCGAAAATTGTTTAGCAGTATTTCCAAAACTGTAGAAATTTTTTTGTCAGTCTGGGGAGTTACAATACCATAGATAAGGCGTCATAGCTCAGAAAAGTAAACGATTAAGTACGTAATAGCATTTTGTTTATTAATTAATATCTTCAGGTACATACAAGTGTGGATGAAAAAGTAAAGTAAGCATCTAGAAAACGAATCAGCACGTATCAACGAATAAATACTGAGATAACTAGGCTCACATTTAAAATTATTTAACTAGCGTTAATATTGAAAATCAATGAGCGATTTGAAATAGTTAAGGTTAAAGTTAATGGTTTACCATAAGTCTAAAAACATTACCTTTATCCATAGCCTTTTTCCTCTTTCTCAGAATATAATAAACTCTTGAGGTTTTATTTATCTTCCATTATTTTTATTTTATGCATTCTATTCAGTTATTGTTCTAGACATATTGTGTAATTGTTTTTAGCTGTAAATCGTTCCTTTGTTTGATCTGTTGGAGTGCTTTTGTAACTTTATGCACCTACCTCCTTTACTCCTCTACTTTACGATAAATAAATAAACATAAGAAGGTCATTAAGTTACACACAATACTATTGACCTATTTTGGGAGTCGCAAAACCTAAAAGGCTATGAACTAGAGAAGCGTCAAATAAGTGTTGTCTTTCTAGTCATTTTATATTGTAATGCTCTGATAAGATTTTTTCCAAATACTGCACTGAGTTTCTTGTCTGTATTAGGGAAAAAAGCTTTAATATTACAGGTATACATTGATTTATACTCTAGACTATGTCTATCCTTGACAACATTCAAAACACTTACCTACTACGTGGTTATGTTAGCATTACTGACTTCTTTACAATAAAGTCTAATAGAATAATTTTGTTCTGTGGAACGATAGAGGTTAGGTATTAGAGCTGCACTTTTGGATGTTGAAACAGAATTTTCAAATTAATTTACGATTTACCTTTAAATTGTTGTACGAAACTTTAATACTCAATAGGCGCAAGAATCGCGATACAATACTAACCCCCTCCAAAAAATGATGAAACGGTAGGGACTTCCCGGAGACTGAGTTCCTTGTTAAGTTTTTTTTTTTAGGCCGAGTGCTGTTGGAGATAATGAAATCTCCAAACAGCACGGAATGTGCATGTAATTTATTGCAAATTACCTTCAACTCTTTCTCCACATATTTTTTTTCAGGAATTTCTGATCCTCTCAGCCCTATGGTCTTCGAGGAAAAGATTATATTTAGTATTAATGCCGGAGCAACATCATCTTTGACCCTAGCCAAGATCAAGAAAGTTTTCAACAAAATTGATAGCAAATCTATTGCTAAACAGGTATGAAACTGCTATTCCTCAAATTGATATTAACATTCAGCAACTTGAAAGGAAAGGGAATGTTAGGTGTGCTTGAACGAAAAGGAAATATTGAGTAAGGCTAAATGAAACTGTTCTCCTCCATTTATTAAAGTGAGTTTATTGTAAACCCGTCGGGTTTGATAATTGAAACGCGAATGGAACAAAAACCTTGAATAAATGAAAAAATAACACTCAAATATTAACAATGCAAGACATCTACAGAGCATGTCCCTTTTCTTTTAAGCTGCTGAATCTACAGAGCAAAAATCAATTTAATAAATGAAGAGCTATCATTGATTTTGCTGATTTTTTCTAGCCGAACCGTTTAATCTGGTATTCTTTGACTTTCATTTGGTCCATGATCCTATATTTCCTGATAATCTTTTAATTTCCAGTCCAAGTTGGGAGTCCGAGCAGATTTCTTTCAAATAAAAAGAAGGTTTATCAGATTCTATGTTTTTCTGTATGTGTTAGAATTTTCTAAACTAGAGAACAGTAGATAATGTGAGATGTTTTTTTTATTGTACAATATGGCAAGGTTGGTTTTATTCAATCCGGGTTTAGCCTTGGTTTGGCGTTCTATCTGTGTAAATAAAAAATGATATATGTTTTTGAGAAATGATCCAATTACAAATCTAAAAATAGTTATATGGTCAGATGGTTTGATCGAGGTGCTAAAAAGGGGTATGCAAAGATTCAGAAGCGCTTCTTTCCAATTGAACATTTTGAGACTATGGTGGGTCTAATCGTACCCTTAAAGAACGTTTCACAATTGATGATCTGAGATATCCTTTTCTCAGACGAGCTTGATTATTCCATGATGAATATTTTTTACGTATAGTTCACTAGTAAGTCTCTTCGGCTTTTCTGAACTGCATTTTCTTTAGTTAGCACTGATATTTAAATGAAGAATATTGAACGAAGTGAAAAAGTATGACAAACTCTTATTTATGTGATAAAAAAGGCCTGACTCTGATTAGGGCTTAGGATGAATAAATGGGAGGGGAGAATGAGTGGCATGAACGGTTAGTTTATTCAAACGGTAATAAGCTGGCGCGCATTTGCCTACGTATCTTCATCTTGTAATCCGAAGAAGAACCGTGACTCTGATATATCCTGTTGTTGGAAGACATAGGACTTCGTCCTATAATCTTCACACTATTGCGGAATTTTCGTAATATAAGTTGGCGGGTCCTGGTCAGCAACTGCGAGCTCTATTCTTATGTGCCATGGCTTTTAGTGAATAGCTTTGTGAGTCTAAGTAAAGTAATCGAAGTCAAAAAAGAGAAAACGATATATTTGGCACAAAAAGATAGTAGCTTTAATTCTTTTCTTTTAAACATCCTTTATGGGTTCAAAAGTTTTTTTAGCGGAGCTCTAGATTCAAGAGAATATTTATTTGTAAAAACTTCAAATATTTGAGCGGGGAGTGCAGGCTATGTGAAATCAAGCTAATGTTTTTGTAACTGTCATGACAGCCTGACTCGATCGTTTGTAAATTCCTTTGACAGTTTTATTTGCGAATTATTCAGTTAGTTAGTAGTTGTATTTTACATAAAGGATACGATATCTGAAAGCTGTGATGTTTCGGAATTCATTTTTTTACGAATATGGGCAAAGCTCAACAAGAGCTCAGTAATCTATTAAAGGTAGATTGTTTTCAATTACGGTACTAAGAGGAAGAGACTCAGACTTAGGAGGACGAAGAAGGTATAGAAGACAGGAAAACTCATTCATCTTCTTACTCCATAGACACAACCCTACCCACATTGCAGTTCGATCATATTTTTCTCTATTAAATGATCTAAGCAAGATATCTTTTGTCCTAGCTTGGGATGTCACCAAACGAGAATTCAACCCCAATCCATATATTGCATAATGCTGCTGGTCACCTTGGTGGTCCTGCTCGTAGTCTAGGTGGCGTCGTTATTGGCTATATGGGTGCAAGGGTGTTCAACCCGCGCCCAGTCTCTACAGTTATACAAGCCATAGGAGGAACTTCTGTTCTTTTAGGTATGTTAAAATCCTGATTCTTTACCGAGGCATATGAAGCCTGACTACTAAGCTATTTTTAATGTTTGCTGGTTCATTTGATTAAACTTCTGTTGCCAAACCTTTTTTAGACAGGGTCTATTTTTATAACTAAAACCAAAATTAGTTCCTTTCACCTTAGCATTTTTCTTTCAATTCCCATTGCTTATTATAATGTCCATTTTTTTATGTATTTGCTACAAACATACATATGTATGTGACAAAGATCTCTGGATAAACGTAACTTTCAGTGGCATATATATGGTGTGTGTGACAATAGCGTATTGTATTTCTTGCCCAGGAAACAAAAAGTGCCGTAACTTAACGAAAATTTCAACCTTGTTGTTTTGATGTATGAAAGCAGTTAACGAGCAGGTCTGCCACGGGTTTTTAAAATAGACGATAATAACAAGGATATATCGGAAAAGTAGTCACCTGGATATTGAATATCAAAATCACTTTGGAGCCCTTGCTTCCCACAGATGACCTGCCTTCAAAAGTTATCAAAAAAGCCGACATGAGAATCAGTTTCTGGGTTTTCTATAGTTTGCATGGCATATAAAAATATCCTGCTTATAAAAATATTTATCTTTTTAAAATGCTGAAAACTGTTTAAAAATAAAAAAAATATTCTAAATGTCTTATTTTGCTATGGTTGTAGAAAATGCTTAGATAGATTAAAGAGCTAGGATCAAAGTGCACAACTGTATTAAAGAACGGTGAAATATTCCTAAAATATGGAATGAAAAAATAGTCTCAAATTCATGCAACCAATATTTTCCGCATTTTCATTTATAACTTATTAATACGAAACTCAAAAGTCAAACTTTAATTAATAATAATCCCTGGTTAATAAGACGAACACACTCTTCTAGTAATATTAGTATTGGTATTAAGTGCAGTAGATTTTATTACCTCAGTAGCTTCTTAAAATCACTCATTAGCAGAAAATCAATGCTAACTTAATTTTGAAAATATACATATAGATATAAGATATATGTCAAACAACAATAAAAATCATTAGACAAGTACAATGGGCTGATCCTCACCAATGTCCCATGGCCTGGAAAGAAGGAGGATTTACACATGGGCTAATTTGGCTGATTGTAGTTTCAGATTGTATGATAGAGCCAAGGAATCGAGAGAATTGCACTTATTGCAGTTTCATATGCGAATAACATTTTAGCCTTATTGGTAGTTTTACATGTCCACCCTCAGATAATCCATTATTATTATCTTAGTCTAGCCTGGAAATAACTGGAATTAGAGTTTTTGAACTAAGAACGTTATATATTTTCTTTTTTCTTTTCTAATATTATTTTAAAGAGCATGTACTTTCCTAACGAAATCATTCCTGTCCAGCTTTCAGTATTTTTTTTGGCGCTGTTGTTAGTAGCGTCTCTGTAGTGCACAGTTGGATCTTTATTTTTACTGAACCTTGGAATTAATGAGTAATCTTTCTGTCTATTTCAGGTCATGGATTTTTCAAATTGTTTTTAAAAATGAATTGCTTTTAAAAAATCTTCAGATATAGGTTCAAAATTGGAATAAAATTCAGGCTTATGATTTTCTCTTAATCTAGGTCTTATTGCCATGGCAAATGATACTGAAACATTATATGCGTCAGTAAAAGTACTGGTATGCATCATTCGTTCTGAACCGTCCATTGATAAGGAAATGGAGCGAACTCTTGGCTATCAAACATTGGCTACTTTACTTCGAAGACATAAGTCCTTATTAAACAACCATGTTTTGCAACTCATATTCAGTTTAGTTGGTACAGTCAATAGCGGAAAAGAAACTCTTATCATACCTGCTAATACCACTGCTTTCCGTGATCTGCTTTGCGATCTTGAGGTAAGTTTTTGCTGCTTCTTTTGTGTAGGAATGTGCCCGTATTAAAAGGTCTGTATGCTGCTAATTGTCTTGCTGCTGTATGCTGTATGCTGCTAATTGATAGTTTTGGGTACTCATTTGACCAAACATAATATGATGTAGGTGTTTTAATGTTTAAATATAATGCTGAACTGTTCAATAAATCTATCTATCAAAGTCTAATGGATTTTAAACGTCTTTCTTGGCAGAAATCCAAGACAAAGTCAAACGTTCACTCGAAGGGACTGAATATCATGTCAAACTAGCTAAACTTTGATAACACAATTCAAAAGACGAATTTTTCTATCGACAAACTTTCCTTGCTTAATTCAGAGGAAACAACAAGAAGGAACTTCCTAATTCAATAAAATTAGGAAATAAAATTTCCTAATTCAATAAAATTCTGCCAAAACTATGCAAAATATAATGGGCGGGTCAAATAATAAGCTGATTGCCAAATATCGTGCTTTTAAGCCATTCATCAGGGGGGCAAACAAAAGCAGATCGTCCCCGAATGGTGTACAAAGAGGTAGTTACGTAGGAACTTCACGGGAGGCAGCAAAAAATAGGCTTGCAACATATTGAGCCTAAGGAGGAGTGTGCACAGCTGTGTCGATTGTGTGCACGATATTGTCGATATTAGGTATTATCGATATTGCCGATATTATTGTGTCGATATTAGGTAGTTTGGTGCTGCAGAATTCTTAGTAGTAGCTCCAGTTGTAGTATACACGCAATAATATACGTAATCATAGTAAAAACCTCATCTTGTTTTTGACGTTGGAAACTAGTTTTGAACTAAAAAAAATCAAAACAATTTAAGTAAGGTATAACGAAAAAGAAGAAAACGCAGAATTCACAAGATTCCATTAAGTAACTTTGTAATCATTAAAAATATATTTAAAAACAGATGTTTAATGCTTAATTATGGGAAAATAATTGCAACTGACGAAATTTTGTATTAGGTTTCATTTTGATTTAAAAATATGGAGGCATCAAATAAGTAAGCAGGGTTCGAGGGGTATTAGGTGACTAATTATATTGAAACCGAGCTGGTTATACATAAAAAGTTATGCTTTAAGTTCAAAATAAACAAAACACGAGAGTAAAAAGCCAGTAAATATGAAGAAAGTGACGAGTATTTTGGCTATATGCGTAGTGTTATCTACAATGTCGAAAACTAGAATAAAAAGCTAACTAGAAAATAGACTTGGAAAAAAAAAATCTTCCATCCCTACCCCCCCCCCCCCAAAAAAAAAAGTGAAGGGGAGAAAAGGTCAAGGTAAAAAGAAATCCATTAATAAGGTAAATACATAAATGCAAATCTGAACTCGTACGATTGGTGAATTACCTCTGTTACGGCTAGAAAATAACTTAATGTCGAATTGGGAGTACTCATATTGAAGTGGATGAAGTTTGTTGACTATTACAAGTTACTGATGCCTTAAATTAACCAATTTTTGTTTAGTCAAAACAAAGTATTTTTCAATGCATTGACGAAGAAAAGGTCCGATTCTTTGACTATCCAAGATATTTCAGCAGTTGTTGAAGGGCCCTAAAAATATAACGTTTTATTTCATAGTAGTTGTAAGCCAAATCCTCATGATTTCGATTTTGTTTAAAATATTTAAATGTTGATTGCACTAAATGAGCGATACAATATATAAGAAATAGTTGTGAAGAAAAAGCATCGGCTCTTGCGATCCGACGCATTACGAGTATTTAAATGTGTGGCTCTTGTCATAGTAATAGCGTAATTAATAAGAACAAGCTCATATACTATCGAAGGCAGCACAAAATCTCGTTTTACTGCATTATAAGTTCACTTACATTTTCTATTTTATTCGCTTAAGGTTTATGATCCCTCTTAAAGTCTCGATGTATCATTTTTCTGCTCTCGTGCCGTTTTACTGCCTCAAAGAAAGATAAACATTTTGCTACCACACCATAGCTGAGATTCAGTTCTACACATCTACCGAATTATATTTTGAAGTTTAAAATATAGGGCTTTTACATTAAGAAAAAGTCGAAAGTTTGTTAAAAATAGTCAAAAAAGGACAATTTTCTTCTTCTTTTTTTACAAGTTTAGATTCTACGGTGTCAGAAATTCTAAGTAATATCATAATTCTGGTTCGGTGAATAGATAGATCTGAGTTTATCTATAAGTTACTCTATGATTTTATCTAGTTTATCTATCTGAGTTACTCTATGATTTGAGTATCTTGTCCGTTTGGTGCAAGTTTGTCACGAAATCGCTAGTTTTAGAAGGAAACATAAACCATAAACTTCTTTCAAAAAAAAATTGTATTTATGCTTAAATGTGAAGGGGTCTAAGAAAGTTCCCGGACTGTGCTTTAAAAAAGCGAATTCTTCAATTTAAAGTCGTTTTCTTTTTTTTTCAATTAAAGATTGCTCTGAGTACCTTAAAATTGTCCTCCTTAAGGTGGGTTAATACTTCTTCGGCACCTACAAGGAACATGAATAATTCCTGTTCTGATAATATTGATCAGCCATTATATTTCCTGTAAATTGATGGTCGTTCAATTTTAAATTCATTTCAGGGAAAGGCAAAATCACAAGCGGGAAGTTCTGGCAACTATTGGGGGTATGGAACGAGCACAATATTGTTCTGATCAAACATTGCATCGTTCAGAAACAGATAGTTAGAGCCGTAAAGCCCCGTCGCAAAAGCTTATTCCGCCAATGTAGTTCTGGTGCTTTCCCGTCCATCTTTTCGAGTGGTTGTAGTTATATCGGAATATCCCCCTTCCCTCCCTGAACGTGCCTGTTTTGGGCTAAATAATGCTCTTGAAAAGCCTTTCTATGTGCTCCAAATATTTCCATAGCTGGTTATAAAAGGCTCATAAAATATATGGTGCCTGCACAATATCCATATTTTTCATCCATCGCAGCATTTATACGACCTCACAAAATCAAATTTCTAGAATGAGCATGTACACATTTCATAGCCATTGCGCCAACTGATTGATTATAATTATGAGAAATGAATCGGAGAATGTCACGCAAACAGAATACGTGTGTGAATCTTAGCACCAAATGGGTCAGCCTGGAGGAGTAGAGTTGCGACGCTCTCTCCCCAACGCGGCAGGAGCCCTAAGTCTAAGTCAATTTAAGTCCTTTAGCTAAGCCCTTTTGCATGATTTACCTATTTTAGTCTAAGAGATATAAAACTTCTTTCAGGTATGGAGAGATACAAGTGGTGATCTGCTTCGCTCACTTTTAGAGCACTTCAATGAACTTCTTTCAGAGTCAAGTGAAAAGAAAAGCAATTTAAAAGCTCTCAGGGATCTTAATATGGCAGCCCGTCTCCTGTACCTTCTTAAAGAATCTCCATTGACAATCTCTACCACTCAAGCTGCTCTTAATGTGCTTCGTTTGCTTTTAGCTGTGAACCCCCGTCCAGTTGATCTCTTATGGTAACAAAACTTATTTTGTATTTTGACATTTCATACGTTTTGTTTTAGGTATAAAAAAGATAAACGATAAAAAAAGAAATATTGATTTTTTTTTTCATTATTATTGCTTTAGACTGGCTGTATTTCAATGTAGTTCAAGGACTAGGAGCTGTGCTCCTTAGATGTCCATAGATGCTCCTTGGATGTTGAGCCACATGCCCAACGGTGCTGCCCCGAGACCTAAAGAATATTCATTGACTCTTTTACTGGTGTCGTACTAGGAGCAAGTCTGGTGATTGCAGGGTCTTTGTTCTCTGAGAGTATGGTAATCTTGGAGCATCAAATTGTTGTATGCTCTTTAAATAACAGGATCATAAGCATTAAAAATAATTTTGGTCCGAATTGTACTGCGACTCTGAAATCTGAATATGCTTTCTGAATTCTGACACACATGTTAACTTATTCAGGCCATTTTAATTATATATTATGTCTCTTTAGATAAAGTGTAATCTCTTGTAATTTAGCTGCAAACCTATTGAAAATTTTTGGGGCAGACTTTAGAGCTTTGCTGGAAATTTTAGTAATGCAATCATTGGTTGATGATTCCTAAACTAGGGTTGGATTTTTCGTTTTAATTGTAATGTGATCGCTTTAAATTCTCAAAAATGATTGAGGAAATTGAAAGCTTCGTTCATTGTTCAGGTTATACTATGCGTTATTATATTGGCGATTATCTCATGTTAAAAAACATGTAGGTCGCATAAAACACACAGTAAAAAAAATCTACTATATTTATTAAAAAAAAAAAAAAATTAAAATGCAACTTGTTTACCTCACAAGACATAAAAAAAAATAAAATAAAAAGTGGTATAAGTATATCTAATGACTACAAAATGGTGTTTTAAATATTTTTTGTTACGCTATCATCTAAATTCTTATTATCATTATCAAGTATATTAGGTAGGCTAAAGCCTCTATAAAGCGTAAAAAGACGAATCGACTTTAGTTGAGGTACACAAAAATTTGAACTACCACGTGGCCCATAAGGATGGAGAGAAGACTCTGTAAGGAACAAATCAGGCGAAAATACTATTTATTTAACATAAATATGCCTTAAAAAATTAGACTGGTAGAATTTATTAATCTTATGTCAGGCAGATAGTTTGCTGTTTAAATTAGGCGATAAATAATTAAAGAAACAGGAGTGATGGTCAGCATTGGATAAGCTAATATAACTAGAAAGTGCCACTTAGAATGTTTCAGGAGGTATGATTATTTCTGTCTTGTTTCCTTTTGTTATTTTATTCATTATTTATTTTGCCGCGGATAAATGTTGAAAAGTAACTTTTATTAAAAAAGAAATAATGATAAGAAAATGATGATCTTTACAAAAACAGTAACTTGGAGAGGCAAAGTTTTTCTTTTCTTCTTTTTTTTTCAGTAAAATGATCGCTTATTTTCCACAATTCTTTTGCTGGTCAAAATTATTTTGATCCGATATGGGCCATGAAATAGAGAATCTTGTCTCAAGTTCACAAATTTCTAATAATTTTCCAGAAGAAAAAAAATACTTCTTGCCGGCTAAATAGCTATTCTAGCTCTGAAAATAAAGTTCAGTCAGGTAATTTCAGTTTTGTGTAGAACATATCTATTGGAGATTCTAAATAAGGTTGTGAATCTGCAGCTCCTCTAGATTGTCAAGAAAATAATTTTGGAAAGTACCAAATTATGATATCCAAATTATGCTTTGCTTCTTTTTTTTACTTTTTTTTTATTTGATCGAGTTTCCTGAAATTATGAGTGCGTTTTTGTTGCCTGGAAATAAACTCAAAAATATCAGACTGCAATCTGTTCTGTAGGTTGTGGGGAGGGGTAGAAGCTCCGAAATCTTACCAGAGCCAATTTACCAGAAGGTATTCTCAGATCTCAGCTGAACTCCATAAAAAAAGAACAGCTAGTGCTCTATCGGTGTCTTCTAAGTTCTTTTGACCTATATTAGGGGGAGGGGTCTTGAATTCTTGCCATGAGGACTTCTATAAGATCTTGTTGTCATATCTCAACCAAACTGGTGACGGCAAGTAAAAACTAGTGTCTTAGATAGTGATTTTGAAGTTTAAAAGCCGATAGTTATGTATTAAAGTCCTCGATATAATATATTAATGGTTATTAACAGTTGATTACACTCTCTTTTTTTAGAAAAAAGATTCAAAACTTATTTTAATGAAAAAGGGTGCTGCTTTTGCTTCAAAATTGTTGTATAACGTGTAGGCTCCCTTCGTGTATTGAAAAACACCTTAGGTAAGAAAAATCTAAGAAATCAATGTGCCCTTCCCTTTATCTTCTAATTCTCAAAATCTCCGATGTCAATGCATCCCGCAATTCTGGAAAATTGTTTTTCAGAAAGCAAAAGTGAA
Organism: Artemia sinica; assembly: GCA_027921565.1. Classification (NCBI taxonomy): domain Eukaryota; kingdom Metazoa; phylum Arthropoda; class Branchiopoda; order Anostraca; family Artemiidae; genus Artemia; species Artemia sinica. Next base: position 52,513,646 of record CM051265.1, read on the forward strand.
AAAAAAAAATGAAGCGTTTGTCTAGTCTTTCAAAATGTTCAACCGACAAGAATTTTTATTGGTTCGCGTAATTCATTTCAATTAAATAGATCTAGGTAATCCATAAAGTTGGTAGATTGGTAAAAGATGAGCAATAGAGATATCTAGCAAAACAAATTTGTTTAAAAGAAAAAAAATGAAATATCACATAAGTACACAAAGTCTAAACCTTTTTGAGGGTCACCCCCTCAAAATTCGTCAACGGGGATGGAAGAGAGTGATGGTACTTCATAGATGACATTTTACGTCGCGTCCAAAATATTTCCTTCTGTAAGGGCGTCCTGTGAGTGTCCTTGTGGGCTGGGGGGGGGGGAGTCCCATGTCTTCCAGTGTATCCTGGCTGGAGTCCGTACATTGCAGTTAATAAGTATACATTTAATATTTTTTTTAGTTTAGGTCAGTTCGTTGCTTCTACACTGCCCGTCTCTATGTCAAGCGAAAAAGAAGTGAAAATACGGGACTCACTTGATCGAAGAGAACATTCATTAATACCTGCTAACCTTCAGCTTGGCCACAGGGATGTTGACGATAACATACCCAATTCTCAGTCTAGTCAAATTTTGCTTCGAAACAGATGCTTAAAAGTGTTACTTCAACTTGTTTCGGGGAAACGCTTTAATCAGAGCTTTTGTGAGGAACTGTTTCGTGTGCTCGGGTTCGATTGGGTTCTAATGTTTATGCAGGGACATCTTCATTCTACCACTGTTGTTATCTCGCTCAGAATACTTAATGTCCTTGTCAGTCAATCTACATATCTCCAACGGTTTAGAGAAGGTGGCTCTAACAGTGGATGGGTGCGTCAAACTGAGCTTATTATGCAAAATAGACTTGGAAGTGTTTTAGGTACGTCCCTTCTCTTTTAGTTTTTTTTTTCCAGGGACAATGTCCCCCGGTTTCTCTGTGTATTTTGTTACATTTTTTTAAAGAAGTCCCTATAAGAATGAATTACATTAAATTCCTTTTTTTAAGTTTGTGTAGTATCTATGCCGTTGGAAGTCTTCCATGCTTCTTGAATTCGTATCCCTGTTTATTCTTCCATTGCTGGTGACAGTAATTCTGGACACTAAAGTCTAAATTCTGGATACACTGTTGTTGTGGTTGTTTTTTTCTAGATTACTTTGAGTGGGCGTTTTAATACGTTTTCTGTATAAATTATATACCTGCATGGTGCCCTCAACCCTGAGACTGGCCCAAAGGATCCCCTTTTCACGAAAATTTGGAAAATATCATTCTAAAAATGCATCCCTTAATTTTGTTTACCCCCCTCCCCCCAAGGATTGGACCGGTGTGGATCTATAATTACCCGTGATACATTCACCTCAAATATTTTATTTTTTGCATGAGTTAAAGGTGGCTATACAAAAATCGCTAGAACTTGAACTGGGAAAAGTTTTACTAGGAAAATCCGCTATAAGATTCAAATATCTTTAAAGGGATTTTGTTGAAATACAGTATATGAAAATTGGTTAATTTCAAGGGAACAGTGCTTTGAATCGCTCTTTTTAGAATTGAAGTTAATAAAGTAGATAGGGCATGGGGTATCTCTATAGTTGATCCTTGGATCAAGAAAGTCTATATTTTGTGAATGTTTTATTTTATTGTAAACTTGTACACTACACATAACAGTACATTTAATTTTGAATTTGTTGTATTGTGCTCGATGTATGCAAAACTTAATGCACTTTGACTTTGTGCTTTTGTAACATTTGCAACATTTTCAAATTCCTTTGTTTTTATGTCCCAAACTTTCAGCCACATGTTTTTCAAGTTTCTTGAAAAAGGATCAGGGTAAAAATAAAAATAAAACAAAAGCTGAAATAAAAATAAAACAATAAAGAGATTCGAAAGAGAGCCAAAAACTGCATAAATTACAAAACTGACTAGCTCAAAGTTAGATTCAGATCGTGTGTTAGGAGCTAGAGCGTTTGTTCCTGGATGTCTTCATATATATATTTTTCTTCTCCTTGTTTTAAATTTGAATTCTCTATTGTAGGATTTCAAATCGGTTCAGCGTTAAGTAAAGTAGGTGGCTCTGCAAGTCAGTCAAATGAAGAGAGCACACCTCACATCCCGGGTTTTACAGCCCTACAAAATATGCTCCCAAAGCATTTCGACATCCCTGAAGTATATTTCCTCTTAATTGCTATGCTACTGGGTCAGCCAGCCCAGAATATGCCATCTGTACCGCATGTGAGTTTTTTTTTTTTTTTTTTTTTTTTTTAAGATGTCTAAGCTCTGTACTTAGTTACTTGTTCAAAACGAAATATCGGAAGATATTTTATCAACTGCTTGCACTTATGTTTCTTATTCAAGTTCAACCATTTCACGGCCTTATCCCTTGTTTTTCATCTAGTTGTTTGTTTTGTTTTCTTTTTCCCATTGTTCCCACTTTGAAATAAAATATAAAAAAATCAGAGAAATAACAAATTAACATTAAAAAACTCTTTGTTTTGACGAGAAAGGCCTCAAATAAAACCTGAAAACTATTAATTGCGCAAATGGCTAGATTCAGTCCTGAATAATTCCTATATGAATTGATGGTTTGTGGCAAAAAGTGGCAGAAAACTGCACTTTGATGTAGCGTAATCTATTTTCTTATTTCAAACGCTATCTGCATATTTTTATATCCGCTCAAATAAGCCTCTCCTTATATTCTACAGCCACTAGTTGGATACGATCACTCTTCAGGGAAAAAAAGCGACAGATCCGTGCTACCCATGTCAAAATTTGATTTTCCTTGTTGTTCAAGGTTGGGAACTCTATACCTCTAGTTAAGGGTTGTCGACAATGACGATTTCATTAGTGTACTTTTTATTTCAATTGGACATCATTGTTTAGGGAATTCAAACTCGTTTTCGAAATTATTAAACCTTTCTTCTCCCAATTACTGTTCTGTTGAATCAAAATTACTTTCCTCAGAATGCTGTTACTTGAAAAATGTTTGTCATTAGACATTTTGGCAACTATGGGCCTAGTCTACTCTTCAGTAGGCTGAAACTACTGCTGCGAAAAGTTCTTTCTACTCTACCTTTACATTTTTAGTTGAGTATGTAAAACTGATAATCCTCACAGAAGTTGGTAGTTCTAATGGATGGAATAACATGTAATATAGCATCATATAATCAAAATCATTTGTAAAATACAGATTACGAAGAGGCTTAAACATCAATGACGGAATAGCTGCTTAAGATTTTTTTTTTATTCTTTCGGTTGCTTTGTTGGCAAAACCCGGAATAAGTGTGCAGGCATATGGAACACCAAAAAGTGACCAGTCCCCTTCTTAATAGTATAACTCTATCATTAGTCTCCGTATTTCCGTACAATCTTTGCATAGTGTTTTAGATAGCTTTATTTGTTTTAGACGAAGTTGTCAACCCCTCTATGAAATTTATTCTTATGGGCTTGTCTTAGATCGCCCAACGTTTTTAAAGTGACTGGGGGGACTCTCAGCTTATAACAAGCCTTTCCATGTCAACGTTTACGTAGCTTCTTATGGGGCACTTCTGGTTGATTTATATCGTGCTATAATGTCATTGTTTCATTTGATTTCATATTCTCCTTTATGATTAGTAGCTTATTTTATAACCATATAAATGTTAAGAGCTACTCATTTTATTAGTAAATGTCTTTAGACATAACTATCCCTTTAACTTCTAATTTTGTCCTTGCTCAGTTTTAAAATTGTAAAAGGTAAACGCTCTAAATCCGTGTAAATGCTCCAGATCGGGTTCGTGTAACCTTTTATCATACTCCTTCTAATTTTTGAAATTGTTTCAGCTTGAGCTAGACTTAGACACCATATGGAGCTGTATATTTGGCGTGGCTCCTGAGCAAAATGCATATGTCTCTCTGTCATCCCTCTTAAGTAAAGGATTGGTATGTCCTGAGGCTATGATTTGCCTCCTCGGCATGGTAAGGACAATGATGAACAACGATGGTTACAGGTTTGGGTTTTGTCTTTTTCTATTTTTTTCCGACGAGAATTGTTGTAGCTCCTAATAATTATTAAAATAAAAAAAAAGTTTTTTCAACTGAAAGTAAGAAGGAGTATTAAAACTTAAAACGAACAGAAATTATTACGTATATGAGTGGATTTGCCCCCTAGTCAATACCTCGCTCTTTACGCTAAAGTTCGAATTGTGTTCCAATTCTTTAAGAATGACCTCTGAATCACAAAGGCCGTTTAATTAGAATAAATTGCTCTTTTCAAAGTACTAAAAAACTTTAGCGTAAAGTGCAAGGTATTTACTAGGGGGTGAACCCCCTCATATACGTAATGATTTCTGTTCGTTTTAAGTTTTAATGTTGCTCCTTACTTTTAGTTGAAAAAACTTGTTTTTTTTTATTTAGTTTCTGATAGTTTTTAAATAATACTGGGAGATCCGGCGCCCCCTTCATAGAAATTTCCCCCCTCCCATGAAAACTTCCTCCATGGAAAGATCCTCCCACAAAACCCCTTCCCCCACCACCAGAAAAATCTTCTCTGAAAACGTCTGTATACTTCCCAATAACCAATGCTATATGCAAACGATGGGCAAAGTTCATAATTTGCAGCCCTTCCCCTGGGGACTGTGGGGGATTAAGTCATCCTCAAAGACATAAATATTAGATTTTTCAACTACGCTGAACAAAATGTTTATCCTCAAAATTTTGATCGGGTGACTTTGGGAAAAAATTACCGTGGGAGGGGGCCTAGTTGCCCTCCAGTTTCTTTTTTGGTCACTGAAAAAGGGCACTAGAACCTTTAATTTTCGTTTTTATGAGCCCTTTCACGATATTCTAGGACCACTGGGTCAATACGGTCACCCCTAAAAAAAAGAAAGAAACACACATCCGTGATCTTTCTTCTGCCAAAAAAAAAAAAAAAAAAATACAAAATTACACATTTTTGCAGATATGAGCTTGAAACCTCTACAGCAAGATTCTCTGATACGCTGAATCTGATGGTGTGATTTTCATTAAGATTCTATTACTTTTAGGGGGAGGGGTCCCCTTTTTCCGAAAACAAGGCAAATTTTCTCAGGCTCTTAACTTTTGATAGGTAAGGCTAAACTTTATGAAACTTATATATTTGAAATCAGCATAAAAATTCTATTCTGTTGGTGTATCTATTGGTATCAAAATGCCGTTTTTTAGAGTTTCGTTAACTATTGAACCGGGTCACTCCTTATTTACAGTTCGTTACCTCGAACTGTTTGATAGTGCTTTCTTATATAACGGCTCCACGATAATATCTTTTGTGCAGTCCAATGAATCGCATGGTTTAAAAGCAATAAATATCTATTGTGGACTAGGTTCAATTGTAAGGCACAATTTTCAATAGAGGGGAATAAGGAACTAAGATATGAGTAGATACTTCTATTAAAATTTAAGTAAGATATAATTTTTTTTAGAAAATGATAAAAACTAAAGAACTGAAAATATGGCGGTGCAATGTAAAACTAAAAAAGGGACATCCAGAAATTCTATGCAGAAAATTTTAAAGCTAAAACTATTAAGAGAAGAAAATTCAAGTGTTTTTGCACTTAGGGGGAGATAGGCGTGATGGAATCCAACCCTTAAAAAAAATCCAAAGACCATGGCTTCCAGGATAAAAGAAAAATGTTATTTTTGTATGAAATTGTACAATAGACCTTAAATTACTGTTACCAGGTGTGAGCTAAACTTATAACATATCTGTTACTGGGTCTAATGACTAGATAAGAATGATTGCGGAAGCTTTTACTATTACTGAATTAACAGCTACTTAAGAATCTACAAATTATTCATAGGTCCATCTTACATTGTATTGCTCTTGTACAGTCGGAAGTGTGACCTTCCGAATTATATGTAATTCTGCTTCCGTTCTGTTGAATTGGATCAGATGATGCGCGCAAGCTAGTTTTCATCGTGTATTCTTCGTTCACAAAGTAGACTGAATACATGCTAGTATGCTTTTAATACTATCTTCCCATTTTATAATAAGGATTGTGTTTTCATTTGCACGTGAAAGTGTGATTCTCATTAAATTCGTTTCTTTGATACCCGATTCGCTTTTTTGGATCTTTAATTTTTTTTTTTAGCTTTCTAATTCTTTTGCACAAAAAAGTTCGAAGAATACACAAAATAGTAAGACATTTTCAGCAATGAAAACATCCAAAACAAGATATGTCCTTAGTTAGTTTGGAGTGTCGATTTAAATTGTCTGTTTTTGGAAGTGGTTGCAATAAGTGGGTGGTCATTCGTGTTTTGTAAACTCTTAACTTTACTATTAGTATTTTTCCCATGACCTTTTATTCTTCTTGCTAATCTATTTAAGGTGACGCATATATAAGGCGTAAAATAACTTACTGCTAAGAAGCAGGTTTCTTATTGACAATCTACTAATTCATTATAAGTCCCTAAATTAGTGTTTTTGTTTTACAGGGGAAATGGTGAAGCGATCCCGTCTTGGCTTCAAGACTATCCAATAACGTTAATCCAGTTTTTCTTCTACCTTTATCATAACTCACCAGATGCTTTGCCCGTTTTCCTAAGCGGAGAGCTTATTTCAGGACTAGTTGCTACCGTCATACCACTAAGCAGGAGTGAGCCTCCTTCTGAACTTGCATCTCCTCTGGACGAACTTAAGAATATAGAAGGGTCTTTATTAGCCTCCCCCTTCGTTTCACCTGACGACGAGAGTTTCTGTTGCCTATCTTCGCATCCTGCTAAAAAGTTTGTGATGGATTTTTTGAAGAATTTGGTTGTCGATTCGCTATCGTTGGCTCAGCAGACTAAAGTTACCCCTGTCATAGACCTTCTTCTTGAAGTAAGTTTTAATAGTGATATATTTAATTAACAAATAGTTTAAATGCAAAAATCAATATTATTCACCCAAAACCAAACGGTTGACGTGGGGTGAAACAGGTAAAAAAAAATACATACATGTAACGTCATTCAAATTCACTATAATATGAAAGAAAGATAAAAAGAGAGAAAAGAAAAGAAAGAAAAAAAAATAAAGAATAATAATAATAGTACAGGGACAGCAACTACATACCATATTCTTGTTGTGGGGTCGCACTCACAAACCAACAAGCAATTACAACTTAATATAAATTAAATCTAATCAAGTCACCTCCAAAACAAACAAAACTAGAATTCATACTTACTTAATAATTTTTCTTTCAATTTTGCTTTAAAACCACTAAAATTTTCTAGTTTCTTCATATCATTATCCAAATTATTTCCATGAATTTATACCCTTTATAACAAAAGAAACCGTGGACCTGGCAGACAATATAGGTGGAGTATAATAATCATTTTTACCCCTAGTATTTCGGTTATGTATATTCCGTCGGATGTAAAACCAACCGTTAAAACACTCCGGCAGCTGCTTCATATTGTATCTATACATAAACACTAATATATAAAAATATATGGCTCAGCAGAGTCAGCAGTTACCCCTATCATAGACCTTCTTCTTGAAGTAAGTTGGTGTTTGAATATGTTGGGTTAGGGTTTTTAGTGAATTTTGTTTGGGTATATTAATTGATATGATAACTGATAAAATAATACGATTAGGTCTGAGATGATGAAATAAACCGTTTGTTTCATGTAACGTTAGTCTCATCTGGTATTACCATGTTGAGATGAAATATACATTTTTCTGCATGACCTCAATGATGAACATGTTACTTGTCATTCATCAACTTATGGTACGAGTTTCCTCTGTTAATCAAGGAACATGAGAAACTGAAATTGGTTCTACTCTGCTTTAGCCTATTCCTATTGGAAATAAAAAAAAATTAGTGGAAGTGACTTCATTAGCAGGGTGAACTTGGAAGATCTAAACCGAATTTAAATTACATCTAATTTTAATTTGCTAAACTTTATTTGAGCTTGGAAATTTCATATAAGATTTTTTAAAGCAAGAAACATTTCTAAAAATCGAAAAATTCGTCGGTCTGGAACCAACACTTTTTTTTGCACGACCCATGTATTTTTTGCCCGTGACCGCTACGTAAATTTGATCTTTGGAGCGATTTGGCTGTTGTTAATACATAGCGATCGCCAAAGCACTCAAGATTTACTTGAAAAAGAGCTATTTTTATTGGTATGTGCGTTGAAACGTTTTGACCCAGTGCTAAGGTAGGTGCAGCGAAATATGTCGGAAACTGAAGCTTTATATGCATTATTACTTCAAAAGTCAAAGATGTTTCAGGATTCAATAATTTTTATCTGTGGAGTGGTTTGATTGTTTGATGAATACATAACGATCGCCAAGTGCTTAAGATTTACTTGAAAAAAAAAAGAGATATTTTGTTAGGTATGTTTTGACCCAGTGCTAAAGCAGGCGCAACAAAAAAAATTGTCGGTAGTTAAGCATATATATCATTTAAAAACTCGAAGCTTTTTGGACATTCAAATTTTAGATATGTGGATCGTTTTGGTTATTGATGAATGCATAATGATTGCCAAGTTCTTAAGATTCGCAATCTTAGGGAACTTGGGTTTAAATTTGTATCTTTTTGATTTACAAGAAAATAGTTCTGGAAAAGTCACATGAAATGCTGACGTCCGATTTTTTGCTTGACGATACTTCTTATTTCGATGGATTTTTTGGAATTTCGTCTGTGTATGAATCATGGGATTTGATCAGACTTAAACGGGTCCGGTTACAAACCAACTGGCAGGTGAAGGGGTTTCCTGGAATTTTGTCCTTAGCATATCAACCAGAAGGGTTGTCAGATGTCAAACCAATCTGTAAGAGCTAGTGGCCTATTTTTGCTTGTTATGTGTCAAGGCCCAATTCGACATCTGATTAAGGAGAGGGTGGTTCTAAATTCGTGTCATCAGAACTTCTACTAGAAGATGTTGACGGATCACAGCTAAACTTGTTGAGAAGTAAGAAGAAGCCTCCTAATTATCCTTTTAGGAATTTAGAGAAGTGGTGGGGTCTAAATTTTGCCATCAGGACATGTGCCAGAAGGGTTGTCTATGCTAAACTTCATGGTAAGTAAGATATAACGCAATAAGTTAAACCTTCTATGTTTCCGGATACAATGCAACCTCTTTGGAAGGAAGGGAATGGGGCCCTGCATCATTCTTACAAAAATATCTAAACGAATGAAGCGTCAGATCTGTGTCAATTTTGGTTCGAAGCACAAGCTAATGTCCAAGTTATTTCTTGGAGAGATCGTGATACGATCTTATCTCTGTAGTCGAGATAAAGATTGTTAAGGTTAGTACGGATTAAAGGATGTGAAATAGGATCTAGTGTCCTAAATTTGCCTTTTGGAAGTTCATATCGTGTCCAGCCCATGTCGGAGAGGTTTACAATTTTAATCACGATACCTACCATAGTGTGCTATCAGATTTCAGCAAAAATTAAAGAGAAGTAAGTGGCAGCATCCCCATTGTTTCTTTTGGGGTCTAAATCTGGATCAATCTCTGTCTGGGTTCCTGAATTCTTGTCGTCAGGAAGCTACCAGATGAGGTTGTCGGACCTCAATCATAACTTATAGAGAGTCAGAATAAGCGTCTTAGTTGTGCCAGATGTAGTTACGATCTAAACTTTCTGGAGGGGGGGGGGGAATGAATCGGAAATACCAAATTTTTGTCACCATGACGTGACATCATCGCACCTCAATCAAACTTAGTGGGGGTATTATCAGCACATTTATAGAAAGGATTCATTAGATCCCAGTAAAACTTGGTAGGAGATAGGAGTTACTGTTCTACTTGGGGTTTTGGGTGTTCGGTCACACTTTAACTCTTGCAGAGGGAAAAAATTATTATAATCAAAACATATACCACAGTAAATTGTTGAAGTTTAACAATATTTAATGAGAACAGAATTACTTCAATTTTGCCTTTCCAGGGTTGAAATTCAACTCAATCACGTAAAGAGAGGGGAATTCATATCATTAGGACTACTGCTAGAAGAGGTTGTTTCCTCTCAATCGTAGTTGATGAGGGATAACAGCTAGTGTCCTATACCTTTCGGGACTGTTCGGGAGAGATCAGGCCAATCTAATCTCTCTCGGAGGGGTGGAGGTACTTAAAGTTAATTCCTCTGGATATCTACCAAATTGGTTTGTTGTATGTCAACCAATTTGTTATGGCTTTCCTAAATCATTCAAGTTCTATTATTTTAACTATATCAAGTCAATCAATCAAGTCCTATTTTATGCCTTTTCAAAGTCAAAGGTAGTGACTTTTCAGAGTCCAGTTACTTCATTAGTGGGAGGTGGACTGGGTTTTCTAAGTTATCGTCATAAGGAAATCCACTAGAACGAGGTATCAAATCACAACAAAACTTTTAGAAAAGTAAGATTTAGGCTCATTGCCGGGCGATTTTAGGATATGCGCTTGATCCGACATAGGTTTTGGGGATGGCAAAAATCTCTTGTCATCAGTCTTATTACTTGACATGCTGGTGGTATTAGTTCAACAAAACCTGGCCAATATCTACAGCTACGTTTTTGGGCTAAATTCACTTTATCTCTGTTCAATCAGAATGACTCATTGAATCTCGGGTATGTTCGGTAGGAATTATTATTTAGGGTTTTAATTATATCTATAGGGATGAAGTGGGGGGAGAGACATTTGATGCCGTTCTGATAGCTTATTGAACATTTGCTGCTTCAAACATGTGTCGTATGAACATATAGGTCATTTTCCTTTTTTAGTTGAGGTATGTCTTCACGTTTGTAAATTTGCCTTTTTATGAATAGTCCTTAAACATAGGAAATTGCCCAGGGGCGACAAGTAAGTGAGTAAAATTCTTAGCAGAAATAATATAAGAAAAGTGTTTAGGTATTAAACGTTTCCTTAAATAGTTGATTATGATTGTAGTATAGACTTTTCTTTTACTTCAATTTAAGGATTTTCTGCTCGATGGTCATTGTAGATTTAGTGAAAATGATGGATTTTCAGGAATTGAATTTAATTTCTTCGGGAAAGAAGTGCTGTTCGGCTGTGATGATAATTCAAGGCTGTAAATTTATATTGAATATCAGATTCTTTTGAAGTAAAGCACTGTTTGGCTATAACGTTCTGCACACTCGTTTATTTTTTATATTTGTTCAAATGCCAGAAATCATATTCTTAAAAAAAGTGATATGTAAGCGGGGAGCCAACTTATATGGCTGATAAAAAGGTTTTTCTTAATAGACCAACTCGTCGCCCGAGAGAAAATATTTTTTTCTTCTAGCTCAATTGCTCTTGGTACTCAGTTCTTTTTCTGTTTCAGGGTCTACCCGAAGGATCAAGCCATATTCAACAATGTAAATTTTTTACTGAAATCCTCACTTTACTGATGGATCATCTTGTTGCTGCTGACATATTGATTGGAGAACAAGCAGCACTGCCTGTGGTCATTGGCGGGAATATCCATCATATTGCTACTAATGTCATATACTTTACAGGGAGGCTTGTTGATAAATTATGGCTGGGTAAGGTTTTTAGTTAATTAGTTACACGAGTTTCGTATCTAGTTACAAAATTTATCACAGTTGCTTTATCTATTTAGAAAAATAAAACATTTCGTTCTTGTGCATATAATAAAAAAGACAAGTTCTTTTTTAACTGAAAGTAAGGAGTGACATTAAAACTTAAAACGAACAGAAATTATTTCGTATAGGAAAGGGGCTGTCCCCTCCTCAACGCCTCGCTCTTTACGCTAAAGTTTTTTTTTTATTGTTTTAAAAAATAGAGTTTGTGAGAGTCAAACTTTAGCGCAAACAGCGAGGTGTTGAGGAGGGGACAGCCTTTCATATACGGAATAATTTCTCTGTTCGTTTTAAGTTTTAATGTCGCTTCTTACTTTCAGTTAAAAAACTTGCGTTGTTTATTTAATTTCAGAACGTTTTTGAATTAATGCAGGTTTTGAATTTGGCTCACCGTACACGAATAATTAAAACGAAATTTGCATATTAATCTTACTTTTTTTGGCTAAATGGCTTTCTCGAAGTTGTTTAATTTTATTTACGAACGCTTTTATTAGTAATATACATACGTAACTTACGAATTAACTTACGTAACGAACTTCTATGTTCGTATATTTTTATTACGTAAATAGGGGGGTTCGCCCCCTAATCAATACCTCGCTCTTTACGCTAAAGTTTGATTATTTTTTTTCCAATTCTTTAAGAATGACCCCTTAATCACAAAGGCCGTTGATTAGAATAAATAGCTCTTATGAAAGTACTAAAAAAAAAACTTTGTAGCGTGAAGAGTGAGGTATTGACTAGGGGGCGAACCCAATCATATACGTAATAGTTTCTGTTCGTTTTAAGTTTTTCATGTTGAAAAGTTTCCAGTTGAAAACTTGTTTTTTTTATTTCTGATCGTTTTTTAAATATTACTGGGGAATCCGGTGCCCCTTTCATAACAATATCCCTTCCCCCATGAAAAATCCTCCAAGAAAAGATTCTCCACGTAACCCCTCCCTCCCTCCCTCCCACTACCAGAAAAATCCCCCCCCCCCTGAAAACGTCTGTACGCTTCTCAATAACGAATACTATATGTAAACATTGGACAAAGTTCATAACTTGCAGCCCTTTCCCCGGGGACTGTGGGGGATTAAGTGATCCTCAAAGGCATAGTTATTATATTTTTCGACCATGCTGAACAGAATGGCTATCTCAAAATTTTGATTGGGTGACTTTAGGGAAAAAATGAGCATGGGAGGGGGCCTAGTTGCCCTCCATTTTTTTGGTTACTTTAAAAGGTTACTAGAACTTTTAATTTCCATTCGAATGAGCCTTCCTGCGATATTCTAGGACCACTGGGTCGATACGATCACTCCTGGGGTAAAAAAAAAAACAAACAACAAATAAACACGCGTCTGTGATCTTTCTTCTTGCAAAAAAAAAAAAAAAACACAAAATTCCACATTTTTGAAAGATAGGAGCTTGAAACCTCTACAGTAGGGTTCTCTGATACTCTGAATCTGATGTTGTGATTTTATTAAGGTTCTATGACTTTTATGAGGTGTTTCCCCCTTTTTTTGAAAATAATGCAAATTTTTTCAGGTGCATAGCTTTTGATGGGTAAGACTAAACTTGATGAAACTTATACATTTGAAATCAGCATAAAAATTTGATCATTTTGGTGTTTTTAAAGACTTTGGTTACTATTGAGCTGGGTCGCTCCTTACTTACAGGTCGTTACCACGAACTGTTTGATAGCAAATGTCTAGTAGTCAATTGATTTCATTTATAAACAGTAAAGAAATGCCTGGCTTGAAAACAACTTAAAATTAGCAACCGAATCAGACAGATCAAGAAACATTCCTTTGCTGGTTTTCTTTTACGCTGCGCAAAAGTTCTGATCCAGCAGTTTTACTTACACCCAAAAATTTGCTGGTAACTTATTATGTGCTTAGTAGACCGAGGCTAGTGTCAAAGAATTGTATTATTTTGTAACTGTGTACTGTATACTTTGTGCCAAGTGTATACTGCATACTTTATGCTCTCTCTCTCTCTCTCTCTCTCTCTCTTTCTTTCTCTCTCTTTCTCTCTCTCCGCATGTGCATTATAAGCAATGGCATGAATTTACAGAAAGTGTAATATAGGCAGGAAGGATTAGAATGTAGAGCTGAGAGCAACCCGCACATGAGAAGATAAAAGCCATATTAGCTGCTGCAACTTGCTCATATCGTGTCTTGGTGTTGTACCTCAACTAGTTTTTAGAGGGTGCATCAGCAGTTGTTCTATGACCAGGTCAGGGAAAAATCTTCCCGGAATCTGTCAGAGCGCCATATCACAAGTATGACGTTCTCACGAGTATGACGTTTTCAAATTCTTTGAACATCTGGGGATTCGTTTCTTTCATGTCGGGCTTTTTTAAAGATAGAATCTGTTGGACTTCGCGTGCAAGCGATGGTTGGAAGATGCGAAGAACCGAAACATTTGTTCACCGCTGGTGCAATAAAAGTCCTAGTGCCTGTTATTTCTTCCACAATTGAAGACTTCAGTAACTTTACAGCATTCATATAAACGTCAGTCCAGAACCTTGAAGTCCGTGACGTATATGACTGTGATGCTTTGAAGGACTCGAGCTTGCTTTCAAACGCGTAAATAGACGGCTCTTGCTCTAGCTCCTTGACTTCAATGGATTCTTCAAAGACACCGACAAATACTGAGTGAAAAAAATTGAAGCTCGCCTGAACTGTTGCAAACATCGACCTGATTAAAATACGATGTCGAGTCAGCGTGATATACTTATGCCGCTAGTAAATTATTCAGGTCCCAATACACAAAGAGGTGAATTCTGATAGCCCTAGAATAAGCTTTTCCGCCAAAGATCTGCTGAACGGCATTCTGTACATATATCGGTATATCGACTCCAAGGTTTCCTGCAAACCAAAAGCATGCAAAGCAGCTAAGAAGTTAATTCTAGCGAGAAACTGTCCCTGGAGTAAGACTTTGCGCTTTAAAGGACTTCCTATTGATTTAGCCTTTATATTATCCAATGAAGTCCAGTAAAATACTTAATCGAACGTCAAAACCGGCACGGTGCCATATTTACCAAGACTGGGCATTCATAAAATGAACATTTGGGCCAAGATCAATCATCTGCTTAGTGATCACCGACTTTCCAGGGTTAAACGATTGTTCGGTGAAGGAAAAAATAGTCAACTTGCCAACTTGGGATGAGGACGGGAAACAATCTCGACAAATTCAGCAAAAGATTCATATTGTGCGAAGGGTCTAGTGCAAACAAGTCTTGGTAGTTCCTTATGTAAGATGGAAGGCTTGCTGCTTGAATCTTTTAGTAATTAATAGGTATTTCTCCCGCCTTCAGAATCAATTTCGCGCTCACCATTTTTCGTTATTTGAGCCTTGACGACTGAATACGTGGCGTACCTGCAGCTAACACTCCTATCGCGGGACTAGTCCCATAACAAAGCAGAATTTTTAGACGAAAATCCTTTGAAAGTGGTTGACGATGACGATTTTCGAAAAAGTCATGCTTTTATATACCCAAAATTTACCTCAGCGACTACCTCATCTTCTTCAGCCTCATTCCAAGCCTGTGTAATGTTCTGATGTATATATGAATGCTAAATCAAACCCCTGAGCTACTTCATGAAATCAGGATTGTCTTTTAAGGATGGAATTCTTTACATTTTGAAATTTGCTCTCAATGTCAACCTAGAAAACTAAAGAGTTACTAAAGAGAAACTCAATTTGAAAACTCAAAGAGAAACTAAAGAGAAACTCAATTTGAAAACTCAAAGAGAAACTAAAGAGAAACTCAAAGAGTTTACTAAAGAGAAACTAAAGAGAAAACTCAAATTTGCTAAAGAGTTAGAGCTGCAGAAATTTCAGATTTGGAATCAGCACACAATTTTTAGTCGGGTAGTAAAAGAATCATTTTGTATAGCAATTTGTTTGAGGTCAAGCCACAATTTTACTGGACTAAAAGAACATAGTGCATAGTTATTAGTGCATGTACTGAGTTATTTACCACTTTAAAAACTTAATTTTTAATATTGTTGCTCCTTTTTTCTTTCATGAGGAAAACAAGAAGATGGCTTATAATAGAAATCTGAACAAACAAAGTTAATGGCTCTATATAATAAATCTTATAACGAGTGATAAATCTTAAAACGAGTACTCACTGTAAAAGTACTAGTACGAGTACTCACTGTAAAAGTCTAAAACGTACTGCGTCATTGGCGCTTTACTGAAAACCAATTTTATGACAAATATTTGCTTTTGCACTTAATATTGAAAATAAACATTAAAATTATAGTAACATTTTGAACTGATGAGCTTTCAGCAATTAATATCATTATACATCAAATATTCAGTTTAATTTATTAGCTCTTTTTAAAGTTGTTAATGACGATTATAGTTTCCCTACAAACAAGTGTTTGGATACTGCCTCCTTTCCTAACTGTAAATAAAAACCAAGAGCCTACTGCGTCATTGGTGCTTAACTGAAAACGGATTATATTACAAACATTTTCTTTTCCAGTTCTTACAGTATTGAAAATAAAAATACAATTACAGTGAAATAAATTCTTGAACTGATGGATCTTTCAACAATTAATACCATTATACATCAAATATTCAATTTGATGTTGTTTATACTTTCCAAGACTGTTCAAGACGCATATAGTTTTCAGTAAAGCGCCAATGACCCAGTAGGTTTTAGACTTTTATAGTGAGAGAAGGAGGTCATACCCAAACTCTTGTTTGTGGTGATTTTTGTTCGTTTCAAGCTTGATTTGCATATTCAATTTAAGTTTCACTTGTTTTAAGATTTATTTATTAATTTACATTAATATCTATTGTATGTTTGTTTGCATTGATTGTTTATTTAATTTCTGTTCGTTTTAAGTTTCATTATACTTCAATAGGAAAATATTTTTTTTCGTTTTAAGCTTGATATTCATATTCAATATAAGCATTACTCGCTTTAAGATCTATTTATTCATGTATATTATTACTTGTTGTTTGTTTTTGCTATGATTGTTTATTTAATTTCTGTTCGTTTCGGGTCTCATTTATTCTTTAATAGTAATTTCTGGTCGTTTTGAATTTGACTTTTAAAAGGTATTTGTATCTTCTAAGCTTAAGTTTAAAATAGCCTTTACTTTTTTTTGAAAAACTTATTTTTCGGAAAGTTTTTTTTTAATTAATTTTTGTTCGTATATGATTGCAAAAAAGTTCAAATTTTTAAAAATTCCTTATTTCAAAATCAAACTTAAAAAAAAAATCAAATATTCATCAAAATATCAAAACTGATATCAAAGTAACAATATCAAAGTGAAAAAATGGGTTTGTGTCAGCCTCGGAGTTTTTATTATCTGATGTTTGAACTATTTTTAACAAAATTGCTATCTCAAAATTTTTATCGGATGGGTTTGGGGAAAAAGGGCGTGGGGGGACTAGATTAAGCTTCGGTCTCTTTTGACTCTATAAAAGTGAACTAGAACTTTCTATTTTAAATGAGCCCTTTCTGAAGTTTATACGAGTATCCCTTCTATAAGAACCATATATATCCCCAGAGTATTACTTACAACTCCTATCCCTGGGCCCTGGGGGGTTGTGTCGACCCTGGAGTTTTAATATCTGAGGGTTGAACTATTCTTAACAAAATGGTAACCTGAAATTTTTATCGGATGGGTTTATCCATCCGATACACCCAAAGGCGTAGAGGACGGGAGGGGCTGGTTGCCCTCTGATCTTTTTTCACTCTGAGAAAATGAACTACAACTTTTAATTTCCATTCAAATCAACCCTCTCTGAAGTTTATACGAGCATACCTTCCATAAGAACCATATATGCCCCCAGAGGAATACTTACAACGCCTGCCCCAGCCCTGGGGGGGTGTCGACAAACGAGTTTTTCTTATCTGATCTTTGAACTATTTTTAACGGAATGACCATACGTAAAGGAGTTTTTGTTATATGATCTTTGATTTTTTTTTTTTAACAAAATGGCTACCTCAAATTTTTTATCAGATGTATTTGGGGGAAAAGAGCTTGGGGGTGGCAGTTTCCCTCTGATCACTTTTGTCTCTTAAAAAGGGCACTAGAACTCTCGATTTCCAATCGAATGAGCGCCTTTTGAAGTTTATACTACGACCCCTTCTATATGAAATGCCTCTGGGAAATAAATGAATGGAGTATGGAGGGAGGCTAGCTGCCCTCCGATCACTTTTGACTCTTAAAAAGTGAATTACAACGTTCAATTTCCAATCAAATGAGCCCTCTAGGAATTTTATACGAGCATCCCTTCCATAACAACCATATATGCCCCCAGGCATAACTTACAACGCCTACCCCCGGGCCTTGGGGGGCTGTGTCGAAACCGGAGGTTTTTGTTATCAGAACTTTGAACTATTTTTAACAAAATGTCTATCTCAAAATTTTATCTGATGCATTTAGGGCGTGGAGGAGTGGGGGGGGGCCTCCGATCTCTTTCGACTCTTAAAAGTGAACAAAATGTCTATCTCAAAATTTTATCTGATGCATTAGGGCGTGAGGAGTGGGGGGGGGGCCTCCGATCTCTTTCGACTCTTAAAAAGTGAACAAGAACTTTCAATTTCAAATCAAATGAGCCTCTCCGAAGTTTAGACGAGCATCCCTTCCATAAGAACTATATATTCCCCTAGAGCATTACTCATAACGCCGGCCTCCGGGCCCTGGCGGGTTCCGGAGACACAGTAATTTTTTCTTATCTGACCTTTTTAATGAAATGGCTATTATAAAATATTGCCCTCGGATATCTTTTGACTCTTAAAAATTAAACTAGAACTTTCAATTTCCAATCAAATGAGCTCTCTCTGAAGTTTATACGAGCATCCTTTTCATAAGAATCACATACGCCCCCAGGAAAACACTTAAAACGCCTATCCCCCGGGCTCTGGGGGGCGTTTTTGTTATCTAATTTTTGAACAATTTCCAAACATGTCTCAAACTTTGTAGCGGACGGGTTTGGGGAAAAAAGAGCGTGGGGGGGCTAGTTTAACTCTCTTGACTCTTAAAAATTGAACTAGAACTTTCAATTTCCAATCAAATGAGCCCTCTATGAAGTTTATACGAGCATCCCTTTCATAAGAACCATACATGCCCTTTGGGCATAACTTAGAACGCCTTCCCCTTTGCCCTGAGGGGTTTTATTGACACCGGATTTTTTCTTATCTGACCTTTGAACTATTTTTAACAAGATGTCTATCTCAAAATTTTCATCAGATGGGTTTTGAAAAAGAAGGCGTGGGGGGGGGATCTCTTTTGACTATTAAAAAGTGAGCTCGAACTTTCAATATCCAATCAAATGAGTCCTCTCTGAAGTTTATATGAGCATCCCTTTCATACGAACAATATGTGCCCCAGGGCATAACTTACAACGCCTGCTCTTGGGCCCTGGGGGGTTGTAACGACACCTGAGTTTTTGTTATCTGACTTTTGAGAAATTTTTAACTTAATGGCTATCTCAAAGTTTTTGTTGGATATATTTGGGGGAAAAGTTGCGTGGGGGGGCTAGTTGTCCTCCAAACTCTTTTGACTCTAAAAAACTTAACTAGAACTTTCAATTTTTAATCAAATGAGCCATGTCTGAATTTTTTACGAGCATCCCTTCAATAAGAACCATATATTCCTTCAAGGGCATAACTTACAACACCTGCCCTTGGGCCCTGGGGGCTGTGTTAACCCTTGAGTTTTCGTTATGTAGTAATTGAACTATTTTTAAAAAAGCTATCTCAAAGTTCTTATCGGATGGGTTGTGAGAAAAAAAGGGCGTGGAGGGGGGGACTAGGGGCCCTCCAATCTCTTTTGACTCTTAAAAAGTGAACTAGAACTTTCGATTTCCAATCAAATGATCCCTCTTTGAAGTTAATACGAGCATCCCTTCCATAAGACCCATATTTGCCCCCAGGGCATAACTTACAACGCCTGCCCCCGTGCCTTGGTGGGTTATGTCGACACCGGAATTTTGTTATATGATCTTTGAACTCTTTTGAACAAAATAGCTATCTTAAAATTTTTATTGGATGCATTTGGGAAAATAGGGTTTGGGGGTGGGGGAGCTGGATGCCCTCCAATATCTTTTGACGCGTAAATAGTCAACTAGAACTTTCAATTTCCAATCAAATGAGCCGTCTCTGAAGTTTATACGAGCATTCCTTCCATAAGAACCGTATATGCCCCCAGGGTATAACTTATAACCCTCGCCCCTGAAGACTGTGGGGGTAGTGTCCTGCTCAAACATATAATTTCCAGAACTTTTAACTACGTTGAAAAATATGGCTATATCAAAATTTTGATTGGATGTGTTTGAGGAAATGGTGGGCGTGAAAGGGGTGTCAGTTGCCTTAGAATCACTTTTGACTATTAAAAAGGCAACTAGCCATTTAAATTTCCAATCAAATGAGCCTTTTCTGAAGTTTCTACGACAACGTTGTCTATACAAAACCTTATATGCCCCCAGGGCATAACTTACAACCCTTGCCCTGAGGGCCGGGGGGGATTTGTCATCCTCAAAGACCTAATTTCCAGAACTTAAAACTACGTTTAATAAAATGTCTGTCTCAAAATTTTGATTGGATGTGTTTGGGGAAAAGGTGGGCGTGGGAGGGAGGTTAGTTGCCCTCAAATTACTTACGACTCATAAAAAGGGCACTAGCCCTTTGAATTTCCAATCGAATGAGCCTTTTTTGAAGTTCCTACGACAACGCCTTTTATTAAAACCTTATATGCTCCCAGGGTATAACTTAAAACCCTTGCCTTGAGGGTTTGTGGAGGAGTGTTCTCCTCAAAAATATATTTTTGATTTGGAAATCAACAATGCTGAACAAAATGGCTATCTCAAAATTTTGATTGGATGTGTTTGAGGAAATTATGGGCGTGGGGGGGCTAGTTGCCCTCCAATCACTTTCGACTATTAAAAAAGGCACTATCCCTTTGAATTTCCAATTGAATGAGCCTGTTTTGAAGTTTCTACGACAACGCCTTCTATAAAAACCTTATATGCCCCCAGGGCATAACTTAAAAACCCTTGCCCTGAGGGTTGTGGGGAAGTTTCCTCCTCAAAAATATATTTTCTATCTGGAAATCAACTACGCTGAACAAAATGGCTATCTCAAAATTTTGATTGGATGTGTTTGGGTGAATGATGGGTGTGGGGGGGGGGCTAGTTGCCCTCCAATCACTTTTGACCCTTAAAAAGGGCACTAGAACTCCCGATTTCTATTTGAATGAGCCCCCTTAGAAGTTTCTACTACGACCCCTTCCATATGAAGTGCCTCTGGGAAAAAAAAATAATAAATAATAATAAAATATTGGAGCCGTATGGCCTTTACTATAGGCAACGCTATAGTGTTTAGCGTTGCCTCTGAAAAAAAAAGAAAAGGAAAAAAAAGGCAAAGTTAAAACGAACATATCACAAGGAAAACCGAGTCAAACTTGTGTTTTAGTGACAGTATTAAATAAACCAGTAACCATTTTCATTTTCAAAATAATAAAAGTCCGTAGCTCTACGGAATTAGTATAGGAAGAATTACTAAAGTCTCCTTGAGAACTCACAGAAAATCTAGAAAACCTGAACTGTGACAAAGTGTAAATATTTGGCCTTAAGGCTTTCATTCTTAGGATCAGACACCTCACCGTGCAAAATACTTTAATCCCTCCTTCAACCGCTAGCCGTTTTTAATTGTAATTGAATGTGTTTAGCTAGTTTCAACAGTTCCAAATTTTATCGTAGGTTATCTCCAAAAAGATCCGCATGAAGTTTTTGATTTCATAGTGAAGCTTATTTCCCAGTCTAGAAGAAGATCGTCTTCAAGTACTCTGAGCTTGGATCATTTATACAGGTGTCTCAATAGAACGATACTTTTCCTCCTATCAAGACAAATGGATTGTACCCTAGAGCAGAGCTCTATGTTAGATGCTCTCCATAAATTGGCTCATAACAGGTAATTTAGGATTGTGATTATTCTGAAAAATGTTCTGTACATGGTCAATCTTAAAAACGATAGGTAGATCTAGCTTGTGAACCTCAAATGAAAGTGAGAATTAAATACGAATTTTTTTTTGTTACTATTGGCGACAGAAAACAATCCTCCATGTTCAACGGGACCTGCTCTGCTGGACAAAATGTTTTTGAGCCATGTAAGCTTCAATATCTTCAAAATTCAGTAATAACGGTTAGCGCTTTGTTTATAGCACTGTGTATTGAAAGTTTAGTTTCTATGGATTGTGTAATAAGTTCATTTCAGGGACTTCAGATGGCGAAACATGTGTTTAAACCGTTTCTATAAAATCTTACATGGTTGAATTAGTTGTGACTTAATTTATATTGAAATCTGATCAAAACCTGTGATTTTTTCAGATTTCTGATGAAATCTGACTGAAAAAAAAAATTGTGAACCGTGTTCTCGGATATTGGTATTTCCGAAAATATTCGGAGAAACTTATATCATTAAATTCAACATCTCTGATAGCTCTGTAATGGAGATTTCAGTGCTCGGTTGGCAAGAACATGAAATTTCATATCGTTCCGGAGAATGTTTTTTTGCCACCCGGGTAATTTAAGTGAACAACTAGTCTTAGGGTACATGGAGAAGACCCATTCCAACTATAAATTAATGCTCCTACCGCCCTTTTCAATTGCCAAAAAACGGACTTCTGAAATTTTGTACGATAAAACAACGATTTTGGCGTCAATCAGACCTGAAGGCCATCGATGGAAAATCCTGCAAACGATAGTGAAGCTATTTACTTAACCTCCTCCCTCAAAAGCCGTACTGCTGTGCGGTGGCGCATTTTAATAAATATATACAAATAGTACCTGTTCAAAATAGACAGTTATTATATAGGGTAACTGTCTGAAAAGTAATCATGTTACTGTCTAAGAAAGTAACACTAACGCTTAAGCAGTATTAAAAAGTTGTGTACCCTTCATATTTAAGATAACTCTGATGGGTTTTAAAGTTAGAGGAAAATTAACAGAATGTCATTTTTTTCAAACGAAAGCAAGTAACAACTTTAAAACTTAAAAGGGAGCATATTCTGTTGTGCATGAGGAGGGCCACCTCAACTCGTACCTCTGCTCTTTACGCTTAAACCTAACTCTTTTTATCTTAGTGTTTTCAAGAGCTTTAACACAAGTCATGAGGTAAAAAGTTTGTTTTTATTATGATAATGCTTAAGGTAATTGTCATTTAATGGATTATTAACCTGGCTTATTTAGTTCTGTTTACTTCAAACAATAAAACTCGTGCCTAATGTGTTTAACATAATCATTAAAAACACGTGCATTTACATCCTGGCTATATTTGTTGCAGTCCCCCCCCCCTCACCTGATGTATAGGATGCTAACTTCATATGCCTAGGTAGCATTATGAGTAATATATTATGGTAGCGTAATATTTTTCAATTTGCAACTCGTTAAAAAACTGGTAGGCTTGTAATTTCGATGTTGGTACGACGAAGATTTCATTATCTTCGCCAACAAAAGAAACTAGCATTCTTTTTATACCTGTTCTTAAATGACTTTTAAAGCATAAAACTACCACAAATCACCGTCAATAAATAAATGAAACTGAAAACGAACAGAAATTACAATAAATAACTGAGTTATTTATTGTAAATAATAAACTGAGTTATTTATTGGATTGTCAGTTTAGTATGCATATTCCTATATGTATTAAATTATACATAAACATATTACATATTCCTTAAAGTTTCAAAAAATTTTTATTTATTAAAGTAAAAAAGTGAAAACATTTTAAATGTATTTTGTTTTCAGTAAAGTATAAATTATGTTCTTGTTTTGAGAAGTTATGAGGGTTGTCAGCCCTATCCATGATAATTTTGGCTCGTTTTGAATTTAAATCGCTTATTTATTGTAAGTTTCTCCAGCATGCAAATAGCAAGCCAAACTGTAAAAAGAGCGTATCTCAAGAATGTATTTGAGTATAAAGTTGGAACTTTCAGAAAATGCTTAAATGGGAAGATCAATTGACCAAAAGGGAACCAAAAGCGATTTAAATTCAAATAAGCGATTAAATTAGTTACAGTAACTGTAGTTGTAGTACTAACAGCATATGCATTTGCTTTTGGTGATTTGAAAGTCATTCTCATCTAATCCTGGAAGTTTCAACTTGACACAATTAGTCGTTGCTATAGCATTTCTGATATATCCTTTTGATAGCCTGAATATATATGTACTTTTGTGATTTTCATCTCAATACTCTTAGCCTTATAAGTAATTGCAATAGAGGTAGTAGTTGAAGTAGCAGCAGTAGTATTAGTAAATGTAGCAGCGGTAGTAGCATTAGCAGTAGCATGCACATATTCCCTTTTGGTCAATTGATCTTCCCATTTAAGCATTTTCTGAAAGTTCCAACTTTATACTCAAATACATTCTTGAGATACGCTCTTTTGACAATGTACATGCACATAGTGTCGTTTGATTAAGTTCAAATTTCCCCTCAACATTTTAAATACAGTACTGTGGTTGTAGTGGTAATGGAAGCAGTAGTAGCGTACAAATATTACCTCTTATAGTTAATTGATGGTTAATTGACCATCTCCCTTATCATTTCCTGAAAGTTCCAAATTAATATACTAAGTCATTCCTGAGTTGGGTAATTTTGAAGATCACACTGCCTTTCCATTACGATAAATAAAATTTCCAATATGGATAATCCTTTTATTTGACAGCGATAATTCACAAAAAATACTGGATATTTCGGTCACATGTGCAGTGATCGTCATCAGCAGAAATACTCTCAAAAAACTTCGGAGAGCAAATACTAAAAATACGGTCAGTTAAAGAAATCGTCAAACCAATTTTTACTTGGCGAGCGTGACCGGAAATAAAAGACAAAAATCTATTGTTATTGGTCGATTTTCTGTAAATTTTAAAATCCAGACTATTTTCATTCTTTAGAAGCAGAACATCCAGAAAGGGAAGTTTCCCATCCTCTTCTAAATCTACAGTAAACTTTGAATCACCCCCCAAAAATTAAGATTTTCCAAAAAACCTTTTAATTCCTCTTCCCCATAATTCCATACTGAAATTATGTCATCTATTTAATGTCACCAGAAATTATGTTTTAAGAAATACTTTCAAGTATTTCTGCTGATGACGGTCACTGCACATGTGACCGAAATATCCATTATTTTTTGTGAATTATCACTGTCTAATAAAGGATTTGTCCCTATTTGAACTTTTATTTACCGTCATTCCTGAGTTACGCCCTTTTGACAGCCCGTATACACATAACTTATTTTCATTAATTCAACACTACACCGAACCTTCACTGAGAGGCTCACCTTAATGCCCTTTGTCTTTTTGGAAAATACATGTATACCTTTCTCAATAACTTATACTATATGTAAATAGTGAACGAATTGCCTAAGTTACACCAGAGTTGTTCTGGGGGCTGTGAGGGGGTTGACGTCCCCAAGGGCGTAATTACAGAATCTTTCAACAACTCTGAAGAAAGTAGACGTCTTGAAATTTTGATTGGATGTTTGTTTTGGAAAATGATGGTCGTGGGAGGGAGAGGGCTGGTAGCCCTCTATTCACTTTTTACTCTTAAAAAGAGCACTATAACTTCCAATTTCCAATCAAATTAGCCCTATCCAAAGTTCATAAGACCACCCATTCTCTAAAAACATTATATGCCCCCGGGGCATAACTTACAACCCTTTCCCTGAGGGCTCTGGGGTTCTTTAGTTCTTCAAAGACATAATTACTAGACCTTCCAACTACGCTGAACAGAATGGCTATCTCACAATTTTGTATGTATTTGTTGAAATCATGGGTGGGGGGTGGGGGTGGCTGGTTGCCCTTCAATCACTTTCAACTATTAGAAAGGGCAATAGAACTTACAGTTTCCAATCGAATGAACCCCTTTTGAAGTTTCTTCTTCAACTCCTTCTATACGAAGTACCCTGGTCTTAAAAAAAAAATCATTGTGCGGGTAATGCTCTTTACTTAGGCAGTGCAATTGCGCTGCCAATGATCTTCGGACTCTTTTTGAATAAATGGATATCTCAAAATTTCCATCAGATGCATTTCGGGAAAGAACGACCTGTGGGGGTAACTGCTCTCCGATCGCTTTGACTCAAAAAATGGGCACTAGAACTTCTAATTACCAATCCAATGAGCCCCCTCCCTGGTTTATACGACCACCCTTTCTATAAAAACTTTATATGCCCCCAGGACATAATTTACAACCCTTTCCTTAAGAACTGTTGGGGGGGTGGGGTTGTCATTCTCAAATACGTCATTTCCCAACCTTTCAAATACGCTGAACAAAATGGCTATCTCGAAATTTTGGTTGGATTTGTTTGGGGAAATGATGGGCGTGGGGGGGGCTGGTTGCCATCCAATCACCCTCAACTATTAAAAAGGCCACTAGCCCTTTCAATTTCTAATCGAACGAGCCCCTTTCGAAGTTTCTTCGACAATTCCCTCAATATGAAGTGCCCTGGTCTTAAAAGAAAATAATGCATTGTGCCCACACCGCTCTTTGCTTGGGCAGCGCTATTGAGCTGTCTATGATCAATCATTCTAATTTGATTTATATGCTCTTTAATGTACCTTAAGCACCCTGACAAGCATGATGATTCCTATTTAGGTAGTATTCTTTTTACGCTGTTAAGTACATTGTTTAAACTTATATTGGCTTTACAGCATTGGTGACTTTTTGCCTCACTTTAGAACTTTACTATATTACTTACGTCCAACCATGGGCGCCCGTAGACTGAATTTTAGGGGGGGGGGCTTACCTGGTCTAATTGGTATTTCCAGTGCTGTATAATTGAAATCTCAAGACAAAATATCATGGGCGGCGCGATAGCGCTGCCTAAGTAAAGAGCGATGTGACCACAATATATATTTTTTTTTAGACCAAGGCATTTCCTATAGTAAGAAATGCCATAGGAACTCCAAAAGAGCTCATGGAGGGCAGCCATCTCCCCCTTTCCCACGTCAATCACTTCCCCAAACACATCCAATCAAAATTTGAGATAGCCATTTTGTTCAGTCTAGTTTTAAGGTCCGTAAATTATGACTTTGACAATGAGCCCCCCCCCCCACAAACCTCAGAGCAAGGGTTGTAAGTTATGCACTGTGGGGATATAAGGTTTTTTATAGGAAGGGGGCTCATTTGATTGGTAATCAGAAGTCCTACTGGCCTTTTTAACAGTCGAAAGTGATTGGAGGTCATCTAGCCCCCTCCTCATACACCAATCATTTCCCCAAACACATTCAATCATAATTTTTGAGATAGCCATTTTGTTCAGTGTAGTTGAAAGGTCCAGAAATTATGTCTTTGAGGATAACTCCCCCCCCCCATATAGCCCTCAGGTCAAGTGTTGTAAGTTACGCCCTGGGGGCATATAAGGTTTTTATAGAAATGGTGGTTGTATAAACTTCAAAGAGGGCTCATTGGATTGGTAATCAGAAGTTATAGTGCTCTTTTTAAGAGCTAAGTGATCAGAAGGCAAATAACCCCCCCCCCACCACACACACACACACAGACACATACGTCGTATTTTCCAGAAACGCATGTGATAGAAATTTTAAGATGGCAATTTGTTGTCGTAGAAACTTCGAAAAGTGCTCAGTCGGTTGGTAACTGAAAGGACTAGTACCTTCTTTAATAGTCAAAAGTGATTGGAGGGCAAACACCCCCCACCCCGCCCCCCACCCTACGCCCATCGTTTCCCCAAACACTTCCAGTCAAAATCTCGAGATAGTTATTTTGTTTGACGTAATTTAAAAGTCCAGAAATTATGTCTTTGAGGATGAGAACCTCCTCGTGGTCCTTAGGCCAAGGGTTGTAAGGTATGCCCCGAGGCTTTTAAGGTTTTTATGGAAACGGGTTATGCACTTCGGAGGGGGCTCATTGGATTGGAAATCGGAAGTTGAAGAACCATTTTTAAGAGTCAAATTTATCGGAGGGCAGCTATACATAAACCCCACCCCCTCCCCATGTTATATTTTCCCCCAATGCATCCGATTGAAATTCTAAGATAGCCATTTGTTCAAAAATAGT
Source organism: Artemia sinica (assembly GCA_027921565.1). Lineage (NCBI taxonomy): Eukaryota > Metazoa > Arthropoda > Branchiopoda > Anostraca > Artemiidae > Artemia > Artemia sinica. Next base: position 52,541,186 of record CM051265.1, read on the forward strand.
CCAAAGATCTCATAACACGGCCTTTGGGATTGACATAACCCCCCCAAAGTATGGGGATAAGGGTTTTAGGTTATGACTCTGGGGGAAGTAAGGTTTTTATAAAGAGGTGGTCTTGTGAACTTTAGAGGAGGCTCATTTGATTGGAAATGCATACTTCTAATTTCATTTTAAGAGTCAAGCGTGATGGAGCAAAATTAGAACTGTCCAGCAACTATGTCTTTAGGAATACTGGGCATGTAAACCCCCACAATTATGCCAAACTATGGATTCGTATAAAAAAAACCGAAAAGATATAATTTTTTTTTTCATGAAAATGACTTCTTCAATAAAAAACGAACAGAAGTTCATCTAAAAAAAAACTTTCCACAAAACAAGCTTTTCAAAGAAAAGTAAAGAGCTCCATTAAGCCAAAAATGGGCAGAAATGAAGTCAAGTAATCATCCAAATGTAAAACTACCACAAATGACTATCAATAAATAAATGAAACTCAAAATGAACAGAAATTAGAATAAATAGCCGAGTCAAACTCGAAACGAGCAAAAATTAACATTAGCAGGGCTGATAACCCCCATGCCTTCTCAAGACCAGAACATAATTTGCGCTTTACTGAAAACAAAATATGTATAAATGTTTTCACTTTTTTTTTACTTAAATAAGTAAAAAACTTTTTTTTTTCCACTTTTTTTACCCATTTTTTATTTTAAGGAATAAATATCAGTATAGTTAAATTAAACTGACAATCCACGGTCATTTATTTTTTTTTTTTTCCAGTAAAACCTAAGTTCTGGTTTTGTTCTAGTTCAGTTATGTTCTGGTTTTGAGAAGGCATAGGGCTCGTCAGCCCTAGTAATGTTAATTTTCGCTCGTTTTCAGTTTGACTCGGCAATTTATAATAATTTATGTTCGTTTTTAGTTTCGTTTAATTGTTGATAGTGATTTGTGGTAGTTCTACGCTTGGAAGATTATTTGACTTTATTTCTGCCCATTTTTGGCTTAAAGGAGCTCTTTACTTTTCTTTGAAAACTTATTCTGTGGAAAGTTTTTTAAATTAATACAAATATATGACACCGTCATTCAGTCAGGGGGGGGCAGCCACCGCCCCTACTCCCCCCTCCCCTTATGGGCGCCCATGCATCCAACCTGATGTTATGTAATGTCAATTATTTAAAAGTGAATTTTATTTTGTATTGCCATGGTCCTAGGGCTTTTACTGGAGTAAAACGTACTTACTATTGCAGAACCGTAATATTTGGTGCAGGAAATCATGACCTGGAGTTTATTGGCTGCCTAACATATGCCCTAGTTTGTGTAGTCACGGGGCTGAGGTTACCTGTCGAAGCCAATTACCGCTCGACGTGGCACATAGTCCAGCCCAAAGACGAGGAGGCTAACTCAAGCTTCGTTCATGGTCGAAATTTGATAATAGTGGCAGCTAGAAGAGTTTGGGGAAGAAATGTACATCACCAAAAAGCCAGCTATTGAAGAAGCGTTTAAAGTAACTTTAAGTACTAGCAATTTGACTCCCAGTCTTGAACAGATAAAAGATATTGTTCACGACCCTGGTCACAAGCTATGGGTGATATATGTTGACAGTGAAAAGAAAGGTACAGCTAATAAAATAACACCGGTTTGGGAGCTGCATTCACAATTTCAGTCAAAGCTGCAAAAAGTTACTGGTGGACTAACCCGTTTAGGAAGTCGCACCAAAGCTATTGTAGCTTCTACGACAGGATTGAAAAGAGAAGACTCAGTCTCGATAAGGCCAAGAAACACATCGCTAAGTGGAGGGCAAAATGCAACTTTGACATTCCCCGAATGGCAAGCAGCATTAATTGGCCATGTTGGAATTATCAAAGACCAAGTCAAATCTCAAATTACACAGTATCAACAAGTAAGTCTCTCTCCCCCTCCCACCTGTCCCCTCTCTCTCTCTCTCCTTTTCTTTCTCTTACTCATCCTCCCTTCTTTCCTCTCCTACGCTTCTCCTTTTTTACTATACTAACTTGTTTAAGGTATTTCATAAGCTTGTTTTTTATTTACTGCTTATAAACGTGTCTGTACGAAAGCCCGGCTGAGACTAGATTCAAAATAACTGTAAATTCAACGTTTGTCTCTGTTTTGCTTTATAAAACTAATTTTTTAAGATTTTTCACGAGTTTATTTTTATTATAAATTTAAAAAAAAACTCCGGTCGAGACTACATTGAAGATAAGTTATGGACTAACGTTTGCTTTATATGGAACTACTTTATAAAAAAAAAACCGTTCGAATATAATTGTATTCCTAACATTCCTACTGCTTGTTTGTTTTCGAGTGTTCTGGCGGGACTTTTGAATAATCTTATCAGTGGAATCAAATATCAGACCCTGCAGCAGGCTGCTGAAACTGAGTTCAAACTCTGGGTCCCGTATTATCAAGCAGAGGTCAACCCTACTGCACCACTTTACGATCCTAACATTTTTTATACAAGCGGCAGCTTTGCCTCTCACTCAGACGATCTGTCTTGGCTTTGTCTCCAATTGGCCCAATGGCTTGATGGCAACTTGATTTCAATTAAAAAAAAAATCTGTCAAATATAACTAACATTCCTTCTGCTTCTTTGTTTCGATTGTTGTGGGGCACTTTTGCATAATTTTATCACTGGAATCAAATTTCGGGCCCTGCAGCAGGCTGCTGAAGCTGAGTTTGAACTCCGGGCCCAATGGCTTGATGGCAACGTGATTTTATTTCAGAACAGCGGATTTGAACAAGCCGAACAAGATACGGCAGTTTCCCTGTGGTGTGCCTCTGCATGATTGCCAAATTCAGATTTATTTTATAAAACAGCAGCCGTAATCTATCTTATGCGAGTTCCTTTCGTTTTGTTCTTCTTTGTATAGTGTTTGTAAGTTTTTATAATCTTTTTGTACTATTTCTTTGTATTTGTTAATTTGTTTTATCTAATTGATTTTATTTTCTTCTTTTTTACCCCATTGATAAAGGCTTCTGGATTTGAGGCCGAAATGCTCGGATATTTACTGGTAGTTGTAAAAAAAAGCTTCTTTTTTTTCTAAGTTTACCGTCTTAATTAAAAGCTTTATTCTTTTAATATTCTCATTTCATTTTGATTATAAAGACTCGTTAACGTGTCGTCTTGTTGACGCTGGCCATTGCTTGCACCATTTTGCTATCTTGCTTCGGATCCATTTTTAAGACGATAAGCCAGTTTGCAAATGTGTCTTAATAATAATGATAATAATCGTATTCAAATACTATTTAACCATAAACAACGGCACTACGATATCATGATACTAATGTTAAACGAAAGAATATTAAACAATGAAGAGATAAATAAAAAATTTATATAAAAATTAGCAAAATTAGAGAACCTCATGAATTGGGACTATTATATTACTTTAGATATGAAATCACCAAAGGTGACTATATACTTAGGTGACGTTGAAGTTAAGACACCTTTTGTTTAAAAGTTGTTAACATCTGATCAAAATATGGCATATACGTTCATCGCTTGATTTTCAAGAAAGGTAAGAGCACTACTTCTGGATTTGACATTCTCTCTTCCAGAAACTGTTTCCAAATATGGTTGACAATTTACCCGATAGGGTCTGTGTCTAGATAAGAGTATGATCGAAAATTTTAAATTAAATAACATTGGGATAAAGATGGTTTTCTATTTTCTGCATTCCTTTAATATTTGTCTTGACATTTTTAATAATTTTAGGCGCATCAGCACGTCCAAAAGTACATAATGGAAGAATGGGAATTAGTTGAAAAGGATCTTTTGAGAGAAAGAGGTCTATGGGGACCAGAAATTCCTAGTAGGTAAGGAGAGATAATTCTCTTTTTTTTCGTACAACCTTAAATCATTGTGACCTGAAGTGATAAACATAGTAAGTAAATTGTCCTTTTTTTTAATTTAAGAACAAAGATATCTCAGGGCTCAACATCGAAGTGGAAAAGAGATTAACATAACAATTAAACCAAATAGCAAAGATAATATATTATATGATTGTTATCAACTTATTATGTAATAGCTATCTAATGTCCAAAGTACCTATATATCATGAGCGCTATTTAAAGTTTTCAAAGTAGTGGCGTGGAATATTTGGAAAAAGTGATATTAAAGGATAGTGTCAATCCTGGCAGTAAAATTTGATTTATTGTAATGTTTTTCATCAGATGAATTGTTGACCCTTTTTTTGCCATTTTAGACAAGATCTAGATGCACTAGTAGTATGGAGGCCCGAAGGTTTAATTCCAGCATTGCGAAGTCTTTTGCATCCATACACGTTTTGATAAATGTTCTTTTTAGTAGTTTTTATACTGCGCATGTAACTGTCTATGCTAAGGGGTTAAGTTACGTTATGTTAAGTATAACTTTTCGCGCTTAAAGCATGTTCTTTCACGTTAGGCTGACGTAGAAATCCATAAAACCTTCATAATCATCGTCTGAAATCATCACAGTCTTAATAAGCAGAATATTCAAATTAAAATGTATACTGGAAATGGTGATTCAAGCTCTGATAAAGCGTAAAAGGCTTTCTCGAAAAAGGTTATTGATTTATTGTCAAACATAAAACTTATGTAAAGCTCGAGTCTACTAGGCACTGCCTACTTTATTGATAATATTTGCTCCGTTAGATTACATAACATGACGCAAAGTCTTAAGTTATTCTGGTGTGAAAGATTTTACAGCGTAGTGTGAAAACACCACTGTGATGTTACTTTTTTTGTGATGTTGAGCTTACTCCACTGAGGATTGATTGGAGGAATAAAAGGATAGCCTTATACTATAGAAAGGAACTGGTGCTGTTCATGAAACAACAGACTGTCCTGTAATCGTGTTTTAATAGAAGGAAATTGACCGTCGAGTAATAATTTTCGAACTTCTATTTTCGGAGAACTTTGTCCAAATTTAGATTTAATCCCTCAAAAACTTTTGACCTACAAAAAAATCCAGCAGCTTCTCTCTGGTGTGTTTACAGTGAAATCGATAGTATTTGATAAAATAGATACTATTTTGAAAAGAAAAGGACCGTAAACCTCAATGGCTTCAAACTCATAAACATTTACTTGTTTCCATGTCGCTTATTGCTTCTTTTGTTAAGTTAGTATTACACTGCTCTTTATTTTGGTTAAGCGGCGTTCACAAGCGTGTCTAGCTGGAATCCCATGTCTAGACACGTGTCTAGCCAGAATTTAATGGCTAGGCAACGACCGTTCACAAGTAAAATTCGGTGCTTAGCTGAAACAACAAATTTAGTTTCAAATTTTCATTTCTAGCCAATCAAGAGAGCTTATGCGGGCAAAATTTCCAAAATTGTAATTCCTATTTTTACTGTCACAAGATAATGGAGGAAATAAACGAAACAATTGGCTTAGTGTGCTTCACTATTACTTTTTATTTATTTTATTTGTTTATTTATTGAAAAACCCGTCAAATCAACATACAACAAGAGAAAAAAAAGAAATAAAAAGCAAAAAAAAGAAGACACAAACTATAACAAACTGAACCAACAAAGAAAACGAATCACTGATTCACTGAATGAGCAGATGGGACCATTCGTGTAGATTTCGGTGTATTTTTCTATTATGCTTCGCTATTCGTCTAGTGACGGCGACGTCAGGGTCTGCGACTTTAAAATTTTCAATTACATGCGAATTCCTATACCACGGAGGTAGACGAAGCAAATACTTCGCAAAACGAAAATACATCGCTCTGATTATATT